>JAZKJV010004613.1:0-667323 GCA_037367405.1 Ottelia alismoides
TCCCCTCCCCCGGGAGGCCCCCACGGCCCTCCCCTCCCGGGGGCCTGTTCCCTCTCCACGAAGCCCACCCCCACCCCCCCCGGAGGCCCCCGCGGTCCGAAGGGGGTGGGAGTGTGTGGGCACCTGTAGCCTCCGGGGCGTGTTCCCCTCCCACGAACCCCCCTCCCCCCATGAGGGGTGGATCGGTCTCGGGGCCTCCACCCTCCCCCTACCACGGAGTGGGGAGACCAGACCCTCCCCAACACCCCACCCCAAGGGACCAACGACCATCGATCCACCTCCCTCCTCACTCCACCCATCCCTGACCCCCTTCTGGAAATGAAATAGAGAGGGACACAGAACGGGAGGGTTGAGAAGAGAAACAAGGAGGTGGAGAAAGGAATACAAGGCTACCTCACTCTAACAAAATGTTCTAATCCTCTCTCTGCTTGCATAACTAAATATTTTATATTACAGATTATACAAAAATATTATTATAATCTTAAATCTTGATCATCTTCCTCGGCCTGCAAGTATAAGCTACAAGACAAAGACAAGAATGCCAACTTCCACCTGCAAGTATTACGTAGGATGCTCAAAATCAAAACGAAGAAAGGTGAATATTTCCAACGTTAAAAAAATGCATTTGATTATTGTTAGAGAATACCATATATTATTGTTCCTTTATTTACCTCTATTCCTTATGTGTCACTGTTTCCTTATCAATTGTTTCCCGATGTAACCCCATAGGGGTATTTATGTAAATCCTCCTCTCAGCACCCTAGGGTTTAGTCCTATATAAGGACCCCTAGACCTCACAGAATAAACATGGTCTTACATTCTTAACATGGTATCAGAGCATGTTCGATCCCAGCCCTACCCCACCTACCAGCCTCGTCCAATCCCGTAACCTAGGGCATCCGCCGCCCTAGGCCATCGCGCCCCCTGCCTGGCGCCTCCACGCAACCCTCGCCAGGCGCATCTCCGCGCCCCTCGACCCTCCGCCTCTCGCCTCCTGCCTGTCGCCACTCGCATCTCCGCCCACCTCCAGACGCACCTCCGCCCTCCGCCCACCTCCAGGCGCACCTCGGACCCTCCGCCCCTCGCGGCGCACCTCCGCCCATCGCCCATCGCCCCTTCGCCCCTTCGCCCATCGCCCCTTCGCCCCATCGCCCCTTCGCCCCATCGCCCCTTCGCCCCATTGCCCCTTCATCGCCCCTTCGCCCCTCGCGGTGCACCTCCGCCCCTTGCCCCTTCAGGCGCCCCTCCAGGCGCACCGCCAGAAGACTCCTCGACCCGCCCCTCGCAGGCGCTCCGCCCCTCGCCCCAAGCCCCTCCAGGCGCCCCTCCAGGCGCACCGCCAGAAGCTCCTCGCCCCCGCCCCAGGCGCATCACCTCCAGGCCCCAAGGCCTCTCGCCCCAGGCCCCAAGGCCCCTGCCTCCAGGCCATCTGCATCTAGGAGCCCCTCGCATCCTGGCCCCTGCCTCCCGCCACGGCTCTCTACGTCTACTGCATCCAGACCCTGCCCCTCGGCCCTCTACGTCCAGGCTTCTCGCCCTCTACTGCATCCAGGCTTCTCGCCCTCTACGTCTACTGCAGGCCATCGGCCACCGGCATCCAGCCCCTGTCCCTCGGCCCCACGGCTCCAGTGACCCCTTCAGCATCCTCCTCGCCAAAGCCTTGACTCTAATGTTGTTAGTCTTGCACGGATACATCGATATGGTTTGCTAGCTGCGTATGATCTCTATTTTCTCTGCATACTAGATCATTATATTTTTTGATCACTGCGGTCTCACCATGACATCTGCTCCTGCATCCTCGGACTCCAAGCCCCTGTACCCTACTTCAGCGATGATGGTACAAGGCACTTCTATCAAACTAAAGGGCTCGGAGAACTATGTACTATGGTCTCGATCCTTTAAAATATTCATTGGTGGCCAACGCAAAATTTATATCCTAACTACCATTCCGCCTGCTGAGACAGACGCCAACTACGACACCTGGTACGTCGACAATTGTCAGGTCATCACTTAGATGACAAATAGTGTTGATCCAAATATTGCATCAAATTTGCTCTACAAAACAACTGCAAAGGAAATGTGGGAGAGTCTTGAGAATACATACTCCCAGAAAACAACAAAATCCAGGCTTTCTGACATTTATACAAAGATTTGGTCTGCAAGTCAGGGAGAAACCTCCTTGATAGAATACTACCGGCTCTAAACAGGATTATTTGAAGAATTGCTTATTTTTCAACCTGCATGCTGTGACAAGCAAATAGGTGAAAGAGCAAAATGGCAGGTGTACCGTTTTCTATCAGGCTTACACCCACGATACAAATATGTTAAAGAACAATTCTTGACGGCGGCTGTCCTACCGTCTCTTGAAACTATTTTTGGTAGATTACAGGAACTGGAGACCCCTAACCAAGCTCCTACTACAGACCCTGCTGCTCATTTTGCTAGAGGACGCCCACCTTTCCAAGGAGGACGAGGGCGTACATTTGGTCGCGGTCGAGGACGAGAACAGGGACGTGGACGTGACTCGGGACGCGGCCGTGCTCGTGATTTTTCTAATGCTCGTTATCCAGCATGTACTCATTGTGGCCGTTGGAACCAGCCATCTGACAAATGTTGGGCAACCTTTGGCATGCCCAAAGCTAATAACGCATATGAGGCACCATCTTATGACACGAATTATGATACTAGAAAACTTCACAAGATCAGTCTCTCACAGAAGCTTCAGGATCCTTTACTGCTGCAGAATGCGCTCGTCTTCGCAGCTTCTTCAGAACCCAGTTACTGAGACTACGCATTCAGGCCCTACTGCGACCCTAGCAGCCACCACAGGTACAATTGCAAGTTCTGCCTCCACCTCTACTTCTACCTGGATCATCGACTCGGGTGCCTCAACCCACCTCACAGGAGAACGTAGTCTCCTCACCTCTCCCAGGGAGGCCTTCTATGGTGAAGCACGTTCGTGTGGCCAATGGAGCCTATTCACCTATCACTGGTGTGGGGACCATGGAATTTAGCCCCAAACTCAGGCTAACGGATGTTTACTGTGCTCCTGCTTTTCCTCTCAGTCTTGCCTGTCTGTTCACAAATTATGTACAGAACTCAACTGCCGTGTGATTTTTGATGATTTATGCTGTTATTTTCAGGACATCCGGACGAGACAGATCTTTGGTGGGGGACATGAGAGAATGGCTTATATTACCTGGACATCCCTTCCGACTCTGGTTTCGCTGGCGCAACCTCCATCTCTGCTGATCCTCTTCTGTGGCATCTTCGTCTGGGTCATCCCTCTGCTAAAGCTCTTTCCTTAATGTTCCCTGAACTGTCCATACTTAAACCATTCGAGTGTGAGGCATGTCAGTTCGGAAAACATCACCGTACATCTTTTCCTGCTAGAACTGAACCCCGTCGTACGATATCCTTCTCTTTAAATTCATTGTGATGTTTGGGGACCTTGTCCTGTCCGAACCATTGGTGGGCACCGCTACTTTATTGTTTTTGTGGATGATTACAGTAGATCATCCTGGGTCTATCTTCTTAAAGAACGCTCAGAAATCAATAAAATTGTCAAAACTTTTTTGCTTATGTCAACAATCATTTCTCATCAAATATTCAGGTCTTCCGATCAGACAATGCCTTGGGAATTTACTCAACGAGACCTTTCTGATTTCTTTGCTTCCCATGGGACAATACATCAAACATCTTGTCCTTATACCTCTCAGCAGAATGGGGTGGCAGAACGCAAACTCCGTCATCTTTTAAACATTGCACGCTCACTTCTCACCCAGATGAAAGTTCCCAAAACATACTGGGGTGATGCTGTTCTCACTGCAGTCCACCTTATCAACAGGATTCCTTCTCTTACTCTCAAAGGCTCTACACCATTTTCTTTGCTTCACCTAATGATCTTCCTTTTCTCTACCTCTACGGATATTTGGGTGTGTCTCCTTCGTACACAATTTCCACACAAAAGACAAAATATCCCCTCGTGCGATCAAATGCATTTTTTCTTGGTTACTCCTACACTCAAAAAGGCTACAGATGTTATGATCCTGTTGACAGATGATACTACATCTCTGCAGACGTCACCTTCTTTGAGCAAACTAGCTTCTTCACACAACCTGTCACCAATGTTCCTTTACATCTTCCTCCTCACCAAGCATCCAAACCCATCCCATCTCATACCTCATCACCAGATATCCCTCTACCCATACCTCTGCCGCAGGATGATATGCCAGCTTCAACTGTCCCCTCCACTACTGTCCCGGATGATCCCGACAAACCTGCCGATCGCATTACGGAGGCAAAAGAGAAAGTGTACCACTTATCCTATGTCTAACTTTACTACTACTGCTGGTCTTTCATGCACTGACAAACAATATGCCGATGCACTAATGACTATCTCCATTCCTAAAGATCATCACAGTGCTTTCCAGGATGCAGGTTGGAGACGGGCCAGAATGAAGAAATAGATGCACTCATATCGAGAGGCACATGGATCTGTGCCATGTCCTACAGGTATTAAGCCCGTTGCTTGCAGATGGGTCTTCACGACCAAACAATCTCCAGATGGTTCTATTGACAGACTTAAAGCCAGACTTGTGGCAAAAGGTTTCACCCAGACATATGGAGTCGATTACTTTGAAACCTTCTCTCCTGTGGCTAGGATGGGGTCCATTCGCACAATTCTCTCTGTTGCCGCTAACCAAGAATTGGCCAATTTATCAGCTAGATGTAAAGAATGCCTTCCTATACGTGATCTCGAAGAAGAAGTCTATATGATGCAACCGCCGGGTTACTCCGTCGAGGGGGAGTATGTTTGCCGACTTCGTAAGGCCATCTATGGCCTAAAACAGAGTCCTCGAGCTGGTTTGACAGACTTACCAGTGAAATCAGCTCTCTTGGTTTTCATAAGACAACATCTGATTACTCTGTGTTTATTAGACGACGATCCACTGGTACTGTGATCTCTACTGCTGTTATGGGAGATATGGTGGTCACTGGGGACGACGACAATGGAATTCTCGAGACCAAGGCCTTCCTTCAGAAGGTGTTTGTCACCAAGGACCTTGGACAACGTCCGGTACTTTCTTGGTATTGAGGTGATACGTACTGCAGAAGGATTACATCTATCACAACGAAAATACTGCTTGGATATTCTTACAGAAGTCGGTTTACAAGGATGCAAACCATCTGGCATACCTGCAGAAGTACGAAAACACGATACATCCACTGATCCTGAGTTTGAAGACACTACACGATACAGGAGCCTTGTGGGTAAACTGATCTCCTCACCGTTACCCGACCGGATATATCTTATGCTGTAAGCAGAGCCAGCCGCCATATGGAGAGACCTCTTTACAGTGATTGGCAGGATGTCCTACTAATCCTTCGCTACTTGAAGGAATCACCAGGGCAAGGACTCATCTATAAGGTCAACGGTCATACTGATATTACTGCTTATGCAGATGCTGACTACGCCAGTTCCCCTGAGGATAGACGATCCATTACAGGCTATGCTATGTTTGTTGGTGGTAACCTTGTTTTCATGGCGAAGCAAGAGCAAACCGTGGTCTCCAGATCAAGTGCAGAGGCAGAATATAGGGCAATGGCCCATGCTGTTTGTGAGATTACGTGGGCTTGTATCTTTTCTACGAGACCTTGGGTTCCCTGCTACTACTCCTATACCGCTATACTGTGATAACAAGTCTGCTACCTATATTGCCCCAATCCTGTATTTCATGAACGGACAAAGCAACATCGAAGTTGACTGTCACTTCATCCAAGATGCAATACGAGGAGGACAGATCGTCACACCACATATTCTACAGATCTTCAACTTGCAGACGTATTCACTAAAGCATTACCAAAGAAGCGTCTTTTATGGATATCTTCCAAGTTGGGCATGATTGATGGATATGCTCCCAACTGAGGGGGAGTGTTAGAGAATACAATATATTATTGTTCCTTTATTTACCTCTATTCCTTATGTATCACTGTTTCCTTATCAATTGTTTCCCGATGTAACCCCATAGGGGTATTTATGTAAATCCTCCTCTGAGCACCCTAGGGTTTAGTCCTATATAAGGACCCCTAGACCTCACAGAATAAACATGGTCTTACATTCTTAACAATTATTAAATTGTAACTAGCAATAATAGCAAACAAAAAATATGCATTCTATCTTCTGCACATAACAAAACTGCGTTGTACCTACCTGTACATAGCAAAAAATATGCACAGGACAGATTTTTCTCATGGAGCATTGTAATCAAATACCAATCTTTGCATCCTTCCCACTTGCAATAACTTCATTGTGAATGAACGAAGCAGCAAATGGAACAAACAACACAGTGCTGCAACCGAGGGATTCCTCTGGTCGGTAATACCAGCGCACACACACCTTCTCATTGTTCCCATGGTCAGCCTCGATCTTCCTCCACACACGCAACGTACGGGAGCTTATCCCAGTCCGATGGCCGCATAAGAACCCAGTCCGTCACTGCATAAAAGACGAAATTTTTTCCGGCAATTCACGGACACGAGAGCGAGCCCAAAATAAAAAAACCATCTCCCTCTTGAATCACAACCGCACAAGCAAAAAGATGGCAACTTGTTCGTTAGACGTGGGGTGTATACCTTTAACGATCTTGCTGGTGCCCTTCATGATGTAGGAATTCGAGATCTTTCTTCCCCGGCTTCGTCTTCGCCGTGATTGACGACTAGAGTTTTGGGATCTCAACGTCCAGCGCCGATTTGAGTCGCTCTAAAGCAATAACGATGGCATTTCTCTGGCGAAAGATATGGTTCCGGAGGGGAGGGAGGAGAGATACAGAGAAGCTGTAAAGGAGGAGAGAAAACAGAGACGCTATAAGGGAGAAGGAGAAACACAGACGCTATATGATTATACTGAAACAAATAGAGACGTTACATGATTAACGCTTGCGCAAGAAGACAAGTGCTCACGATTTAATTTGAATGGGATTTGTGGGATGTAATTACACGGCATATAATTGGAGTTTGTTACTTAACTGTCACGTAAGTAAGCAATTTTTTATGAAATTTCGAATGACCAAAAATAATCGGAAATGGTTATACAGTGACTTCACGGAACATGCATGTAATGTAACATTTATACATAGTAAAAATACAATTTAAAAGAGGGTTTGGTTGGTCTGTAGTGTTGTAGTACTGTAATGCACTACAACCGCTAGCATGATCGAGCGGATCGAGCGGCTGTAGTGCATTACAGCACTACAGCACTGCAGCAGAGGATCCACACTCTTTAAAAGACTTTATGTCATAAACGCATGGGCCTATTTTTTAAAGAAATAATTTTTATGTATAGTGTGAAATATATGAATTGTACGGACATTTGATGATGCATACGAAAAAATAGTTTATGTATAGGTATGAAATACATGCATTGTCTATGTATTTTATTTATATTTTAAGTATATTTAAGTATATATTATTATATTATTTCATTTCGGTTTGATTATACGGTTCTCACTTTTTTCTCACCGGTCCGGTTTAATTCGATTTTAAATAATAATGACATCATCATCCTTTGAACCAGTTTGATTACATGGTTCAACCCGATCCGACCATTTCGGCAAGGTTTCTAGATCGACGTCCGGTTTGGTTTCAGAAACATTGGTATGGATAATCATGGCCCTTGTGTTCTTCAAAATTCCCAAATAGGTACGTGTCTCCTCTCATTCCCTTGGATACTTGAACTACCCATTATGTTGTATGCAAATGGTTAACGCCTTGACTTCATTATAATATCTCTGGCTTAGATCTCCGAACTGTTATTAAGAAAAATGGACTCGCAACATGTTAAAGCTCGAGCTCAAGTGGACCAATTGACAACTAGTTAAAAATGCCTTAAACTCAAGCGGCTAAGTAGTAATTCTCCGCTCTTATAACACGCTCTCACTCTTTTTTAGTTTATGATGTAGAACTATGTTTGAGGTGTTTCATTCATACCAACCCATCTCCAGAGGCTACAACTTATTGCAAAAACCAAAACTTTGAAATTAAGATTATTGACATCCGAGCAAGTCTTATAAGACGCTGGATTTATATGGTAATCCTAATGTTCATAAAGTCAAGTCAGCAATTCCATAAACCCTGCAATCTTTAATTTTAGAATATGCAAGTTTTGTAAAAAAAAATAATCAAACCCTAAACCATGGATGTATTTTACGTCCCATAAATCATCAACACCTAACGTTAATGAGATCACCAAAATATAATATTTTTTATAATCATTTCTATTTTAGTTAACCGGAGAATCCTCCTTAATAAATGAAATATTCTTATTATGTTAATGGCAATTGAGTCAATATGATTAGCAGTGAATTCGAACTTTTTATTATTTTTTATTTTTTGTAATGATTAAGGGAGAGAGAGAGGGGTTCAACCCTGATCTTTGGAGTGGGAGCCCACTGCATTTTTCTGCTTTTTTGATGATATGATAGATCAATCATTTGCTCCAATTGTGGCAACTGCAGAATCTGTTATTGGGTCAATCATTTTTGTTATTAGTTATCAAGTCTTGTATTACAAAAAATTGTTCAATCTATGCATTGAATCCCAGTTAAAATTATAGAAACAACTCCTCTTTGTTACAGTTTAAAGATGAGAGGACTAATTGTCAATTTTAAGCATAGTTAAGGGCTTTTAATGTAATTTACCTTTCTTTTAAAAAATGAGTGGAAAACGAAATTGAACCCGACGTGAATCATACAAGCAACCTTCTGATCTGGAGCCTGACGCGCTACAATTGCGCCCACAGATCCATATGTCATCTGTAGCCATTTATTATTATATTTGTATAATAGGTTTTTCTTTGTCGTTCCTTACCTGTTTGTGCTTATACCAGTATTGATTTCAAACAGTCAATTCCTTCTTCTGATCTTCCAATCGAAATCATGTCATGTAAATCCTTCATGTGATGTTTTCTAAAACTCTAACCTTAGAATGGTCCTCTTCTCATAATAAACTTTTGAGCTCCTTCTTAGTAAATTTGTTCAAAATGGACGGACTCCCTGATATTGAATTTTTTTATGAAAAATATCTTAAGAATATGACATTATTAGGTCTTTCTCTCTCTATCATTAGCTCCACCTTGTTACAATGATACCGACCTAATCCGTGTGGCTGATGATGATACACATGGCATGTTTGGTTACTGGAATGTGGTGAGTTGAGGTATCTTCCTGTGAATAGTAACTCTTTGGATGGTTACGAGGGTTAGGAGCGGTTAGAATAAGAAATACGATGTGATGACACTTTGATTTGTGATGGAATTCCAGCTTAGGGATACAGGGGGGGTACACCAGGTTACCCCAAGGTAACCCAATAGCCAAACAGATCTTTAGTATACCCCTCTCAACTATTTCTAGTAGCAAGTTTATTCTGATATATCGAAAATCTCCAAAAGTGAATAATTATCTAGATCTTCCCAATACAATTCCCAAGCAATGCCCCTACCTCCCATGTTGCATTATATCTTCTACATCTACTGTTGAATGTTCTTTTTTCCTATTCATCATTGCCTTCATTTTTCACCAATCTTCTCGTAGGTATCGTCGCCTTCTATTCGCCATCCTACGAAGAAAGATACCCTTTTCATAACTTGAATTTGGTCTTGCTGCTTTTGTTCATGTTTGGCTTTGTTTACATCAAGCAAATAATATGTGTCATTGCACACACAACGAGTCGATTTCCAAGGTTCATTCATGGTATGAAAATAAATGTCATTCAATAATTTCCTTTGGGGCTTAAGCTATTGTACTAGTTTCCTTTGCATTATGATTAAACATGTATAACTTGAAATTATGAGTCTCCTTTGATGCTTAGGGGTTTCATCATATCATCTCAACGATCGGAGAGGTTGGTTAATTTTATTTATTTAATAAACCCTATTTGCTTTCTAACTATGTAGCTTTGTGCTTGTTGTGTTTGCAATTTAATTTGTATGCATTATACTTGATGGGAAAATTTAATCATTTTTTTGCTTATAGAGGTGAAAAAATACAATAATGTTGAGACTTTACCTAAAGGGAACTTCAATTTCTCGAAGGTAGATGATTAGTTAAGTTGGAACCTTCCTATTGATTCTAGAAGGGGGATTTTAGTATAGATTTTCCACATGTGTAAATTTTCTACACTCGATTTGAATACATGTATGGTAGTACCGATGTCTCTCATATGAAAGTGAGTAATCCTGTATTTATCACGTTAACATATTTAGATTAACAAAAAAAACTTCTGAATGGAGGAATTCGACCCCAAGAGATGATCAATGGCTTATCCCCATATCTAACTATTATAATCCAAGAGCACCCAACGTGAGACCATGGATTACGATCTCGATTGCAGAGTAAGCTTAGGCCCCGCTCGAGTAGGGGGTTAAACCTCCCTTTAGGGGTTTACCTCTCCTAACTCATTCTTTCTCTCTCACATGTAGACCCCACTTTTTCTCTTTTTAAAAAAATTAAATAAATCAATTGTCTTTCATCAATTCCATCAAAAAATGATACATTATATCATCATATCATATAAAAATTATAAACTACGCCACTTTACTCACTTTTCCAGACTTTAATACAATCGCATCACAATAACTACTCATTTTTCCAAACTTCAATACAATCATATCACAACAAACCCACCCTCAGTTTAACCCTCTATCCAAACACCAGAAGACAAAAATGGGTTACCCTCTACCAGTTAATCCACCCTAACCCGCATACCAAACGCACCCTTAGAGTTTATGCTTGCATTGATTGGACAACTCATGTACTTTCTTGTGTTAGTTCCCTCTTGTTAGTTTGGTTGTTCATTTTTTTGGGTACTCGTGGTTTCAAATGTGATTGGCTGGTAGGAAACTCGTTTTCATTTGATGGTAAATCTATTCTGTAGCATCCCGAACATAGTATCGCATCTATAAATGATATATTAGCTAATAAATAGTAGTGGTTTCTTCTAAACAACTTGAGCTTAAGCATTTTGGGATACGACAGAGGGCTTCAATTGGACCTAAGCTCAACAACTAGTATTTACTAAAGTATACATACATGATGTGTGTGGAGGAAAATCATAATCAATGCAATCTTGAGTTTAAATTCTAGGGCAGTAGGATGGTCGTGTGGAAGGAGAGAAGCTTTTCACTCAAAAGACTAAATATGCTGGCAATGCCTCAAACTGATTTTTTTTTCATCCTTGCGATTTGGCTTCCTCAGTCTGTGATTCTTGAATCTCCCAAATTACTTTCAAGCTTGCAACTGTAGATATTGCTGCTTGATTCCTTGTCTGAAGGTGGAAGGAATCAATTTTTGTATTTAATTTCTCCTGATCATTAAGGTCATCTTCTGGTCAAGAATACAACGAAAGCTTAATTTGTTTATAAGGGGCAAAACAATGTGAAAAGACTTGACTTTTAAAATTATCCCTCTGCAGCTTTGAAGGATATTTACTTTTGATCCAGATGTACATTACCTTTTTCAATGGATGTTATTGTATAAAAGTCTATTATGCCAGAATTGCTGACGGACGAGCAGGTTAGTGCAGACCAGTTTGAAGATTGGACTAGCATGTGCAGTATGACCTGCTTGTTAAAGATTGCAGAAGTCATGCCTTTTTTTACAGACTTCGGTTGACATGTTTTCATGCGTTCAGCTCGTTCTTCTTGATTCAATTGGGTTGTTATTTGAAGGACTTCGCCGGTGATTTAATGTATGAGCAACTAAGGCAGTGTCTAGTATCTAAGCTGTTATTTATGGTTGCTGGTAGAAATTGTATACTCTTGGCATTTTTATGTCAGGGTGGAAACTTCTTAAATTAGTTTTCTTATGTTAGTCCAAACATCTTTTGTTCATTTTTTGTAGGTAGGTGGGAAGAATGATGAGCTGTATGTTATTTTGATTTATTATCTTCAGAATTGGTCTGGTTGCAGGGTTGGGCTGGGTTAGGCTGGGTGAATAGTAATCTGTGAGGAGGAAGTACCCTTGTGAATATTAACCAGGGTTGGGCCAACCCTGCCCAACCCTGCAACCAAACGGGCCCATAGTGTTCTTTCCTATTCTTTAAACAGAGAGATTTTTGACTGTCAGATATCTGAATACATGCATGATGATGACATACTAGATTGGATCATTCCGGGACACCAAGGAACCATCAGAACCTGTCACGAGTTTAAACTCATGCATGCATGTCTCTAAACTTATATTAGGTTGACCTACCCTTGGATTGTGTCAACCAGTTCCTCAGCCGCAACCGAGCAGTTTGGCCCCTCAGCTGGTAACTGGTAGTAAAACAGCATCAACCAAGGATTTCCTCGCCTTGGAGGAGGGGAAGGCCATCAATAACATAGGCCAGGCCAGGCCAGGTGTAAGAGGTCAAATGAATCTCCTCTCTTGGAATTGTAGAGGTCTGCGAGTTGCCTCTGCAATTTGGCACTTACAAAACATTCTTATGGCAACTAAAACCTCTCCTTTGCTTCATATCAGAAACTCATAGCACAGAAGATCAACTTCTCAAATTTAAATGAAGACTAAAGGGATTTCATCTTACAGCAGTCCCCCAAATTGACAGGTCTGGTGGATTGTGTCTCCTCATTCAAGAAGAATTAGATTTCAAGATTCTGGCCATTAATTACTTTTATATTCTGGTTGAATTAAAAGTTGCCGCTAATCCTAAGTGGCATCTCCTTTGTGTATGTATATATCACCCCTTGCCACGCAAAAAGAAGCGAGTTCTGGAGAGAGCTAGAAGCCCAGGTGCTCCTGTTCTCCCAGCACTTGCATGTCACGGGAGATCTCAATTCTCGATTAAATGATGTGGAAAAAGATGGAGGTAATCAAAGTAGCCAGCATGACCTATCCACCTCAATAGATTTTGTGATGCTTTAGGCTTGGTGGACCTTGGCTATCCAGGTCTGGCATATACTTTGTCAAACAAACATATGAAAAAGGACCACGCAAGGAAAATCGGACAGTGCAATGGTGTCACACTGTCAGCTCCGTGGTGCAATCTATATCCCAACATGTTCTTCATCTTCTCAGCCTTTTCAGCGATCAATGCCCAACCCTTCTCAATACTAGTAGTCCAGCCAAAAGGCTGTAAAACCCTTGGGGCCTGTTTGGTTGCTGGGTTGGACTTGGTTGGGTTAGGTTGGGGTACCCCTGTGAATAGTAAATTGTACCCTTGTGAATAGTAAACTGTGAGGAGGATTGAGAGGGTTGGAAGGAAGGGTACACCAGTATATCCCAACCCAACTCAGTCCAACCCATCAACCAAACAGGCCCTTGGCGATTCGAGCTATGGTGGACGAGAGAGACAACCTTCCATGAAAAGATTCGGAGCTCATCGTGAGGGAAAAACAGGCAGGGAACATTATTGGTATGCTTCATAGCATAAATCTGATCTCTGCAACTTATCCGACTGCAGAGTCTTTATCCAACTCTTGAAATGTAACCCTCAAACATAGTCCCATATCTAAAACTCACGAAGTTTCAGAGATGTTATAAGAGGTAGAGATTACTAATTGACAACTTGAGCTTAAGCATTTTAAGTGGTTGTCAATGGATCCAATTGAGACCGAACCCAACAAGTTGCCAGAGCCCGTTTTCTTCAATAATAGATTACAGACCTAAGTCCAGAACGTTACAAATGATATCAGAGCCAATTTCCATCTGATAGTGGAAAGGACTACACGAGATGTGGAGGCACCCCCGCAAAGAGATAAGAGGAAAAAGACTACCCAGAGTATGCAGTTGACACTGTCACTGGGAATAAGTTGCGAATAAAAGTGGAGGAGGTTGTAACACCCCAACCCCCCAAACATAGTCCCACATCTAAAATTCATGAAGCTTCAAAGTTGGTTATAGGAGGTGGGGACTACTAGTTGACAAATTGAGCTTAAACACTTTGGTGGTAGTCAACGATCCAATTGAACCGGAACCCGCCAGGTTGTCAGCGGAAATTTTCCTCAATAACAGACCATGAACCTAAGTCTGGAACGTTACAAATGCTATCATAGCCTATTTCCATCTGATAGTGGAAAGGGCTACCTTAGAGGTGGAGTCACCCCGACAAAGTGATAGGAGAAAAAGGCTACCTGAAGCATGCAACTACCACTGTCTCTGGGAATAAGTTGCAAATTAAAGTGGGGGGATGGGGGTGGGGTTGTAATACCCCCAACCCAAAACATAGTCCAACATTTAAAACTCAAGAAGTTTCAAAGTGGGTTATAAGAAGTGGGGATTACTACTTGACAACTTAGGTTTACGCATTTTAGGTGGTTGTTAATGATCCATTTGGGACAGAACTCAACAAGTTATCAGGGGCCGTTTTTCTCAATAATGAACAGCAACCTAAGCCCGGAACGTTACAAAAGTGATCGAAAGAATCAAGGGAATTGAAAAACAACATGATAAAACTCTAGTAGACGAAAAACAATGCTAGTTCCAAAGGTCAAGACACCGTTGGATTAGTTAAGGGACCTTGAACACCAAATTTTATCATCTCTTTGCTGCAGGTTGAAGAAGAAATAATGCGATTATGTGGATCAAGCAGGCAGATGGTCTCAAAGTAGATCTCAAAGCAAAATTGAAGAGATTTTTACTCTTCATTTCTCGAACAGTTCTTTCTACTCAAATGCAATTTGCTTCATTAACACTATATTCTGCGCTGAGGACTGGTTTAGTAATGATGAGAACGAGTTGTTGCTTCCCACCCCATTGAGGTTGAAATCCGCAACACTCTTTTCTCTATGAATCCTTCTAAAAGTTCAGGATCAGAAGGCTATCAAGTCATATTCTATAATGAAAATTGGCCCCTCTTGCAAAATGAGAATACATATTCTCTCGTGCTTCCAAAGTGGTACTATCCATAGGGACTTTGGCAAGACTTACATTGCACCGATTCCTAGGCATGTGATTGCGAGAGCCTAGGAGACTACATGCCAATCAACCTTACCAATACTCTCTATAAGCTAGTGGCAAAGCTGATTGCTAAGAGACTCAGACCAGTCCTCTAGAGATTCATTTCTCTGAATCAATGTTCTTCTCTAAAAGACAGACAAATTGTTGACAACATTGTAGCTGCCAAGGAAATTATTCATTCTATAACAACAAGGACACAATGGAGCTTTCTCGTGAAATCAAGCTCTATATGGAGAAAGCGTTCAATAAACTTGAGTGGCAATTTGTGCTTAATCGTCTGATCCAACTCAAAATCCCTTATCCTCTAATCATCCTCATCTCCTCGTGCCTCCCTACAACTTCCATTTCTCTCCTTATAAATGGTTCATGTACACCCCCTCCCCTTTCAACCTAAAAGAGGCATTCGTCAAGGGTGCCCCTTATCCCACTTCTTCTGTGTATTGGCCATCAAATTCCTTTCTAGACTATTACATGCCTTGTTACATGCAGTATCATTTCACATTATAAAGTGACCAGGACAGTGAATACTAATGATATGGGAAAGCGAACTGTTGGGAAAAGATACTTCGATAATGATTCAGAAAAACCCTAGGCTCTCTTATATAGGGAGAGACCTTAAGGGTAAATTACAAAGAAGTCTAAATAAGATAAAGAAATAATGAAAAGATACATAAAGAGATAATAATACTACGAACTATCTCTACACTCCCCCTCAAGGTGAAGCATAGATATCTATCATGCTCAGCTTGGATGAACATCTCTGAAACGGTCCTCTAAGCAGTGGCTTCGTGAATATGTCTGCAGTCTGATCTCCTGAGCTCACATGTGCAGTAGATACCAATCCTCTCTGGATCAAATCTCTAGTGTAATGGCAGTCCACTTCAATATGCTTGGTCCTTTCATGGAAAGCTGGATTGTTGGCAATGAATAATGCTGCCTGGTTGTCACACTGAAGCTTCATAGGTAGGGGTACAGCTACATGCAAATCTTCTAGTACGGATCGAACCCACATCGTTTCCGTGTTGGCTTGAGCCATGGCCCTGTATTCGGATTCGGCACTTGACCTTGCCACAACAGTCCGTTTCTTGCTTTTCCAAGAAACCAGAGAGTCTCCAACAAACACTACAAACCCTGAGGTTGACTTTCGATCCTTAGGGCATCCTGCATAATCTGCGTCTGCACACGCTGAGATGGATAAGTCTGTGCCCTTTCTGAATAGCAGCCCTGACCCTGGAGACGACTTCAGATACCTCAGTATCATGTGTATGGCATCCATGTGAACTTGTCTTGGCTTCTCCATAAACTGACTCACCCTGCTAACTGCAAATGCAATGTCTGGACGAGTTATAGTAATGTAGAGGAGTTTTCCCACCATTTCTCTATATCTCCTCTTATCTACCTCATCAGTATCATCATCATACAACCTCATGCTAGGGTCCATGGGAATACTAGATGGTTTGCATCCATCCATGCCGGTCTCAATCAGGAAGTCTGTAATGTACTTCCTTTGGGTCATCACCAAGCCCTGTGCATTCCTTGCAAATTCCAACCCCAGAAAATATCTTAGGGTTCCAAGATCCTTAGTAACAAACTGACGGCCTAGGAATGCCTTCGTCCTTTCTATGCCCTGAGCATCATCTCCTGTCACAAGAATATCATCCACATAGACCATAATGACAACCGTACCTACCGATGACTTCTGGACGAACAACGAGTGATCGGCATTTGACCTCTTGAATCCCTGTTGCTCAATAAGGTTGGACAGCTTCTGGAACCATGCTCTCGGACTCTGTTTGAGGCCATATATCGCCTTGTGAAGTCTATAGGCCATCTGCTTCTCCCCCTCAGCAGTAAACCCAGGTGGCTGCTGCATGTAGACTTCCTCTTGTAAGTCCCCGTACAGAAAAGCATTCTTGACATCTAGTTGCGATATACTCCAGTCACGAACCACAGCAACAGATAATAGAATACGAAGGGTAGAGTGTCTCGCCATTGGAGAGAATGTATCCATGTAATCCACGTCGTAGGTTTGTGTAAACCCACGTGCGACCAAGTGTGCTTTGTACCGATCCAATGTGCCATCAGCATGATATTTAATTGTGAAGACCCACTTACAGCTCACAACGGAGGCATCAGAAGGTGCAGGGACCAAAGACCTTGTGCCACGAGACTGTAAGGCATGCATTTCTTCTTCCATAGCCAACCTCTAGCAATCATTCTTCAAAGCTTCCTGGTAGTTCCGTGGTATATCCACGGAAGACAATGCTGTGGCAAACCTCTGAAAATCACCAGTGAGACGATGAAAGGAAACCTCTGAAGCAAATGGATACGAGGCACATTGTCGCCTCTGCTTCCGAATAGCAATCGGAACATCAAGATCATCATCTGGTGTACTGGATGGGCTAGTGTCGTCCTGTACTGTAGAGTCTTGCACATGTACTAAACCTGACCCGTCAGTAGTAATGCCGTCTGAACATACCTGAGGCGTGATGATTGGCGGATGTGTAGTCTGAGCAGGACCTGTCCAACGCGTATAGAATTTTGGTAGCGGTGAAATGATAGGCCGTGGGCTGGGTGGTGGAGGAGGTGGTGGCGTGGGTGCTGGCGTGGGTACGGGAAAAGGGGACGACTAAGGTGAATTCCATGTAGGTGGTGGAGGAACATAGACATCATTAGTGATAGTGGATGGTACCATTCTGTCACCTGCAGGAGAGAAATACATGACATACTCAAAGAAAGTGACATCAGCACTCACAAAGTACCTATTAGTCATAGGATCATAACACCGGTAGCCCTTCTGAGTCCTGGAATAACCAACAAATACGCACTTGACTGCTCTAGGAGAGAGTTTGTCAAGTCCGGGGGAAAGACGATGAACAAACGCCACAGTACCAAAGACACGTGGAGTCAGTGAGAACAACTCCTTGTCTGGAAAAATAAGAGATATAGGTATCTTCTCACCAAGAACTGAGGACGGCATTCGATTGACCAGGTAACATGCAGTAAGAACAGCGTTGCCCCAGAATGAAATAGGAGCACAACTCTGAATCAACAGTGTTCGAGTAATATCCAAGAGATGGCGATGCTTTCTTTCCACCACACCATTTTGCTGTGAAGTATATGCACACGTGGTTTGGTGAATAATACCCTTTGACGAAAGAAACTGAGAAAGTGAGCGTGTACAAAATTCTAGGGCATTATCCGTCCGAACATATTTGACTGAGGAAGAGAAAACATTGTGCATTTCATTAATCAAATTTTTGATGACATCTCCTGCTTCAGATTTATTCTTCAAAAGAAAGACCCATGACACACGAGAAAAATCATCCACTACCACAAGATAAAACCTGTGCCCTTGATGATCGGGAACACGACTCGGACCCCATATATCTATATGTAACAACTCAAATGGGGAGCTACTGCTCCGACTCTGACGACTGGGAAAGCTCGACCTATGATGCTTTCCCAACTGACATGCTTCACAACGAAAAGACGAACTAGGAGAGATCTGAGGCAGAAGATGACGCATTTTCTGGAGCGGTAGGTGACCAAACCGGAGATTCCAGATGTACGGAGAGACTGGTCTGGCAGAGTGAGAAGAGATGCCAGCATAGGAATTCCGAACCAGCCGATATAAACCATTCTGCTCATAGCCACAACCAATCACCTTGCCCGTGAGTATGTCCTGAAAAATGAGAGAAGACGGGTCAAATATAGCACGACAATTTAGATCCTTCGTAATCTGACTAATAGAAAGCAAATTCATTGAAAACTCCGGAGCATGTAGGACATTCTGTAGCTGCATAATGGAGGATAGGAAGACCTCCCCCTGTCCAACAAGGAGCGAATGAGTACCATCTGCTATCTGTACTGATCGGCCGGGCGGAATGTCTCTATAGGCCTGTAATCTACGTCTATCTCGGCAGAGATGATGTGTTGCTCCGGAATCTATAACCCAGTCAGATATATCATGAGGTGGTATGAATGTAGTAGATCTACCTGAGGTACTAGCAGCGGCTGATGAACTGGCAGAGGCAGTAGCAGCAATATCTGGAGAACCACTAGACGAATCACCAGATGAAGGTGGCATAATATCTCTGAGACGGGCCACAAGTTCCTCAAATCGATTATCTGCAGTAGACGGTGATGGAGACTGTGAGTGCTCTGCAACACGTACCGATGCGGGGAACCCATGCTTAGAATATCATGTCTCTTCTGAGTGTCCTGTGCGGTGACAATAAGAGCATGTCTGACTGAAGCGACCACCCCTACCCTGGGGTCCACGGCCACGTCCACGACCACGACCAGAAGGCAGTCCACCTCTCCCACGCGAGACTGCCATCGCTGATGGAGGTGGAGTAGAAGAGCTGGAGGGAACTGGAATGCGACTGAGCCTTCTGTATACGTCCTCCACTGGAGGAATAACTGCATCAGCTAGAATCTGAGACCGAGCGGCATCATACTCAGGATCAAGAGCCGCAAGCAGAACACCCACCATGGTGGCGTTCCGAAACACCTTCTGCTGTTCAGGAGTAGCAGTGAGAGGAATTGTATTGTATAACTTCTCAAACATCCCTCTTAGGGATGTGTATAGGGAATGGAGGGGTCTGCCGCTCTGCTTCATGGTAAATATGTCATGCTGAAGCTGCAACATCTTTGTCTCATTTCGCACCTGCGAATATGTAGCGCAAGAATGTCCCACATCACCTTGGCAGTGGGCTGATGGAGAACGTCATTAGCAATCTCCGTCGTCAATGTACCAGACAACCAGACCTTCGCGTAGGAGTCATCCGCCTCCCACGAGGCATATATCCCTGTCTTCTCTGCAGGCTCATCCTCAGTAAGAATGTGTTTCTTACCATTCGACTTCATGAGGCTCATGAACTGCCTAGCCCAGAGCTCATAGTTAGACCCGTCCATCTTCACTATTGGCGCAATACCTTTGAATGCGCCGGTGGAGGGCATATCGACCTTTGATTCTGACATACTGCCGCTGGAGAAGAACTAGGGTTTGTAGACACGATAATGAACGTCTACACCAACTGCATCGGATTTGAGTGCATATGTAGACGTTACGCACTCAAATCCATGTATCAACTGAGGAGACTAGGGCACGCCTTGGACAAGGCCTATAGCCCTCGCAACTGCAACGGAGAAGCGCCTACGAAGCGGTGGCGCTCTAGGGACGCCGCAGCGTCGAACGGCGGCAGCAAGGAGATGCCGGTGGAAGATGCGGCAGTGGCCTGGGTACCGCTGGGTACCCCTGGGAACCGCCTGGAGATGGACTGGCGGTGAGGAGGGGCCGCTGCGGAGAGAAGCAGCGGTGGAGAGGTGCCGCGGCGGCGGAGGAGAGGGCAGGCGGCGGCGATCAAGGGCAGGCGGTGGTGATCGGTTCCGAGAAAAAAAGATGAGGGCGGCGTGTGGGGAAAGGCGGCGGGTGGTGAGAGCCCTAGGGTGGCTCTGATACCATGTTGGGAAAAGATACTTCGATAATGATTCAGAAAAACCCTAGGCTCTCTTATATAGGGAGAGACCTTAAGGGTAAATTACAAAGAGGTCTAAATAAGATAAAGAAATAATGAAAAGATACATAAAGAGATAATAATACTACGAACTATCTCTACACGAACTTAGTATAGACACGTGCTTTTGTTGATGTTCTCAAATACTATGGTTACTTATTTGGACAAGTTACCGATTACAAAAAATCAAAAATCTTATTCAATAAAAAGACTCTGGCACACATTTCTAACTCCATCAAAAACCTCCATAGCATTCATGATTCCCTCCAAGATGACACATATCTTGGCAATCCTCTCAAGGAAAAAAGAAGGGCTAGCAGATTACACCATATGGTCACTTGGTCAAAGAAAAGGTCTGCCTGAAAAGTCTGCGCACAATTGAAAGGATGGATGCAAAATTTGCTTTCACAAGCAGGAAGAACTCTTCTTCGTACCTCGGCCCTGGCTTCCACTCCTTTGCATCTCATGCGGCCTTGCCAAATTCAAAACTGTACTTTCAAGGTCTTAGATACTCTAGCTTGGGATTTTTGTGGGGGTTCCGGTCGAATGAAAAGCACTCTTCTATTGTGGAGTGGAAGGAAACATATTGCAGCCCCAAAGCATCTTAGAGGCATTGGAATCCGTAATTCATCTAATGCAAATCGAGCCCTTATTATAAGATTGGTATGGAGATTTCTAAAGGAAACGGAAAATTTGGGGACCCAAATCTTACTAGCAAATACTGCAGGAAAGAATATTAGTGGGGAGCACATTACAAGCATAAGAAATATCATTTTGTGGTCAGCCATTATTAAATAAGGATCACTAATGTGCTCAAACTACAGGTGGCTAGTTGGGAACGGCAAAAAATAAAGGGTTTTATCACTTGTGCCCCTCGAGATATTGCAATATCAGTTATGCCCCTCCCTTTTTGGGAATATCAGTTGTGCCCCTGACTTCTTCCTATTCTATCACTTGTACCCCTCGGGTTAGTGGTCGTCCATAACTAACGCTAACAGACGTTAACTTTGAGGACACAAATGGAATTAAATTTAAAATAGAGGACTGAAAAGTCTTCCACATCCTCTTCCTCCTCCTCCCCATCTTCTTCCTCTTCCTCCACTTCTCTTCCTCCTCCCCAGCTCCTCCCTCCGCCCACAGCTACCTGCTCCTCCCCAGCTCTCCTGCAACATCCGCCCCGAGCTCCCCCCTTGGCCACTTGCTCTGCCCCATACCTTCCCCTCCTTTTCCTGACCTCCTCCCCCTCCTCCATCCCTGACCTCCTCCACCGCCCCTCCGGCCCTGTGCCCCCCTCTCCTCCGTCCCCGACCTCCTCCTCCCTCCATTCGCCCACAGCCTCCTCTTTCGCCCTGCTCCCCCCTTCACCCACCTCCTCCTCCTCCTCCACGCCCCTCAACATCCATGCCATCCTCCTCTGCGGTCCCTCCCTCTTTAGGCCCTCCGCCACCACTCCTCCCCCTTCAGGAGCTCCTCCTCCTCTTCCACGACCCCTACCCCTCCATACCTCCCTCTCTGCCCCCAGGTCATCCCCCCGCCCCATCTCCTCCTACCAGCACCTACGGATCCTCCGGCTCCTATTTGAATGCCCTATTGAACTGCATAAACCTCTCCCTCTATACCTCTACCCTATCTCCTCCGACCAGCACATACAGATCCTCTAAGATGGACTCCTGTACTATATTCCACACCAATAGCATGAAGCTCCTTGCGGACGATCTCGCCTCCTTCTTGTGTGTCGACAACCATTTGCGGCCGAGGAGATTGGAGAGCTTGCTTCTCTCCGTGACCCTGTTCACGATGTGCTGGTGATTGTTCCCACCCTCCAGATCATCTCTAGGAGGGCCCAAACTAGTGCACCTACAGGCCGAATGCACCTCCAAGCGAGGGGAGGAGTTGTTGGAGAGGAGCTCACGGTAGAGGGGGAGCTTGGGTGCGGGTTGGAGATGAAAGGGAGGAGGGATGGTAGAGTTGGACGATTATGCCCCTCTTAACCTCATCATGGTTTGGGAAAATCATGTTTAAGTTTAAATCATTGACGGCCTAAGTAACGAAGGGGCACAAGTGATAGAACAGGAAGAAGTCAGGGGCACAATTGATATTCCCAAAAAGGGAGGGGCATAATTGATATTTCAATATCTCAGAGGGGCACAACTGATAAAGACCCAAAAATAAACACATGGTAGGACAACTGGTTAGATGATAATACTCCTACTCACAGCAAGAACTCAACCCTACTTCTGCTACTATCGTAGCCGAGCTTATGAATCAATAGGGGAGATGGAATAATTCAACAACTTTTCCCAATAAGCATTTATACTCAAATCTTGAAAATCAAAATTAACATAGATGCTGAAGATTTATTGGGTTTGGAACCCCATCCAAAAGGAGTTTGCACTACTAAGTCTGGGTACTAGCTTTTGGCCTCAGAAGGGTGAATATTTGACCCCTAGAAAGTGATGCAAGATAATATGGACTTCCAAAGATCTAGCACCAAGAATTAAACTATTCATAAGGAGACTGCTTAATTCCACTATTCCCACTGGAGCCACCTTGAGGCAGAAAATACCTAATAATGAGGATACCTATCCTCTTTGTTTTGGTGAAATCGGAGACCAACAACACCTTTTTGCTGATTGTTTAGTGGCACGAACAACATGGTTCGCCTTGGAGATTTGATCTGATCAAATCCAACAATGCATTTGGGACTTCATTGTTTCACTACGTTCGCTAGGGAGCCATTATCCTCTCAGTTTCACAACAACTTGCTCCACTAATTCATAATATGTGGTTTGCTAGATGCAATCAGAAATTCATATAACACAAATCCAATCCTCAACCGAGCATTGTCCTCTCATTCTTATCCTTATAGAACCATTGACAGAACCGATTGAACAAGTAGTCATTTAAGCAGTACCACTCCAAGAGCTCCCTCTCTCTCTCTCTCTCTCTCTATATATATATATATATATATATATATATATATGGCATACTTATTGAAGTGGAAGCAACCTTCATTAGAAATACATCCTTTTGTGGCATTGTTTGTTTCAACTCCAAAGCTGAATTGTCAGAAGTTAAGGTAAAACCCTCTTCTAACAACTTTGCTCTTGATATAGAACTTTCGATAATTGATCTGGGCCTAGAAGACACCGCTATGAAGATTACAACATTCGTATAGTGTTGAATATGTAATTTAACATGTTTTTATACCATTTTTAGCAAAATAGTATGTGTATAATCCATGCATTTTTCTTAGTTTTCTGCATAATTTCCATTTCATAATATTCATATGCATTGCATTTAAAATTATCTAAAAATTGCATGGTATTTCCATGACAAAATAAATCAAAAATAATATTTTCCCAATAAATATGAGCTCCAAGCCACTATTAGTGTTTCTCATAATTTTTTTATTTTTCAGGTATGCTTTCGAAGAGTCCCAAGGGATCTTCCTCTTCCTCTCCTCTTCATTTGCAAAAAGAAAGTAAAAAATTACCCAGCAATTTAGCTGACGTCAGAATGACGTCAACACCTCAAAAAATAAAAATAAAAAGAGGGCATTGATGCCATGTTGACGTTAGCGACCACCTCACTTCTTCTACAATGCATCTGCTGCCACACGTACCCATCTGCCTCCAGCCTGCCATCCCACGCTCCTTCTCCTCCTCTTCACGAACAATTGTCATGGCGGTTGGCCTCCAGCCCAATGCCAACCGTCATCACGTCTTTTGCTCTCCCTCCATCTCCTCTCCCTCGATCCCTATAAGGGGAAGGTGAAACCAATTGAGGAGGACCATCCATAGCTCTACCGCCTCCCCCCTCCCTCTACTATGCCCTACCGCACCTCGGCCTCCTCCCGTTGTCATCATCGCCTCCGCCCTATTCTCCTCACCGCACCGCCACACGCTGCCTCCTCCACCCTCAGCCTAAGAAGAATGAAGGAAGGAGTCTCACGTACCCATTCGTACTTTCTTATTTCTTTCAGTTTTAAATCATTTTTGAACCTATCTGCAATTTTGTAAGACTTTGATCTAGTTTATGCCACTTCTTTAGTTTCACATTTTATATTCTATAATTTTTGTAATTATTTCTTTAAAGTTTAGTTTAATTACAATTTGATCCTTCAAGGACCTTTCCACAATTTCCTCAAAGTTTATTATTTCCCACAATTTACCCATTAAGTTTTTTTAATTAGCAAATTTTCACTTCTCTCTTGATAATTTTATTTAATTGTAGTCGCACCCTTAACTTTGTGTTTATTTTATTCGAGCCCCTTGGTTTCTTAGATAATTACACAAATACCCCTGGCACTTCCAAAAATCACCAAAAATGGCAAAAAATCCGAAAAAATTCCCAGTATATTATTGTGTGATCCTTACAATATCTAGAACCTAATGATAGATTTTTGACACATTTTAAGATCTGAAAATAAAAAGAAAATTAGGATTAAAATTGGATCAATAATATCAAAAATATCCTTGTAAATAGAATAAAAATTTGCATAAAAATGTCAAAGTCACTGTGGATCGATCCTCTACTTATCATATACTTATTTTATTATATTTTGGATTGTAGTTGAATAAATTTTTATCTAAATATCTCGATTTGTGTGCTTGTGTGTGCACAACGATGCATAAAAACACATTTTAGTGCATCGAAAATCACGTCTTCATTATGGCGTTGTTATTGAGGACTCAACAACTTGTGTAATTTTAATTCGACATTTTGATATTTTTAATTTATTTTTGTAATTTTTTTTATTTTGGGCAAAAAACTACAAAAAAGTAGATCTCTCTCTCTCTCTCTTGTTCTCTCTGAGCTCAAATTTTAGATCCAACAAGTCATGCATTGTAACGTTATTTTAATCACTTAGGCATTTCAAGGTGCTTGCATTTATTTGTATATAAAAAATCATGAAAATCATAAAATCAACTTCCTCTATTACATTTATCTCTATGGGTCTCTCTCCCTCTTCTCACCATTTAAACAAGACCACAATTGTTGCTCGCGTCAAATAAGATAAGTCCAGAAAGTCACCGCGTGTCTCAGACGAAAGTGGTCTGAAGTACTTGGAGTGTTTCACATTGTCTACAATATCACGTGTACAAACAAACAACCTTAGTTCAGAACCAAAAATCCTAAATAGGTTTCTTGACTATTGAATTTAAAATGTTTAGTCACTTTTCAATGAGGGAAACCTTAGCAGAGTGGGTGACTAAAGGACACCTTATTTGGCACTGTCCTCAAGAAATAGGGGTAGTCGTTATACAGTCTGTATACTTTCACCCATACTGGTTGAAAGTCAATGCAACTAAGCGTAGGAATTTGGGATAGTCTTTAATCTACAACTAGATTTTAGGTCAATCTTTTTGTGTGCCTTAATTTTTGTATACTGTAAATTAAAATTTTTGAAAAGAAAATAGCTTTTGTGTCAAGTCGCGTGTGTTGGTAAATTGATCTTGTTTTGTGTTTGCAATGATTCTTCTCTCCGAAATAACTCCTAGTGAACCAATCTATGCATACATGAAGAGTATGTCAAATACCAATTCTGCATCGTAATATCTAGACTACTCTTCACAATATCAATCATCGTATGAGAGAGATTTATACCCAAACTAGGTCGGTTCACAATCAAATTCTATGATTTCAAACAACCCCATCTGTGGATGTCAACCTGATCAATCTGAGTACTGATATATTCAATCCCCTCTACAATCCCAATCATTCTTCTACCCAAGTGCTGAATATTACAACATGGAAATGTATGACCAATCCGAATCTTGGTATGGATCTAAATCATTAACTTATTACACCCCTTCTCCACCTCAACCTCGTACCAACCAAGTTGACGAGACTATCTTCAAGGGCTTTAATACCCTCTTGAATCCGATGAAAATCTTTGAGATGAATATGAAAAAGAACTTGAAGAGAATTTTTGTCAATTCGCTAAAATCCGTGAACATCTATTTGTCAATCCACTCATGGTTTCAGATACGGTGGTTCAGAATAGACATATTTCTGATCACGGAATTCTCGAACTTGACTCAGCTTGGGATGAACTGGAAAACACAATCACACATCAATCTGAGTGTGAGGAAAATATTTAATAACAAAATGGGGAGATTTTGGATGAAAAAATTAATGAGATAGAGCGAACACAAAATTTTTGAGAACCATATCAACTTGAGAATCATAATGAATTTTTTTGAGGAAAGATTCAAGATATAGATTCTTCCTGCATCTAGCTCAACATGACCTCGAGCAAAATGATCTTTATGTCACCAACATGATTCCTTTGCCACAATGTTTGAATCTAGTTTTAATTGAAGTTCCTATCAAACAACAGGTCAAACTCAAATCTTTAATAAAGAACAACGATTTTGGCAATGGAAGTTCTGATGATAAGCATCTTGAAATAATCATTGATCATGATGTCAATCTAAAGGTTGAAATAAATGGTGACAACAACGAATCTAATGATGAGATCAATATCATGACCTCCTCCATCCGATGAAATAGCTATTGAAATATCTGAGTTGTTTACCAAAATTTTAACTTCGAGTTCATGTTCGTGGAGAACAAGTTCTGCATATTAATCTGATGTGGATGATAAAACAGATAACATTGAGGATGAATCTAAGGATAATGACGAATTTAATTCTGATAATGAAATTGGTATTGATTCTAATAATGATGATGATTTGTTAGAATAATTCACTAACGAAATCAAAATTAATATTGAGGAGAGATTTTATGATAATGTTGAATATGAATATGAGGATAATTTGGAATCTTAGAAGAAACATGAGGATGACTCTGATGATGAAGAATCTAGGGTCAAATTTGAAAATGAAAGCAACATTGGTATTGATAACGAATTTGAGAATGATTTTGAATTTTAGTATCAGCATGAGAATGATGATGAACACAAAGATGAATATGATAATGAAATTGAACTTGATTATGAACATGATGATAATTTTGAGCAAGAGAGGAAAATTAAGATTGAGTTATCACAACCTATGCTGATTCTCACCCCTGACTAGATGTCGGAAGTCCTCCTTAATGACTCTCTTAGGGACGAACACATAATTTTCCATTCCGATCCCACAACCTCCAGTAAAGATGACCAATCTTGGTTGTCCTTTCACTCTCTAAGTACATCCCCTAATATTACCTTTAATTTCGATCAAGATGACTCTTTATCTCTCGATTTTTTTGGTTGGAAATGAATATCTCCTTAAGAAAATAGAGGGTGAACGACATTGATTCTACCATGGCAAAAGCATCTTATTGGTCGATGGAAATTGGTGTAAAAGGAAAAGAAATAGTCGCTTCAAATGATATTGATAATTCACATACCGACAATGAGCATGAACAACTATTAAATTCAAGTATACATGAACCCACCCTCCCACCCTTGGACTTTCAAGATAACATAGTTTTCACAAAAATAGTTCAATGACATGATCAAATCTCTGACCTTTGTAACACCAAAGAGGACATCGAGATAGAAAATGTTAGTACTATAGGTGGAAACATTAAAGAATAATTTATTGTGTTCAAAGAGAAGAATTTCATTGATAAATAATTTTATGTGACGAACATAAATTTTGTAACTTTGTACCATATTAAACCCAGCTATCATTTAGAGACACTGTTATTGAAACCGGCTCCACCCTTTTCACCGACACCTTTACTTGAGTCGACTATGTCTTTTTTCATACCAACAAAATCGATCATTCACCCGAGCTTCATGTCGTTGGTATAGCATACCCACCCCGAGCTTCACATGATTAGCTCTTCAAAATCTCTTGGGCCAAGTATTATGCATCATCACAGTTTTCTAAACATGGATGTTGTACATACTTGAGACACAGGATATTCTTAATCTTGGAGCCTGATTGTGGGATAAACTCCACAGTTATCTTTCAGGTATTTTCTCTAGCTTACATTTTTAACTTCGTTTCTCATAATTGTAGTTCTATTTAAGTATGGGGAAACCCCACCCCAAAAAGGCATATTTCAGCATTTACATCTACACTCCCTTCAACCATGTTATTCCATTTTCCTACTTTATTATTACCATAGGTACATGGCTCAATCTAAGCATGGGAGGTGCATCACATTTCATGATATCATTTTTATCGCATTTTTTCATTACATTTCATGCATTCCATTTTTTACTTTAAAAAAAATCCCCAGTTTTTTCTTCTTTCCGTTGCATTTAAAAAACATATTTTTTAAACATTTTTAAAAATTTCAATTTTTTCATGTTTTACAAAAAATACAAAACACAATTGCATATACCCAAAATTTCACAAAAAATGCACAAGTCCCAAAAAATCCTTTCAAAAAAACCAGTAATTTTTTTTAAAAAAACCGAAAATATTTTCTTAGTTTTCTCCTAACTTTTTAGGATTTTTAGTCATGTTTTTACAAGTTTCAAACTTAGATCAAGAAGACCTTAATCCACTTAATTTTAGAAGCTTTTACTAGGCTTGAGTATTCATGTTCTTAGGTCTATAGTAGACTTAATTCCTCGAGTTTAAGTAATTTTATGCAGTGACCAAAATATGTATCTAAATAGATCATCTTGACAGCTTTAGTACTCTTTTACTCTTGATTTATTTTTGAAAAAATTGCACATTACACCTTAGTTCAACTTGGTTTACGTGTACAATGAATTGTTTCAATCTCTAGCAAAGGAAGGGAGTGACTCTGAATCTCGGGTAAGCAAGATTCAATGATCTAAGTTCAGGAACCACTTATTCTCTATAAGTTTGAGTCTGTCAGTGAACTTGTCTTGTACATGTATCTGAAAATCATATTTTATACATGTACACTCTTGATACCCAACGCCACAAAATTCTATCAAAAAGAAGGCATAATAAGTGATGCCTATTCCAAAAATACAAATACAAGGCAAAGAAAAATATACTCAAATAACCCAGCTCTACCAAATAAGCCAAGTGGCATGGTAATGTTACTAACAATTTAAAAGAGGCCAAAGAGGACCAGAGTTATGCTCTAAAAAAAAGAAGAAAAAAAGAGCAACGGACCAAAGCAATCTACAGAAAATCCCTGAAAATCCAAGTTCTCTACAACTTACACCCATTTTCTTTTGTTGACAAATTCAGTGAATTGAGAATAAGCCTTGACTTAGAGAGAATGGAGGCTTTAGATTTTGTGAATCTCATGGTACCTTGCTTAAGGTTTTATGGTGTACTTGTCTCGCAAGTTGAGAAGAGCTATAACTTTCACACTCAGTTCAAATGCAACTCAAGGTTAAAGAGAATATCTATTGATCAGGGTGATCTAACTTGACCTAATAATGGAGCCGGCTAAAGTTGCTTGAATATGAGGGTTGTCGAATTGAGTACTTGAATCTAAAAAAGTACGAACACATTATTAATCCAAAGGTCAACTTAGTCTTTATTTGTTATTTGTTGAAACCTAGCTAAAATCTCAGGACTTTGTGGGTGTGTCTCATGCAAACCGTCTCTGTGCATTTTTTAATTGATTTTATTTCTCTTTGCATATCATTGTTTTTCTCGTGACTAGCAAAACTTAAGTATGGGGTATAATGAATATGTGATTTATCAGGTTTTTATACCATTTTAAGAAAAATAATGTGTCTAATCCACACATTTTTCTTAGTTTCCTGCATAATTTTCATTTCATAATTTTCATACAGATTGCATTTAAAATCATTTAAAAATTGCATGATATTTCTTACAAAATAAATTAAAAAATAATATCCCAATAAATATGTGCTCCGAGCCCATATTAGAGTTCCCCATAAATTTTTATTTTTATTTTTCAGGTCTGCTTTCAAAGATGCCTAAGGGGTCTCCCTCTTCCTCTCCTCTTCATTTTGTAAAAAAATGGAAAAATACCTACGCGATAATTTAGTCAATATCAACATGACATAACAACTCAAAAAATAAAAAGGGGGTGTTGACACCATGCTGACGTAAGTGACCCCCTCCCTTCTTCTCGAGCGCCTCAACTGCCACTCACGCAGATCCTCCTCCAGCCTACCATCTCGTACCCCTTCTCCTCCTCTTCACGAACAATTACCGCAACAGTTGGTCTCTACCCCAATGCCAACCGTTGTCACTCCTTCTCCTCTCCTTCCATATCCTCTCCCTTGATCCCTATAAGATGGAGAAGGAGAATCCATTTGAGGAGGACCCTCCACAGCTCCACCCTCCGCCCGTCCTTCTATTGTGCCCTAGTGCATCTCAGCCTCCTCGCACCACATCCGACGGTTCCTAGATATGCCCTAGTTAATTATCGTGAATTATTGAGAATTTAAATTAATGTCATTTTGTTGTAGGCGGGAAATCGGAATCGGTCAAGAAATAACCACAATTAATTTCATTCAATTTAATTCGAAGTGGTTTAATGTTTATTTTACTTGGGCAAGTCCCAAGGTCGAACTCAAGGAGGCAAAGGAACAATCTAGAAATTTGTTTATCAAAGTTGGCGCACGATTTTAGAGACAGTATTTTTTAGGTCTTTTTAATGCTATTTTTGGATGCAAAATGCAAATATGGCCAATTTTAGGGACTACAATGTAAAGATCAATCAAACGATGTCCGAAAAATTTGAAGTTTGTCTGAGATGATAATTATGATTAAATGAATGTACTATAATTTTTTGGATGCAAAATATAGATTTTATGAATCTATGAATGCAAACACCACAAATTTCAATAATTAATTATAAAAAATATTAAACCTAATTATTTCTAAGAGATAAAATTATCCAAGATCTATCACTAGGTGATGGATCTCAGAAAAATCCTAAACCCTAAAAATATTAGATTTAATACCTACTAAAAGTTAAATATTAAAATATACAAAATGATCTTTATAAGGCAAATATGCATGCAAATACAAATCTTTTTGGGCAATGTAACATATACTAAATCTACAATTCATAAATTTTTTTGGCAATTTTCAGAGCTATGGTTAATTAGTTATGAATTTTCAATCATAGAATGGGCAAACAATACAATTTTCCACTAAACAATTAATTATTTATTAACCATAGATCACAAAAATATCAAACATATGCCATAATATAGAGAATTAATTGACGAACATCATGTTATTTTTGAATAATAAAAATAATACAATGTAGAGGTTCAAAATAAAGGGGGAACACAAGGGTATTACTACAATTACAATAATGAAAAAAATACAAGTCAAGGACAAAAATGTAAATACCTATAATCTATGGGTAACTTCTGCAAAATTCCCAATGGGTCACGTGCCTGGCACGTGACCCTTGAGCGGCGGGGGGTCTTGGTAATATTTGGATTCTCCGAGGGTGTTTGTGCAAATAACCCCAAGAGGTGGATGCGTCTCACGTGTTCCCTCTCGCACGTACACCTCACGTGTGGAGGGCCTCGAGTCAGCCCCCAGTGGCACAGTAGAGATACGGGAGGAGTACGCCAGAGCAAAGCTGGGCGAGGCACGGTGAAGGTGACGGTCGTTGCTCCTGATGTCGATGAAGACCGGCGATGGCAACTGGAGTCGTATCAGAGTGGTTGCGGTTGTCGATGATGATGGTCAAAGGCGTCGACACTGGAAAGATGGAAGGAGTAGTCTGGAGCATAGGAGTCGAGGACATTGCGTCGTCATTGGAGGATGCTCGAGACGAGGTTGGTGAATGATGGATCACGGTCGAGGGGCTGAGGCGACATAGTTGGGGACCGTTGGTCGATGACAAACGGTGCGTGGAAGATGGTGGAGACACGGTGGAGCGGAGGAGCGTAGCGGAGTGGCTGGATGTACGGCAGAGGAGCAGAGCTCCGATGTACGCGGAGATCAAAGGCGATTGGGTGGGCGAACGTAGAGGTGGAGTGTTGGATTGAAGATGGAAGAGATATGCGCGAGGCAGAGGTAGAGGAGTAGGAGAAATAGGTATAAGGAGAGTACCTGGAGGTACAGCTCAACGGCAATGAAGCCGGAGCTAGAAGCGGCAGCGGGGCGTCAAGCTGCGTCAAGGCGAAGCCTTGGATCACACCGGTCTGGAGGACGAACCGACATGTCACCTCGAGGAATTTCTCCTGTATAAGTTTATCACCAGATGAGCGATGTCGCGCGGAGGATGCGAAGCTCCTGAAGGAGCGGGGGATCCAGCCTAGGGGTGAAGGTCACTTGTCGATGCGCAGAAGAACATCAGCTCCTGCGACGGTCAGGAGGTGGCGTGGCCTTGGAGGAGGAGTTGCGGAGCGGGCACGAATGTCGACGTTGATGAACAGAGGTTGAAGTTGATGAAGGTGGATGCTCGTGGATGATCGAAGGAACCGGTGAAGTTGATGGAGGCGTTTGGCATCGGTGGAGGAGCGTAGATGGTAGAGGGTGGTGGAGTCGAAGGCATTGGCTCAACGACGGAGGTCGGAGCGAAGCAGGAGCGGTGGAGTGCTACGCTGCAACGGGGGGGCAGGGGGCTCAGACCTCAACGGGAAAGGGGAAGGGGGTCGGGCTATCACCACCGACCTCCTCCTGTGAACGTAGAGCTATCGGCGGATGAAGGGAGATGAGGGCAGCAATGGTAGTTAAATAGGAGATGGCGTGGTGTCGGAGATGGAAGAAGAGCATCAGGTAGATCGATGGAGGATGATTGGCGGCGCTCGAGATCCGTGGGATTTGGCTGAATCAAAGATTGGCGATTGATCCGAAGGGGATTCGGGCTGATATGAAATGAAGGGTGATTGGTCGTAGATGGAACGGTAGGCGCGAGAAGGGCGGAGATTTCGCGACGTTCGTGGGGTAGGAGGCGGTGGCGCCTCCTAGATTGGGAAAGTTACTGGAGGAAGAGGATGCACAGGGGTCGTCCGATCGGCCGAGATCGGACGCCCTTGATGCGTCCACGTGGCATTTTTTATTTTTTGAATTTTTTTATTTATTATTTTTTTTATAAAAACTAATATTTATAAATCCCAAAAATGGATGACAAGTGGCGGCTCCAGAATCTACCACGTGTCAGCCCCACAAAACTCGAAAAATAAATAGAAAGATAAATCTATAATAAATAGCAAATGACCTCGGATAAAAAAAATTCTTCACGAAATTGCTCTTCTCGATGAGATCTACAACTTTCTTGAAAATATCAAAATCAAAATCGATCATTTGTGCAAAGTGATATTTTTGGGGTATTCCATTTACATAGAATACCTTGATTTTTGAGTTTTCTAATTGTTTTATCATTTTTAAACTAGATAAAAATCCGAAAAAATATGATAAAATCAAAGATAAATTTTTACACATTAATCTATTTTTTTTATTTTTATTAATTAAGAAAAAGAAGAAATAAAATAAAACACGTAAAAGACAAATTTTGTACAGATAGTTAGTGAAGACTCAGACTCAGTTATTTTTTTTATTTCAAGCTCAATTTGGATTTGGAATTTTATGTATTTTAATAAAACTTTTATCAAAGAAGACAAATGAAAAAGAAATAAAATAAAATGAGTCAATTATGTACATAAAATAATAGGTCGAAAACCGCTAAAATACAAAATGTACAAAAGAGGCCCAAAACCCAACTTTCACACATGAGCTCTGATTCACTTGAACTTGGTCTTGTTTTGAAGGTAATTGAACGTATATTAGTTCAAAAGTGAATATGATCAAAATGGCCACTGGATGGGGAAGATATCAAGGTTTTAGCCCAGAAATCCTAGAACTATGGTTTGGGTTTTTGGTCCACTTATTTAGGTTAGTGATTTTTTATATTTTTCATTTATTCTTGTTAATAATATGTACAAAGTAGAGGTGGTTTCAGGTCATTTGGAGTTAGCATGAATAAGTTAAAAATCGGGGAAGTTAGGCTATTTACAGGTCAATTGGACTGTGATTTTTGGCTTCTTATTTTGTGCAATAATAAGTGATAAAATGTCATTCTTATCAAAACATGTCTAAATACTAATTATGTATAATAAATGAAGAAATGTCAATGATTTTTAGGTATTAGAGCTTAACTAATGAATTTTAGAGTGATGAATCTGATATTCATCAACCACCATCGTCACCTTTGCCCCATGTGTTGGACATGCGAACCCACGACGAGCCATTATGAAATAAATGTTATTGCAATTCATTCCATGATCTAAATGAAGAATAACTCATTTGCATAATAGGTCCCTTAATACAATTAGGGTTACGTACCATGTCCATCTTAATGATCATACAACTGTTAGTTCAAATGTTAAATCATAGAGTCTGGTGCTTGGATGATATCTAAAGATTAGATTGAGGACTCATCAGGCACCGTCAAGTGATTATTAAGAGAGGATCTCCATCTTGAGAAGGAGATGACAATCATTTTCTCTATAGGTTGATATCTAACCGACCTCTTAATGCAGGTCCTCTGCATAGGAATAGAGTTTGGTAGGGGTTAGATAAGTTAGGTAAAGAGTTGGCTTAAAGAGATCAAGATAACCAAGATCTATGTCTTATATTGCCATGATATAGGCACGTATCATCTGACCGGAGACAAATGTGTTACTATATGTTTGAGTATGTACATTAGGCAGATCGATAGGTTGATGATCTAATCAAGGTCTATACACCGACAAGCTGGTGTGCATACAATGGCATATGAGTAATACGATATCTCAAAGGATCATACAAGTTCATTACTGAACCGGAAGACATGAGCTCAGTCATGAGATATTTGGATCAAATTCCGTGCATGGTCATCTGGCTTTGGAAGCTTGACTAAATTTGTAGGTTTGATATATGCTTTTGGAAAGTATATGATCAATGCCTACGTATGATATATGCTTTTGGAAAGTATATGATTGATACCAACTCTCAATGATCAAATGAGAAACATGATGATAAATACCTGAGGAAAACAATATAAAATTGATCTAAGACTTCGGGTTTATTCTATGTCTTCCCGTTTGTAGGATGTACATGTATTAGGAATACTTGAGGGTGATGTGATCATAAACAATTGTATAACCATGAAGCTTCCATTCTGAGGGAGTGATGAAACATGTCCTGATTTTAGTAACTCCTTTCAGTAGAGAAGTAACATGATCTTATTCCAAATGTTGGACATTGTTCTGAACGTGATTCATATGCAATGAGAAGATTTAATCTACGATCTTGATTTAATCAAGCATCTATGAGAGGTCCTTGTGATCTGGATTTGACATATGATCTCAATATCCAAGTCATTATACATGTAAAAGATGAAAAGGCAGGAGTCGCTAAGTAATGGCCTGACAAATCAGGCTCACTATCGCTGAGGCGACTAATCAAACCTTCTCGTTGATCAACAATTAACTCTCACAAACAATCAAGCAATAAAGAGAAGGAGTTAAAATTTATTATACCCTACTAACAATGTATAGTGGTAAGCAAGTAGGGGTCGAACACAGGAAGCAAAGGTGTAAAGCAGGCAAGACAAGAATCAAGCACCCAATGTCTTTTCTAATACTCAGACAACTTTTGTGGCTTTTTAATTTTATAATTTTTTTATTTTATTTTTGATTTTATATTTTTTTATTTGATTTTTAATTTTCTGATTTTTTATATATTTAATATATTCTTTTTTATATATTTCTTTTTCTATAAAATAAGATATATATATATATGCGATAAGGAAAGGTGAGATAATGTATATATAAAAATAGGTAAAAATAAGCAAAATTCGGGAAGTAAAATATTTTTGTGCTTTTTATGTTTTTCTAATGTTTTTGTGATTTTTCTATATTTTTTCTATTTTTTGGTATTTTTAATGTCAAAAATGCTGAAAACAGTGAATCAAATACAAATCCGAATTAAAATGGAAATAAAAATAGCAAACAATAACAAAAAATCTCCATATTAAATTTAAATTAAAGATAATAAATTATAGAAGATTCAGGAACATACAATAGATTTTTAAGATTTTTATGGATTTTATACATTTTTATAAAGATTTTAGGGTTTTTGTAATTTTTAGGAGTTTTCTTTTATATCTTTTAGTGATTTTTGGATTGAAGTTAAAAGATGCAAAAACACATAAAATATGATTTTTTTGGAATTTTTCAAAAACATTATGTATTTTATAATGCAAACAGGACTGAAAATGCAAGTTTTTGATTTTTTTTATAAATATTAAAATGCAACAAAAATGCAAAATAAAAATATGGCATGATAGATCAATGCAACAAGAAGCTAAGGTAATTTTTTAGATGCATGAAATAAACACAAACAATAAAAAGAAATTACACTACTGGTAGGGTAGTTTTATAATTACGCAAAAAGCCAGGGGCTAACGTGCAATTTTTCCACAAAAATATACAAAAATAAAAATATTTCTGGACAAAAACTAAATAATCAAAGGTGCAAGGTTATCACTGCAAAATCGCCAGGGTCACGTGCACGGGACACATGAACTGGCGAGGACCTTTACGCAAATAATGAAATCCTGGGGGGCTACAATGCAATATGTCCTCAAAAATATAACTGCAATAAATTTCTGTTGGGCTAAAGATAAATACGAAAATGACCGAGGGCCCTTCTACAAAATGGCCACGCACCTCACGTGCGCGAATCACGTGCGGTGACATGGCCAAGGACCTAGTTGCATTTCTACAAAGTTCAAGGGGACTTTTGCGAATATTACAGAAGTTATAACACAACAGATGAAAGATTTAAGTCTACTAATTAAATACAAAAATTTCTCGGGTAAAGTTGCAAAATACCCAAGAATAGCGGATCTGACGGGAGATGAAAGGTCACTTGCCACGTGGCAGCCGCTGGAGTGCTGGTACCCCTTCGCAGATGAACGACCAAGATTAAATCTTGATCCTTGATCGGACGGTGCTGACGAAGCAGATCGGATGGCTGCTGAAAGATCTGGGCACCTGTTCTTGATCCAACGGTCGACAGATTCCTTCGACGAACTAGGAAGAACTCGCGAGGGGCGTGCTTCCCCAGCTTCGATCTTCCTCCTCTGTTGCTCGGTGGAGCTCCAAAAAGGCTCGGGATGTTCCTGCAGGTATCCTCTAGATGCTAAAAGCAACAAAAGGCGACGAGGTGGCCTAGTGTGCTCGCACGGAGGTGGTAGAGCTGGGGGGTAGAAGGACCTCCGGCGAATGCCAAAACTTTGCTCCAGACAATGTTGCATCCTCTGTACCTGCAAGAAAGAGTGAGGGAGTCGGAGGAAAATGCCTCGACTCCGTAGGAGGGTGGAATGGGCAGGGAAAGTGTGTGGAGATGATCGGCGGAGGCCGGAAGAACTCAAGCTCCGACCGTGCACAGTTGATGTAATTTCGTGACGATTTGGATAAGATCGATGGTCGATTTTTGCTCAGTCTGACTACCCAAGTCCTAAGGAACTCAAAGGAAATAAAATAGAAAAGAGAACACTCACCAAGGTGGCGCCAGCGGCGAGCTTGGGCGGCGCACTTTGGTGAGGTGGATCAAACTCGATTCGACACCTTCTCGCCATCCCAATGGGCGCAACCAGTTCCTGCTGTCACCAGGAGGGTAGCCGAAGCCCTAGGTCAAGGATTGAGCAGTGGAAGAGTAATCAAGGGGTCAAGGAAGGTCGGGGGTCTTTTGAATGAGTTGTTGGACCGGCTCCAAGATCGAGCGAGATCAGACGATTCAGCGACTCACACCCCAAAGAAATCACTAGGCATGAAAGACCATTATATGAGGGACAAAAGTCAAAGAGGATGCGATGCAAAAGGGTGAAAGGATAGGCCTTCAAAAATCATGAAATCAGGTGGAAACCAGCATTCTGACAAAAGCCAGACCTCGATCAGAGAGTTGACCGAAGTCAACCAGAGGACGGCTCTAGTTGGTCCACATGGACCAACCAGAAAATTCCCTGAAAAAAAGATTTAAATTTTATTTAAATATAATCAATGATTTTATTAATTTAGATTATTAAATAAAATATTTTTATTATTTTAAAATTATTTTCTTATGATTTTTATTTATTTTTTAGAGCTTCAAAAATATAAGTTACCTTTTATTGGCCTATATAGGTATATTCATCTATATATTTTAATATTTTATTTTTGTATATTTAGTTTTATTTATTTGTTGTTTTATAAATTTATAACTTATTTAAATATATTTTTATTTTATTTTTATGATGTATTTTATATACTTAAATAAATAGAAGTATTATCTTTATAGGTGTATTTACAGGTATTATACCTATGTATTGTATACATGTATTTTATTTTTGTGTTTTCTTTAGTGTTTTATTCCAATTTAAATATAAATATATATTATAAATAATATTTACAAAATTATAAAAATATAAAACTTATACAAATAATGAATAGTAAATAAAATGAATATTTTAATCAATACAAGAATACAATAGGGGTCCAAACCTAACTTTCAAACCGAAGCTCCGAAAAATATGAAACCACCTTTATTAAATAGCTTATTGAAAGTTATATAAATGAAAGGTGATTTTGATATATTTTGAGTTTTTATTTGAGAGACACAGGTCTGGAACATTGGGATTCTGGAAACTTATTCATATCATAACTTTTTATTTGTGCATTATTTTTGTGTAAAATCAATTTTGTATTTTTCTATATTTTATTATCTACAACTTTCATGTATGAAGTTTCTTTATTTGAAGTATAAAAAGTGGAACTAAAAATGGATCCAAAATGAATAAAGAATGAATTAGATAAAAGGGATTTTTATTGGTTTCTGGCTCTTATCTCCCCCTACTTTATTCCTTGTTGACCTAGTCATCGAGATGCCTTGGTCTTGTGGTTTCGGGTCATAAAGTATTTGTAATATTTTATTATTTTTCTTTTCTTTTCTTTATTCTATAATTTTGGCTTTAAAATAGTATTCTATACAATATATACATAATAATGCATGCATGATAAAATGCCTAAATTAAGCCTATTTACACGCATTTACTAAGATTTTTAAGGCCAAAATGATAGAATAAAGATGATGAAACATAGATTCATCACCCCCCTATACTTGCCTTTGCTAGTCCCTAGAAAACACTTATGCAATAAGTGCAGAAAAGGAAAAACAAAGAAAAGGAAAGGAAGAAAATTTTATTTAGGTTAATTATAAAACTTGTCTTCACAAAATCAAAGTTTGGAGCTTAAATCAGAACTTTGAAATTTTAATGCGGGTGGAACCTCAATGGGAATCAGATTTGAAATCCAACAACCATCGAGAATCCCAAAACTCTGCTCAAGTCTCCTCAATAGCCAGGTCAGAAATATTTCAACTCATAAGCAAACCCTTACGACTATGAAGCTGACTCGTACAGTGTAAGTGATAGTGGCTATACCCAACTAGAATGACAAAGAGACTGACTTCTCCAGTATGACAACCCAATGATTCCCCAATCCAATAACTCCTTCCTCGAGGAGCGGGGTATTCCCTTCTAAGTTCATGTGGCAACCTCAAGAGGAAGGGGTGAAGAGAAGAATGGATGGTAGCCAGTGTAGCTACCTATCCTAGGATGCAAGACCAGTGTAGTCAAGTCATCCAGCTGCAGGCTCACATGATTTGACTTTGATGCTCAAGCTTGCTTATTGACTAAACCACATATGTACACTCCAGCAGGAATTTTATTTTTACATAAGCTTGTCCATTTTTTGGGGTTTTTGCTTTCTTTTTTTAAATACTATTTATAGCAGCATATACATAGGGAGTTTTCCTCTTGAGCCAGTAGACTGTCCCTCTTTTGAAGCTTTATCGCAACCCACACTCTCTTGTCTTTAGAATTCCTCATCACTGGATGGGTTGGGTGCACTCCCCTCCCTAGAGGAGAACAAATGTTTCCACTTGTTTGCGTCTCATACTGGCAAATCCAAAAGAGTTGAGCCATGTGAAAGGTGCAGGTGTCCAAGTTAGGTCATTATCAACAAGAGTCGTGTGTGTGCTCTAAAATACTCTACTTAGGCAGTCAAGAATCCATTGAACCAAGTCTCATGATCCTCAAAGAATTAAGTCAACTAGACCTGAAGTACCTTAATTTCAGTTCCTATAAGGTTCCTTTTATTAGGTAGATTTAAGGTCCAACCAAGCTCCAATCTCTGGATTTTACTTAGACTTGTTAAACTATTGAACTCAATCCGAAAAATGCTCATGCTATGTAGAATGCTATGCAGAATGCAGAAAATATTTTTGTGATGCAATTTTCAAAGATTTTGAACTTTTTATGGTTTTTTGAAAAGTTGATGCATATGCATTTTTTTGTATTTTCAAAAGAATTTTTCGAATGTTTTTGGATTCTAATTTTGCAAATGTTTTTGGGATTTTTGAAAACAAAAAGATTTTGGATAAAAACGAGGTCAAAATATTTACACAGGGATGCATCTTATATTTACAAGAAGTGGGTTTTAAGAAATTACAAGGGTAGGTGGTCAATTTTATAAATAGATATAATGGATTTTGGTGTGATGTATATATTCCTCAAACTTAGTTGAAAATCATTTTACAAGAAATTTTTGAAAACTATAGACCAAAATACTTTTTTCAAATAATTTTACAAACATGTATACACATTTGAAATCATTTTGCAAAGGTTTTTCAAACAGTATAGATAGACTTTTCAAAATATTTTTGCAACCATTTTCAAACCATTTGCAAATAGTTTTTTCAATCATTTTTATTTCACACAAAGAAAATAAATTTTTACAAACAAAACAATTTTACAAAGGTTGAAAACATGTAACAAAACATTTTCCAAATAGCTTTCAAAAGATTTTTCACAAAGATTTTCAAACTATTTTTCAAATATTTTCCAAAAAATATTTTCACCTGATTTATTAATCAATAAATACAAAAAGAATATGAGGAATGACATCATCTTTTATTAAGTGTTTTTAATGAATTTTATATGTGTAATTAGCCATATTTTTTGAGAAAAATACGAAAGTACGATTATGGCTAAAGTATGTACGCAGTATATATGACCCCCCTATACTTAGCTTGAGCTATGTCCTCATAGATCAAAGAGAAAAAGAGAAGACATAACTCGTACTGAATATAGGAAAATCTAAAGAACAAAACGAAAGAATGAAGAAATGAATGTATCAATGAGAAGTTGACCACCCCCCCCATACATAGGATCATATAATCCTAAGTATAACAGTCTGTACGCAACGTAGGGAGGGTCAAGAGTGGGAATGAACAGATCATACTCAGACTGTCTCCCCCTATACTTAGGGTACGATATCCCTAAGTATAGACAAGAAGAGGAGATGGTGGAGAGGATCGAAAATGAAAGAAACTCAGGTTGCACACCCCCCTATACTTAGGACAAAGTACGTCCTAAGTATAGAAGACTGTCAACAAGGGACGACACCTTTTTGGTAGAAAACAAAGATAGAAAAAGAAAAGAAGAAAAGAAATCATAAAACGGAATATGAACAACTCGGGATGTACATCCCCTTAGAGTTAGGATAAAGTGCATCCTAAGTGTAGCAATGATGACGGGGATGACATCTTATCGGTAGAATAGGGAAGAAACGAAGAAAAAGAAGAAAAGCAGAAAAATCATTCAAAAATGTTTTTCTCTGCTCTGTCTTCTGCTGCCACTTCGGAAGTATCATGTTCATCCTTATAGATCACTTGAATAGAGTCAACGACAGACATGAACGTATCATGTTCAAGGTAAGTCTTTAGAAGATGTCCTTTGACTACAAATGGTTGTGCGTCAGCTGACAAATTAGATGTCAATACACTTCCATTTACCATAAAAGACCCAGTCCATTTGCTCTTCAATTTGTCTAGAAAGATCTTTAATTTTGTGTCAAACAACCACACCTTCTGACCCGGCTCGAAGGACTTGCGACTGATATGCTTGTCGTGCCATGTTTTGACCTTCTCCTTATACATCAGGCTGTTGTCATATGCATAATCCTTGAATTCCAATAATCTGTTCAGATCCAACTTTCGGTTCTTCTCGACTTTCTCAGGATCCAAATTACAAATGTTGATGGCCCATAAAGATTTGTGAATTAATTCAACGGGCAGATGATATGGCTTGCCATACACAAGGCGGTAAGGAGACATTCCCAAGGGTGACTTGTACGTGGTTTTGTAAGCCCAAAGAACAGAATCAAGAAGCTAAGACCAGTTCTTGTGATCCGAATGCACAAGCTTCTGTAGAATTGTCTTGATCTCCCTGTTTGAATATTCAGCTAAGCCATTGGAATGCGGGTGGTAAGGTGAAGCAGCACCATGTTCAATGCAGAATTCTTGAGTTAGCTTCTTCACCTCTCTATTTATGAAATGACTACCCCTGCCAGATATTAGAATCTTGGGGATCCTGAACCGCTCTATGATGTGATCTCTCAAAAATCGACAGACAGTCCTACTGTCGGAGGTTCGGGCGGGGATAGCCTCCACCCAATGACTTACGTAGTCGACAACCAGCAGAATATACTCATAGCCCTAGCTGTTGGGAAATGGGCCCATAAAGTCTATGCCCCATGCGTCGAAGACGTCTGATATCTGAATGAATTTCAGAGGCATCGTGTCTCTCATTCCTATGGTTCCGCCCATCTTCTGACAGTCAGTGCAGCATTTGACATAATCGTCTGCATCTTTGAATAGTGTAGCCCACCAAAGGCCACTCTGAAGAACTTTTGTTGCCGTTCATCTGCTTGAATGATGTCCTCCAGAATCTTGATCATGGCACAAGGCGAGGACACTTGGAACTTCCTCCTGAGGAATGCATATCCTCCAGATACAGTATGCCCCCTCACGAAATAAGTATGGATCCTCCCACTGGTAGAAACGGATTTTAGACAAGAATTTATCTATTTTAAACTTCGACCAATCCTGTGGGATTTTCTTGGTCACGGAAAAATTCACAATGTCCGCATACCATGGAAGCGAGGTGATTGACAGAATTGCCTCTTCTGGAAAGGTCTATGTGATAGGTTGTAGGCTCAGCTCAGGAGATTCTCATTCAGGAAGCCTCGATAAATGATCGGCCACCACATTCTTTACCCCATGTTTATCTCTGATTTCAAGGTCAAATTCCTGAAGGAGAAGGATCCACCAAATATGACGTGATTTGGCGTCTTTCTTATGTTGTAGATACTGGATGGTCGAATGGTTAGTGTAGCTGATCACTTTGGATCCGAGAAGATAGGATCTTAACTTCTCCAAGGTAAAGACTACCGCTAGCAGCTCTTTCTCGGTGACAGTGTAGTTTCGTTGGGCTTCATCGAGCGTTCGACTAGCGTAGTGAATTGCAAATGGTACGTTATCTTTCCTCTGTCCGAGTATAGCACCAATGGAATAATCTGACGCATCGGTCTCGAAAGGCTGGGTCCAGATCGGTGGATGTAAGACAGGGGCCTGTGTGATCAGTTCTTTCAACATATTAAAGGAAATGAGCACGCTATCATCTACAATGAAATCATTCTCCTTGCCTAGCAACTCAGTCAAAGGTCTGGTCAATTTATTGAAATCTTTGATGAATCATCGGTAAAAACCGACATGGCCCAAGAATGACCTGACTTGCTTGATTATTGTAGATAGCTCAAGTTTAGAAATCACCTCCACCTTGGTTGGGTCAACCTCCATGCCATGTTTAGAAACAACGTGACCCAGCACGATTCCTTCGATCACCATGAAGTTGCTCTTTTCCCACGAGAGCACCAGATTTACTTCGCAGCACCTCCGCAAGAATCAGTCTAAATAATCCAAGCATTGATCGAATGAGTCCCCATAGACCAAAAAATCGTCCATAAAGACCTCAAGAAAGTTCCCACCATGTAGGCAAAAACGGCTAGCATACACCTTTGAAATGTGGCTAGGGCACTGCAAAGCCCGAACAGCATCTGTCTGAAGGCATATGTACCAAAAGGACAGGTGAACGTGGTCTTCTCATGGTCTTCAAGAGAGATCGCAACTTGATTATACCCAGAGTATACATCCAAGAAGCAGAAGTATTCCTTCGCGGCCAATCTCTCCAAGATCTGGTCGATGAAGGGTAAAAGAAAAGTGGTCCTTCTTGGTGGTGAGATTAAGTCTTCTGTAATCCATGCACACTCGCCAAGAAGTGGGTACTCTAGTCTCGATCTCCCTCTCCTTTGTCATTCTTTACGATGGTGATCCCTGATTTCTTTGGCACCACATGCAGAAGGCTCACCCATTTGCTGCCGAAGATGGGATAAATGAATCCCGCATTGCACCATTTCTGGATCTCTTTCATAACGACCTCTTGCAGGTTAGGATTGAGTCTTCTCTGAAGTTCTCGAGAGGGTTTACAATCTTACTCCAGGAAAATACGATGTAAGCACAAAGATGGATTGATCCCATGGAGATATGAAGTTCTCCAGCCTATTGCCTTGCGGTTGCGTTCAAGAACCTCCATCAGACGAGATTCTTGGTCTGCGGTCAGATGCACATTGATAATGACCAGATACATGTTAGGTTCTCCCGCAAGAAAGCCATATTTCATGTTGAAGGGCAAAGGTTTCAACTCAGGCGGGCTAGGAGCTGCTTCAGAAGTGACTTCAGCTATTAATTCTGGTGGTAACTCTTTCGTCTATTGGGCATCCACCATGCTCTATTCGACTTCATCATTCAACAATTTACAGAATGTTTCAATGATCTCTTCTTCCTTGCAGAACTCGTCAACAATCTACTCTTGATCTTGAAGGCACATCATAGCCACATGGGTCTCCTCAAGTAGACCATCAACTATCTCCTGATGATTGATAAGGGGAAATTCGACTGCGGTCTCCAATCCTTCCATGGGAGAGAGGAATTCATGGATCTCGTTGTTATCCATAAAGAGATTGGTATCTTGAATTTCGGCTAAAAAGCCGTAGTCTTCGAAATAATCAATCACGCTTGCACATGCCGCAGTTGTTCCTTCTGACGGTCTAGAATCAGACAAGGTTTCTATTCTGATCGTTTCACTGCGAGCGCCAAAAGTAATTTCTCCAGTCCCATAATTCACCACTGTGTTTGACATCCGCAGGAATGGTCGTCCAAGTATGATCGAGGTGAGGAGCAAAGGTGCAGAGACGTCCATGTCTAATACAACGAAATCAGTTGAGAACTGCTTCCCTTGAACCGTGAGTATCACATACTCCAATACACCCCTCGGCCGCTTGACTGATGATTTGTCTGCGAACTGCAGAATCATCTTGGTGGGTTTGAGCAGTCATAGTCTGAATTCTGTGAGTAATGAGGCTGGCATCAAGTTAACAGAAGACCCGTTGTCCAGCAGAGTGCGTTGGAACTCCTGATTTAACATCTGACAGCACATAAGAGGAGCTCCATTATCTAACTTCTAATTCGAGAGATTGCTGATAGCATTGACTTTAGCCATTGTAAGGATGTGCTTCTCAGGCTTGCCTCCTTTGTTTCTAGAGTTGTACGGATGGGGCCTACGCTTATTCGTACATGCGTCTTTCAGTCCTTTCTTAATAGTTGGCATGTACTCAAGAGCTTTCATTAACGGCATATTCAGGACCAAATTCTGAATAATCTCAATGATGGCAGGGTCGGACAAAGCGTTTTTCAAATTTTTCATTTTTCTGTGTTTTTTCATTGCTTCTGGGAAAGGAATGTTTACAGAATCTCCAACAATGTCCATTCAAAATAGTGTACATATTGTTGTTTATAGGTAGATGGCAAAAAGATACAGAATCATCTAAAATGTGTGGACCAAAAACTACAGGCTCGGCTTCTGGTGCTGGCTTTGGCTTCGCTGCATGTGCAAAATTCTTCAAGACAGATGCTGGTTCCGGAATAGGTGCATTCTTCTCCAATGCCGACTGATCTCCACTGAGGTTGTTGTCATCTCTTTGTGTTTTTGTATTTTCTTCATTTTTTGTGCATTTTCTACAGATGGTGCTCCTCCAAAAATATTTTGTGTCCCTTGTGCTGGCTGGGCTGATGACTTCCCGTTAGACACAATGTGATTTCCCTTCACAACTAATGATGGTTGCAGCATCCTACCGCTCATGAGATTAACAACATTAGATATAAACAAATCATTTCTACTGAATCGGGCTGATCACTGCAAGCTACCTGCTCCTTGTATCGGAAGTTATTTAGATTGGCCTCGACCTGGGCTGGTATGACGGTCTTGGCAGCCGTCAGGTCGTCAATCTTCTGGGTCATCTCAGCCATATTTTTGACAAGTTGTTCAAGACAGGCGAGGGCTGGGTTCACTGGTACAATCTCAGATGAGTCACCCCCTTGGGGCCTCTGGTTTTGATACAGTGAAGGGGGTTGCTGTTGGTATCCTTGCGCAAAATGGTGGGGAGGAAAATGATAGGGATAGTGTGAATACTGTTGGGAGGGATATGAATTATGATATGCTGTAGCAGGTTGCTGTGGAGGGTGGTTTTGATTACGATAGCCGAATGCTGCTGCTAGTATCATTGCCTCCATGAGTTACCATATTGGTGCAGCTGCTGATTCTGAGGCTGAAAGGGTTGGAAGTTCCTACCTCCCTACTGCTGCTGGTGAGGTGGCTGATTGGCCGAGTTCTGACCCTGGGAGTGTCCTGAGGACGGGTCAGATGTTGTTCATGTTCCCACACACCATTTATCTCTTGAATTTGTGGTGGGGGAGGAGTAAACTGCTCTGGATAGACTGGCTGCAACTCTAGTTGATAGACAACCATCTGGTTCTGGGACTGTGGGGCTGCTCCGGCACCTGCATGTAGTATACGTGGTGAACGGGTTGGGGCTACGGTGTGGTCGGATGAGGTGTTTGATGCGATGAAGGCTCCTTCCTATCAATGGACGGCTCGGCAATGGCAGACATAGAGTTTCACATGTTGGCATTCAAGGCTCGAACCAGCTGCTCCAGTTATTAAGAAATCAAGTGGAGCTTCTCCAGACCCTGAGTTCTCTTCTCAATGACGGATAATTTTTCGAGGTCTTGGGACCTCTTCTCAATAATATCAACTTTAGACTAGTGGCTCCCGATAATGCCGAGGTTGGAGCTCTCGTCCTTGTCTTCAGTGTGGGTAGCCATCTTCACTGGCTTGCTGATGGTGGCGAGCATCTTCATGTAGGCACGTGATGAGGACTGAGTGGCCTCTCCTTCAACCATTTCTTCAAAGACATTCCATGACACGTCCTCATCCTTGTTAAAATGAGATCCAACGCAAGGGGCATCAACGAGCTTTTGGCTCTCGAGTGTAAGCCCACCAAAGAAATGTTGTACAAGACTAGCCTTTGGAATCTCATGGTGGGGGAACTTCTCTTGGAGATCTTTAAATCTTTCCCACGCTTCATGGATGGTTTCGTGGGGTTGTTGACAGAAACTGGATATGAGGGCACACATCTGGTTCAAGCGACCGAGAGGATAGAATTTGTGGAGAAATGTGTACTTTAGCTCCTCCTAGGTCATGACCACCTTCCCCAAGTGGTCGACCCAATATAAGGCCTTATCTTGAAAGCTGAAAGGAAAGGCGATCCCCAACGGAATACTAGGGTAGTGAGCAGTGGCACATATGCGACCGAACTTTTGGAGATGGATATATGGTTCCTCAGTGGTATTCCCATGGAATGTCGGAAGCAGGGACAGGAACTATGGCTTCAGCTCGAAGTGGGCGTGAATTTGTGGAATTTGGATCCACTCGGTGATACGACCCGCTCCAGGGTTGTTATTTCAAGGTCGGCTTCGGATGCGGTGGTTCTGCATCCATTCTGTCAAACTCAGGTCTTCCCATTGAAAATTCGTCTCCAGCACCTTTCGGATTGAACTCTTGGTCTAGCTCATCCTCCCGTTTGCAATCCCTCACATCGGCCCTCCTCCTTAGATCATTCAGCATTTCTTGGAAGGTGGTCTGGGCCAATGCATGATTGGTCAGTTGCTATTGGATAGCCAGGATGGAAGCGAGCAACTGACTTTTGACCTCATTCTGTGTAGTGTACTATCCTTCCCCCTGATTTGCTCGTTCGGCTGGCTGGGGCTGCGGACCCTTTCCTCTACCAGTTGGAGACATCTCGGAATAGACTTGAACTTCGTGCTCGTGATCGGGTTGAGAATCTGCATGACGGAGTAAACCCTGATCAGTTTCTTCTTGAACACCAACTGTTGCGATGAGTTTGGAATTAAGTTCCCAGGATACTGTGAACGGAGCATAGGATATTGACTGAAATTGATCTCCATCCACAGGGGTTAATTTTGGGACAAGAGTAATCCCGGTTTATTTGAAGGGGAAGAGCTAATTCGGGTTGCAAGTCCATCCCGAACAACGGATTTATTGGTGAAAGGTAAGTGTTGAAGAATAGAGAATAGGGGAGTCCAAGGAGAAATTTGCAAGATCTGAACAAATTTCTTGGAGATCACCCTGCCTTATTGAAGATGTTGGCGACACAGAATCGATGTGGGCGTCGATGGGACCCTGACTAAAACAATCCGTGTGATGACATCTTGAGAGGGTCAAAAAGGGATATATGATAGATGAAGAGCACGAGGATAGACAAGCAATAAAGGAATGTAAAACAGTAGAAGGCTCACACTGAGCGAGGATTAAATGGAAGGAGAGCAAAATTGCGCAAATGCGCGATGTTTTTGATCTTGACCTTAATAAAACTAATCAATCAAACCTCAAAACAATGGATTCACCAACTCAAACCACGAAGACGTGAAGGTTCGGCAATTATCTTTGTGATTTTTAGATTTGAATTCAGGCAATGATCTTGTAACGAGTCCTTAGAGCGCTATACCTATATGAGAGAGAGTATGCTAGAAAAGTATCATGTACTTGTCCTCCTCCTTTGTAACCTGTAGTCTGCACTTTTTGAGGTCCTTGTAACCTTTCCTGGATCCCTACTCAGCCAAAGAAATAGAGGGAGGAAGCCGATAGGCGAAACCAATATTTCGGAACTAGCTCGCAACGAAATCACTCGTGAGCGTGCAAGAACCTACTCGGACGCAAGACGATGAGACAGACACCCCTGTGAAGGCGTGGCTATGCTCGATACTTCAGACAAGGTCAATGCTCTACATAATAGAGAGTCATCAATGTCGACCAAGCCCTACTCATCTACATACAATAGAAGCGTCAATACTTCAGAAATCCAGGCGATACACAAGGAAATCAAAGACTGGTTTTGGGCTCTAATCCTTACGACGTCGCTCACCGTTACTGGGAAAGAGACCTTCCAATGCAACCTGAAAAGAAATGAGGGTTTTGCTCACCCCAAGGCAATAAGTCCAATTAATCAATTTTAATTAGGTCAAGTATTTTTAACAGACCCTTTTTTTAATTTTTTTGTGTTATCGCTTGTTTTTGCAGTAGATTCAATACAAGCGCCTAATGTTTTAGTATTTTCTCTGATTCCTAAGTGATCCAAAAATAAAGGGAGAAGATCGAAAAAGCAATGCAAGGCGACACTAAGATGTAAATCTCACCTTAGTGCCTAAATGATGAATTCTCAATTAGAAGACTTACAGTGCCTCCCAGCTCTCTCCATGCAGGATGCAAAACAGGAATTTATAAACATATGCTAAATGTCGATATGCATACAGAAATCATGCTAAGCAGACAATTGCTACACGTGAAGAACCAAATTCTAAGTACTCAGAATGAAGCCTAAGTCCGGTCTCTGATGCCGATCGGTGTCCTCCACAACAGATCATGTCAGCGATGTATACAACCTCTAGTGCACGCGGCTTCAAGACTGAGTACTATATAATTAATTACTTCTAAGTTCAAACGTCAAGACTATAGGTGCATGCAAGGTTATTAGGTGTTTGGCCTAAGATTACAAGATCAAGCACACCTAAAGACTAAGGCTTATTCCACAAAAGAGAGAAAACAAAAATCAGAAAACAAAATAAAAAATTAGATGAAAATGCGGCAAAACTGCGATGAGTCTCCAAGTAAACAAACACTTGGGAAATTGGGACCGAATGTCCAAAGTCATGTGTACCTGTATTATTACAAATTTAGAATCAATAGTCACTCTCTCACAAAAATGAAAAACCCTAACTATCCTCTCTCTCTCTCAAGCTCCTCCTGCTCTCTCCTTGCAGTTAGGGTAGAATAGCCGGCTCCGCTTCCTAATGTTGCGTAGAATCACCTAAGCGATCCCTCCTCGGTCCGTGGTCCCTCGTAAGAAAATAAGAAGGGGTGTCAGACAGTTCACAATCAATTATACAATAGAAAGACATAATAAAAAAGGTTAAACAAGTGAAAAGACAAAGGTCTACTTTACAAGCCAATGCTCTCCGGTAACGACGCCATTTGAAAAACGAAAAGACAGGAGTCGCTAAGTAATGGCTGACAAATCAGGCTCACTCTCGCTGAGGCGACTACTCAAACCTTCTTTTTGATAAACAATTAACCCACACAAATAATCAAGCAATTAAGAGCAGGAGTTAAAATTTATTATACCCTACTAACAATGTATAGTGGCAAGCAAGTAGGGGTCAAACACATAAAGTGAAGGTGTAAAGTAGGCAAGACAAGAATCAAACACCCAATGTCTTTTCTGATACTTAGCCAAATTGAAACTTTTTGTGGATTTTTTATTTTATGATTTTTTTATTTTATTTTTTATTCTATATTTTTTATTTGATTTTTAATTTTATGCTTTTTTATATATTTTATATATTATTTTTTTATATTTTCTTTTTCTATAAATAAAAAATATATGCAATAAGGAAAGGAGAGATAATGTATTTATAAAAATAAATAAAATCAAGAAAAATTTAGGAAGTAAAATATTTTTGTGCTTTTTATGTTTTTCTATTGTTTTTATGATTTTTCGATATTTTTGCTAATATTTTTGGTATTTTAATGTCAAAATACCGAAAATAGTGAATAAAATACAAATCTGAAATTAAAATGGAGTAAAAAATAGCAAACAATAACAAAAAATTCTCCAAATTAATTTTAAATTAAGATAATAAAATATAGAAGATTCAAGAACAGATAATATATTTTTATGATTTTTTATGGATTTTATATATTTTTATAAAGATTTTAAGAGTTTCGTAATTTTTTTGAGTTTTCTTTTATACTTTTTAGTGATTTTTGGATTGAAGTTAAAAGATGCAAAAACACACAAAATATGCTTTTTTGGATTTTTTTTTAAAAAATGTTATAAAATTTCAATGTATTTTATTATGCAAAAAGGGCTGAAAATGCAAGGTTTTTATTTTTTATAAATGTTAAAATGCAACAAAAATGCAAAATACAAATATGGTGTGATAGATCAATGCAACAGAAAGCTAAGTATTTTTTTGGGATTTTTTAGGATTTCCGATGATTGGGATAAGATCGATGATCGATTTTTGCTCAGTCTGACTACCCAAGTCCTAAGGAACTCAAAGGAAATAAAAGAGAAAGAGAACACTCACCAAGGTGACGCCAGCGGTGAGCTTGGGCAGCGCACTTCGGTGAGGTGGATCAAACTCGATTCGACACCTTCTCGCCCTCCCAATAGGCACAACTAGTTCTTGTTGTCACCAGGACGGTCGTCAAAGCCCTAGGTCAAGGATTGAGCGGTGGAAGAGTGATCAAGGTGTCAAGGAAGGTCGGGGGTCTTTTTGAATGAGTTGACGAGCTGGCTCCAAGATCGAGCGAGATCAGACGATTCAGCAACTCACGCCCGAAGAAATCACTAGGCGTGAAAGACCATTATACTAGGGACAAAAGTCAAAGAGGATGCGATGCAAAAGGGTGAAAGGATCGGCCTTCAAAAAATTGCGAAATCAGGTGGAAACCAACATTCTGACAAAAGCTAGACCTTGGTCAGAGAGTTGACCGAGGTCAACCAGAGGATGGCTCTAGTTGGTCCACGTGGACCAACCAGAAAATTCCCTGGAAAAAAGATTTAAAAATTCATTTAAAAATAATAAATGATTTTATTAATTTTATATTATTTGATAAAAATGTATATTATTTTATAAATTATTTTATTATGATTTTTATTAATTTTTTAGTGGTTAAAAATATAAGTTATCTTTTATGGCCTATATAGGTATATTCATCTATATATTTTTATTTTTTTTATTTTTATATATTTAATTTTATTTATTTTATTTATTATTTTATAAATTTATAACTTATTTAAATATATTTTTATTTTATTTTTTGATGTATTTTATACACTTAAATAAATAGAAGTATTATCTTTGTAGGTGTATTTACAAGTATTATACTTATGTATTGTATCCAAGTATGTTATTTTTGTGTTTTCTTTAGTGTTTTATTCTACTTTTTACATGTATATTATAAATAATATTTACAAAATTATAAAAAATAAACTTATAAAAATAATGAATAATAAAGAAAATGAATATTTTAATCAGTACATGTATACAATAGGGGTCCAAAACCTAACTTTCAAACCGAAGCTCCGACAAATATGATACCACCTTCATTAAATATCTTATTGAAAGTTATATACAATTAAAGGTGATTTTGATAGATTTTGAGTTTTTATTTGAGAGACACAGGTCTGGGAAGTTGGGATTCTGGAAACTTATTCAGATCATAACTTTTTACCTCTGCATTATTTTTGTGTGAAATCAATTTTGTATTTTTCTATATTTAATTATCTACAACTTTCATGTATAAAGTTTCTTTATTTGAAGTATAAAAAGTGGAACTAAAAATGGGTCCCAAAATGAAAAAAGAATGAATTAAATAATAGGGATTTTTATTGGTTTCTAACCCATATCTCCCCCTACTTTATTCCTTGTTGACCTAGTCATCGAGATGCCTAGGTCTCAGGATTTCAGGTCATAAAATATTTGCAATATTTTATTCTTTTTCTTTTCTTTATTCAATAATTTTAGCTTTAAAAACAATATTTTATACAATATTTACATAATAATACATGCATGATAAAATGCCTAAATTAGGCCTATTTACATGCATTTACTAAGGTTTTTAAGGCCAAAATGATAGAATAAAGATGATGAAACGTAGATTCATCAACATGGAACACACAATCACCATGTCTTTATCTCCAAGTATTCGTGGAGAAAGCACATTATTCTTGAAAGAGTTCAAGAATAATTCCATTGTTGATAATATATCTGAGCATTGGGAAATTGATAATTAAATATAATTTAATTATGCTGAATAATATAAATTTGATTCATATTATTTGGCCGTACATGGAGAGTTATCTAAGATAATTAAATGTGATTTAATTATCAAAGATGTGAATAATGTAAATGTGATTCATATTATTTAGACACATGACAATAGAGATTGAAGAAAATTAAATATAATTTAATTATCAAGAATATGAATAATGTGGATATCACTATCTATAATAATTAGATATATTATAAAAATCATGGTCATTGAAAGAAACACAAATCAATCTCAACTATTGGATTTGTGTTGTCTATGGATTGGGATCCATGAACTCCCAAAATAATATAAAAGAAGATGCAACTCTAGATCTTTTTTATACAATATAGAATTGCAATCTCTCTCTCATACCCACGCCCCCTCTCTCTCCTTAGAGTGGTCGTCCACTCTAAACCTTGGAAAGGATCGTCATCGTTGTCACACCATTGTGCCCATCGCTTCGACCGTTCGTGGATCTTCGTCTCCTTCGGTGCAGCTCGCTCATGAAGAAGACGTCGGATATTGTGAGATGAGATCAGAATATTTGTCGCTTGGATCATCAATTTAGATTGCAAGGAACACGCGTTTCATCAACGCGCTTACAAGCGTCTCCTCCGTCGGGTCAGACATGAGATAGGCAGTCTCTTCATTTAGAGACTTCGATTGCAACCACGCTTTAAGAGGTATTATGATATCTATTTTGTGGTTTATATGAAATGATCCTAGAAGCATTCTTAGATCATGTGGTTTCATCCCGTTAACAATTTTGAAAATTCCGCTGCCTCGAGAAACTAATACGACTAGTTGCTCCCGATGGCATATGATGAGATTTTTACGCTTATGTGATGTACTTAAGGTTTTCTCCATAACCTTCAAGTGTTATTAGAGCCTTGATCGAAGTCTTGGATATGATCTGAAATCCTAGACGATCAAGGTTCGTGTTTTGGATGTGCAGGTATAGCGACCCTGAATCTCTGGACGTCGGATCCTCCCATATCTGAATCTGGTTACTCAGCAATAATTTATTCATCAATCACAACTAACATTCAAAAATAGACTGCAAATAAAAATACTTAGAAGGAAGTATTCAACACTTTGCCATTCACAAAATAAAGTTTACATGATCCATTGTCCCACTACAATCCTTTACATGTACAACAGCTGGAAGGAAATACACGGAAATATTACTAACTACCTTACAAAGAAAATTTATTATGGATGGCTGGATGTCTATTATGTAAGCTGGCTGGATTTTTAAAGTCCTTGCGATGGCTCGCCGACACCTGTTGGGTTTCCATAAATCATAGGATATAAATTAGTGAATGCTAAGTAACTAAGAAGAGAAAAGCAAACAAATTGTGTAATTTTGCAAAACTTGTTATCACAAAAGGTTTCATTCTTCTCATTAATTTAAGTCATATTCCTTTCTATTCCACGTCAGGGATTAGTCCAGGGGAACCCCACCATTCTTGGACTCCGAAGTTGTGGACACTTCGAGATTGGAGATTACGTTGATATTGGTAAGCGTATGCCGTCGCACGTCGCCTCAACCAATCCTCCAATACTACCCTGACAATTTCTTTTTCTTTTATTAACTAGGATCTCAACTTTCAGTTTGGAAACAAATGAGCACACCGTCCTCGAGGACTCAGTTGCTTAAAACCTCAGGCTAACATTATAACCTAGCGGCTTAAATACATGTTGTCGTGACCCAGCTGCTATTGAACCACCCGTGCCTCCACATGGCATGACCACATCTTCCGTCGTTCAACCCGAATATATTGGCTCCCGGTACCATGCGTTTCAAATCATTCATTTCGTGCGCACTTATCATAACAGGGCAACCGTATCCACCTAGGTAGGGAAATACCAATACGGGTTCCTTCCGACAAACCTAAAGGTTGCATGCCCAACATGTAGTTCTACTCCCAATCATCCTTAACGTGACTCACGACCCTTTTCAAGATCCAACTCAAAACACATCAATTCCCATGATGTAAATCCTCTATTAAGCCTTAGATTAGCATAACCATAATTACCGAGTATAGACTTACACATATATTAATTCATATATTTAAATACCCAACTTACGCTCTTTTTAACTTCCAAACCCTAACTTTCAAACCACTGCATCCATACGATGCTTAGACCTTATTTTAGTGGGAATCACGAAGCAACTTTTCATACCTTCTTAAAGATGGCCAAATTAGGGTTCTTCGTAGAGAAGAAAATAAAAATCAGGAATTTTAACGATCTCATATGAAAACCCAATAGCAAAAGGAAGGATTTCATTACCTAATCAAGCTCTCTCTCGCGTACGTAGTGCTTTATTGTGTTTCATTTTCAAAAAGGATTATTTAAGGCTCCTGAAACGATCGAATTTCATTTTCGTATAAAAAACGCTAAGAACATGTCAAGAACGCAAAGAACGAACGAAGAACACGAAGAACGCCAAGAACACGAAGAACATCAAGAACATATTTTCTCTTGAAATTTCAGCAAAGCTTCCCATTATATGGGGTGATATTTCTAGGAAAATTTCGGTAGAGTTTCCCCTTATATCGGGAAATATTTCTCAGAAAATTTCAGCAGAGTTTCCCCTTATATCGGGACATATTTCAAAATAAAAATTAAAAAACTACCTTTATAAAATCAATCGAGAGGAAAACAACAGCGAAACTGAAAGAATATAATTAAACTGCAAGCGATGGAGAATCGGTAGACACCACGCATCTTAGGCGAGTGAATGTGTGACGAATCATAGGGTTCACTGACATGCATAACCGCCCACACTTAAGTAGGGTATGACACAAATTTCTCCATCAAAATAACTATAAAGGTGGAAAAGAAAGAACAATAAGTAATGGAGAATCGATAGATGCCCCACGTCTTAGGTGAGTGAATGTGTGACGAATCACAGGGTTCACTGACGTGCACAACCGCCCGCACCTAAGTAGGGTGATACACATATTTCTCCTCAAACCACAACAGGAAACAAATTGGAAAGAAAGATGAATCAAGAATAAAACTTGGAAGAAAAGAGGATGAATTGAAAGCCTAGCTTACGAAGCAAACTAAGAGAGGATCATACCTTCCTCCTCCTCGTTCTTCCGGCAGCACTTCCTTAGCGCTCTTTCCCCGCCTCCCACTCCTCCTCCCAACCTCCAAACCCTAGCCCTTGGGTGGCAGTGGTAGTGGAAATCGTAGAGAATGAATGGGTTGGAGGGGTATTTATAGGCTCCAGAAAACCACTAACCATGGTTAGAAAACCATGCTTTATACCTTAACGATGGTTTAGAGGCCCATGGTTTTGGTCAAAACCCATCCCAAACTTGGGGCTTAAGTTAGAACATTCCAAAGGTTTCTAGATTCGCTAATGATGCTTAATTAACACTAATCATGATTAACTTTCACTAATGGCAATTTAACTTTTACGGCTTACGCTTATCTCTTGCTAATTATTGATTAGTGTTTGCTAATGATCATTAGTGATATTAAATCCGTCATTAGCTTCTTCAATCATGCTTAATTAGTCTTAATGACAGTCATTATGGGTTAATGATGTCTTAATCCTCCTTACTTCTCTTTCTTCCGAAAATCATAACAAATCGAGACGAAGTCCGATTCACACGAAACAAATTCTGTTGGTTTCCTCTTGACGAGCTGAATCGGATCCAAGAGATGCCAATTTCAAGACTTTACAAATATAACAACCTTAAGGGAAGTCTCGTTTTCGAGACTTATAATGATTGCATAACAACCTTAAAGAGAATGAACGTCATTTCATTTATAATGAACATATACAACATATAGTGTTATCACTCAAATAAATAGGGGTATTTCTCTCTCATTTCTGCCTTAGGTTCCCATGTGGCTTCTTCAAGCTCTTGGTTTCGCCACAATACTTTAACTAGAGGTACCTCTTTGTTTCTCAACTTCTTGATATCCCTGTCAAGTATTTGCACAAGTATCTCTTGGTATGTCAAGTCTGGCTCAACATGTAAATCATCATAACTTATCTTATGCTCTGGATCCCTAACATACTTTCTCAGATTTGATACATGAAAAACATCATGTATTGCCGAAAGATATGGAGGAAGCGCAAGTCTATAAGCGACTTTTCCAATCCGTTGAATAATTTCAAAGGGACCCACGAACCTGGGTGCCAATTTCTCACGCAAGTCGAACCTCTGAACTCCCTTCATAGCGATACTTTGAGAAATACAAAGTCTCCTACTTTAAACTCAAGGTCTCTTCGCCTGGTATCACTATAGCTTTTCTGGCGACTCTGGGCAGTTAATAGTCTTTTTCGAGCAAGCTCTACAGCTTCCCGTGTCTCTTGGAGTCTATCTAAATTATAAAGGTTCTTTATCCCGACCTCTTGCCAACACAAAGGAGTAGTACACCTATGTCCATAAAGTGCTTCAAATGGTGCCATGACAATACTTGTATGGTAACTATTGTTGTATGTGAATTCTGCAAGAGGCAAATGTTTCAACCATGATACTTTCCATTCTAAGGCACATGCTCATAACATATCCTCTAAAGTATGAATAGTACGTTCTGATTGACAATCTGTTTGTGGATGACATGTTGTGCTCAAGCATAGCTGTATGCCTAAGGCTTTCATGAAGTTCTCCCAATAATGTGAGGTGAATCATGAATCTCGATCAGAAACTACTTCCTTTGGGATACCATGTAGACGGATCACATGCGTAATATATAACTCTGCAAGCTGGTCTGGAGTGAAAGATAGGCTTATTGGAATAAAGTGTGCCACCTTGGTCAGACGATCTATTATAACCCAGATACTATCCTTACCACCAGTCGTCTGAGGTAAGCTAGTAACGAAGTCCATGGAAATGCTTTCCCATTTTCACTCAGGTATGGGGAGGGGTTGTAACAATCCTTGTGGCTTTTGGTGTGAAGATTTTACCTGTTGTCAAGTGAAACATGAATTCACAAACTCAACAACATCTTTCTTCATTCCCAGACACTAAAAGTACGAATGAAGATCCTTATACATCTTTGTAATTCTAGGACGAATAGATAATCCAGAACAATGAGCTTCACGTAAGATGTCTTTCCTCAATTCAGGTATGTCTGGTACACAAGCTCTGTGATGGTTATATAGTAACCCATCTTGTATATGGAATCCCTCTATCTCATTCTTCTCAAGTTGTTGTCTCAAGTCTTTAAGGACTAAATCATTCTCCTGTCCTTTCTTTATTCTACCCCAGATCTCTGGTTTGTATAGGTATCGGTGAGGAATAGTTATAGTATCGTCACTTCTAAGTGGATAGTACTTACTAACCCATGTGAATAAGTTCTTCTACTAAGGGCATCTACAACGGCGTTCCCCTTACCGGGGTCGTAGGAGATGGTGCAATCATAGTCTTTCAACAGCTCTAGCCACCGTCTCCGTCTCATATTCAACTCCTTTTGATCAAACAAATATTTCAAGCTTTTATGATCGGTGAAGATTTCAAAAGTAATACCATACAGGTAGTGTCTCCATATCTTTAAAGCAAAAACTACGGCTGCTAATTCGAGGTCATGTGTTGGGTAGTTCTTCTCATGTGTCCTGAGCTGTCTTGATGCATACGCAACTACCTTACCATGTTGCATAAGAATCACCCAAGTCCTTCTTTAGATGTGTCGGTGTACACTGTAAACCCTTCACTCCCGAAGGGTAGAGTAAGGATGGGTGCAGATGTTAGGCATTCTTTTAGTGTTTGGAAACTAGTTTCGCATGCATCGGACCATATGAATGGAACTTCCTTCTGGGTCAACCTAGTCATTGGCAATGCTACTCATGAAAAGTCCATTACAAATATTCTATAATATCCAGCTAATCCCAGAAAAGATCGTATTTCTGTGACAGTCTTCGGGCGTTCCCAACTCATCACCGCACTAACCTTTGTAGGATCAACTTATATACCTTTTCCAGAAATAACATGGCCTAGGAAAGATACTTCAGATAGCCAGAAATCACATTTGATATATTTAGCATACAGTTTGTTCTTCCTTAGAGTTTCAAGTGCCTTCCAGAGATGGTGTTCATGTAGATACTTATTTTTGGAGTAAATAAGAACATCATCAACAAAGACTACTACAAAGTGATCTAAGAACTCTTTGAATACTCTATTCATGAGATCCATGAAGGTTGTTGGGGCATTTGTCAGTCCAAAAAGCATAACAAAGAATTCATAATGCCTGTATCTAGTTCGAAAAGCTGTCTTGGGAATATCTGTATCTTTAATTTTCAACCGATGGTATCCAGATCTTAAATCAATCTTGGAATACACAGTTCAACCATGTAACTGATCAAAGAGGTCATCTATTCTTGGTAATGGATACTTATTCTTTATTGTCCTCTTGTTTAGATGTTTATAGTCAATGCACAACCGCATCGACCCATCCTTTTTCCTGACAAATAAGACAGGTGAACCCCATGGTAAAGTACTAGGACAAATGAGTCCTTTATCTAACAGTTCTTGCGACTGTACCTTTAACTCTCGTAACTCAGCTGGTGCCATCCTATACAGAGGGATAAAGATAGGCTGAGTATCAGGTATGAGAGAGATTTCAAATTCAATCTCTCGCTCAGGTGGTAATCCAGGTAGTTCCTCTGGAAATACATCAAGAAATTCGCACAATATAGGTATATCTTCCATCATTCTGTCTTACCCTGATGTAGTGGTTACATAAGTTAAATAGCCTTGGCACCTTTTCTCTAACAATTGTTGTGCCTTCAAAGTAGAGATATATTCGACATTATTATTGGATGTCTTTCCAATGAACTGGAACTATATCGAGTTAGGAAGGTGAAACGTTACTGTCTTATGGAAACAGTCAAGACATGCATGATGCCTTTCTAGCCAATCCATCCCTAGGATAAGATCAAAGACCTCTATTTCTATTAGTTGTAGTGAAACAGGTAACTGATGTCCCGCTATCAGTACTATGCAATTATACAGGATTCTCGGATTATGAAGACTTGTCCTCCTGGTCCCATGATCATATAGGACTGTTGTAATTCTACCGGTATCTTATCCAAAGTGGGCACTAACCGTTGAGCAATAAATGAATGTGAAGCACCAAAATCAAATAAGGCATGTACTAAAAAGCCATGAATAGTAACGGTACCTCATACGACTGTGCCTGAATTGTAGGCTTGTTCTTCAGTGATTGCATTGAGCTGGCCATTAGGAATAGGCAAGCTAGAACCCGTAACACTTTGTGGTGGTTTTTGTGTACGAGGCGCTCCTTGTGAGCCATGACCTTTACCATGTCTTCCTCCACGTGCTACTCCATTGCTCGGGGAGGATGTTATACTGTTAATCGGGGTTGGTTTAAATCTTGAACCCCTCAACTTCGGACAGTATTTCTTGATGTGGCCTTCCTGATGACAGTAAAAACACAAACGTGCTCCTGTTTGAGCTGAAGACCCAGCCACAGAGGTACTAGCTCCTGCTACTAAGTCACGAGGATATAGTGGAGGTCTAGAGAAACCCCTTCTTCCGGATAATTTCTGGCCCAAAGTCCGTGGCAAACTTATATTTGACCCGATTGGATGATAACAACTGTCTCTTCGATTATAATTTGCCTTACGTTTGGATGGTCCACCAGTTAAGTGAAAGCTTCTTCTTTGGCGGTTTTCATCCCTCTCCATCTCAATACGAGATGCGATGTCCATGGCTTCATCTACAGTGGTGGCTCTAAAACCTGCAAGCTTCTATCTCAAATCTCCGTGAAGACTGCTAACAAATTTGGTAAGACACTTTTGTGGTGAAGCTTCTAAAGTTGGGGAGTAACGTAGCATCTCCATAAAGTGAATATATAATCACGTACATTCTTGGATCCTTGAGTCAAAGAAGCTAACTACCTCCTCTTCAATTCTTCCCAATGGAAGGGACAGAAGTGAGCTCAGAACCTTTTTTAAAAAACATCCCATGGAACAGGATCTCTACTAATTTTTTGGAAATGTCTCTCCACCATCATCTTGCATAGTCTACTAAGGAATAATCAGTGAAGTGTACCCAAGTATCTGCTGGTGCATGTATTATTCTCAAAATCATGCTGACGTCATCAAGCCATAGTTTTACCTCAGTAGGTGTCTTTATGCCTTTAAATCAAGGAATCTTTCCCTTTCGGTAATTGTCTAGTAATTGGTGTCTAAGAAGGGCCTTCTCCATTGCTCCTTCAGTTGGGGTAGGAGCAGACTCAGTTAAAGGATGGTAACTAGATTCTTCCTCAGAAAGATGGGCAAAACCTTCAATCCTAGCATTCACAGGCTTAGATGTCTCGGGTCTCTCAGCTTGTGCATTGAGCCTCTGCTCTAATGGTTGTTGCCTTTGCCCCATGTCTTAGAGTATTGGCATCATAGCCGCTAATTGTCTAGACAAATCATGGTCTGCCATGATCCTGGGATAAGTCAAGGCTAAAGGTTAGGTCCTATATGTCTTAGCATGATGTATGTAAGAGACAATGACTTATGAATGGTACAACAGTCAATTATTAAGATCAAAGGATCTTAATACAACCTTAGTTTCTGAATACCGCTCATAGTTGTCAATTACTAAATAAATTATTGGAGTAACCTGGCTCTGATACCAATCTGTAGCGACCCCGAATCTCGGGCTGTTGGATCCTCCCATATCCGGATCTAGTTACTCAACAATAATTTATTCAGCAATCACAACTAACGTTCAGAAATAGACTGCAAATAAAAATACTCAGAAGGAAGTATTTCAACACTTTGCCATTCACAAAATAAAGTTTACATGATCCATTGTCCCACTACAATCCTTTACATGTACAACAACTGGAAGGAAATACACAGAAATATTACTAACTACCTTACAAAGAAAATCTATTATGGCTGGATGGATGTCTATTATGTAAGCTGGTTGAATTTTTAAAGTCCTTGCGATGGCTCACCGACACCTGTTGGGTTTTCCATAAATCATAGGATATAAATTAGCGAATGCTAAGTAACTAAGAAGAGAAAAGCAAACAAATTGTGTAATTTTGCAAAACTTGTTATCACAAAAGGTTTCATTCTTCTCATTAATTTAAGTCATAATCCTTTCTATTCCACGTCAGGGATTAGTCCAGGGGAACCCCACCATTCTTGGACTCCGAAGCTGTGGACACTTCGAGATTGGAGATTATGTTGATCTTGGTAAGCTTATGCCGCCGCTCGTTGCCTCAACCAATCCTCCAATACTACCCTAACAATTTCCTTTTCTTTTATTAACCAGGATCTCAACCCTCATCCTGGAAACAAATGAGCACACCATCCTCGAGGACTCGGTTGCTTAAAACCTCAGGCTAACATTATAACCTAGCAGCTTAAATACATGTTGTCGTGACCTAGCCGCTATTGAACCACTCGTGCCTCTACATGCCACGACCACATCTTCCGTCGTTCAACCCGAATATATTGGCTCCCGGTACCACGCGTTGCAAATCATTCATTTCGTGCGCACTTATCATAACAGGGCAACCGTGTCCACCTAGGTAGGGAAACACCAATACAGGTTCCTTCCGACAAATCTACAGGTTGCATGCACGACCTGTAGTTCTACTCTCAGTCATCCTTAACGTGACTCACGACCCTTTTCAGGATCCAACTCAAAACACATCAATTCCCATGATGTAAATCCTCTTTTAAGCCTTTCATTAGCATAATCATAATTACCGAGTATAGACTTACACATATATTAATTCATATATTTAAATACCCAACTTATGCCCTTTTTAACTTTCAAACCCTAACTTTCAAACCACTGCATCCATACGATGCTTAGACCTTATTTTAGTGGGAATCACAAAGCAACTTTTCATACCTTCTTAAAGATGACCAAATTAGGGTTCTTCGTAGCGAAGAAAATAAAAATAAGGAATTTCAACGATCTCATATGAAAATCCAACAGTAAAAGGAAGGATTTCATTACTTAATCGAGCTCTCTCTCGTGTATGTAGTGCTTTATTGTGTTTCATTTTCAGAAATGATGATTTAAGGCTCCTGAAACGATCGAATTTCATTTTCGTATCAAAAACGCTAAGAGCGTGTCAAGAACGCAAAGAACGAATGAAGAACATAGAACGTCAAGAACACGAAGTACACGAAGAATGCCAAGAACATATTTTCTCTTGAAATTTCAGCAGAGCTTCCCCTTATAAGGGGTGATATTTCTAGGAAAATTTCGACAGAGTTTTCCCTTATATCAAGACATATTTCTCGGAAAATTTCGATAGAGTTTCCCCTTATATCGGGACATATTTCAAAATAAAAATGAAAAAAAACTTCCTCTATAAAATCAATCAAGAAGAAAATAACATTGAAACTGAAAGAATATAATTAAACTGCAAGCGATAAAGAATCGGTAGACACCACGCGTCTTAGGTGAGTGAATGTGTGATGAATCACATGGTTCACTGACGTGCATAGCCGCCTGCACCTAAGTAGGGTATTACACAAAGTTCTCCATCAAAATAACTATAAAGGTGGAAAAGAAATAACAATAAGAAATGGAGAGCAGTAGACACCAAGCGTCTTAGGTGAATGAATGTGTGACGAATCACAGGCTTCACTAACGTGCACAGCCGCCCGTACCTAAGTAGGGTGTTACACAGATTTCTCCTCGAACCACAACAGGAAACAAATCGGAAAGAAAGATGAATAAAGAACAAAACTTGGAAGAAAAGAGGATGAATTGAAAGCCTAGCTTACGAAGAAAACTAAGAGAGGAACATACCTTCCTCCTCCTCGTTCTCCCGACAGTGCTTCGCTGGCGCTCTTTCCCCGCCTCCTGCTCCTCCTCCCAACCTATGAACCCTAGCCCTTGGGTGGTGGTGGTAGTGGAAATCGTAGAGAATGAATGGGTAGGGGGTATTTACAGGCTCCAGAAAATCATGGTTTATACCTTAACCATGGTTTAGAGGCCCATGGTTTTAGCCAAAACATATCCCAAACTAGGGGCTTAAGTTAGAACATTCTAGAGGTTTCTAGATTTGCTAATGATGCTTAATTAACACTAATTGTGATTAACTTTCACTAAGTGCGATTTGACTTTCACGACTTACGCTTATCTTTTGCTAACTATTGATTAGTGTTTGATAATGATCATTATCGGTATTCAATACATCATTAGTTTCTTCAATCATGCTTAATTAATCTTAATAACAGTCATTATGGGTTAATGACGTCTTAATCCCCCTTACTTCTCTTTCTTCTGAAAATCATAACAAATTGAAATGAAGTCCGATATACGCGAAACAAATTCCATTGGTTTCCTCTTGACAAGCCGAATCTTATGATATTGGATTCGAGAGATGCCAAGTTCAAGACTTTACAGCAGGACTCATTTTTTGCATTGGATGCAAGATTCAAATTAGTTTTTCATTAAAATAAAAACCTACTATTTCTGCACTATTTGGATGTATTTTTTTGTTATTAAAATGTATTTATAATGTTTAAATATGTATCAAAATAGTAGCCTAATATTGATATGAAAAGTACATGAAAATGATTCGAAGAGTTCCCGCCACGAACATTATTTCGCATGTATACACAAATCTGTAAGAAAATTATTGTTGCTTACTATTTTCCAATCATGAAATATAATATAAATGATTAGATTATGTAGAGAATCAAACTATAAAATCGCATGAATTTATTTCATGCGGTTCTAACTCTTTTTGCCTTAGATATTCCATATTTAGTGGAGATGGTCGGATGATGATTAGATCATCAAATCTCTTCGCTTAATGTATTTATAATTCAATAGAAATCATGGAAATTATGAATTTCCCTTGATTAATTACGATTCCTAATAATTATGAAAATAATTGATTAATCATCATAGGCCATTGTATGTATGTTTCATGAAAATTTGAGTTTATCCTACAATAGTTGTAGGACAATCTTTGCATGCAAAATATTGTTACTTGAATTGGATTGGGGATTCGTTTGAAAAATCTCCTTATAATATTAATCAAAATTATTTCGATAAATATTACATGATATAAATTTGGTTGTTAGGTCGAATATAATCTCAAATACAAAATGATCAGATTACATTATCCTTATAAGAGCTGGATATGGTATCTAGTTGGGGATCATTGGGGTAGCAGGTTACTCTGTGAGCGGTCTATCTAATACCCTGTGTGTACTGGCCATGACAACGAGTAATGAAAGGATAATGCTTAAAATGATCATGATATATTTTTCTAATCATTAAAATTTGAATAATACGTATTTTGAGATTATACCATCCTTCAAGTAACAATCAAGATTGTTTGTTGGTTGATTTATTAGATTGATAATTGATTTAATATGATTAAATGAATTAGATCTAATTAAAATAAATACTCTATTATGAATAGAGTTGTAATTCCCTTGGAAGAATTAATTATGTGAATATGATTCATAATAATTAATTAAAATTTATACATAATATGGAGGATCACATAAGTGATATCCATGGTCTCCGATCATTACGAATGGTTCCTTCACTATGGATTGTATGTTGGAGACGTCTATCCAAAGTGATAACTCCTACATACAAGCGCACATGGATTAGACTCTTTGATTCTCAAAAGAGTAAGGCCATATGCGTAGTGACCCCAGTATCCAGTCTTCATATTATTAGGATGATATTGGACTATGCATAACAAGTTCTAATCCGGTTAACGGTTGTTTCAATTGACAACGAGTCAACATTACCTTAGGGGTGGTAAATACTGGTGTTAAAGACCGAATTGAGTAATGCAAGTTGGAACTGGAAGGCGAAATGAATTCTCACTTCTTTTTATCCAAGTTACAAGTCCTCATATTATTGGGATGTAACAAATGTAAGAAGGAGATCCCAGATCTTGCTTGAGATATAATGGTAAGTATATCTCTTGCTTTGAAAGTGATTAAGGAATGAACTTTCAGTGTTGACAAGGCAATACATCTTTGATATAAAATCCTTAATTAAAGTAAAGTATGTATTTATGAAAATTATCTTATTTCAGATAACCTACATTAAATCTACTCAAAATTATTCTCAATGATAACCACTAAAATATCATGGATTGGATCCATGATCAAGATATTGTACTTGCAGTTGGACACATAATGTATGTGGTTGCAATGTGCAAGTTTCCTAATAATGATGAGGAGTGATAATTAAATTGATAATATAACAACAACGTTGGGTTTGGATTCCTCTATAGTACTGATCTCTCATCGAATTTGCTTTGGAAGTATCATGTCGATGATGATCGTAATTATCGAAAATTCTTATAAAACCTAAGAAGATATTTTGGCATATATATGTGCTTTCAACATTTAATCATGAATGGCATGGTTCAGTGCATTATGTAGAATGATGTCTCGATAAGAGATGGTGTACTCAAAATGTTTGATTACATGCCTGAACCAAAGTCTTTAAGAGTTAAGATGGATGTAGATATGATGAGTGTCTTCAATCTACTATTTATACTCTAGTCATTCATGAAGCTTCAATATTCATATTGTATGAATTGAATGAAGCATGTATAAATTTTGAAATATGCTTATATTGAAATCTTTTGAATTTTACATAAGAGATCCTTTGTCTTAAGCAATGGTCGTTTATAGATGAAGCAAGCATAGTGGAAGTATGGGTCTGACCCAAGAAAGAAGGAAAGTCAAAGAGTTGACTGCACTTCTATGACTTATATACATATGTCATACAAAGAATTGGATGAATGCCAATACTGCAACAAGCTGATGTATTGATAGTATAACTATCTAGACTATCTAACATCTTAGAGAAGGACTCGGATAGTGCATCAGAATAGTATATACCTACATATCATCATTGAAATCGACTTACTTATTATATAAAATCGAAGTCTAATAATTATATCTCACTCTTCTAATAACACTTGCAATTGGTTGCCTATGTTTTAGAAGAGTAGAAAATTTGATCTTAAGGTTTAATAGCCATCCATATATTTTAAATGACTACATGGATGTTGATGCAATTATTGCAACAATCTCCATTGAATAGATAGACTACATATTTTCAATGAGAGAGCCTTTAGTCTTAAAGAATGTTTCTATGACCTATATATTAGAATACATTGATTGTTTATTTCTAAATGTTGGAAATAAACATGCATTCTGGAATAGACCTATCATAAAAAGTTATGATGGATATACTTCAGATAGTAATCTAACATCTTGAGGACTCTACTAAATTAAAAAATTAATGAATGGTTCATTAACATTTCTAAATACTGAAAATTAAACCTTAAAAGATCAATAGGAGGATGAAGATCATTTGATCATGATCTTGCATCAAGCCTTGGACATATGTCTGTTGTTGAGATCAATAGACTAGTAAGAGATGAAACTTTAGACTATCTGAAATTTTCAGTCGTACATACTTGTGAATGTTGTATTCAAACTAAAAATGTCCAATGCACCCTTCTCTGGGAACGGTGTTAGATGCAAAGGTATTCAATATCTCATGCATATTGATGTATGTGGAGCATCTATATCATAATAAACATTAATGATATGTGATATCTATTGATGATTATTTGTGATATGAGATTTCTTCCCTTCACCTTAGAAACCAGTGAAATATTCAAAGATTTCACATTTTTTTGGTTTAGAATGAAAGTTTGAAGGAATATAAAATTAATTTGATATAACCGAGGTAGTAAATACCTATTAGATGAATTCAACTAATTCCTTATGGAGATAAGGATATTATTCCTATCTCACTCCTCCTAATACACCTTCACTCAATAGAGTTGTAGGGAGATACTTGGAACATGTGACATGATTTAGTCAATGATGACTCTTAGTATAATTACCTCTTAGTTTCCATGTATATATGTAGTAGAGACTACAATATATATATATATATATATATATACATATATCTGTAATAAGTTTTCATTCAAATCTAAATCAAAAACCCTCACAAGCTATGATTTGGAACCTAGCCTCGTGTTGGTAACTTGAAGATTTAGGGTTGCTTGGTCCATAACCATGTCATGGATGCAAGTAAGATGGAATCTTTCATTAGAGAGTGATACTTCATTAGGAAAAGAAAGGTTGGTATTGGATACCTACTTTATGATCTTGAGATTCTTAAAAGATTTCATATCTAAGGATACTATTCTTAGATGATGACTCTCTTGAGAATCAAGATGAAAATGAAGTAAAGGAACTCACTGAATCTTGAAAGATAAATAATGCTCCTGAAATCGGAAACTAAAAGGCAATTAAAGATGAATCACTCGTATCTCTTCAAATTAGTTTGAGGGTAGTGAGACCACCTAAAGGGTATGAATTCCATTTGTCAGATGAGTCTGACAATGACATGACTTCATATGATGAAGTTTCTAAGGATTATGACATGGAGAGATGGATGTTAGCAATAAGGTCTGAAGTAGACTCCATATACAAGTGTTGATATGTACCCTCGAGGATCCACCTACAAGGGTAAAACTTGTTAGGTGTAAATGATCTTCAAGAGAAAGAGGGAAATTGATGCGAAGGTAGAGACCTTCAAAGCACAACTGGTATCAACAAGATACACACGAAGAGAAGACATCACTTGCGATGAGACTTGCTATTCAATGAACATGTTTAAACCCATCAAGATATTGCTAACTATAGATACATAACTTGACTATGGCATCTGTAAGATGGAAGTCAAGATTGCATTTCTCAGTGAATACATCAACAAGGATATTCATATGAAGTAGCCCCATGGATTCATGGATGAGAAATGCAAGGTGTACAAGCTTAAGGAACTCCATCTATGGACTCAAATAAGCTTCTTAACACCAGATTTGATGATATTATAAATGCCATGATTTCAAATAGAATCTTGATGAACCATGTGAAGATTAGTGGGAGTGCCATTATGTTCACCATGCTAAATGTAGATAAAATCCTAATCATTAGGAATTATATAAGGATGATAATGAGTGCTTTATGATTTGATCTTTCTATACCTTGAGATATGATCTTAAAGATGACTCTTATATTTTGGTTCTGAATAAGGCATTGGAATCGCCACATTAATATTACACCTTGGACATATTCCATTTTTTTGGAAAACTACAAGGAAGGCTTCCTTCCCGTAAGATACGGGACTGAACTATCTGAAGGGATGCCACTTCAAAGAGTTGAGGACGTGAATGTTAAAACTGCTTGCCCATGTGCATTAGTTATGAGAAGCATGACGTATGCTACATGTGTACAAAAGTCAGATGTTTGCCATGCAGTGGGAGTAGTAAACTGTTACTAATCTTAATATGGAGATTAAACACTTGGTTGCAATAATAACGATATCTTCAAAGATAACAAGATTTTTGAGATAGCGATCTCAAACTCTTATCTTCGAGAACATAAGACTTTATATATAGTGATCTCAAAGATCTTAAATGTGGATGCCTTACAAGACTTAAGACTAGATCTTAGTCTTACGAGATAGAGATCTCTAGGAATAAGGGTACTCTGATAAGGATAATAAAAATTACATACAAGTTATAACAATTATTGAGTTGCAGTGTTAAAAACACTATAACTGTTTTAACAAGATTGGGTATTGGTTGCATAAGATGCAATGTTCGCATTGGATGCCAACACTGTTACTAGGAGATATACAAGTACTGTAAAAGGACTTGGCGTAGTCTCTTGGGAATAGATTGATTGGTCATCTTACCAACATATTTTTCTAAATAGCTTATGATTAGCACATGAGTGTGAGTTTAAAAGGTCAGCACATTAATGGCTCTTTGGGATAATGGGAGTTTGTTGGACAAGCAAACCCACAATGAGCCATTATGCAACAAATATTATTGTAGTTCATTCCTTGATCTGAAATGAAGAATACATAATTTGCATAACAGATCCCTTAGAACAATTAGGGTTATGTACCATGGCCATCTTAATTATCATATATTTTTTGATTCAAATGTTAAATTATAGAGGTTGTGCTTGAATGATATCTAAAGAGTTAAACTGAGGACTCATCAGGCACCTTCAAGTGATTATTAAGAGAGGATCTCCAATCTGAGAAGGAGATGGCAATCTTTTTCTTTATATGATGATATCTAACTGACCTCTTGATGCAGGTCCTTTGCATTGGAATAGAGATTCGGAGGTGTTAGATAAGCTAGGTAAAAGAGTTAATTTAACGACATCGAGATAACAAATACATGTGTCGTATATGTTGGACATGCGAGCCCACGACGAGCCATTATGCAATAAATGTTATTGTGAATATCATTCCTAAATCTGAAATGAAGAATGACTAATTTGCATAATAGATCCCTTAGTACAATTAGGGTTATGTATCATGGCCATCTTGATGATCATACAGTTGCTGATTCAATTATTGAATCATAGAGGCTGGTGCTTGAATGAATATCTAAAGAGTTAGATTAAGGACTCATCAAGTATCGTCAAATGATTATTAAGAGAAGATCTCCATCTTGAGTAGGAGATGGCAATCCTTTCTCACTTGGTTGATATCTGACCGACCTCTTGATGCAGGTCCTCTGCATGGGAATAGAGATTCGGAGGTGTCAGATTAGTTAGGTGAAAGAGTTGACTTAACGACATCGAGATAACCAAAGTCCTATGATGAATGTTGTCACGCTATACGCACGCATCCTCTGACCGGAGATAAATATGTAACTATATGTCTGAGTATGTACATTTGGCAGAATAATAAGTTGATGGCCTAATCAAGGTCTATACACCGGCGCGCTGGTATGCATACAAGGTCATATGAGTAATACGATCTCTCAAAGGGATCATACAGGTTCATTACTGAACTGGAAGACATGAGCTCACTCATGAGATATTGGGAAGAATCAAATTCCGTGCACGGTCGTCTCGCTTTGGAAGCTTGACTGAATTTGTAGGTTTGATATATACTTTTGGAAAGTATATGATCAACACATGGGTATGATATATGCTTTTGGAAAGTATATAATCGATACCAACTCCCAATAGTCAAATAAGAAACTTAATGATAACTCCCTGAAGTAAACAGTGTAAAATTGATCTTATACTTCGGGTTTATTCTGGGTCTTCCAGTATGTAGGATGTACATGTATTGGGAATACCTGAGGGTGATGTGATCATATAAGATTGTATAACCATGACAATTCCATTCCTAGGGAGTAACGAGATGGGTCTGGATTTTAGTGACTCCTCTTAGTAGTGAAGTAATATGATCTTAGTCCAAATATTGGACATTGATCTGAATGTGATTCAGATGCAATGAGAAGATTAGATTTGCGGTCTTGATTTAATCAAGCATCTATGGAAGGCCTGAGATCTGGATTTGAGATGTGATCTCAATATCCAAGTCACTATACGTGGAATAATACAATCGCCATGTCCTTATCTCCAAGTATCCGCGGAGAAAGCGCGTTATCCTTGAAAGAGTTTAAGATAATTTATTATAGATATATGTATCCAAGCATTGAGTAAATTGATAATCAAATGTGATTTAATTATCATGATTAATATAAGTTCGATTCATATTATAAGAGAGTTATCTAAGATAATTAAATGTGATTTAATTATCAAAGATGCGAATAATGTGAATGTGATTCATATTATTTGGGAACATGATAACAGAGATCCAATATGATTAAATGTGGTTTAATTATCATGGATATGAATAATGTGGATAGCACTATCTATATTAATCATATAAATTATAAATGTGATTTATAATATATAAGAGAGAGCTATTTGTAATTTACATTTTTTTAATTAAATATTGATGTGAATTGGATTCATATTGGACATTAAATTGAAAATGTAATTTACATTTTATTTTGGGTTGTGAATGTGATTCACAAATTTCCAATGGTATGATTGCAATGTTCACAAAATAAATTGGATTTGTTTTTGTGAAATAATTTGCAACAAAAGTTGTTGTAAATATTGGAGAGAATCATGTGATAATGCAATCTCATGTAATAAGGAAATGAGAGCCACCTTCCATAAAGGAAGGGTAGACGTCAACAATTCCTATAAGGAATGTGGTGGTCGTCCACCCTCCTTATGGAAGGGGGCTTGCCTCCTTCCTATTTCTCTAATGGAGATTGATTTGATATAAATCAAATTATATTCAATATATATTTGATTTTATTAAATTAACTATTTTTATGATTTTAACAACAAGATCATGGCCACTAAAAGAAATACAAATCAATGTGAGACATTGGATTTGTGTTGTCCATGGATTGAGATCCATGGATCCCAACTTGCTCTTCATTTGCTAATGAGAAACACTAGTCTCTCTCTCTCTCTCTACACGCCACCCCTCTCTCTCTCTCATATGGTCGTCCACCATGGATGCTCTAGAGAGAGTCTCCATCGCCGCAACATCATCGTCATGTTGCTAGATCGTTTGCTCATGGATCTCTGTATCCTTCGGTGAGACTCGCTCGTGAAGAAGACGTCGGATCTCGTATGTCGAGTTCAGGAGATCCACCGTTTGGATCATCAACATGGATTGCGATGAGCACGTATTCATCAACACGCTCGCAAGCGTCTCCTCCGTCGGATCGGACTTGAGACAAGAAGTATCTTCGTTTAGAGACTCGATCGCAACCACGCTTCAAGAGGTAATCCTAATACTTATTTTTGGTTTAGATGAAACTATCCGAGAAGTGTTCTTGGATCATGTGGTTTCATAGCATGAAAAATGTTTAATTTCCGCTGCCTCGAGCAACTAGTGCGACAAGTTGCTCATGATCGCATACGATGCGATCATCACGCTTCCGTGATGCACTTACGGATCTTAACATATCCTTTAAGTTGTATCAGATCCTTAGGTCGAAGGTTTCGGTACGATCTATAAACCTATGCCGACTTCGGTTCGTTAGGGTTGCGAAAGTTTTATCGCATTTCATTTTCGCATCTCTGTTTTGTGATTATTTTCGGCCCTGTTTAAATTGTTTAAACATGAAAATAAAACTTGAATTGTGTTCCACGTTAAATAAGGAAACCGTAGGATCCGAGTTTGCGTGATTTTGAATCTGTTTGCTCAAGTTATGATCAAATTAGTAAACATGTATCCATTGTTTCGGGTACTGCAAATCTCAACTTAATTAAGGAGTTAATTATTGTTTAGAAACGCCTTAAAATACGTTAAAATAATGTAAGTTCTGTTGTAAATCAAATTATCAAACTTTGGAAACTTAATTTGCTTAATTTGGATTTAATTTGATTGAGATATGCTAATTTTAGTAAGTGAGGGTCACTGCTGGAAATTACTTTTCTAATAAAGAACCTTGTGATTGTCATTTAACTAATTAGTGAAATTAAATGGTTTACTTTCTTGGAATAATTATGGATAAATATTTGTGAAATATTTGATGATAACTATTTCCTTAAATGACATTACCTTAACCAATAATTGACTAGATATGGTCTAGATCACTCTTGGTTACACAATCCACTTTCCAACAAACATGTTGCTTGAATAGGATTTGGGATTTGTCTAGCAAATCTCATTATAATGTTAATAAAAAATATTTTGATTATTATTATATATGGTATAACTTCAGTTGAAAAACCGATTATCATCTCAAATACACAATGATCAATTTGGCATTATCCTTTCCTGAGGTGGATATGGTATCTAATCAGGGAGCGTTGGGGTAGCAGGTTGCACCGTGTGCGGTCTGTCCCACTTCTATCGGTACTGGCCATGACAACGGGTAGGGACTCGATAATGCAGGAAAGATACCGGTGTATTTTTCTAATTATTAAAATTCAAAATAATACATATTTGAGATAATACCATAATTCAAGTAACAATGAAAGAATGTTTGTTGGATATTAATTGGATCGTTAATTTAATATGATTAGATTGATTGGAATCCAATTAAACTAAAACACTCTATTATTAATGGAGTTGTTATTTCCCTTTGAAGAATTAATTATGTGAATATGATTCATGATAATTAATTAGAATTCGAACATGATATGGAAGATCACATAAGTAACATCTATGGTCTACCGTCAAGGCGAAGGGTTCCGTCGTCAGGGATTGTATGTAGGAGACGCCTGTCCGAACTGACAGCTTCTGTATGCAAGCACATCTGGATCGGGTTCTTTTCTTCTTGAAAGAGTAAGGACGTATGCATAGTGACCCCAATATGGAGTCATCATATTATTGGGGCCATATTGGATTGCACATAGCGAGTTGTAATCCTGTTGATGGTTGGTTCAATTAACAACGGGTCAACATCACCTTAGGGGTGGTGGGCCCGTGTGTTAAAGACTGAATTGAGAATGACAGTTGGACTTGCAAGTCGGAATGTGTTCTCGCTTCTTTTTATCCGTGTTGCAAGTTCTCATATTATTGGGATGTAACGAAGATAAGGAAGGAGATCCCAGATCTTGCTTGAGATATAATGGTAAGTATATCTCTTACATTGAAAGTGATTAAGGGAATGAGCTTTCATTGTTGACAAGGCAAGACAACTTTGACATAAAAATTCCTAAATCAAAGAAAAATATGTATATATATATATACACTTATGCAAATTTCTTATTTCAGATAATTCTTCATTAAACCCCTCAATTTAATACTCAATAATAACTAGTAAATTATCATGGATTGGATCCATGATCAAGATATTGTACTTGCAGTTGGACATATATTGTATGTGGCTGCAATGTGCAAGTTTCCTCATAATAATGAGGAATGACAATTAAATAGACAATAGGACTACAACCCTAGGGTTTGTGTGTCTCTACAATCTTGATCTCTCATCGAATGTACTTTGGAAGTGACATGTTGATGATGATCGTAATTGGAGAATAATCCTTATAGAATCTAAGAAGATGTTTTGACATGCATATGTGCTCTTGACATTTTATCATGAATGACATGGTTCTCTGCATCATGCAAAATGGTGGATCTATAATAGATGATGTATTCAATTTATTTGAGTACGTGCCTGAACCTAAGTCCTTAATAGTTAAGATGTATTTAGATATGATGAGTGTCACCATTCTACTATCTATACTCTAGTCATTCATGAAGCTTCAGAATATTTATATTGTATGAATTGAATGAAGCATATATAAATGTTGAAATGCTCTTATATTGAAATCTTTTGTTCAGCATAAGAGATCCTTCGTCTTATGCAATGGTTGTTTATAGATAAAGGGAACACAGTGGAAGCATGGGTTGGACCCAAGCGAGAAGGAAAGTCAAAGAGTTGATTGTACTTCTGTGACTTCCATATGACATCCAAACAGTTAGATAAATGCCAACACTACAATAAGCCGATGTATTGATAGTATGACTATCTAATCTATATATGATCCTTAGAGAAGGACCATGATAGTGCATCGTAATAATCTACATCTACATTTAATCATTGAAATTGACTTTCTTATTTGATAAGATCAAAGTCTAATAATTGTATCTCATTCTTCTAATAACACTTGCAACTGGTTGCATATGTATTAGAAGACTATAAAAATTTGATTTTAAGGTTTAATAGTCATCCACATGGATATTGATGCAATTGTTGCATCAATCTCTATTGGATAGATGGACTTGTTATTTTCAGTGGGAGTGCCCTTAGTCTTAGAGAATGTCCCTATGACCTAGATATTAGAATACACTCATTGTTTATTTCTAAATGTTGGAAATAAATATGAATTCTGTAATAGATCTATCACAAAGAGTTATGATGGAGATATTTAAGATAGTAATCTAAAATCTTGTGGACTCTACTAAATTAGAAAATTAATGAATGGTTCATTAACATTTCTAATACTGAAATTAAACCTTAAAAGATCAATAGGAGAATGAAGATCATTTGATAATGATCTGGCATCAAACCTTGGACATTTGTCTGTTGATGTGATCAAAAGACTAGTAAGAAATGAAACTTTAGATTGTCTAAAGGTTCAAATCTTACATACTCTTGAATATTGTATTCAAGAGTAGAAAATATCCAATACACCCTTCCATGGTATGGTGTAAGATGTCAAGGTATTCAAGATCTCAAACATATTGATGTATGTGGATCATCTGTATCATAATAAACATTAATGATATGTGATATCATTAGATGATTACTTTTGATATGAGATTTCTTCCCTTCATCTTAGAAAGCTTTGAAATGTTCAAAGATTTCACAATTTTGGTTTAGAATCAAAGTTTGAAGGAAGACGAAATGAATTTGATCTAACCTAGGTAGTCAGTACATATTAGATGAATTCATGGAATACCTTATAAAGATATGAATATCATTTCTTTCTCACTCCTAATAAACCTAAACTCTATATGAGTTACAGGGAGACAAAATTGGATCATGTATGACATGATATAATCAATGATGAATCTTAGCATAATTACCTCTTAGTTTACAAGGAATATATGTAGTAGAGACTACAGTATATATCCTTAATAAGGTTCCATACATATAAACTGGAGTCTAGCACTAGAGAGTGATACTTCATTAGGAAAATAAAGGGTGGTATTGGATACCTACTTTATGACCTTGAGATTATTAAAAGATTTCATATCTGAGAATGTGATTCTTAGAGATTGAGACTCTTGAGAATCAAGATGAAAATGAAGTGAAGGAACTCATTTAATCTTGAGAAGATAATGAGGCTCCTAAAATTGGAAACTAAAAGGACAATGAAATATGAAACACTAATACCTCTTCAAATAAGTTTGAGGATGGATTTCATGTGTCAGTTAAATCTGACATGATCTAACTTCATATGATGAAGCTTCTGAAGATCATGACATGTAAAGATGGATGTTAGCAATAAAATCTAAAGTAGACTTCATATACAAATGTTGTATATGGACCCTCGAGGATCCACCTATATGGGTTAGACCCATTAAGATGTAAATGGATCTTCAAGAGAAAGAGAGAACCTGATGAGAAGGTAGAGACCTTCAAAGCACGGCTCGTAGCCATGAACTACACACCTAAGAGAATACATCACTTGCGATAAGACTTCCTCTTCTGTGACCATGCTTAAACCCATCAGAATATTGCTAAACATAGCTACACAACTTGACTATGACATCTTCATGATGTGAGTCAAGATTGTATTCCTCTATGAATACCTCTCTGAGGATATTCACATGAAGTAGCCACAGGGCTTCATGGTTGAGGAAAGCAAGGTGTGCAAGCTGAGAAACTCCATCTATGGACTCAAATAAGCTTCTTGTAGTTGGAACATCAAATTTGAAGAAATTAAAAATGTTATAATTTCAGATAGAATCTTGATGAACCATGTGAAGCTTAGTGGGAGTGCCATTGTGTTCATCGTGCTATATGTAGATAATATCCTAATCATTTGGAATGATATAAGGAAGATAATAAAGTGTTTTATAATCTGGTTGTTCCGTACCTCGAGATATGATCTCAAGGATACCTATTAGATCTTAGTTTTGAAGGTGCTCAGAAGCAAAGAGAAGAGGGTATTGGGACCGTCACATTAATGGTACACCTTGGACATTTCCAGTTTCTGGAAAATTCCAAGAAAGGATTCTTTCCCTCAAGATATGGTAGTGACCTATCTAAAGGGATAGCACCTCAAAGAGTTGATGATGTGAATGCTAAAATTGCTAGCCCTTGTGCATCAGTTCTTAGAAGCCGGGTGTATGCTAGATGTGTGCAAAAGCCAGATGTCTGCCATGCAGTGGGAGTAGTAAACTGATACTAATCCTACTATGAAAATAAAACACTTGATTGCAGTAATAACAATATCTTCATAGAGGACAAAACTTTTGAGATAGTGATCTTAAAGTCTTATCTTCAAGAAATTTAGACTTTATAGATAGTGATATAAAATGTCTTAACTACGAATACCTTAGGAGATAGACATCTCCAGGAATAAGGGTATTCTGATAAGGATAATAGAAATTACATACTGGTTATACTAACTATTGAGGTGTAGTGTCAAGGACACTAGGGCTGACATGATTGAGTATTGGTTGCATAAGATGCAACATTCGCATTAGATGCGAGCACTGTTACTAGGGGATATGCAAGTGCCGTAAAAGGACTTGGCGTAGTCCCTCGGGAACAGAGTGACTGATCATCTTACCTAGCTATTTTTTAATAGACTATGATTGTCACATGAGTGCGGGTTTAAATGATTAGCCCATTAATGGCTCTTTGGGCTAGTGGGAGATTGTTGGACATGCAAGCCCACAGCGAGCCATTATGCAATACATGTTATTGCGAATATTGTTCCCTGGTCTAAAATGAAGAATGACTAATTTGCATAATAGGTCCCTTAGTACAATTAGGGTTATGTACCATGGCCATCTTGATGATCGTACAACTGTTGATTCAATTATTGAATCATAGAGGCTGGTGCTTGAATGAATATCTAGAGTTAGATCGAGGACTCATCAAGTACCATCAAATGATTATTAAGAGAGGATCTCCAGCCTGAGTAGGAGATGGCAATCCTTTCTCACTTGGCTGATATCTGACCGACCTCTTGATGCAGGTCCTTGATAAATATCTGATTCATCACTCTAAATCTCATTAATTAAGTTCAAATACCTCAAAATCATTGGCATTTCTTCATTTATTCTACATAATTATCATTCATGCACGTTTTGATAAGAATTGCATTGTATCCCTTATTTTTGCACAAAATAAGAAGCCAAAAATTGCAGCTAAAATTGACATGTAAATAGCCTAAATTCCCCGATTTTTTACTAATTCACGCTAACTCCGAATGACCCAAAACCATCTCCACTGTGTACATATCACTAACAATAATAAATGAAAAATACAAAAAAATCATTAACCCAAATAATTGGACCAAAGACCCAAACCCTAATTCTAGGATTTCCGGACTAAATTCCTCATATCTTCCCCATCTAGTGTCTATTTTAATCCTACTCACTTTTGAACTAATGTACATTCAATTATCTTCAAAACAAGACCATGTTCAAGTGAATTAAAGCACATATGTGAAAGTTGGGTTTTGGGCCTCTTTTGTACATTTTGTATTTTAATGGTTTTTGACTTATTATTTTATATACATAACTAGCTCATTTTATTTTATTTCTTTTTCATTTGTCTTCTTTGATGAAAATTTTAATAAAATACGCAAAAATCTAAATCCAAACTGAGCTTGAATCAAAGAAACAAATTGAATCCAAGTCTTCACTAACTATCGGTACAAAAAGTGTCTTTTCGTCTTTTATATTATTTCTTCTTTTTCTCACTCAATAAAAATCTAAAAAAATTGGATTAATGTGTAAATATTATCTTTTATTTTATCATATTTTTCCGGATTTTTATCTAGTTTAAAAATGACATAAAATTATAAAACCCAAAAATCAACGTATTCTATGTACATGGGATACCCCAAAAATATTACTTTGTGCAAATGATTGATTTTGGTTTTGATGTATTTATGAAAGTTGTAGATCTCATCGAGACGAGCAATTTTTATGAAGAAACTTTTTTGATCCAAGGTCATTTGCTATTTCTTTTCTATTTTTCTTTAGATTTACTTTTTGAATTTTGTGGGGCTGACACGTGGCAGCTCCTGGAGCTGCCACTTATCACCCATTTTTCGATTTTTTTTAATTTCATTTTTATAAATAAAAATAAAAATTAAAAACCACTGCACGTGCGGAGCACGTGCCTCCACGCATGTGCCTTGCACGTGCCTCGTCTTCCGCAACCCCCTTGGCGCCACATGGTAAGATTGCGGCCGTTCGATCTCGACCGATCGGACGACCACTGTGTGTCGTCTTCCTCCCCTTTCCAAAGCAGGCGGCGGCACCCCCAAATCTTACCGCCGATCTCTCCTTCGTCGCATCCCCAAAATCTCGTTGCCATCTCCAATCAAATCGCCACCACATCAATCGTGTATCTGGTTGAATCCCTCCCCCGCCAATCTCACACAACCGCCTTCCCGAATCTCGTTGATCCCAATCAAATCTCCATCGTCAACCTCCTTCCATCTCTGGCCAGCCCTCCGTCCTTATAAATCTACCGTCGCCCCTTTTGATGGAACCCCATCCACCGATTGCACAGCAGGTCCAGGAGCCGGGGAGACAGACCGCCCCTCCACCTTCAACCCGGCGATATTCGACACCTATCATCGACATTGTTGCATCACCACCCAGCTTGCTGCTCTGCTCCGGATTCCTCTCTGTCGTGTCAATCTTCTCCAACAACCGTAGCCTCGCCGTCGACTTCAGCCTTCAATGACCTCGGCTTCATCTCCGACTCACGCAACCACCAACAACACCTGCATCAACTCCGGCCTTCACCGGCACCTTCGACCATCACCAACGACAAATGTCTTCTGCAAATTCCTTCACGTTGACCGCTACTCCACCTCGCTCCAGTTCACCATCACCAACTTTACTGGGGAGCACTGCTCATCCTGGACCGCCTCCTCCGCCGCGTCTTCAAGTAAACTCCTCCGACGGCCGCCGAGCGTAAGAGTCAATCAGGACAGCCGATCACATTCCCCTCCTCCGCCGCGAAGACACAACCAATGGACAGGCGTGAATCCCAAGACCCTCCCGCATGCGAGGCACATGCCAGGAGGGGACAATCTTCATCAACACCCATGAGGTCGTCCCGAATTACACAGATACCCCAGGGTCACGTGCTCTGCATGTGACTGTTGGGAAAAATTGCGGAAATCCCTCAGAGGTTGGCCATATCGCAGATTAGTCCAGCAGCTCCAGGGTCACGTGCTTGGCACGTGACCTATGCAAATTTTGAAAAATATCCCCCTAGACTTACGATAATTATATCTTGGTCCTTTTGCATTTTATTTTATATATTTATATATTGCACAAAGATCCCTATATTCCCCCTCATTTTTGGAGCTCTACGGTGCATGTTTTTATTTATAAAAAATAGTCATTATGTTTGTTAATTAATTCTCTACATCTTGGCATATGCTTGACAATTTTGTTATTAACGGTTAATTAACAATCAATTACTTTGTGGAAAATTACATACTTTTCCCATTTTACACTCTGATTTTTATAATTGATTAATCGTTGATCTAAATATTACTGAAAAATCACGGATAGTAGAATTAATTTTGTTCAACATTATGCCCAAAAAGAATTGCATATGCATGCATAGTTTTTCTTGTAAAAATCATTTTGCATATTTCAATATTTGATTTTTAATAGGTATTAAATCCCACATTTTCGAGGTTTAGGATTTTTCTAAGATCGATCACCTAGTGAGATCTTGGATAATTTCATCCCTTGAAAATAATTAGTTTAATATCTATTATAATTAAATATTGAAATTCACTTTGTTTGCATTTAAAAATTCATTAAAAAATTCATCTTGCATCCAAAAATTCCAAAAAAATTACAATGCATCCATCTCCTCATAGTTATCATCTTGGCCAAGTTTCATATTTTTCGAACATCGTTTGACCGAGATTTACATTTTAGTCCCTAAAACAGGCCAAAATTGCATTTTGCATCTCTAACTGCATAAAAAAGACTTCCTCGAAAACCATGCATGGACTTTGATAGAAAAAATTCTAGGCTGTTCCTTTGCCTCCTTGTGTTCGACCTTGGGACTTGCCAAAGTAAAATAAACAAAAAAACCGCATTGATTAAAATCGACTAAAATTTCCTATGGTTCTTCTTGACCGATTTCGATTGCCCGCCTACAACGAAACGACACAATTTCAACTTACAGCAATCCATCGCGACATTTTAACTAGTGCAATTTAGGAACCGTCAGTCCTCTGCATGGGAATAGAGATTCGGAGTTGTCAGATTAGTTAGGTCAAAGAGTTGACTTAACGACATCGAGATAACCAAAGTCCTATGATGAATGCTGTCACGATATAGGCACGCATCCTCTGACCGGAGATAAATGTGTAACTTGTCTGAGTATGTACATTTGGCAGAACAATAGGTTGATGACCTAATCAAGGTCTATACACCGGTGCGCTGGCATGCATACAAGGGCATGTGAGTAATACGATCTCTCAAAGGGATCATACAGGTTCATTACTGAACTGGAAGACATGAGCTCACTCATGAGATATTGGGAAGAATCAAATTCCATGCACGGTCGTCTCGCTTTGGAAGCTTGACTGAATTTAAAGGTTTGATATATACTTTTTGAAAGTATATGATCAACACCTGGGTATGATATATGCTTTTGGAAAGTATATGATCGATACCAACTCCCAATAGTCAAATGAGAAACTTAATGATAACTCCCTGAAGTAAACAGTGTAAAATTGATCTTATACTTCGGGTTTATTCTGGGTCTTCCAGTATGCAGGATGTACAGGTATTGGGAATACCTGAGGGTGATGTGATCATATACGAGCGTATAACCATACCAATTCCATTCCTAGGGAGTGATGAGATGGGTCTAGATTTTAGTGACTCCACTCAGTAGAGAAGTAATCTGATCTTAGTCCAAATATTGGACATTGATCTTAATGTGATTCAAATGCAATGAGAAGATTAGATTTGCGGTCTTGATTTAATCAAGCATCTATAGGAGGCCTGTGATCTGGATTTGAGATGTGATCTCAATATCCAAGTCACTATACGTGGAACAATACTATCACCCTATCCTTATCTCCAGGTATCCGCAGAGAAAGCGCATTATTCTTGAAAGAGTTCAGGATAATTTCATTGTTGATATATGTATCCAAGCATTGAGTAAATTGATAATTAAATGTGATTTAATTACCATGATTAAAATGAATTCGATTTATATTATAAAGAGAGTTATCTAAGATAAATAAATGTGATTTAATTATCAAAGATGTGAATAATGTGAATGTGATTCATATTATTTGGGAACATGAGAATAGAGATCCAAGATGATTAAATGTGATTTAATTATCATGGATATGAATAATGTGGATAGCACTATTCATATTAATCATATATATTATAGATGTGATTTATAATATATAAGAGAGAGCTATTTGTAATTTACATTTGTTAATTAAATATTGATGTGAATTTGATTCACATTGGACATTAAATTTAAAATGTAATTTACATTTTATTTTGGGTTGTGAATGTGATTCACAAAATTCCAATGGCATGATTGCGATGTTCACAAAATAAATTGGATTTATTTTGTGAAATAATTTGCAACAAAAGTTGTTGCAAATATTGGAGAGAATCATGAGATAATGCAATCTCATGTAACAAGGAAAGGAGAGTCACCTTCCATAAAGGAAGAGTGGACGGCCACAATTCCTATAAGGAATGTGGTGGCCGTCCACCCTCCTTATGGAAGGGAGCTTGCCTCCTTCCTATTTCTCCTATGGAGATTGATTTGATATAAATCAAATTATATTCAATATATATTTGATTTTATTAAATTAATTATTATTGTGATTTTAACAACAAGATCATGGCCATTAAAAGAAACACAAATCAATGTGAGCCATTGGATTTGTGTTATTCATAGATTGAGATCCATGGATCCCAAAATATTATAAATATAAGGGCACCCCTTGCTCTTCATATGCTAATGAGAAACACAAGTCTCTCTCTCTCTTTATCTCTACACACCAACCCTCTCTCTCTCTCATGTGGTCGTCCACCATGGATGCCCTAGAGAGAGTCTCCATCGCAGCAGCATCATTGTCATGTTGTTGGATCGTTTGCTCGTGGATCTCTGTCTCCTTCGGTGCGCCTCGTTTATGAAGAAGACATCAGATCTCGTGTGTCGAGATCAGCAAATCCACCACTTGGATCATCAACATGGATTACGAGGAGCACGTGTTTCATCAACACGCTCGCAAGCATCTCCTTTATCGGATCGGACTTGAGACAGGAGGTCTCTTCGTTTAAACACTCGATCGCAACCACGCTTCAAGAGATAACCCTAATACTTATTTGTGGTTTAGATGAAACTATCTGAGAAGTGTTCTTGGATCATGTGGTTTCATCGCATGAAAATTTTTTAATTTCCGCTGCCTCGAGCAACTAGTGCGACTAGTCGCTCCCGATCGCATATGATGCGATCATCACGCTTCCATGATGCACTTAAGGATATTACCATATCCTTCAGTATACTGTCATGATATATGCACACATCCTCTAATCGGAGGCGGATGTGTTACTATATGTTTGAGTATGTACATTTGGTAGAATGATAGGTTGATTATCTAATCAAGGTCTTTGCACTGGCGAGCTGGTGTGCATATAAGGACATATGAGTAATACGACATCTCAAAGGGATCATACAGGTTCATTATCGATCCATAAAAATATGAGCTCACTCATGAGATATTGGGACCAAATTCTGTGCACGGACATCTCGCTTTGGAAGATTGACTGAATTTGTAGGTTTGATATATGCTTTTGAAAAGTATATGATTAATGCCTAGGTATGATATATGATTTTGGAAAGTATACGATAGATACCAACTCCCAATGATCAAATGAAAACTCGATGATAAAACCCAGAAGAAGACAGTGCAAGATTGATATAAGTCTTCAAGATTATTCTAGGTCTTCCAGTATGCAGGAAGTACATATATTAGAATTACCTGAGGGTGATGTGATCATAAATGATTATATAACCATGATGCTTCCATTTTGAGGGAGTGATGTAACATGTCTAGATTTTAGTGACTCCTCTCAGTAGAGAAGTAATCTTATCTTAGTCCAAATGTTGGACATTGATCTGAATGTGATTCATATACGAGAAGATTAGATCTATGACCATGATTTAATGAAGGATCTATGACAGGTTCTCGAGAACTGGATTTGAGATATGATCTCAATATCCAAGTCACTATACGTGCAGCGTACTATTGCCATGTCCTTATCTCCAAATATCCGCGGAGAAAGTGCATTATTCTTGAAAGAGTTAAAGAATAATTCTATTATTGATCATATATCTGAGTAATGGAAAATTGATAATTAAATATGATTTAATTAGCATGAATGATATGAATTCAATTCATATTATTTGGCCATATAAGGACAGTTATCTAAGATAATTAAATGTGATTTAATTATCAAAAATGTAAATAATGTGAATGCGATTCATATTATTTAGACACATGAGAATAGAGATCCAAGAAAATTAAATATGATTTAATTATCAAGAATATGAATAATATGGATAACACTATCCATATTAATCGTATATATTATAAATGTGATTTATAATATATATATATAAGAGAGAGCAATTTGTAAATAATATTTATAATTTAAATGTTGATGTGAATTGAATTCACATTTGATAATTATTTGAAATATATAATTTACATTTTATTTTAGTTAGTGATGCGATTCACAAATTTCCAGTGACATAATTGATATTTCACAAAATAATTTTGAATTATTTTTGTGAAATAATTTACAGTAGAAGTTGTTGTAAATAATGAAGGATTATATGAGATCTTTGATCTCATATAATTGGAATGAGGAATCATCCTTCTATATACGGATGGTGGAAGGCCACTCTTGATTTAGGAGTCTGGTCGTCCCCCCTTAATTGGAAGGCAGCTTGCCCCCTTCCTAATCCTTTATGGTTTATCGATTTGATTGAATTAATTTATATTGATGATTTATTTAATATATATTTAATTTAATTAATTTTTTTTACTTTTACAATAAAATCATGGCCATTGAAAGAAATACCAATCAATCTCAACTATTGAATTTGTGTTGTCCGTGGATTGGGATCCATGGACTTCCAAAATATTATAAAAGAAGAGGCAACCCTAGCTCTTCTTTTAGACAATATAGAATTGCAAGCTCTCTCTCTCATACCCACATCCCCTCTCTCTCTCCTTAGAGTGGCCATCCACTATAAACCATAGAGAGTATCGTCATCATCGTCACGCCGTTATGTCGCTGCTTCGACCGCTCGTGGATCTCCGTCTCCTTCGGCACACCTCGCTCATGAAGAAGATGCTGGATTTTGTAAGACAAGATCATGAGATTTGCCGCTTGGATCATCAACTTGGATTGCGAGGAACAAGCATTTCATCAACGCGCTCGCAAGCATCTCCTCCGCCGGGTCGGACTTGAGACAGACGGTCTCTTCGTTTAGAGACTTCGATCAAAACCACGCTTTAAGAGATATTCTGATATCTACTTTGTGGTTTAGATGAAACGATCCGAGAAGTGTTCTTAGATCATGTGGTTTCATCCCGTTTAAATTTTTTAAATTATGATGCCCTGAGCAGCTACAACGACTAGTCGCTCTCGATTGCATATGATGTGATCTTCATGCTTCTGTGATGCACTTAAAGTTTTCTCCATGACCTTCATTGTGCTCCTCACTGTGTTGTTGCACACTGCTCTACCATTGCCTCCTCCACCATCAGTTTAGGAATAAGGAAGGGGCCTCAGAAACTTTTTCATAATTTCGTGTTTCTTTCAATTTTTCTAAATCATTTTTGGGCCTATCTGCAAGACTTTGATCTAGTTTATGTAACTTATCTAATTTCATAATTTTATATTCTGCAAAATTTGCAATCGTTTCTTTAAAGTTCAACTTAATTATAATTTAGTCCTTCAAGGACCTTTTTGCATTTTTTTCAAAGTTTATTTGTTTTTTGTAATTTACCCATTAAGTTTTTTAATAGGTAAACTTTCAGTTTTGCCGTGATAGTTTTATTTAATTACAATCACATCCTTAACTTATGGTTTATTACATTCAAGCCTCAAGGTTTCTTAGATAATTACATAAATGCCCCTAGCACATCCAAAAATCACCAAAATAGCAAAAAATCGAAAAAAAATCCCAGAAAATTCTTGTGCGATCCTTATGATATCTAGAACCTAGTAATAGAGTTTTGACATATTTTAAGGCTTCGAAAATAAAAAGAAAAGTAGGATTTAAGTTTGATCAATAACGTCAAAAATGCCCTTGTAAATAGAATAAAAATCCGTGTAAAAATATCCAAGTCCTTGTGGATTGATCCTCTAATTTCTCTATACTTATTTTCATATCTTTTGGCTTGTAGTTGAATAAAATTTTATTTGAGTATCTAAGTTTTTGCATGTGCACATAATGACACATAAAAACACATTTTTAGTGCATCGAAAATCGCGTCTTCATATAGTTTCATATTACAAAGAGGTCGTCGATCAGAATAACAAAATCTCCAATCCAGATTGAACCACCCTTAGAAGAGTTGAAGCATGTTAACATCTAATGTAGAGTTTTTGATAAATTAAACTATTTTTCCCATCGCGTGGAATGTGGCTCATGCCCACAAGTTAACGACCTTTTGTATGAACTATAATAGGTAATGGAGCTGGGATATCACTGATATCCCAATTGTAATGTATGACTCTCTAGTAAATTAATAATATTAATTTGGATTTCTTAAAAAATATGGTGTAAGATAGAATTCTCAAAGGGATGATAATAGGAAATTCAAAGCTACTCAATAGAGTAAGCGACTTTATAATTGTATCTGGTTAAGCTGTATTAAATTTGTATTAAATTTATAATAGAGGAATATGTTCGACTGTTTGCTAAGACTTTAGATATTTCAATACATGGACATAAATCAATAATCATATATTATAAATAAAATAATTTCATTTACACAGAAAGTCTAGGAGGAAAATTCATCTAGGAGGTGGAATCTTATTCCCCATGACTACAAGGCAAACTTAAAATTGGTTAATTACTGTAAAGAAGCCATTGCCTCTGGCGACGACTCCCCCTTTGAAAGGAGCCATAGATTGTGTTAATGGTTAGGGCTTAAATAAAGCCCCAACGACGACCCCACCCCGATCCCACACAACCAGAATACCTCTCAACTTCCTCCCCTCCCGCTCAAGCGAGCTATTGCCCCACCTACATCCCTTCTTGCTCCCTTCTCTCCAGCTCTGCTCTCAAATGTGGCCTCTCCAATGAGAGGATCCTCGTCCATCCTCATGCATTCCATTCTCGGTGTTCTCTTCTACTAATGTGAGTATGTCGTAACCCTATTTCCTACCAATGCCATTTTTCGTATGATATATGTTTTGTTAGTGTATTGTTAGTGTGTAATGTTGTTTGTAGTGTATTATTAGTGTGTAATGTTATTTTTTTCTCATTTTTGAAGTGACTTCGAGTCATGAAAATGATGTGCTTATGTCATGTTGGTGGGAAAGTTGTTAGGGCTGGGAAAGAAATTAGATACAAGCGAGGTCAGGTGAAACCCATAAGAATTGGGATGTGTTTGTCCTTTACCAGATTGGTTGAGAAGATTGTAACCTCGTTTCATATTGACATTATAAATGGTGCATAACTTCATATATTTCACAGGATGTTGGAGAACAATGACACATTTCTGGTGAATGTCAAGTATGGTAGTGATGTGGATGATATTTTGGAATATGTTGAGATGATGGGAGGCTCATACCGGCCGATCCTGTTTACTGACCTCGTATGCACACGAGCTCGTATGTCAGTACCCCGACAGTCTACGGTTACATCTCAGGGAACCCGTTATGTGTCTCATACACCCATTATACATCGAAGGCCCGATTGGTAGGGGAGATCCTTGGGATGCCGTTGCAGGCTGATTTTGACGTCAACACCGAGCTCATACACCTGATTCAAGCATACTGTGATGCAATTGGCCCTTTAGAAAACCACACATGTATACAATCATATATACTATGATGCTATGGTACTATTCCTTATAAGTGGTTTAAATATATTTTTGTCGACTTTCTTAAGCCATTTGGATGTCGTACACGACATATATGATTTAGATGCTTATCCCTTACTACATAGAAGCACAAGATTTGCACATGGATAAAGTACTGCTCATCCAATTCTGGTTGGCTGAGTTATATACTCAAGATTTTGTCCTAGCCAGTTTGGAGTGGTACAAGGGATACGATGCCATGCAACACTTGCAAATGACTCCACTCGATAGATATATGAGGGTAGATAAATGTTGATTGGATTCAATTCTATTCCAACTTCTTGGGGATGTGGAACAACCATAAGGTGTACATCATGGAGACAATCCCTATAGGACAAAGAGGAGATGGGGTCACAGACAACTACGTGACCTAGTACAACTGTATCACTTGACAATTCATGGCATACATGGGTGCATCATGGACTTGTTGTAAGCAACACTTAAAAATTCTTAACTTTTTAAACATATTAAAAATATGATATTCATTTCAGGTGTCAAGGTTCATGGAGATCTATCTTGCGAGGGATGATCCTGATCGTGTGGATTTGGTGGTTCATATTTTGAGTCTCGACCTACTGATGCCATCAAAAGGCTACTTGGAGATGACATATATGATGAAGAGGATAGCAGAGGAAATGAAGATGAGGAGATTGCATAACCGAATCCTGTAGAGAGGGTTCAAGGTGAGAAAATGGATAGACATGACACTCGAATTGGAGGAGAATGGCTCTGTCATAGCCAAGCAGCTGACTTTGGAGATTTCTCACAGTAGATGCCCACAGAGATGGCCACAGGGGCTGATTTTCAGAATCCATTTTCAGGTCCATGCCACCGCTGGTATCCCGTCCACACCAACAACTCTGTGATGATCTCTTTTAATAATGATGTATTGTAGTATAGGAGGTGGAAATTAGATCGACAAAAACCACACGTTTGAATATACGGTCAAATTTTACTTGGTAAATGTACAAGGTCAAACTTAGGGGAAGATGTTCTTTAGTTGCACGATTTTTAAATTAATCTAAGTACCTCATTATTTTGCAATGTAAATTTCTATGTTAGAAAATAAATAGCAGAAACAATATGTAGAAGATAGAAGAATACAATACAAGGAGAATGAAATATGATTTTATATGTATTTAGTCCTCAACCCAAATGCTCATTAAAATCCTCAAATAAATGATTCGCAAATCTAAGAGAAAATTCAAGAAATAATTGTCAATTAAAATCCATATTTGTAGACTAAAAGATCAATCATGAATTTCATAGAAAATGATCATATTTAATTAAATTCCAATATCCTCTTTTTCTGCAATTAAATAATTCCTCAAACGATAATGTTTAATTGGTAAAATCAGGAAATGACGATTTCAATTTCCTCAATATAGTCCCTATAGAAATAGATCAAATATCCCGAAATTCAATTAAAGAATCATCATTGAGAAGCCTAGATAAGAGATTTTAATCCTCTAATAATAAAGTACTTTCAAATGCCTCGAATCTGTTCAACAAATAATCAAATGAAAGAGCACAAAACAAGCTTCATAATGGCATAAAATACGTAAAATTTGTATTAGAAATGAGAAAAGATATTTAATGTTGAAGTTCTAGGGAAAATGTAATATGAAGTTTTTATCTCAAAATAGCCCTTGGAGGGACTTATCCTTTAATGTCAAAAATCCGCTGTGGGTTCTCCTATAATTTGCTCATGGTGGGGACACCGATGTACGCTAAGACTTCTTGGGGTGAAGCTACAAAATTGCCAAATGTGAAAATACACGTGACCTGGATTCTTTTATAGTTCTTTCGATATGTTGGGGGTGCAGATGAAAAGATACTTATCATGTGTGGGGCACATGAGGTGGCTAGGAATGGGTGGTGGCTCGGCACACACCTCCACGTGGCGTCGTTTGATTTCTTCGACTCCACCCGTGGCTAGGAGGATCGGGTGGGAGATTGAACGACACTAATGCGAGATGGGCACCTAATTGGACGATGTTTGTAGGTGGCGGTGCCACAACTCCTTCCTCCTTCTCTGATATGCTCCGACGAGCCCTTCTGCTTTTGAGTGTTGTTGCTCCGACACCAGGCGACACACTCCCCAGTCCAACATTGGGTACGGATGCTGATTGAATCTCGAGGAGTTCACTTGAGCTCCTCTATCCTCTTGTATACTTGCAAATGAGGGGGGGAGGCTCAAAGCTCGGAGGCCTCGGATGTGCATGAATCATACAGAAAGTATAAAGAGGTGCAAAGGAGCTCCTTGTGATGTGAGGGCGATGGAGCTTGAAGCTCTAGCATTGTTCTCAACTAGAGATGGAGAATATATGATAGATAGACCGAGCAACGAGAAGGGAGAGAGATGAGGCCAGCCAGTCATTAGGTGGACTGGGTTTTGTGTTCAATTGGAGTCAAAGAAGATGAAGCGGAATTTGAAGGAAACAAAAGTGAGAGGGAGGAACCTGGAGATAATTTAGTCAACTCCTGGAAGGTTGTGTGAATCGCTTGATGCATGGAGGAGCTAGAGGCCTTCCTGGTGATCACCTCAGCCGCAATGGGTCAACGAAGCTCTGCTACTCTGAAGGATATGGTTAGATCCTCAAGCGCATCACGGAAGCGTGAGCATCGTATCGAATACGACGAGGAACGACTAGTCGCGCTAGTTGTTCTATGCAGCAGAATTTAAAAATTTTATGCGACGAAACCACATGATCCGAGAACACTTCACGAATTGTTTCGTCTAAACCACAAACAAGTAATAGGATTACCTCTTGAAGCGTGGTTGTGATCGAGTCTCTAAATGAAGAGACCTCCTGTCTCAAGTCCGATCTGATGGAGGAGACGCTTGCGAGCGCGGGGATGAATCGTGTGCTTCTCGCAATCCATGTTGATGATCCAAGCGGCGGATCTCCTGATCTCGACACACGAGATCAAACGTCTTCCTCACGAGCAAGGCGCACCGAAGGAGGCAGAGATCCAAGAGCAGATAATCGGGCAGCATAACCACGACGCTGCGGCGATAGAGAACCTCTCTAGGACATCCACGGTGGACGACCATGAGAGGTAGAGAGATGGTGCGTGGGAAGAGAAGAGAGAGAGATGTGCTACAATAGCATGTGTGTAAAGAGAGAGAATGGTATGCCTCTCTATTTATAGGGTTTTGGGATCCATGGATCTCAATCCATGGGACTCATAAAATCAATGGATGAGATTGATTTATGTCAATCCAATGGTCAAGATTGTTGTTGGTAAAACCAACAACTTATGATCTAATTTAGATTAAAATATATTTGACAAAAACAAATATAAATCAATCCTAAATTACACCAACAAATAAGGAGAGAATATATATGGAGATCACATCTCCATGTACATTCCATGTGGACGGCCTCCCATTCCAATTAGGAATTGGGTGCCGCCCACTTGATTTCCTATGGAGGAAATCTCATGAGATTTCATGAGATTGCATATCTCCATGGAAATCTCTCTCATTATTTATTTCCAACAATTTTGTTGAGATTTATTCACCAAAAATAATTCACAATTAATTTTGGAAATATTGCAATCTTGACATTGGAAAATTGTGAATCACATTCACAATCCAGAACAAAATATAATTTACATTTTCAATTAATCACACAATGTGTATACAATACACATCAATAATTAATTAACAAATATAAATTATAATTAGCTCTCTCTAATACATTATAAATCACATTTATAATATATTATGAATAATATGGATAGTACTATCCACATTATTCATATCCATGATAATTAAATCACATTTAATCATCTTGGATCTCTATTCTCATGTTCCCAAATAATATGAATCACATTCACATTATTCACATCTTTGATAATTAAATCACATTTAATTATCTTAGATAACTCTCGTTATAATATGAATCAAATTCATATTATTCATGATAATTAAATCACATTTAATTATCCATTTTCTCAATGCTCGGATACATATATCAACAATAGAATTATCCATGAACTCTTTCAAGGATAATGTGCTTTCTCCGCGAGTACTTGGAGATAAGGACAGGGCGATTGTATTGTTCCACATATAGTGACTTGGATATTGAGATTATATCTCAAATCCAGATCTCGGGCCTCCCATAGATGCTTGATTAAATCAAGACCGCAAATCCAATCTTCTCATTGAATCTGAATCACATTCAGATCAATGTCCAATAATTGGACTAAGATCATATTACTTCTCTACTGAGAGGAGTCGCTAAAATCCAGACACATTTCATCACTCCCTAGGAATGGAAGCGTCATGGTTATACAATCGTTTATGATCACATCACCCTCAGGTATTCCCAATACATGTATATCCTGCATACTGGAAGACTCAGAATAAACCTGAAGTATTAGATCAACTTTATACTGTCTACTTCAGGGTTTTTATCAGTAAGTTTCTCATTTTGATCATTGGGAGTTGGTATCGATCATATACTTTCCAAAAGCATATATCATACCTAGGTCTTGATCATATACTTTCCAGAAGTATATATCAAACCTACAAATTCAGCCAAGCTTCCAAGCGAGACGACCGTGCGTACAGAATTTGTTTCTTCCCAATATCTCATGAGTGAGCTCATGTCTTCCGATTCAGTAGTGAACCTGTATGATCCCTTTGAGAGATCGTATTACTCATATGTCCATATATACACATCAGCGCGTCGGTGTATAGACCTTGGTTAGGTCATCAACCTATTGGTCTACCAAATGTACATACTCATACATATAGTAACACATCTGTCTCCGATCAGAGGATGTGTTCCTATATCATGACAGCATACGATATAGGACTTTGGTTATCTCGATCTCGTTAAATCAACTCTTTGACCTAACTAATCTGACACCTCTGAATCTCTATTCCTATGCAGAAGACCTGCATCAAGAGGTCGGTCAGACATCAGCCTAACTGAGAAAGGATTGTCATCTCCTACTCAGGTTGGAGATCATCTCTTAACAATCATTTGACGGTGCTTGATGAGTCCTAAATCTAACGCTTTAGATATTCATCTAAGCACTAGCCTCTATGATTCAATAATTGAATCAACAGCTGTATGATCATTAAGATGGCCATGGTACATAACCCTAATTGTACTAAGGGACCTATTTATGGAAATTATGTATTCTTCATTTCAGAGTAGGGAATGATATTTGCAATATTTATTACATAATGGCTCGCCGTGGGCTCTCATAATCAGCAATCTCCCACTAGCCCAAAGAGCCATTAATGGGCTAATCATTTAAACCCACACTCATGTGACAATCATAGGCTATTTAGAAAATAACTAGGTAAGCTGATCGGTCACTCTGTTCTCAAGAGACTACGCCAAGTCCTTTTATGGCACTTGCATATCCCCTAGTAACAGTACTCGCATCCAATGCGAATGTTGCATCTTATGCAACCAATACTCAATTTTGTTATAGTGTCCTTGACACTATACCTCGATAATTATTATAACCAGTATGCCCATAATCCTTAGCAGAATACCTTTATTCCTAGAGATCTCTATCTCCTAAGATATCTACAATTAAGACCCTTATAGATCACTATCTACAAGGTCTTAAACTTTTGAAGATAAGACTTTGAGATCACTATCTCTAAGTTTCACTATCTTTGAAGATATTGTTGTTACTGCAATCAAGTGTTTTATTCCATAGTAGGATTAGTAACAGATTACTACTCCCACTGCATGGCAGACATCTAGCTCTTTTGCACATCTAGCATACACTTAGCTTCTCATAACTGATGCACAAGTGCAAGTAGTTCTAGCATTCACTTCCTCAACTCTCTAAGGTGTTATCCCTTTAGATAGGTCACCACCATATCTTAAGGGAAGGAAGCCTTTCTTGGAATTTTTCAGAAAATGGAATATGTCCAAGGTGTACTACTAATGTGATGGTCCCAATACCCTCTTCTCTTTGCTTGTGAACGACTTAAGAACTAAGATTTAAGAGGTATCCTTGAGATCATATCTCAAGGTATGGAACAACCAAATTATAAATCACTTATTATTATCATCCTTAGATCATTCCAAATGATTAGGATAATATTTAGCACGATGAACACAATGGCACTCCCACTAAACTTCACATGGTTCATCAAGATTTTATCTGAAATCATAACAATTATAATTTCATCAAATCTTATGTTCCAACTACAGGAAGCTTATTTGAGTCCAAAGATGGAGTTCTTTAGCTTGCACACCTTGCTTTCCTCAACCATGAATCCCTGGGCCTACTTCATATGAATATCCTTAGAGAGGTATTCATAGAGGAATGCAATCTTGACTCACATCATGAAGATGCCATAGTCAAGTTGTATAGCTATAGTTAGCAATGTTCTGCTGGGTTAAAGTAAGGTCACTGAAGAGCAAGTCTCATCGCAAGAGATGTCTTCTCTTCGGTGTGTAGCTCATGGCTACGAATCGTGCTTTGAAGGTTTCTACCTTCCCATCATGTTCCCTCATTCTCTTGAAGATCCATTTACACCATAATGTGTCTAACCCATATAGTTGGATCCTCGAGGGTTTATATACAACATTTGTATATGAAGTCTACTTTAGACTTTTTTTATTGCTAACATCCATCTTTCCATGGCATGATCCTCAAGAGCTTCATCACATGAAGTCCGATCATTTTCACATGGAATACATCCTCAAACTTATTTGAAGAAGTATTAGTGTTTCATCTTCAATTATTCTTTTAGTTTCCGATTTCAGGAGCCTCATTATCTTCTCAAGATTAAATGAGTTCCTTTACTTCATTTTATCTTGATTCTTAATAGAGTCATCCTCTAAGAATCACATTCTCAGAGATGAGATCCTTTAAGAATCTCAAGGTCATAAAGTAGGTATACAATACCATCCTTTATTTTCCTAATGAAGTAGCACTCTTTGGTGCTAGATTCCAGCTTAATCACATGGAACCTTATTAAGGATATATATATATATATATAATGTAGTCTCTTCCACATATATATACTTGGAAACTAAGAGATAATTATGCTAAGATTAATCATTGATCAAATCATGTCACACATGATCAATTGTATCTCCCTACAACTTTAATGAGTTAAGGTTCATTAGGAGGATTGAGATAGGAATGATATTCATATCTTCAAAAGGTATTCCTTGAATTCATATAATAGGTACAAGCTACCTTGGTTAGATCAAATTCATTTCATCTTCCTTCAAACTTTGGTTCTAAACCAAAATTATGAAATCTTTGAACATTTTAAAGGTTTCTTAGGTGAAGAGAAGAAATCTCATATCATACATAATCATCAATAGATATCACATATCCATAATGTTTACTATGATATAGATGATTCACATACATCAATATGTACGAGATCCTGAATACCTTGACATCTTACACCTTTCCCAAAGAAGGATGTATTGGACATTTTACTTTGAATACAATATTCATAAGTATGCAAGTTTTTGAAATTTTAGAAATTCTAAAGTTTCATCTCTTACTTGTCCATTGATCTCATCAATAGACATATGTCCAAAACATGATGCCAGATCATTGTCAAATGATCTTTATCCTCCTATTGATCTTTAAAAGTTTAATTTTTAGTATTAGAAATCTTAATGAACCATTCATTAATTTTCTAATTTAGTGGAGTCCACTAGATTTTAGATTACTATCTGAAATATCTCCATCATAACTCTTTATGATAGATTTATTACAGAATCATGTTTATATCCAACAATTAGAAATAAACAATGAGTATATTCTAATATCTAGGTCATAGAGACATTCTCTAAGACTAAGGGCTCCCACTGAAATATGAAGTCTATTGATCCAATGGAAATTGTTGCAACAGTTGCATCACTTTCAACATGGATGAACATTAAACCTTAAGATCAAATTTCTAATATTCTAATACATATGCAACCAATTGCATGTGTTATTATAAGATTGAGATACAATTATTAGACTTTATCTCATCAAATAAGTAAGTTAATTTCAATGATTATATGTAGATTATTCTGATGTACTATCAGATTCCTTCTCTAAGGATTCTAGATAGATTTAATAGTCATACTATCAACACATCAACATCCAACTCTTTGGATGTCACATGGAAGCCACAGAAGTACAATCAACTCTTTGACTTTCCTTCGTACTTGGGTCCAACCCATGCTTCCACTGCGCTCCATTTATCTATAAGCAACCATTGCTCAAGACCAAGGTCTCTTATGTTAAAATCAAAAAATTTCACTATAAGAGTACATGCTTCATTCAGTTCACACAATATGAATATTATGAAGCTTCATGAATGACTAGAGTATAGATAGTAGAATGATGACACCCATCGTATCTACATCCATTTAAACTCTTAAAACTTAGGTTCAGGTAGGTACTCAAACAATTTGAATACATCATCTCCTATAGAGCCACCATTCTGCATAATGCAGAGAACCATGTCATTCATGATTATATGTCGAGAGCACATATGTATGACAGAACATCTTCTTAGATTTTATAAGGATTATTTGATAATTACGATCATTATCGACATGTCACTTCAAAAGTACATTCGATGAGATCAAGACTTATAGAGACATGCAAACCCTAGGGTTTTAGTCCTATAGTCTATTTAATTATCATTCCTCATTATTACGAGGAAACTTGCACATTGCAACCACATACATTATGTGTTCAATTGCAAGTACAATATTTGGATCATAGGTCCAATCCATGATATTCTGCTGGTTATTATTGAGTATAACATTGCGTGGGTTTAATGAAGGATTATCTAAAATAAGAAATTTGCATAAATATATAAATATATATTTTACTTTGATTTATGATTTTCATATCAAAGTTGTCTTGCCTTGTCAACACTAAAAGTTCATTCCTTTAATCACTTTCAATGTAAGAGATATACTTACCATTATATCTCAGCAAGATCTGGGATCTCCTTCCTTACCTTAGGTACATCCCAATAATATGAGAATCTACAACTCGGATAAAAAGAAGTGGGAACACATTCCGCCTTGCAAGTCCAACTTGCATCTCCCAATTCAGTCTTTAACAACCGGGCCCACCACCCCTAAGGTGATGTTGACCCGTCATTAATTGAACCAACCGTCAACAGGAGTAGAACTCGCTATGTGCAATCCAATATCGCCCCAATAATATGAGGACCCGATATTGGGGTCACTACGCATACGGCCTTACTCTTTCGAGAAGCAAAGAGCCCGATCCAGATGCGCTTGCATATAGGAGCTGTCACTTCGGACAAACGTCTCCTATATACAAGTCCTGACGATGGAACCCTTCGCCTTGACGGGAGACCATGGATGTCACTTATGTGATCCTCCATATCATATTCAAATTCTAATTAATTATCATGAATCATATTCACATAATTAATTCTTCTTAGGGAAATAACACATCTATTATAATAGAGTGTTTTTAATTGGATATAATTAACTTAATCATATTAAATTAATTTTCAATCCAATTCAATCAACAAACTTGATTTTACTTAAATACATGGTATTATCTCAAAATACGTATTAATTCGAATTTTAATAATTAAAAAAATACATCATGATCTCTCAGGCATCATTCGTTCCCTACCCGCTGTCATGGCCAGTACCGGCGGGAGTGGGACGGACCGCATACGTTGCAACCCACTACCCCAATGATCCCTGACTAGACACCATATCCGCCTCGGGAAAAAATAATGCCGAGTCAATCACTTTGTACTTGAGATGATCATCGGTTCTTCAATCGAAATTATACCGTATAGTAATAATCAAAACATTTTTTATTATAAAGAAATTTGCTAGACAAATTCCCAATCCTATTCAAGTAAAGAGTTTGTTGATTGTGTTTCCAATTATGATCTAGATCAAATATAATCAATCTATTGGTTGAGGCCAAGTCAATTAAAGAAATAATCATCATTAAATATTTTTCAAATATTTTCCATAATTATTCATGAAATTAACAATTAATTGCACTAATTGACAATCGCATGATTCTTGATTAGGAAAGTAATTTCAGCAGTGACCCCTACTTACTAAAATTAGCATATCTCAATCAATTTAAATCCAAATTAAGCAAAGTAAATTTTCAAAGTTTGCTAATTTGATTTACAACAGAACCTATGTGATTTGCACACATTTCAAGGCTTTTCTAAACAGTAATTAACTCCTTATCTACGTTAAGATTCGCAGTTCTCGTAACAGTGAATACATGTTCATTTAAACGACCATATCTAGAGCAAACGGAATCCAAATTATGTAAATTCAGATCCTATGATTTCCTTATTTAATGGGGAACAAAATCCAAGTGTTATTTTTGTGTTTAAACAATTTAAATAGGGCCGAAAATTTACACTAAACAGAGATGCGAAAATGAAATGCGATAAAACTTTCGCAACCCTAACGAACCCAAGTCGCCTTCGGTTTTATGGATCGTATCCAAAACCTTCAACCTGGCTCTGATACCACTTGAAGGATATGGTTAGATCCTCAAGCGCATCACGAAAGCGTGAGCATCGTATTGAATACGACAAGGAACGACTAGTCGCACTAGTTGTTCTATGCAGCGGAATTTAAAAATTTTATGCGATAAAACCACATGATCCAAGAACACTTCTCGGATCATTTCGTCTAAACCAAAAACAAGTAATAGGATTACCTCTTGAAGCGTGATTGTGATCGAGTCTCTAAACGAAGAGACCTCCTGTCTCAAGTCCGATCCGATGGAGGAGATGCTTGCGAGCGCGGGGTTGAATCGCGTGCTTCTCGCAATACATGTTGATGATCCAAGCGGCGGATCTCCTGATCTCGACACACAAGATCCGACATCTTCCTCTTGAGCGAGGCGCACCGAAAGAGACGGAGATCCACGAGCAGACGATCGGACAACATAATGACGATGCTGCGGCGATAGAGAACCTCTCTAGGACATCCATGGTGGACGTCCATGAGAGGTAGAGAGATGGCGTGTGGGAAGAGAAGAGAGAGAGATGTGCTACAATAGCATGTGTGTAAAGAGAGAGCATGGTATGCCTCTCTATTTATAGGGTTTTGGGATCCATGGGACTCATAAAATCATTGGATGAGATTGATTTATGTCAATCCAATGGTCAAGATTGTTGTTGGTAAAAACCAACAACTTATGATCTAATTTAGATTAAAATATATTTGACAAAATCAAATATAAATTAATCCTAAATTACACCAACAAATAAAGAGAGAATATATATGGAGATCACATCTCCATGTACATTCCATGTGGACGGCCACCCATTCCAATGAGGAATTGGGTGCCGCCCACTTGATTTCCTATGGTGGCAATCTCATGAGATTTCGTGAGATTGCATATCTCCATGTAAATCTCTCTCATTATTTATTTCTAATAATTTTATTGAGATTTATTCACCAAAAATAATTCACAATTAATTTTGAGAATATTGCAATCTTGACATTGGAAAATTGTGAATCACATTCACAACACAAAACAAAATATAATTTACATTTTCAATTAATCGCACAATGTGTATCCAATACACATCAATAATTAATTAACAAATATAAATTATAATTAACTCTCTCTAATACATTATAAATCACATTTATAATATATTATGAATAATATGGATAGTACTATCCACATTATTCATATCCATGATAATTAAATCACATTTAATCATCTTGGATCTCTATTCTCATGTTCCCAAATAATATGAATCATATTCATATTATTCACATCTTTGATAATTAAATCACATTTAATTATCTTAGATAACTCTCTTTATAATATGAATAAAATTCATATTATTCATGATAAGTAAATCACATTTAATTATACATTTTCTCAATGCTTGGATACATATATCAACAATAGAATTATCCATGAACTCTTTCAAGGATAATACGCATTCTCCGCGAATACTTGGAGATAAGGACAGGGCGATTGTATTGTTCCACATATAATGACTTGGATATTGAGATTACATCTCAAATCCAGATCTCGGGCCTCCCATAGATGCTTGATTAAATCAAGACCGCAAATCCAATCTTCTCATTGAATCTGAATCACATTCAGATCAATGTTTAATAAATGGACTAAGATCATATTACTTCTCTACTGAGAGGAGTCACTAAAATCCAGACCTGTTTCATCACTCCCTAGGAATGGAAGCGTCATGGTTATACAATCGTTTATGATCACATCACCCTCAAGTATTCCCAATACCTGTACATCCTGCATACTGGAAGACTCAGAATAAATCCGAAGTATTAGATCAACTTTATACTGTCTACTTCAGGGTTTTTATCAGTAAGTTTCTCATTTTGATCATTGGGAGTTGGTATCGATCATATACTTTCCAAAAGCATATATCATACCTAGGTCTTGATCATATACTTTCCAAAAGTATATATCAAACCTACAAATTCAATCAAGCTTCCAAAGCGAGACGACCGTGCACACGGAATTTGTTTCTTCCCAATATCTCATGAGTGAGCTCATGTCTTCCGGTTCAGTAGTGAACCTGTATGATCCCTTTGAGAGATCGTATTACTCATATATCCTTATATGCACACCAGCGTGTCGGTGTATAGACCTTGGATAGGTCATCAACCTATTGGTCTGCCAAATGTACATACCCAGACATATAGTAACACATCTGTCTCCGGTCAGAGGATGCGTGCATATATCATGACAACATACGATATAGGACTTTGGTTATCTCGATCTCGTTAAATCAACTCTTTGACCTAACTAATCTGACACCTCTGAATCTCTATTCTATGCAGAGGACCTGCATCAAGAGGTCGGTTAGATATCATCCTAACTGAGAAAGGATTGTCATCTCCTACTCAGGCTGGAGATCATCTCTTAACAATCATTTGACGGTGCTTGATGAGTCCTCAATCTAATTCTTTAGATATTCATCTAAGCACAAGCCTCTATGATTCAATAATTGAATCAACGGCTGTATGATCATTAAGATGGCCATGGTACATAACCCTAATTGTACTAAGGGACCTATTATGCAAATTATGTATTCTTCATTTCAGATTAAGGAATGATATTTGCAATATTTATTGCATAATGGCTCATCGTGGGCTCGCATGTCCAACATACTCATGGAGGAGCAACATCAAGGAGGGATGCCTCCTTGGATCTCGCCGATTCGGGGAGTGGGTCTTCGCTCCAGGGGGGAGGGGCTACTGTCACCAACCGTTCGCTCGAAGCTTTCCCTCTTCTCTCTCTATTGTTCTGATGTCAAAGACAACATATGCTTTTAGTGGTGGGTGGGGATGGATCTTTATAGGAGTTTGAGTAACAGATGGTGTACGGACGACGTTACATGCAGGCACGTTCTATGATGGGGGTGATTCTCCTGCATGTAATGACTGAGGTTTATGGAAGGTGGTAATGGTCGGAGGAGGGAATCCTATGTAATGGTTGATGGCTAGAATTGAATTAGGGTTTGTCGATGGCAGAACATGGGTGTGTGATGACGATGGAGGGATGGGGAGGGCTAAGAAGGATGCTCTTTTATTAATGTTTAAGCTTATTTGAAGGCTTACGTGTATGACTCAAGTGTATGAAATGGCTCAAGTGTATCCCAAATGAATTTTGATTTTTATGAACTTGAAAGCAACTCCCTGAATGGAGCTAATGCCTCGTTTCTTTGGAAACCAAAGAGCAGGTCTTGTTGCAATCTAATACCTTATTTTTTTATGTTTCATCCGCTTGGCCGTATCAAAGTGCCTATTTGTGTATAACTTGATTTTTTTTCTGAAGAAGAGATCATCTCCTTGGAAAGGGGAGCTTCCTGGTTGCGGGTTCTAGATAAAGACGTTTATAGGAAAACGACTTTCTTCATGGTCACCTGTTATGAGAGCCGTTGCCTCCGAAAACATATCTCTTCTAAAGGGGCCATTTCAGAAACAATGACTTCCGTACAGTACATAATAAATTTATAAGTTTCCTTGGGAATCAGAAGGAATAAGATTCCATGTGAGGCAAATTTTCATGGAAAGTCTAGTTTGAATTTTCCTGTGGTCTTAATGCAGGGAGTGAATATTTCAAAGGGTCTCTTACATGTGGCCCTTTTGAGATTTTGCAATTTCAAGAACGCTCTACATTTTCTGCGATAATTCCCAGAGTGCGTTTGGTTGGGGGGTTACCCTCCACTTTGGGTGGGTTACCTCCCAAAACCCATATTCCCAACCCACTAGTGGGGCCCACTCTCTTTCCAACCAAAAAAATATATATTATACCATCATATCATCTAAAAATCATAAAATACTCAACTTCTACTCACTATTACAAATTTCAATACAATCACATCACAACAACCACCTACTTTTTCAAATTTCAATACAATCATATCGTAATAACTACCAACTTTTTCAAATTCCAATACAATCACATCACACAAACCCTCCCAACCCTTAACCCACCAACCAAACACACAAACACAAAACTGGATTATCACCCCTGGATAACCCACGAACCAAACACACCCATAAGGAAAAATAATCCGAACATGACTTAAATTCTCTCTTATTCCGCCGTCTCCTAAACCCTAGATCTCCAGTATTCCCCAATCTCCTCCCCAAATCCCCCAAATGCTCATCTCCGTCCGAAGAATCGCCACCACCACCATCTCCGTCGTTCGATTCCCTCCCCATGGATCCCAATCTCGCTGTGTTCTCCCCCTTCTCCTCTATTCCCCGCTTACAACCAGTCGAAATTCCAAGTCTGTGCTCGAAACCCTCAAAGATCACGGTTTTACGGATGCCCAAATCGACATTCTCGCTCGGAAATCCCCCTGGATCCTCTCCTCCCGTTCCGGTGATCTCGTGGGCACCAAAATGAGGTATCTTTGCCAAGAATGGGGCCTCGATCGACCCGATCTCGTAAAGATCTTGATTTCCTATCCAGGTGTACTTCGCAGCAGCCTGAAGAACACCCTCATACCGTCCCTCAATTACCTCGAGACCCTTCTGGGCACGCGGCACAGCGTAATTCGCGCGATTGTGCGGTTGCCGTGGCTCCTCTGCCGCGCACATGGCCGAGTTGCAGCGAATGTGGCTATGTTGAAGGACTCCGGTGTCCCTGATTCGAACATTAGGAAGCTGCTGTTAACGCAGCACTGGGCCCTTGCATTCTACAAGCCGGAGCGGTTCCGTTCGCTACTGGATTCTGTGGTATCTGATGAATTTGACCCGTCGGCGCCAATGTTTGTTCATGCCATCCTGGTGAAGTCGTCGATGAGCAGCTCGACATGGGAGAAGAAGATAAGGGTATACCTGAGCTTTGGTTGGACGGTCGAGGAAACCAAATTGGCATTCAGGAGGTGTCCGTTCTTGTACACGTACTCGGAGGAGATGCTCAGACAGAAGCTAGATTTTGTGACGAAGGTGCTCGGTATGCGACCCTCGGAGGTGTTGGGGTACGTGAATGTCATGACGTGCAGCTTGGAGGGGACCTTGATCCCAAGGTGCTGCGTGCTGAATGTGCTGATGAAGAAGGGACTCGTGAAGAAGGACATGAAGGTGCATTGGGCACTGTGTAAGAGCAAACAAAAGTTTGCAAGGCTCTTTGTAGAAAAGTATCAGGATCGCGCTCCCGAAGTCTTGGAGGCTTATCAAGGGAAGATGCAGTTTTCGGGCTTCGAACATGAGTGATGAAGTTATCCACACCTATCTGGGATGTTCTTCTCTTTCACTTGGAATGCACGGCGGCAGTCAAGAGTCAATGTGGAACAAGGTTTGTATCTTCTCTCACAACTCCATGCACATTCTAAAGCTTATACTAATATATTGATGTGAAATAGACGACGAGGATAAAAATCTCCAGCGGCTTGATTCCTTGTCTGAAGGTGGAAGACACCAATTTTTGTATTTTAATTTTCCTGATCCTGAAGGTCATCTTCTGGTCGAGAATACAACCATAGTTTATCTTGATTATTAGGGGCAAAAGATGTGAACAGAAGACTTTTAAAATTATCCCACCACAGCTTTGAAGGATATTTAATTTCAATCCAAATCTATTTTGCCAGAATTGCAGATAGGTTAGTGCAGGCCAGTTTGAAGATTGGACCAGCATGCGCAGTGCGACCTGCTTGTGAAAGATTTCAGAGGCCATGACCTTCTTCTACAGACTTCGGTTGACATGTTCTCATGCCTTCAGCTCGCTCTGCTCGATTTCAATTGCGATGATGTTTGAAGGACTTTATCACTGATATTATCTATAAGCAACAAAGGTGGTAAACTTAGGATCTAAGGTGTTATCTATGGTTTGTGGACATTATCTACTTTTGGCATTTTTACGTCAGAGTGGAAATTTCTTAAATTAATTTTCTCCTGTTAGTTCAACCATCTTTGTTCCCTTTTTTGGTAGCCAGGAAGAATGGTGAGCTATATGTCATTTTGAATTATTATCTCAGAATGGGTCTTGTCCCATAGTGTTCTTTCCTATTCTTTAAACAATTAGATTTTTGACTCCCAGGTACCTGAATACAGATGACATACTAGATTGTGATCATTCTAGGACACTATGGAACAGTAAGAACCTGTTGCAAGTTTAAACTAATGCATGCATGTCCATGAACTTATATTAGGTTGATGTGGCGCGAGTACAACAGAATTCAACACAAGATTTGACATGATGGCATTCTGAGATGTCACATCATGCAAGGAGATGGATCTACTTCTCATGTATTAACCATAACCCCAAATCTTATGTGGCTGCTGATTTGTCGCGACACATAAGATGTGTGTTTTTATGTTTGAGAACCATTTTCATTTTATTTATGACTGAAACTTTGTTGTATTGATATTTTTCTGTATATTATATTTTAGGACTCATGGACATTGTCAGCTCCAACGATGAGAAGGTAAGTCAATTTTCTTAGAATCTTCACAAATCCTCTTGAGACATGTTTTTAGAAGTAAATAAATATGAATAAGGAACATTTTCTCAGAGAAAAGATAACGAGAAGATAGTTAATAGAAAGTCTTATTTGCTAAAAGACTTGGATGGTTCGAAAAAATTGATTTCATGAAAAATGATATTTTTGAGCTTAAAATTATATCTGTCTTGCTTGGAAAAATGGAATAAAGAGGCTTAAATGCAAATCTAGTGATGTCGTCATAAGAAGTGGAGGGTTGGGAAAAGAAGGGAAAGAGTTGATAAGATAGTGGTTTGGAACAAGTATTGAAGGAGAGGTAGAGAAAGAGAGGGGAGACCAAGATAGTTAGAAGGGGGAGATGAGAGAAAGATAGGGAGAGAGGGAGTTCCTTGATGATGATGATGAAGATTGAGAGAGAAGAGAAAAGATGAGAGAATGGAGAGATGAGAGAGATGGAAAAAAAGATGGGAGAGCAAGTGAGTGAAAGCGATATCTTTGATTACATAGAAGAGAAGGGAGAGAGAACTTTGAAGATGATGGCGAGGAATGAAGAATGAAGAATGAAGAAGAGAGGAGAATGGAACCTTTATGGAGGAGGAAAATGAAGAGATAGGAGAGAGAGAGAGAGGGAAGAGATTAATAGGAGAAAGATTTTTTTTCACTAAAATGTTTTCTTTTTCGTTGTTACACTCCACTAGCCTAATGGTCTTATTTATAAATGGGTCATATAACTTGGTAGAAAATACAACTATTTTAGAATATTCTGCTCATGTAGAGAAAAGGAAAAAAGAAAAGAGACATCTAGAGACTTCTATAGCCTATAGGAGAAGAAGATGATTCTTGACGCTTCTCTCGTTAAAATAAAAATAAGAATGCAAATTTCAGTGGGACCTTTTTGCATTTAATATGTTTACAAAATATGCTAAAATCTATTTTCCTTTAAAGGTTATAATAAATTGGAGTATTAACAGGCTGCATCTCAACTCCTATCTCTTTGAAAACTCAGGCTCCTGGCGAGTTGCGTTTTCCCAATAGTTGATAGTAAAAACTTTGTATTCCACACAAGTTTCAAGGTGATTACGAGCTTGTGTTCAAATTTTATGTACAATAATTGGCTTGACTAATCGCCACCCTGCCATGAGGTGACATGGAAGCGGTGGGTGCGAGATACAGGAAGAGGAAGGTGATGAGGAGAAAGTAGCAGTGCCCAACCGCAGTGCTGCGTATGTTCATCAGAGATTGCGAAGGATCATTCAGAGTCGAATTGGACGACTGGATCATGAATCTCACTTAGGTAGGAAGAATGAGGAGTTTTGATTTCTCAAAAATGGAGATACCAATTTGTGATGTAATTTTGAATGGCAATCGACATGGAAGGGATGGTAATGTATGATCTCAATGTCGACCATGATATGAACTGCAGGATTCACCATCTTGTGCTCGAGGCCATGAGCAGAGGACTTTGGAGTAGGACTGGCTATTGAGTCACGGCTCGATGAGCCAGGCTCAGGCTCGGCTCGATAAGGGCTCGTGAGCGTGGCTCATTAGGCTATTGAGCCGAGCCCGAGCCAGATTTTTGGGTTCGTAGCTTAACGAGCCACTACAACAAACAAGACCTATGGCGACGGTGTTAAGACGACGGAAATACGGGCCACGGACAAATCGTCGTCCATCCGCGCCTTGGACAACAAAAGTATCACTCCTTTTTGTGTTTGAGAAACCCTATTCTCTCTTCTTTCAAAACCCTATTTTCCACCCCCTCCAGTTGTCTCCGCCGTTTTTATAACCTCTCTCTGCCATTCCCGGCCTCTCTCCTGCCCATTCTCTATCTCCTACTTGGGATGCATTCTCGAGGCCGATCTCATCGGCGATAGTCTGTCTCCGGTGCCCGACGCAGCGACGATCCGCACCGGCGATCTGTGATGATTTCCGTCGGCATCTCGTCGCCTCCATCGAGGAGATCCACCGTCATCTGGTCCGTCTTTCTCCACCCCCTCAGCCGCCAATTCTCGAGGTACTCCAGCTCCATATACTTGCCCTAGTTTTCTTAACCCTAGTTTTTTTGTTGAGATTAGTCCGGGAGTAGCCCTAATTTATGTTATGTAAGTAGTTTTGTCACGATCTGATTGTGCTCAAGTAGTGAACCCAGAGATGTACCTCTCACCTTTAACCTCACCAGCAGAGGCGTAGGATTCGAGCTTTGACATCTCCCCGATGGACAGCTTCACAGATAGAGCATGGATGTTCGACTTGAGGTGTTCGGTTTTCGAGGTACCAGGAATGGGGCATACATCGTCTCCCTGGTACAGGGAATGGATGTTCGTTTTCTCGTGTGTTGGTGTTGCCATGTTTATGGAAGCATTTCTCTTTATTTGGGTTTACCGAAGGGTAAACCGAAGGCGAGTAGAATCCAAGGGCACTTCAAGCACTGGTTGGCTTTGGCAAAATCTGAGTACCATCTGTTTCTCCACGACATTTAAGAACTATACTGATTCTTTATGTATTAATTTGTTTGCCAGACTTCACAGATTCCGTGAGAGGACACACGTTGCCGCCAATCTTAAGCAAGTTCAAACTCTATGAAGGTGTTGGGCATGCTATATTCGAATATGCATTTCTGGAAGCTGCAACAAGTAGATTTGATGATAATAATATTATTGGGGAGGGTGGTTTTGGGTGCGTGTATAAAGCCAACCTTGCTGATGTTGTGGTTGCCGTGAAGAAAATCCTGCAATGGAGGACCAGAAAGTGAGCAAGAATTTGAGGTATTACGTCGGCCAAATTATTAATCCTTTAGGGCCTGTTCGGTAGGAGAATAAGCAGGAATAAGGATGGGGAATAAGGGGAATAAGGGTCTATTCTCCGTTCGGCTGGAGGATAAGAATAAGAAGAATAAGGTGAAATAATGGTAGGTAAGGTGAGATAAAGATAGGAATAAGAGTGAAATAAGATGAAATAATGGGGAATAGTCGTACCACGGGGAACCGTGTTGGGGGCTTATTCCCCTTATTCCATTCCTCCTTAACCTCCAAACGAACAGAGCCTTAGAATTGCCATGGTCAGCATGCTTTAATCTAACAGTCAATTGCCATCAGAATGAGGTAGATTTGCTTGGAAAATTCGACATCGAATATAGTTTCTTTATTGGGTTACTGCATCCGTTATCAAACAAGGTTTCTAGTTTATGAGTTCATGCAAAATGGATCCCTGGAAATGCAGTTGCATGATAAGCTTCCTGCATTTGCTCTGACATCTGAATTCAAACCAAATGCAAATCTTCTCATTAATCCTGAAAGTTTTCCTGGCCCCTCCCACGGTTCTGCGTTGAACTGGCATATTCGCATGAAGATTGCCCTTGATACAACATGGTAAGTTGGGATGTTATTTTTGGATCCCTTATATAAAGGAAGCATTTGTTAATATGTATTTATAGTTTCACTTGCACCCAGTTTTTATTTTTTAAAACAACTCTTTTTCAATGCTTCTCAGAGGATTAGAATATCTCCATGAGCACTGTGATCCACCTGTGATTCATAGAGATCTAAAGTCATCCAATATCCTTGTGGACTCCGAGTTCAATGCTAAGGTGCTTTTCATACTCTGCTGGTTAGACTGAGTGTATTCATGATTAAATATGTAATTTAGTTGAGGTTTTTTCTATCTTAGCTATTATTGAACCCTTATTGTAACAAACTCTTGTCTGTTTTTTTCTTAAAGCTCCGTAGTCATGTACTTCGCGTTCGAATTATTCTAATTGTGGATCGTTATGCATTAGATCTCTGACTTTGGTCTTGATGTGACTGGTGGAAACCAAAACAAAGGAGGCGTCAAATTGTCAGGGACATTGGGCTATGTGGCTCCAGAATATCTTTTGGATGGTTAGTGACAATATTTTAGTGTCTTTTTTCCCAATCTGCATCAGTCCTGTTTGCAGCTGTTCCTTTCTGGATTCCTAAGCTGCATGCATGTGTTAGTTTGGTTTTTTCGACCGGAAGCATCATGGATGATATCTATTTCTGGTATTGTAGGAAAACTTACTGAAAAAGTGATGTATATGCATTTGATGTTGTTCTATTGGAGCTTCTATCGGGAAGAAAGCATGTGGAGAAGACAGCACCATCACAATGCCAATTTATTGTTACGTGGGTAATTATGGCACTTCTCACATGCGCATCATTTTCCAATGTAACCGATACATTTGCAGTAATGTGGATTCTACATTACTTATACTGCAGGCTATGCCACAACTTACGGACAGAACTAAGCTGCCTAATATTGTAGATCATGTGATTAGAGGAAGATAATTTGAAACATCTATACCACGTATTGGAGGGATGGTACTTGTTCTTTCTCCAACTGTGACATTCCTAAACAAATTGCGACTATTATTTATGTTGTTGTTGATGTGCTTTGCGCCCATCCTGACCCAAGCTACAGACCATTGATTACCAATGTGCTGCATTCTCGCATTCCCTTGGTGCCCATGGGACTTGGTGGGTCTCTCAGAGTCTCTAATCCATCTGCCAACATGGACTCCAAGCGCCCATGTCGATGATTATACAAACTTGATGTAGTTTGAACTCTTCTCCAGAGAAGGAATCCAGATGGGCCAATTGTCTGATCTTTACATCTCTGGGGCAGCTTCTTTACATTTATATAATAAAAAACTGTAGGTACGATTTCACCATCCTCATGGAAGCCAAGTGGACACATTTCCTAGAAATCTTCAGGTAATTTTTGATAATTATCTTATAAAAGTATTATATTTTAGATTGAATATGGTAAAACTTGTCCTGGTAAAGAAGTCCGATGTTACCCATCACTGTCAAAAATATTATTGGGATTCTTCTTTCTGTCATACAATACCTACCATGTCCAGTTGTGCAAAATGTTCTATCATAAAGATCATTAAATTACATAAAAATATATTCTCGTTTAAAAATCCAGTTTAATGCTGTTAGAAATCTTGCTTACAATAGAAGTCTTTACTTAAAGAGGACGGATCATATGAAAAGGATGTTAAAAGTCCTCTCCCTGAGATTGTGCCATTAGGTGATGCATTGCAAATTTGCATCATAAATTATGGATGCACACAATTACTTGTATATCTAGTAGAATTCCAGAATGGGAAAAGAAACAAATCACTTTCCGTGGAGGAATCTGCAGGCCAATTTAGACTTTGGTTCTGGATAAGAGTTTCCATATATGCTTAAAACCATAAAATTAGGAGGCGGCAGCTCGTATTACCGCAGTTGCTTTTAGCACCACGAGAAATTCATCACTCTGGTACACATTAATGCAAGCATTTTTTCTGGTACTCTGTGCCAGTATCATTGTATATAAGCTTGCGGTCCAAATCTTAACCTCACGATCTCATCGACAAACACGACCCATATGTCTTCCACCAAGTACATCAACTCGACATAACTGCATCGCCGATAGGATGATTCTACGCGATGGAAAGAACCCACAAGAGGGTATCTACAACAGGGGCTTACAATCAGAAAATTGCTCAAAAAGGAGAGGGCAAAGAGTTGGAAGTAGCCTTCAAAGAAAGTAAAGTAATATCCTCCAGGACTTGCTGGTTGCAGGCATAATGGAGAGTAAAAAAAGGTAGAACACCATTCCAATTCCAACTAGGATATACACAAAAGGGACTGAAGCACATTCCATGTCAGATAGGAGGGATGGAGATGATGCCACCCCCCCTCCCCCCACCCCCCAACACACACAAATATGACACACCTCACCTGCCTAGTTGGGCAAAACATGGGACCCCTGAAAACCCTACAATAATAGTCCTACATGGCCATTGTGAGAACAAGCCACAATCCCAATGGTGTTTCTATATAGGTGCATCCCCTACCCGTCAGCCACCCAGCCCACCTTCCTTGGAATAACAGACTAATCATCTCACCACCAGTTATACAGCACTGTCAGAAGAAAGCTAGACTCTGATGTTACCCATTAGTTGCCCCTTGCAAGATCTGTCCCATATCTTCCATATTTTTGGTATTCTACTCCAGATTTCTAGTATTAATTTCATGTCCGAGTCCTGGGTGATCAGGTTTAAAATCTCTTCTTGCAAATGGTATTTTTTAGGGATTTCCTTACATCATGAACTCTACTACTATCTTGTCTCATTGCACCACAATTCCTATGTTGATCTTGTCCAAGGGTTGTGGTGTAAAAGTTAGAGATCAAGATCTAATTACATGGTCCTATGCGTAGTTACAAAGCTAATTGCATGGACAAGATATCAAGGGCCTTAGTGTATGCATCAAATATGGTTCATTATATGATTCTGGTTAAATCAAAACAGATAATGTCTAATTCTGCTGAACTTTGCTAGAGTGATTGTTAATTTTATTTAAAATGATCCAAGTCTTAAGATCAAATTATATTGTATTGACGAAGGTGTTTTATTTCATTTATATTTAGGGTGATAATTCTATCAATGATCTATTTGGGAACATGTGTTCAACAAATCGAAAGCGGCCTCCATCACAAGGCGAACCATAGAGCATGCAGAGCAGGAGGCATGCGTGAGAGACTAGCATTCTCAAAAAGAATTCAAAGGTATAACACATGCGTGTCTATATGATTGATATCATGTCATTTTTATAAAATGTAATCTTTTCTCTTATATTGTATAGTCGTAATGATCTCTCACATGTGCATACGAAGAAAATGACTAACTCAATCAAGAGAAGGTAAATATCCTTTTAGTAGAATTAATCTTCTAATGGTTAATCCTATAATCTAATTTTTTATTAATATTAGTAGTTTCATTTAAATAACTCGACTGATCAATTTTTTTAGGTGACATTTAGGATGCTTAGGATCATACAAAGGAAAGAAAATGACGAAGAAGATGATTGCAGTTTTTTTTATTATTATCCTATTGTTTTTCTTATTATTTGACATATGTAGTTATGTAATAGTACTTATCCATGTTACACTTTTTCTTGTTATTGGAACATAAATAGAATTTTAGAGGAATGCTTACATGTATAGAATTTTGATAAGATTTTTAAGTGATGATGCATCATCCTTAAGATATTTTCTCATGTGAATGTTCATTTGATTTATCTTATATGGCATATTGTTGTGGTCTTGGATTTAAGTAATATATTCTTATGTTACCATTGGTAGAATTAAGATGATTACAAGGTGTTAGGATATCAAACATTGTATTTATATCTTCTAGACAAATGAGAGTCTTTATTTTTATGTTGCTGGAACAAAAAAAGTGACTTCTGCAACATATATACTGTGAATTTTCAGTTGTTGGGGTGAGCACCTTCGAATGTGTTCCCCTTTTTTGAGCCTCAAAAAAAAAATCACTTTGTATGGATGCTTGAACTCATAGGTGGAACTCACTGAAAAGAATAGCTAGCTGATGCTTTTGGGCGACAAAATTATGCCATGGATTTGCTGTTACAATGAGCTACAACGGCAGATAATTTGTTGTGTAAAGTTGTGGCGACGAGAGATATGGCGACGGAATATTGGCGACGGAATTGCTGTAGCAAAATCAAAATCCGTCGTCATAAAGTCATTATCCGTTGCCACAGTATGTTGCTATAGGTCAGAACTGTTGTAGTGAGCCGAGCCCTGCTCGACTCGATAACTAAATAAGGGGCTCGAAAAGGAATATATCTATATATATATTCTATTTGTTAAACTGTAATGATGTTTATTTTTATTTGTATTAGTTTTGCAACACTGTGTGGTTTATGTAACGACAATGTTGGGTGGACTTTGTTGTAGACTTGCACTTTCTACACTTTATCTATGTTAATCTAGGTTATAATTAGATAATTAGTATTTTTTTAGCAAATAGAGTGTTACAATATTCATTATAATTTTACTTTTGTATATAACTCGGATAATGCCTACTAACAAGGAAGATAGTATTCAAAGAAGAGGTTGTGTGTTCGAACTCAAGCAATAACACTTTTCCATCAAAAAATGCATATTTTCCTTAAGGAGCCAAACCCGGCTCGAGCCTAGATCGGGCTCAATAAGGGGCTCGGCTTGAGCCTTATCGAGCTTGAGCTGGCTCGATAAGGGGCTCGGCTCGAGCCTTATCGATCCTAAGCCAGCTCGGTTGGGCTCGAACGAGCCCGAGCTCGAGCCAGGGCCTGGCTCGGCTCATTGGGCTCAATAGCCGGTCCTACTTTGGAGGCTTCAAGCTTTCTTGATGAGAGGTAAACTGTGGTGAAAGTTTGGAGGAGAAGATGAATGGTGATGGCCATGTCATATTATTTGCAGTTTGATATTCAGAAATGGGCTAATATAGATTTTTTAATGAACTTTGTTAGAGTTAACATTGAAATGGATGGAAGTTAACCCATAAGAGTCATGGTGTAAGAGTTTGTAATGTTACATGGATCATAGTGTAGTTACAAAGATTATAGGGGTTACCTTGTGATTAAAAAAGTTTTCAGGAGGTTGTGATGTAAAAGTCTGTTTGTTAAAAATATTGAAAAACTTGTTTTCTTTTCTATATTGTCAAGAAATGAGAGAATTAATAAAGAAATGCTTTCCAACTATTTTTTTAAGTAAAAATAGAGTAGTTGTAATTACTTGCAGCACTATGCATCGCATTTATCTTTTTGTTAAACCACTTAAAATGATTTTATCATCATAAAAAAGGGAGGGGAGATTGTTAGGTCATGCACAATGCATGTTTGAGTTCAGATTCCAAAATGAAGCGATCTAAGGACTCGCATTTTTAAGCCTTTTTTTTATGACAAGCAAACGGAGAAATTGTTAGGTCAAGAATGTTACTCAAGCTTCGACGATCACGCTTTAAACGTAGTTCAATTTGAAATAAAGATCAAGCTATATATGAAGATCGAATCACATGAATGTGAAGTTGATAATAATAAACTTGAAATTAAAATCAAGAGGAGCAAATTTTTTTTTAAAAAAACTCCAAGGCTTCTTATTTGAATTTTTAATAGAAGTGTGGTAAAAGCCTCATTGTGTGCATGTATTCATTACACTCATCATATTTTAAAATATAGGATGCCAGAAAAATTAGCGACTAACAATTTTTAGTTGACTAGTTGCGTTTTTAGTAAACTATTGTGATATCTTATTTTACTAACCTTAAACCTTAAGAACGATGACTGACTATTTTGATGGGCAGTCTCATATGTGTTCCAACAATCACTTACTTCACACAGATACTCTTGTTAAATTATCCAACCGATTAAGTTTTACTTAGTCGACCGGGTTTATCAATTTCCATAAGCATTTTATCAATTGTCTAACTCGTGCAAATAATCTACTTTTTGAGTATTATAACCAGTATAAATATAAATATACTCAATAACAGGATTTGTTATGAACATGAAAATATTATAAATGATGGGTTTAGGCTTTTGCATGTGTTCTATGATCGATGTAATTTTTATAGGTAATAGCTAAATAAATATGGGACTTTACCCGACACACTCTATAATCTTTGTCAATTACCTCCACAATCTTTGAAACAACCTACTTCCTCCCTCGACCCCGTAGACTTGTTCCGTCTTACCCCACATACCCTGTCGACAGTTTTAACTTTATTTGAGCCAATTGCTCGGGTTAGCCCTGAGTTAATCTAATGGTGGAAATCCAACGGGGGTGGGCGAACGGCCTGGAGGAGGCGGAGCAATGGGGAGGTGGATGGCGACCTAGAGGAGGTCGGGGAGGGGAGGAGGTGGAGGTTGGGGAGGTGGGAGACAGCCTAGAGGAGGTCGGGGAGGGGAGGAGGCTGCGATCTAGAGGAGGTCGAGGAGGGGAGGAGGCAGTGGCTTGGAGGAGGTCGGGGATAGTAGACGATCTGGAGGAGGTCGGGTAGGGGAGGAGGCGAAGGTTAGGGAGGTGAGCGGCGGTCTGGAGGAGGTCGGGGAGGGGAGGAGGCGGCGGCCTGGAGGAGGTCGGGGATGTGGGCGCCGCGCAGATGGACGCAGGAGGAGGTCAGGGAGGGGAGGAGGAGGTCCGGGTGGCATTGGCCTGAAGGAGGTGCGGGTCGACGAAGGCCTGAAGGAGGTGCAGGTCGGCGAAGGTGCTGGGGAGGTCGAGGGCGGTGCGAGCGAGGTCGGGGACGATGCAGGGAAAGTGGAAGGGGAGGGATGGCATCTTTTGTAATTTTGTTAAACAAAGAGGGTAATATGCACCTCTTTTTAACGGAATCTGGTTATATTTAATGAGTAAATGGATGGGGGTTAACCACATGGACTGTGGGGTATGGATTAGCAAGTTTACGGGATCGAGGGAGGAATTAGGTTGTTTCAAAGGTCGTGGAGGTAATTGGCAAAGATTATAGGGTCTGCCAGGTAAAAATCTCAAATAAATATATCTTTTGCTAAATTTAACCTAAATTGATGCCCAGAATAAGATGAAAAGATGTAGATCTAAATCTACATGTGAAATTTAATAGAGAAATACCAAAGCCTTCTCTCACTATAAATAGGGTCGACTATATGGATTCTTGCTCAAATTCATGTTGAAAGATTCAACTATATTGTACGTTGGTTGTCGACTACCTAACGCAACCTCTACACGAGGGGTTTGAACCTTGATCCTTTGAGACGTCAGCACACTGCACTACCACACCATTTAAGTGGGTACAAATATATTTTTTTATAGATACCATATATTGAAATAAATTTTGCTTTACTATAGGATTTAACGAGTAGAATGGTAAGATTATTTATCAGTACAAGTAAATTTTGCTTTACTATATGATTTAATGAGTAGAATGGCAAGATTATATAATGATAATCTACCTATAAAGAATAATATAATCTTTATTTGGTCAATAGTTACCCACAAGGTACTAAGTGCTTTTATAATCATATTTTTGTAAGAAAGACATGTTTGGTTGCCCATAGTAATTGAATAATAAGATACATTTTAATATATAGATGCACATGATTGTATTTTTATGGTTATTATTATGATATTCATTGTACTTTTGGCTCAAGAGTCACAATTTTCACTGACCATACAACCATCATATATTCAATGGATAAGAAGGATTCCAAGCTGTGTCTGACCAGATGGATCCTTCTACTCTAGGAGTTTTATATTGAGATTAAGGAAAAGCCTGGAGTCAAGAATGTGGTGACGGATCACACCTCCCGACTAGAGTTGCCTGAAACTTCTGAGTTTGATACACCTATCACTGAAACTTTTCCAGAAGAGGCATTTTTTACTGTTCTTGCTCCCATGGTACGCTGACATTGTAAACTTTGTTGTTGCTAAGAAGGTTCCTCAAGGTTGGTCTAGGCAGAGACTCGAGACTTTCCTCACGAAAGCTAAGTCTTACCATTGGAAGGATCCGATCCTTTATCATGAAGGAGCGGATTCCGTCTGGCGTCGGTGTATTCCTTAGGAGGAATGCCATAGTATCCTAACATATTATCATAAATTCGAAGCTGGAGGACACCATTCAGGGAAGAGGACATCACAGAAGGTGCTTCAATATGGCCTTTGGTGACCTACACTCGTTGCGGATGCCCATGCATTCGTAAAGATATGTACTGACTGTCAGAGAATGGGCACCTGTGGACATACATACATGATGCCGATGGAACCGATTCACTTCTGTGAAGTCTTTGATGCATGAGGTATTGACTTTATGGGCTCGTTCCCTAAGAGTCAGGGATTTGAGTATATTCTTCTGGATGTAGATTATATGAGTCGTTGGGTAGAGTCTATTCCTGCCTGAGCCGCTGATGCGAACACAATTTGTAAGTTCCTGAGAAAGCATATCATTCAGCAATTCAGGGTCCCTCAAATTCTGATATCAGATGATTGTAGCCACTTCGTCAATGACAAGGTAAGAGCACTTGCTAACGAGTTTGGTATAGACCATTGGGTTGCTACTCCGTATCATCCTCAGACGAACGATCTAGATGAAGTTTCGAATATGAAGGTCAAGACGATCTTGCAGAAGGTTGTTCACGCAGATCGAAAGGATTGGTCTTAGCTTTTGGACTCGATTCTTTGGTCCTATAGAACATCCTTCAAGACTCCATTGGGTACATCTCCCTTTCGACTCATTTATGTCAAGCCATGCCACTTACTTATGGAAATCAAGCATAGCTCTTGGTGGGTCATTCTGATGGGCCTGAAAATCACAAGCGGCCAAGGGAGATAGGTATCAATGGTCGTTGCGACCTCAACCTCTCGACTCTGACTCAACAAGAAAAATAAGGAACCACCAAATAATAGATAAAATCATGAAAGCGGTCCTCGCTAATTTATTGACCTGGTATAGCGACCACGATCGGACTCAGGGAGCACAAAATGGCCCAGATGGCCTACGAAGTAGTCTGAAAATAAAATAAACTAAAATCTTTTTGGTGGATTTTTAATTCTTTTCAAAATTTTTTGTATTTTAAATAATAAGGGAAATATAAGAAAAAGGGAAAAAGAGCAAATACAACAATTTATTTAAACACACAAAAATGCTCAGAAAATTATAATAAAATTATTTTTTGTGTTTTCTATATTTTTAAGTGTTTTTGTTAATTTTCTGGGAATTTTATAATTTTTATTTGATTTTCTAAAAATCAAGAAAGAGGAAAACATTGGGCTACTGTGCAGCCAGACTTGAAAGATCAATTAAAAATATATAATTGATCTATAAGTCTGGAGACAATTTTTATAAAAAATATATACAAAAACTAAACTACAGAAAAAGAGTTTGCATTTTTTTGAATTTATAGAATTGTTAAAAAATTTTATAAGGTTTTTTGTGTTTTTCGATTTTTATGGGTTTTTTAAATCCAAATAACACAAAAATGGATAGAAGGTAGCAAACACAAAAACTAACTATCCCTATTTTTTTTAGATTTTTTATATAGGTTTTTATATTTTTCGTTGATTTTTCAATTCAAACAGTAACAAAAATGTGTGTTTTTGATTTTTTAATAATAGTAAAAATCCTCAAAAATGTCCTAAAAATTTAGTGAAATTTTTACACAGTGGCAGGAGCCACATTTCCAAATTTCACCTAATTTGGATTTGATTTGATATTTTATCCAATAAAAACAAGGCACACAACAAGCAAGGACCTAAGTGCAAGAAAACATACTTCCAGGGGATAAATCGTAACACATACAAAAAGTCCAGGGCCTGGAATGCAAAAATCCCAATATAACACGCGCAACACACATGACAAGCACTCAGAGGGGCATAAATGTAATTCCTATTTAAAAATATGCAATCAATAACACTCAGGAAATACAGGACTAAAAATGCAAATATCCCAAATCTCACGTGTCGATGAACGTGTCTCACATAAACAAGGACTATTTTGTAAATAAAATAAACTTAGGGTCCTAACTGCAATTGTTTCAACATAAAAACAACGTAAACTAATAATATAGGACTAAACGAAAAAAAGCAAAAGGAGGAGGACCTAAGTGCAATTTACCCTTGTTATTCAAATCGGACGGACCAGGGCGTGCCACGTAGAGATCTGACGATGGCTGAAGGGGCACGCCTCTTCGACTCGATCGATGCCTCAGATGCAGTCCTGGCTCGATCCAACGGTCGTCAGCTCTCGCGAATGGATGGTTACGATCTTATCTCGCGCGAGGGGGCTGGATTTACGGTATTTGGAGCTCCTCCAAGAACACCTCGCTGATGAAGTTCGCCGGCCCAATGCGTGCGGTAGGGGGCTCCTATGAGGCTGTTGAGATGTGGAAAAGATCAGTCGCGATGGTCCGTAGCTCCTAGGATGCTCCGATGAAGCAGAGGAGCTCTGGAGAGCTCCGACAACGAAGGCGGCATGGATCTCCTGTTCTTCGACTGTTGGACCCCCAGATGGGGTCCTTCTTCGATGCTACCAGCACAGGAAGAATGCTGGGTCGAGGGCAAAGTGCCTCGACCCGGTTACGTGCGAAGGGGATGATCAGGTGAGGCGGAGCGGAGGCCTCCGGCGAGGCGACGGCGATGGAGGCACACTTCTTGGTTCCGGGGCGAACCAAGGTGATCGGAGGGGCATAGAAGGTGGGAAGCAGTCTCGTGGATGTTAATCGATGGTTAGATGAGCAAATGGATGGTCAGATCGGCGTGAATCGATCGAAGAAGGCCGGCGGCGCGATTTGGGAGAAAATGGAAATTAACCAAACCTAGGGGGAATCGAAGGTACCTGATGGATGCAATCGATTGGGCTGGGGCTAAGGAAGCTCCTGGGGTCGTTGCCTCGATGGCTCGTCGAGGCCAGAGGCTCGACTCGCTCGGTGGAGGAGCATGGCGGTGCAAGTCACCGGATTAGTGGCTGGGGCCGCTCTCCCCTCGCTGCAACACTCGCCTCGGGTAGCTGACACTCTAAGGAGGGTAATGGAGGTCCTGGGATGGAAGGATGAAGCCAAAGATGGATTGAAATGTCGGCCGGAAGAGAGGTTATATATAGGTGCAGGTCCGAGAAGATGGGAATGGGGAACGCGAACCGATGCACAGATCCCTAAAGATATGCCCGGGCGTGAATCACGGATGCAGGAACTTCAATCGGAGCCCGGGGTTTGTTATTTGGAGGTCGGATCATGTCGTGAAAAATTTGAGAAGTCAGGTCGGCGAACATGGATCCGGGTCTGGTGGTCCAGGGGGGGGGGGGTTGACCGGGGGTCAACATCCCCCGTGGACCAATTAGAAGCCACCATTTATTAATTATTTAGAAATTAAATAAAAAATAGTAAATGATGTTATTTCAAAATATTTTCAAAATGAAAAATATTTATTTATTTTCAAAGAATTTTTTAGTGATATTTATTTATTTTTTTGAAAAATAATTTATGTATTTACATTATATTATTATTATATATATGTATATTTACAAATGGATTTTTGATTTTGATTTTTAGTTGTTTATTTTTATACAATTATTACAATTTTATATTTTATTTATTTAAAACATAAAATTAGGATTAAAAAGGTATTTTTATTTTATTTTTATGATTTATTTACATAAGTTAAATAAATAGATCTATATACATATGTACATGGTATATATATAAGGTGTGGATTGTATTTTTGGTATTTTTAATTTTCTAATTTTTATTTTATTTTTATAAATATGTACAAAATATAAGAAACACTTTTTATTTTTATTTTGAGGAAAATAAAAATATTTATATACATAGGGTTATGTACAATGTATTGAGCCACCCTTTCTCTCTCTACTTGGATTCTTTTGCGGTCAGGCCCATGCTGAGCCCTCCCTTGGGATTAGGTCACTCAATATTTATTCTAAATATTTCCCTCATTTTCTTTTATTTCTTTATTCTTTTATTTATGCACAAAAACATGCTAATTATTAATATTTACACAATGCATGCCTTTTGGTAATTTATTCTATTTACACATATCTACATGGTGTTTTGCAAAGGTCTTGTAGCTAAAATAAAAGAATAAAGAGTGATGAATGGGGATTCATCACCCCCCTATACTTAACTTTGCTAGTCCCTTAGCAAACACTTATTTGAAAAAGAAGTGAAAAAGAAAGGAAAAAGAAAAGGAGGAGAAATGCATGGATCAATGCCGATTATTAAACGTGCCTTCATTGAATTGAAGTATGGAGCTCGGTCAGATCTTTGGATTATTAATGTGTCGGACCCTTATTTGGACTTAGGTTTAAAACTTAACAGCCTCTAAGATCCACTAATCTACAGTCAAGACTCCTCAATAATCCAGATCAGAACAAGTCTACATACACAAACCCTGAAGACCTTGAATCTTTCCTTGTACAGTGTAAGTGAGGTATAGCTCTCCACCTTAGAAGTAGCAAAATGACAACCCTCCCCAACAAGGTAACTCTATGACCCTAGTCTGGCCACTCTTTCCTCGAGGAGTAGGGTATTCCCTTCTAAGTTCAAGTTCAACCTGCTCAAGAAGAGGGGGAACAAGAGAATGGACCATGGCCAGTGTAGCCATGTATTCTTGGGAGCTCAACCAGTGTAGCTAAGTCTCCCTGCTGCAAGCTACATAAGATGGAACATGAGTCTCAAGCTTTGCTTATTGCACTATATACAGTCCGGTGGGGTTATCATTTTCTATCAGACACGCCACTTTTTTGGAGTTATTCTTTTTTCTTTTTGAATTTTTTTTATTTCTTGATGTGCATCTGTACAACATATCTACAAAGTGCAGCAAATATACATAAGGAGTTTTTCCTCTTGAGCCAGTAGACTATCACTCTTTTGAAGCATTATTGCAACCCACAACTCCTGTCGTTAGACCTCATGGCAACCAGACCAAGTTGAGACGTACTTCCTTCACTATAAGAAGAAGAGAGGTTCCTCCTAGAAGTACTACCCTCATATGCTACCCCAAGTCAAGGAAGACTGCCTCCTCACCACCTCATCTGTAGAGAGCTCAGTGTAAAGTGCGGGTCCAAGTCAAGCCATTGTCTATATGAGTCATGTGTGTGTTGTTAAGTGCTCTACTTAGGCTCATCGAGATGACATATGATCATAGCCTAGTGGACTCAAAGAATTAAGTCACCATGAGCCTGAAAAGTCTCAACCCTAAACCCTATAAGGTTCCTCTTATAATTAGGTGGATTAAGATCTTAACCAAGCTCCATTTTCACACTCTTTACAAAAAGATTTTTACACAGATGATTTTCAAAACATTTTACAAAAATTTTGTACTATATACATAATTTTGATATGAAAATATTTACACACTCTTTACACAAAAGATTTTTACAAACATTTTTACAAAAATAATTTGTACAAGTAGCTATGTATGTGCAATCAAAGAATTTTTATTTGCAAGGAAATTTTTTTAATTTTTTATGGATTTTTGGTTTTTAACCATTTTTATTTATTAACACACTCACACAAAGTACGAGTTATGGCTAAAGTATATATGGAATATATACACACCCCCTATACTTAGCTCGAACGATGTCCTCAGCGTCAAGAGAGATGAAGAAGACATAACTCGTGCTTAGTATAGTAAAGTGAAAAGGAAGGTATATACAAAGATGAATGAAAGAATAGAAATGCAAGAGGACCTCGAGGTTTCCCTCTATACTTAGGATCAAATAATCCTAAGTATAACATGATGTACACAAAGGGAAAGCCGAGTGAGAATGACATGGTCTACCTCCCCTATACTTAGGGTAAAATATCCCTAAGTATAGGCAGCAAAACAGAGGTAGAAAGAATCAATAGAATACCCGAGAGTCCTACACCCCCCTATACTTAGGGTAAAGTACACCCAAGTATAGCATAATCATAAGATGAGAAAAGGGGTGTGGGACTAAAGGCAAGATTGATATGGACAACTAGATCTATACAAGTCGGAAAAACAGTGATAATCAGGCGTGAGATGCAATAGATGTGAATCAAGAGACCACATCTCACGCAAAGTGAATCGGGGCAACATCAACGACCCGCGGCTCATGATCTAGATATGGCTTGAGCCGCTTGCCATTCACACGAAAGGTAACATCAGAAGACAACTTAGATATATCAATACTCCCATTGTCAAGTACCTTTCTAACCAAATAAGTTCCCTTCCATTTGCTCTGTAGCTTCCTTAGAAAAAGACGAAGCCTAGCATCAAACAACCATACTCTCTGTCTTGGCTCAAACTGCTTGTGGCTGATATGAGAATCATGCCACTCCTTCATTCTCTCCTTGTAATGTAGGCTGTTTGAAAAGGCTGTATCATGAAGCTCCTCCAAGGCTGCTAACTCTGCCCTCCTCTGATCTCCTACAGTCTCTAAATCCGAAAGTATATCTGTAACAACCCAAAGTGACCTATGTCTCAGCTCAACAGGTAAATGGCAGGGCTAGCCATAAACGAGGCGAAAGGGAGATGTACCCAAAGGAGTCTTGAAAGACGTCCTATATGTCCACAAGACCGAGTCCAAAAGCTGTGAACAATCCTTTCGGTCAGGGCGAATGACTTTCTGCAATATAGTCTTGATCTCCCTGTTCGACACTTCAGCAAGACCATTCGTCTGAGGTGGTATGGAGTGGCAACTCGATGGTCTATACTGAACTTGCTAGCAAGGGCCTTTACCTTGTCGTTGATGAAATGAGACCCCCCGTCAGATATCAACACTCGAGGGACCCCGAACCATGAAATGCTATGCTTCCTCAAAAATCGGCAAACAATCCTAGCATCTACGGTTCGGGCGGGGATGGCCTCAACCCAACGACTAACATAATCCACGACCAACAAAATGTACTCAAATCCCCGACTCCTAGGGAATGGACCCATGAAATCGATGCCCCATGCGTCAAAAACCTCACAGAAGTGAATGGGCTGCATCGGCATCATATCACGCTGTCCACAAGTGCTCATCCTCTGACAGTCAGTACACCTCTTCACGAACTCATCAGAGTCCTTGAAGAGGGTAGGCCACCATAGGCCGGATTGGAGCACTTTCTGTGCCGTTCTCCTCCTAGAGTGATGTCCCCTTGCCTCAAGATTGTGACAGTAAGTGAGGACGCTGTGGTGCTCCTCTTGAGGAATGCACCTACACTAGATGCTATCCCCTCCTTCGTGATAAAGGATGGGATCCTCCTAGTGGTAGAACTTGGCCTTCGCGAGGAAGGTTTCAAGTCTCTGCCTGGGCTAATATTGTGGGACTTTCTTGGCAACAAGAAAGTTCACAATATCGGCATACCACAGGAGAGAGGCGATAGCAAGGATTGCCTTATCTGGGAAGGTCTCACAAATAGGCTCAGTCTGCTCAGAATCCTCAAGATACTCCAATCGGGAGATATGATCCGCCACCACATTCTTGACTCCAGGCTTATCCCTAATCTCTATATCAAACTCCTGGAGTAGAAGGATCCATCTAGTCAATCTGGCTTTGGCATCCTTCTTTGCCATGAGGTACCTGATGGTAGTATGATCAATGTAGATGGTCACTCTAGATCCAATGATGTAAGATTTGAACTTATCTAGGGTGAAAACTACGACTAGCATCTCCTTCTCAGTGACTATGTAGTTCCGCTGCACGACATCCAATGTACGGCTAGCATAGTGAATGGCAAATGGGACTCCATCCCTCCACTGTCCCAGCACAGCCCCCACGGCAAAATCGGAGGCGTCCGTCATGATCTCGAATGGGAGAGACCAATCAGGTGGCTGGAGAACATGAGCCTCTACAACATAGCTCTTGAGAGTCTCAAATGACGATAAACACTTATCATCTACAAGTAACTCGGTGTCTTTCATCAACAGATCAGTCAACGGTTGGGCAATCCTGCTGAAATCATGAATGAAGCATCGGTAGAAACCGACGTGCCCCAGAAAAGACTGTAACTGCCGCAAATTGGATGGTGGATTGAGTTTTCTAATGACATCCACCTTGGTCGGATCAACCTCCATGCCCCTGTTGGAGATGATATGGCCAAGCACCATCCCTTGAGTCACCATGAAGTGACTCTTCTCCCAAGACAACACAAGGTGAACCTCAATGCATCGCTGAAAGACTAGGTCTAGGCAGACAAGACAAGAATCGAATCCGTCGCCGTAGACCGAGAAATCATCCATTAAGACCTCCAAGCACTCCCCCACCATGTCCGAAAAGATGGACAACATGCATCTCTGGAATTTCACCGGAGCGTTGCACAATCCAAATGGCATGCGTCTGAAAGCATATGTCCCGAAGGGACAGGTGAAGGTGGTCTTGTCCTGGTCCTCAGGTACGATGGCCACCTGATTATAGCCGGAGTACCCATCCAAGAAACAGTAATGGCTCTTCCCTTCCAGTATCTCAATGATCTGATCAATAAAGGGCAGGGGGAGATGATCCTTCTTGGTGGCCTGGTTGAGTCATCTGTAATCCACGCAGACCCGCCAAGAAGTGGGTACCCGGGTAGCGATCTCCTCTCCAGACTTGCTGACAACTGTAGTGATGCCCGTCTTCTTGGGCACCACATGCAATGGACTGACCCACTTGGAGTCAGAGATGGGGTAGATAAAATCGACGCTCCACCATTTCGAGATCTCCTTCATGACAACATCTCAAAGGTTCAGGTTCAGCCGCCGCTGGAACTCACGCGACGGCTTCGCGTCCTCCTCGAGATAGATATGGTGGGAGCACAGGGCCGGACTTATCCCCTGGAGATCGTCTACACTCCATCCTATCGCCTTGCGGTTCTTTTCAAGAACCCCCATCAGACGGGATTCTTGATCTCCAGTTAAATCCGCTGAGATTATGACTGGGTACATCTCATGCTCGCCCACAAGGAACCTATACTTTTGCGACGACGGTAGCGACTTCAGCTCTGGACAAGTAGGTTCTAGCGAATCTGGCCTCTGAAAGGTCTGGGTGAATGCTGCCAAATCTGCATGGGAGAATGAGAACTCTCGCTCACAATCTGTATCTGGAAAAGGCTAGTCTGCTGGACTGTCTCTGCTCTGCACGGAATCAACCTCCTCCCTAGGTGTAGGCTTAGTGGAAGTCAGACACGGTATCAAATCATCGAACTCTGCCCAATCAATATCTGACTCCGAGGGATCTGTATCAGACTCACAAAAATCTATCTCGCGGTCAGGAACCGGCTCTACTGCCTGAAACGTATCCTGGACCAGGAGTGCGCTCTCCAAGCTCTCCTCTGCTGGCGTCTCTGCATCAACGAACTCTGAAGATGAGAGGATGGCCTGTGCGACTGGATCTGCCCAAACTGCCTCGTCATCTATGATCACAAAATCGCAGTCCTGGTGGATATCTCACCCTGCCTCTATCATCTGCTCTGAATCAGAAGTCAGCTCTGAGCAAGCTGAATCTATGGCTCTAGTCTCCTCGACCATCTCTATTTGTATACTCTCGCCCTTGACGCGGAAGTATACCTTCCTGCTATCATGGTCAGACACTGCCTTGGCTGTGGCCAAGAACGTGCATCCTAAAATGATGGGGGTATTTGTTATAGACTCAGGGATCTCCATGTCCAACACAACGAAGTCCACGGGGAATTTCAGGTCCTGCATCGTGACGACAACACCCTTCAACATCCCCTTCGGCCTCTTGACAGATCGATCAACAAACTGAAGGACCGTCCTGCTCTGTCGGAGAGTGCCCAATTCGAAGCGGTCAAGAAGGGCTGCTGGAAGTAGGTTGATCGAAGAACCGCTATCTAATATAATGCGGTCGAACCTCTGCTCATGAATGTGGCATCTAACATACGTGGCTCCTGCATCTGGCCTCTTGGCTGGCAGACGGTTCTGAATCGCGAAACAAGTGGCACGAGTAAGCACATGGATCTCAGACTAATGGTTCCTCCTCTTCCTCCTAATTGTGGTCCTGTCTATGAGTGATCTTTGGAGTAGAGGGATGTGCTTTAAGGCCTCCTGAAGAGTCAGCTGAATATGGAATCTATCTATCATCTGCTGGTTGAACTCTATCTGGTGATTATTTTTTTTGATTTTCTATTTTCTTCCCCTTTGCCATATGAAGTGCTCGTGGAAAGGGGATCACAGGGTCCTTCTCAGATGAAGGACTAGGAGAGGGTCTGGCATGCTCATGAACAACAGAATCCACACAAATATCATCAAGCAACACATGCGGATCCAAAAACAATAAACCCTTTCTTTTATTTCCAGAAACGTCCTGAGATACATGTATAGATAGAAAGACAATAGGACTAGCAGAACTGGAAATGGTGGCCTCAGTACCACCCTCTTCATGTCGACTTGCGGCATCAGTACCGCGCTCTGGCTCAACAACTGTGGTGGCGTCAGTACCACCTCCTCCTACTGGTGAAGCGACGACCTCAGTACTGTCGGCTGGATCAACATCCATGGTGACGTCAGCACCACCGTCATCATCTCTCACGGCATCAATACCGCGCTCCTCCTCGCCTGGCGCTCCTGAAGTAGCGTGGGAACGTCGCTCAAATGAGTCGCCGCCTGCTGGAATCCTACCGCTCCTAAGTGTAACAAAATCAACATCAAACATGTATGCAGACAAATCACCAAATGAATCACTAGGAGTGGTAATCTCTGTGAACTCTACCTGCTCAGACTTCCTCTTCAGATTGTTCGGGTTCGGCTCAATCTGGGCAGGGATGGCAGCCTTCCCTCTTACAATCTCCCGCATCTCCTGGCGGAACTCATCCATCTCCTGTCTAAAGGTAGCCTGCTGCTCTGTCATGAGGCGGGCTAGATCATCCAAGGCATGGTTCTCATAGGTTGTCCCATGAGAACCTGATGGGTGGCCTCGCTGGTAGTGAGGCTGCAGCGGCTGGTGCGGGTGAGAGGGGTACTGTGGATGATACTGCTGAGGCTGCTCTCGCCTCCAAGGTTGTCCCTACTGATAGGGATGAGGACCGTACTGGTGCTGTGGATGGGATGACTGTTGCTGGGGCACTGGGGGTTGCTGGTGCTGCTCTCATTGATGGTCGTACTGGCCACCCTGAACTGGAGGCTGCTGCTGGGAACTGGTGCCTCCAGCCGACCAGCGGAATCCGGGATGGTCTTGTCGGATACCGGGCTGGGGGCGGTCGTACCAAATCCCATTGACATCCATCAACGGCTCTGGCTCGTAGGTGGGTGGAGGGAGTACTGCCAGGGGTTGATCCGACTGGTAGACCACCATCTGAGTGTCTGGGGATGGTGGTGACTGGTAGTACGGCTGTGGCTGCTGGTATGGCTCCGCCTGTACAAGGTGAACCTGTCTAGGCTGACTGGAGCGCTGGGACGAGCTACCACTGCTGCTCGGATCTCCTCGTGATTGAAGACGGGGCTGAGAAGCCATCTGTGCCTCATGGAGACACATAATCTGTGTCTTCAGGTCACTCAGCATCTGTGCCATCTGATCCATCTGAGATATGCCCTGGCACTGCTTCTTCTCTATCAACTCGATCTGGTCCAGCTTCTCGCTGATGATGCCCATGTCTGCGGCTGTGGACTCGGCCTGTGCGGCTGCCGCAGATGAAGTGGAAAGTTCGACATCGACCCGTGCTATCCTCTGGTACTGCACGGTCTGTGGTTGGGGGCGTCCCTGAGTGTAGAGTCGGGTCTGGGACATCACTGTGTAGTTCTCGGCCATCTCCTCGTAGATGGCCCAGACCTGATCCTCATCCTTGGTGAAGTAGGAACCGCCACAAGAAGCGTTCACCAGGCCCTGCAGCTCTGGTGTCAACCCGCAGAAGAATCTCTGAACTAGGTTCGGCTTCATGATGTCGTGGTGCGAGCATCTGTCGGTGAGCTCTCGAAACCTCTCCCATGCCTTGTGGAACTGCTCGTTGGGGAGCATGGAGAAGTTGCTGATCAGGGCTATCGCTGCATTGGTCCGCCCGAGTGGTTAGTACTTGTTCAAGTACTCGGTGCGGAGCTGCTCCCAAGTGTATACGAATCTCCCTAAGTGCTTCAGCCAGTTGGCTGCTCTGTCTGCCAGGGAGAAAGAAAAAGCAATCATCCTGATGGTGTCCTCGTCCACCTACCGATCATGGACTGTACTGCAGATCATCTCGAACTCCTGGAGATGTAGATGGGGCTCCTCAGTGGCAAGCCCGTGGAAGCGGGGTAGGAGCTGAAGTGTGTTCGGGGGGAACTTGAAGTCCCCCACGATAGCCGAAAGAACCACCCACCGGTGCGTCAGTGTCAATATGGGGTTGTGCAACTCCCGCATCGGCCTCGACTCTGCTGCTGCTGCTGTTGCCAGCTAGTCTGGCTGATCTGGACCCCTGCGCCCATCGGCTCACGGCTGCTCTTGTGCGGTCCTCAGCTGCTCCATCTCTCTCCTCATCTCTACCATGAAAGCCCCCTGGTCTTGTATCTGTCTCTACATGGTCTCGAGGGAAGCTAACATGGTAGTGTTGATCACACCCTGGTCCAGAACATATGTGGTCGTCTCTTGCCTCTGACCCTCGGTGCGCTCCTCGCTGCTGGTCATGGTCTCTGCAAAGGCAAAAGACCCAAACTCAGGTGCCGAAATATCATCTGTCTGCTGTCTCACATCTGGCACTGGTATCTCAGGAATAGAAGAAGGGTGGTCAAGAGGGAATAGGGTGGAATCGAACTCGGGTTCGGAGAGCGGGTCTCGGCTCTCACAAACCAACCTAGATGAACGGGCTGGAGTGCTAAAAAGTGGTGCAGCCAGAGGATGCCTAAGAGACCTCCTGCCCATTATCTTGATCTGGCGAGTCAGGCGGATGAGATCTGGAAAACAAATAAGATGAGCAAACAAATCCTGAGTTCACCTACTCCACGTTGAGCTGAAGACAGTAGGAGCTCGGTCAATTATCTTGTCGATTTTATTTAGGTGATCGTGTCAGGATATCAGAGTGGTTACGTGACCTGATAGGAATCCAATCCTCCTACCATACTGTCCCGTCTAAAAGGCCGGTAGTCTGATCGGGGCTCGGATGTGGCTCTAGCCTAGTGTGCGGGTTATTCTCTCACGCATCCAAACCAGACAATGAGGGGGTTGCTCTCCCCAAGACAGATTTTTTTAGGTGAGGTGTCTTTTAGGGTCGAGTTTGTTAAGTAGTCCCAGATTTTATAGTTTTTGTTTTTTAGGTATTTTTCCAAATAATGCCTAACGAATTTTTCGGTTTTCCTGATTATTTTAAGTCCAAAAACTGGGGGAGAAGACGAAAAAGCTGATGCGTGAGAAATCAATGATGCATGCAGAGTAAGAGATGCGTACCTGACTCCAGCAATCTACATGCAAAGTGATCCACACATAAAATAAAGACAGAATAGAAACTACCTATATGATGCACGAGAATCGGCCTTAGACGAAGCAATTTCTACACGTAAAGAATCGATGACTAATTGGTCAACAGGAGGGGTCAGTGTCCGGTCTCGGATGCCAATCGGTGCCCGCCACAACGGGTCCTACCAGTGCTGTATACGACCTCTAGCGGCTCGAGACCCCTCAAGTGGCCAAATTAGCCTTTTCTTTATTAATTTTATTTAGGTCCAATTACAATCTAATAGGTACAGGTAGATAGTTAAGTGTTTGGACCCTAATTAATTACGGATCAATCAGCAAAAATCCTAAGCTATGGCCAAAACCGCGAAAATCATACAAGCAGTTAAAAAGAAAAGAAAAATCGGGAAACACAAAAAACCGACGAAAAACTCGGTGAGGTCCTCCGAGCACACCGGTGCTCGGCGAAACAGACCTCGGGTAAATCACCAAGTCCAAGTCCAAGTCTGTCCCTGTATTATTACAAATAAATGTCTAAAAGGGAAACTAAGCTAAACTACACTACTGCTAATTCTGCGGCTATTCCGCGGCTCCCACACTCCTGCTCGGTTCCTCGCGTCCTCCTGCGGCTCTATGCAGAAAAGAGCCGCCTCCGACTCCTACGATTGCTTCGGCTTCCGAAAAAGCTGCCTCGGTCCTCGGTCCCCTCGCAAGAAATAGAAACAGAAGTGTATCAGTCCAGATAAAAATAAATAAGACAAATAAAATAAAACAAGATATATGCAAAAATAGAAATAAACACACAAAACAAACAAAAACAAAATAAAAGAAAAGAAAAGAAAAGAAAATAAAATGAAAACAAAAGAGAAACAAAAAGCCGCGAAAAGCCGCAGGCGAGAGAAAAGCCGCGGGAAAAACTACGAAAAACAAAATCAAATAAAAATGAAAAACAGGACTACTAAGTTGTGCTCCCCGGCAACGGTGCCATTCTGATGGGCATGAAAATCGCGAGCGGCTAAGGGAGATAGGTATCAATGGTCGTTGCGACCTCAACCTCTCGACTCGGACTCAACAAGAAAAATAAGGAACCACCAAATAATAGATAAAATCACGAAAGCGATCCTTGCTAATTTATTAACCTGGTATAGTGAGCAGGGTCGGACTCAGGGAGCACGAGATGGCCGAGACGACCTACGAAGTAGTCTGAAAATAAAATAAAATAAACAAAATCTTTTTGGTGGATTTTTAATTCTTTTCAAATTTTTGTATTTTAAATAATAAGGGAAATATACGAAAAAGGGATGAAGAGCAAATACAACAGTTTATTTAAACACTCAAAAATGCTCAAAAAATTGCAATAAAATTATTTTTGTGTTTTTTATATTTTTAAGTGTTTTTATTATTTTTCTGGGAATTTTATAATTTTTATTTGATTTTCTAAAAATCAAGAAAGAGGAAAATAGTGGGCTACTGTGCAGCCAGACTTGAAAAACTAATTAAAAATATATAATTTATCTATAAAAATCTGGAGACAATTTTTATGAAAATATATATACAAAAACTAAACTACAGAAAAAGAGTTTGCATTTTTTTTTGAATTTTATAGATTTTTTTAGAATTTTTATAAGGTTTTTAGTGCTTTTTGATTTTATGGGTTTTATAAATCCAAATAAAACAAAAATTGGACAGAAGGTAGAAAACACCAAAACTAACTATCCCTAATTTTTTTAGAATTTTTAGATAGACTTTTATATTGTTATTTGATTTTTCAATTCAAACAGTAACAAAAATATGTGTTTTTGATTTTTTAAAAATAGTAAAAAGCCTCGAATTGTTCCAAAAATTTAGGGAAATTTTTACACAGTAGAAGGAGCCACGTGTCCAAATTTCATCTAATTTAGATTTGATTTGATATTTTATCCAATATAAATATTGCACACAACAAGCAAGGACCTAAGTGCAAGAAAACATACTTCTAGGGGCTAAATTGTAACAAATACAAAAAGTCCAAGGCCTGGAATACAAAAATCCCAATATAACACGTGCAACACACGTGACAGGCACTCAGAGGGGCATAAATGTAATTCCTATTTAAAAATATGCAATCAATAACACTCAGGAAATACAGGAATACAAATGCAAATATCCCAAATCTCACGTGTCGATGCACGTGTCTCACATAAACAAGGAGTGTTTTGTAAATAAAATAAACCTAGGATCCTAATTGCAATTGTTCCAAAAAAAAACGTAAACTAGTATTTACAGGACTAAACGACAAAAAGCAAAAGGAGGAGGGCCTAAGTGCAATTTACCCTCGTTATTCAGATCGGACGGACGAGGGCATGCCATGTGGAGATATGACGGTGGCTGAAGGGGCACGCCTCTTCGACTCGATCGATGCCTCAGATGCAGTCCTGGCTCGATCCAACGGTAGTTAGCTCTCGCGAATGGATGGTCGCAATCTTATCTGGCGCGAGGGGGCTGGATCTACGGTATCTAGAGCTCCTCCAAGAACACCTCGCCGGCGAAGTTCGCCGGCCCAATGCGCATGGTAGGGGGCTCTGATGAGGCTGCTGAGATGTGGAAAAGATCAGTCATGATGGTCCGCAGCTCCTAGGATGCTCCGATGAAGCGAAGGAGCTCTGGAAAGCTTCAGCAACAAAGGCGGCGTGGAGCTCCTATTCTTCGACTGTTGGACCCCCAAATGGGGTCCTTCTTCGACGCTACCTGCACAGGAAGAGCGTTGGGTCGAGGGCAAAGTGCCTCGACCCGGTTACGTGCGAAGGGGATGATCAGGTGAGGCGGAGCGGAGGCCTCCGGCGAGGCGCGACAATGGAGGCACACTTCTTGGTTCAGGGGCGAACCAAGGTGATCGGAGGGGCGTAGAACGTGGGTAGAGGTCTCGTGGACGTGAATCGATGGTCAGATGAGCAAATGGATGGTCGGATCGGCGTGAATCGGCTGACGAAGGCCGGCGGCTCAATTTGGGAGAAAATGAAAATTAATCGAACCTAGGAGGAATCGAAGGTACCTGATGGATGCAATCGACTGGGCTGGGGCTAAGGAAGCTTCTGGGGTCATTGCCTCGATGGCTCGTCGGGGCTAGAGGCTCGGCTCGCTCGGTGGCGGAGCACGATGGCGCAAGTCGCCGGATCAGTGGCTGGGGTCGCTCTCCCCTCGCTGCAACACTCGCCTCGGGTAGCTATCACTCTAAGGAGGGTAATGGAGGTCCTGGAATGGAAGGCGGAGGCCATAGATGGATTGAAATGTTGGTCGGAGGAGAGGTAATATATAGGTGCAGGTTCGAGAAGATGGGAATGGGGAACGCGGATCGATGCATGGATCTTTAAAGATATGCCCGGGCGTGAATCACGGATGCGGGAACTTCAATTGGAGCCCGAGGTTTGGCTATTTGGAGGTCGGATCATGTCGTGAAAATTTTGAGAAGTCGGGTCGGCGAACATGGATCCGGGTCTGGTGGTCCAGGGGGGGGGGGAGTTGACCGGGGGTCAACATCCCCCGTGGACCAATCAGAAGCCACCATTTATTAATTATTTAGAAATTAAATAAAAGATAGTAAATGATGTTATTTCTAAATATTTTCAAAATGAAAAATATTTATTTATTTTCAAAGAATTTTTTAGTGATTTTTATATATTTTTTTGAAAAATAATTTATGTATTTACATTATATTATTATTATATATAGGTATATTTACAAATGGATTTTTGATTTTGATTTTTAATTGTTTATTTTTATATACTTATTCCAATTTTATATTTTGTTTATTTATAACATAAAATTTGGAATAAAAAGGTATTTTTATTTTATTTTTATGATTTATTTACATAAGTTAAATAAATAGATCTATATACATATGTACATGGTATATATACAAGGTGTGGATTGTATTTTTGGTATTTTTATTTTTCTAATTTTTAGTTTATTTTTATAAATATGTACAAAATATAAGAGACACTTTTTATTTTTATTTTGAGGAAAATAAAATTATTTATATACATAGGGTTATGTACAATGTAATGAGCCACCCTATCTCTCTCTCCTTGGATTCTTTTGCGGTCAGGCCCATGCTGAGCCCTCCCTTGGGATTAGGTCACTCAATATTTATTCTAAATATTTCCCTCTTTTTCTTTTATTTCTTTATTCTTTTTTTATGCACAAAAACATGCTAATTATTAATATTCACACAATGCATGCCTTTTGGTAATTTATTCTATTTACACATATCTACATGGTGTTTTGCAAAGGTTTTGTAGCTAAAATAAAAGAATAAAGAGCGATGAATGGGAATTCATCAGGCAGTGAAAGAGATGATTTTTGATCGAGATGATGCGGGAGATACATGGGAAAAAGAATTGGCAGCCCTAGAAGAACTAAAAAATGAAGCCTTCACAAGTAGTCAACATTATAAGAAATAGATGAGAGAATAGCATGATGTTCATATCAGCCATAAGTAGTTTGAGCCCGATCTGAAAGTTTGGCTATTCGATGCGAGACTGAAGCTAGTTCCATGGAAACTTCAGAGTAAATGGAATGGTCGTATATTGTGTAAAAGGTGTACGACAACGGTAGCATCGATATATCTGAGTTATCTTATGAGTCCACCTTTCGAGTCAATGTCAGCGTTTGAAACCCTTTCTTAATCATAAATCACTGACCATTGAGGTTGCCCCGATTCATTTTATATGATATGTGTTCTTCATTCTTTACACTTTGCATCTCATACTTGATTTTCAAGATCATTTTGTACATACATATTTTCGATTTCATTCTTTCTTTCTTTCATTTATTTTACACCCCTAGGTTTCACTTAGGATTTCTGATATAAGTAGGATTACTTTATCCTAAGTATAGGGGGTGTAGATGTCATGTTGTTCACATCATTCTGTTTTATTACCCCTGTTGTTGCTTATACTTAGGGTGTGCTTTATCCTAAGTATGGGGGGGAGGGGCAATATCGCTCATATCGACTTTTGATTGTTTTCAGTTTTTGTATCATCTGTTCTTTCGCTTGTCCCTCAACTGTTGATATTCTTCTCTATACTTGGGGATATTTTACCCTAAGTATAGGGGCAACAAGCTGATTCGTTGATTGTGTACATTCTCTTGACCTCGATCATCTATGAATTTAAGTCTGCTATCCTTAGGATTATTTGATCCAAGTATAGAGGGGTTGATTGACTTTTATTCTTTTATTCGTTATTTTTTTGAGCCATTGTAGTATAGAATTCTTTTCACCAATCTATACTTAGTCTAAGTTATGTCTTCCTTTGCCGCTTCTTTAGTCACTATCAGGACATTTCATGCTAAGTATAGGGGATGTCGTATATATATATTCTATATATACTTTAGAAGCCATAACTCGTACTTTATTGTATTTTTAATAACATGGCTCTATAAAATATAGGTGTCTATATTTTTGGGTTTTTAAAAGCCGAAAGAAAACAGTAAATATGACTTATAAAAAGAGATGTCTTAAAATTGTATATAAAATATGTTGTAAAATACTTGGATAAAATCCTTAATTATTTAAAATTGTAAAATTCATTTATAAATTTTGTATAAAATACGTATAATCTTGTATATACAAAATATATATAAAATCCTTTGTAAAATGTACATAATGCTTGTTAAATTCGTGTAAATAGAATTAATTCACTTACTCTTTCAAAAAGGCCCTAACAATTTTAAAAAGTTTTAAAACTCAATAAAAATGTGCAAATTTCTATAAAAATCACATAAAAAGTTTAATCCGAAAAATCCACTTCATAAAAATTTGTTGCATTCATTCGCATTTTTCAGAACACGTTTGATTCTTGAACCGAATAGATCTAAGTCGGAGAGATAGAGCTTGGTTTAAGCTTTAATCTACTTAATTCTAAAGAGACTTTATTAGGAACATGAATTAAGACTCTTCAGGTCTTTTAGACTTAATTCTTTGGATTCCATGAGACCGTGTTTGGAGTTTAACTTGAATTTGCCTAAGTAGGACACCTAGTGTCATCCGTTTAACTCTTCTCCATTTGAACCAATTTTGAACTCATGCACTTTACACTTGGCTCAACTTGCATAGGGTTGCGAAGGACACTCCATTTCGGTAGTGTGTTTCCATCCTTGTCTAGTGACGCAGATGTCTAACGAAGGGAGAATGGGGTTGAAATAAAGCTTTAGATGAGGGAAGGATCTGCTGGCACAATTTTTTCCAAGATCCTCAAAAATTGGACGGAAATAAAAGATTCTATAGCCATCGGAGCACAAACGATCTATGCAGTGCAACAATCTATCTCTACCAAAAAGAAGCCATACACCAAATACAAATATGACCACAATGGTCCAAGTTTTAGAAAATCCTGCATTATCTTAGTGGAGACTTGGCTAAACTGGTCATGCTTCATAAGGAGATGTGATTACACTAATCACACTCCAGTTCTCTTCCAATTCTTCTTTTTCCTCTCTATTTGATTGTGGACACATCACAACGTCACCTTGGAAGGAAATACCCCCCCTCCTCGAGGATCGAGTAGCTGGACGAGGGCCCAATGGGAATGTATAACTGGGATGGGTGGTTTGTTTGCTTCTCTAAGCAGAAAGAGGTAACACCCTTCACACATAGTATAAATTGCTTTCAAAGCTAAAAAGTTTGTGTGATGGATGAGTGGATCTGAGCTAGCTATTGAGGTGAACCTTGGATAAGGATTTGTGGAACTTGAGAGCTTTCGAGGCTTAAATCCTAATTCTAATAAGGTCCTGATACACTAATAATACAAAGGCCTACTCCAAGTTCTAAATTTTGGGTAAAGTGAGATTCGGTTTAAAGAAACAAGCATGTTATAAATTCTTTTATTTTCATTTTTTCTTTTTGCTGGCACTTATTTATAGAATAAATATTTGCTAAGGGACTAGCAAAGGTAAAGTATAGGTGAATGTTGAATCTATGATTCATCGCCTTTATTCTTTCATTTTGGCTAAAATGCTTTGTAAAATGCATGTAAATACTCACTAATTCCCATTAATTAACATTTTAACCACAATTATTAATATTATATATTTAACACTTATTTTATCCAATATAAAATAATAAAGAGAAAAATGAGAAATAAAAGAAAAAAGGATGTATATGAAATATATACAGACTGATCCTAACCCCAAGACCAGGTCAATATTGACTTGGTCGACAAAATAAATAAGTAGTGGGAGATAAGGATCCTAATGTATAAAAATGTCACAAAACTTTGATCACAAAAATACATTTATTCATTTTCCATATTGTAAATATTTCACCTATTTTATTCATCGATAAGAACAACTCAAACTAAGATATTTTTCTTCCCAAAAGTGTTTATAAAAATATATACTAATTTATAAAAAAAATATCAGAAAATTAATCAATAAATAAATAATCAATTACAATGAATCGCAAAAGCTGTAAAAGCCAACTTCCAATGTCCATAACTATTTACAGAAAACTCCAAATCGACCAAACTCACTTTTAAACTTCATTTTATATTTAATACCATTTACTAAAAATATCAAAAATATTATATTAAACGGGTGAGTTTTGGCATTTGGGCCCCTTTGTCTATATATACTATATGTAGAAACTTCATGATTTTCTAATTAATTATTCTTAACTCTGTTTAACCTAATTCTTGTTCCAATCTGTTTCTAAAAGTCAATAGAAAAATATAAAAATATAATTTAAGTCAAAATGCTAATAAATCCTAAAGCCACGAAGTCGTGACCTAAATTTTCCGAACCTCATGACTCGGTCATATGGACTTTGAATTAGGCGTACTCACTATTAAAGTTCGTTTTATTAAATTATCTATCAAATGACACTGATTTCCTGAAATCGGAGTTAATATGAGAAAAGTAAGTTTTGGGACCATATTGGTATACAATGTACAATGTACCTTAATTAATATTATTTATATTATTTAATATATGTTATTTATGTACTTTATTAATATTCTATTATTAAATTAACTTAAATTTATTTATATATTTATTTAAATATATATATTTATTAACTTATTATTTATTATATTATCTATATAATTATATATTTAATTACTTAATTATTTATTTACTTAATTACAGATCTAATTATATAATTTATTTATTAATTTAATTTAATTATCTGACTAATTAGCCATTAAGTATTTAATAATTATTAATTTTTTATTTCTTTCCCTGCACGTGCGTAGTACACCCAATGCCTTACCCCTTCTTCCCTTCTTCTTCCTCGCGCAACCCAGCACCGCCCGGTCTCTCTCTCTCTCTCTCTCTCTCTCTCTCTCTCTCTCTCTTCTTCGGCCATCAACCGTCTCAAAGAGAGAGAGAAGGAACTCATGTGACAGTCGTCTTCTCCGATCTTTGTCGCAACAAGGGATTGTGTGAGGTGCGGCACGGTCATCGCAGTGTGAGCTTCGTTGTTCCACCACGAACAACCTCTGCGTCCGCTGGGATCAAAGCTATCACCGCAGGAGCTCTGTCGAGCTTTGTTTCCCCAAGCAATTTCCTCCGACTTATGTGCACGTCTAGGTTAGCATTCTTCCTTAGGTCTTATCTTCCTCCATTCTCTTCACATTCTCTCTCTTCTTCTCTCAATCCCTCTCTTCTCTCAATGTTATCTTTCAATTGACATACCTATACCAATTAACCCCATCCGCATTCCATTTTCCAGATCCTTTCAATCATGTTCTACCTTACATCCCTTGACACTTTCGGCCATGCATGGTGGCCAGAGCTCTGGTTCCTTTCCCTCACTCCGCTGGAACTTTCACTCACCCTTTTCGTTTGAATTTGACCGAGGCTTTGCCCTCGAGTCAGTTAAAGTCTTTGCATGTGCAAGTTCTCATCTGGAGGCAAGGAGGAGAGAGAACAAGAGCATCTACATCAACCTGCATCTGGAACGAAGACAAACCGAGCTGCTTCGTGACACATCCTACTCAATTGAACCCTAAACATGGAGCACTTCATCGTGAACACCCGACATCAGATCTGTCGAAGCATCACGACTCGAGAACCCCGTGAACGGAGATAAATCACTGCCCGGAACTTCATCCTTAAAGCAAACACCGCTGCAATCAATATCGATCAAGAGCTCCACTCCTGAAACCTCGATCGAGAATGAGTTTCATATGATCATAAACTAAGAGAATCATTTATATCCATCTATATAGAACGATACACTTGATTGGAGACTCGCAGCATCAAACCTTCCGTCATCTACATATCTGCCGCGAGATGACATCCAAGATTGATCGCCGCCGTATTCTTATCAATCGGGGAAGAACAAGTCCCATCAATTCCAGATGATACATATATTTTCATATTAAAGCTAGCATTTAATCACAACCATTCGATTAAGCGCATTTGAACGACATTGTCCGATCGAGTTCTAACTGCATCCGCTGGATCCACATCTAACGCACGCCACTTCACCATGTGTCGGCTTCATATCAACGACACCGCCCCACTTCTCAATCTCAGTCGTTGGATACCCGCAACATCCAAGCATTATAATCCAGCCACATGTGACTACCTTGGGCCCACCGCCCCACTGCTTAAGCACTTCACGTGCGAAGCGCGTGAGCCTAGGAGATCATTTGTGAATTTTGCACGGGAAGGCTCACTCTTCTTTTATTTGTGAACATGTCCAAGTTTCTGGAACCATCACGCGAGGAGCACGTTATCACTGGACAATTTGCGCAAAAGCCCTCTAATTTCTGCTATTTTTACGCACACCCTACAATTTCTAGTTTATCGCTATTATAACCCTATAACAATATATATAATACAAAAATAATAAATAAAAATACAATAAAATTATGTATAAATACCTAGTATTTTACTATATACAGTATAAAAATAGTATTAAAAAATATAAAAATATTTTCTATTTTTAATAAATCATTAAATCACCAAAAAATATAACAAACTTTAAAAATCATAAAAAAATCTAAAAACATCTTTAAAAATCCTATAAAAATATAGTAACTTTTATTGTATTTTACATATCAAACCTAAAACAAAACAAAAATTAAATAACAAAACTTATAAAAAATATAAAATACATAAAACCTTAGAAAAATCATAACTAAATAAATAAAAATCATATAAATATGTACATCGTATCATTTTAAAGGTGGTATTTTCCTTCATTTTGTGATAAAAATAAAATAAAAATATTTTCTTACTTTTAATATTGTCTAAATCAAAACTAAAAGAAATCTATTTTCAAATAAAAGTATGTTTTCAACTTTAAAAACTAAATAAAAATTACAAAATATTTTATTTACATATCACATAAAAATCATAAAATAATTAAATCACATAAAAAATACAAAATTAAAACCAAATATAAAAATATAAAACTTATACCAATATTCTTACATAGGTATATTAAATTCATAAAAATAATATAAAATTCACGAAAATCAAATAACAATTCACTAAATTACTTAAAAATGAAAAAAAATTAGGAAACTCATTTTACCTTAGTTTTCTATAGGTTTACCTTACTTCTAAATAGTTTGCCTCCCTGAGTTCGACATTACCGTATTTACACTATACACATCTAAGTTTAGGAGTATAAATGATAAAAATAAATTTTCTATAAAAATTCGGCTGATCATTATAGCGACAGTTGTCTACTCTTAGACGACTCGATCGATCGTAAACTCGATTCTGGCTTGCTGAAACTGTTTATCCCTATTTCCCCACCCGACTTCGACCACCACTCTCCTCGATATCTAGACCCAATGAAACCTCGTAGATCCATGATCCTCACATATCCCTAGGTCTCTCCCGATCCTCCTAGAAATTGCCTTATCCTGTTGATCTTTCTAGACCCTTCGATTGCCTATAAATTCGTAGCTCCACCTCCATTGCCCAGTAGCTCGTCCCTCATGCCTTTTTTCCTCCCTTGGCATCTCTAGAATCATTATAGGGTTCCTTTGCATCCATCAGAGTGCTATTTGGTGCTGGCTTGAACGCTGCTGGGACGTGGATGGAGTTGCTCCACTACGATTTGCCTCTTCTGCTTTCCGCTGCAGAATTGAGGCCACGACCTCGCCTCCACCTTCCCCACACTTCGCCGTTCACCGTAGGCCACTTAGGTAACCTCCATTCACCTCCATTTTTGCTTTTCACTTAGATTAAGCTTATCATCACCGTCGACCATATCTTTACTACGACCATTAAGTCAGAGCTCCATCGAATACCTCACCCGCAAAGATCGAAGCCTCATCTTGTCGTCATCCTTCACCTGCAGTCTGACCCCCTATATCTTGCTCATCGGAGCGAGATTAGGTCAGACGCCCATCCTTCATTTCCGTCAGACGTCGACCTCCATTCCCCTGTCGCTTTCCTTAACTTCGCTTTGCAATAATCGGACCGCGACTATGCCAATGAGTCGTTGTACCATTTGCTGGCATTGGAGCACGTGAGAAGGCTCGTTTGGAGCCTAAAACTGACCGGCGGAGCACCTCCAGGTGCCAGGACCTCACCGAGCACATCCATCTGTCCGCCGTATTAACATCCGAGCCCATCATTTGACGTGGAGCACCATCACGAAGCTGTCACACCTTGATGCGAGTCGATTAGCCCCGTGGATTGCCAGACCTTCTCGATCAAAGCTCGCCTAGCTTCATGTTCTTAGAATTCACTAAAGCCATTGGATTCATATGAGCGCCCTAGACTTGATCCAGATCGTATGTGCACACCCAAAAGCTGACCATCTGATCAGGCCAGGGTCAGATCTGATCGCATGTGATTGCTTTTCTCCAAACCATCAGATTTGCGCCATAACGACCATCTAACCGTACACTAGAGCCACATCAGAATCGTCATATTGTGCTAGAGCCACGTGTCGCCCCTCCTGTGCAAGGTATATTTCACTTTTACCCCACACTTTATGCTATTTCCATTTGGTCCAATGATTGTAATAATTAGTTAAAAGCTTTTTGCATTCAGGACCCTATACTTTATTTATTTGCATTTTAGTCCAATTAAGTCAAGTCATGTGCGTCCACACATGCTTTTATGGGTAATTGATATCGTCTCTCTGAACTTCCCTTTAGTTACTAAATGGATTAAATATTTTGATATTTGCATTTATGCCCTTGTGAGCACCGAGTCACGTGTAGCACCTGAGTTATCTGAATAAATTACATAATGCCCTTGGATTTTAAGTATTTGTTATTCTTCAGGCCCTAAAACTTAAAATAATTGCACATAGGTCCCTACTTTACAGTTTTTAATTATTGTCTTTGATTAGTCTTAATCAATTTCATTTTGGCCTTAAAAATTCCCTAAAAATTATTTCTAGCTCCCTCTGACTTGATCTTTGTGTGGTGATTTTTGTATGCCATTTTCCTTGCATTTTATATTCTTCAAAATTCAAAAATAATAGAAATATTCCTTGTTTTCCTTATAAAATTCCTAAAAATTTGAAAAACCTTTGAAAAATTCCATAAAAATCCCCATAGTTGTCTTTTTACCTATTTTAACTTATGTATAATTTTTGTTTGAAAATACCTTATAAAAACTTAAAAAATGTGCAAAGTATTATTTTTTTTAAAATCATATAAAATCAACAAAAACTTCAAAAATTGCATTTTTAGTTCCTTTTTGTAGATATATCTTCATAGTTTTTAATAAAAATTACTTCTAGAAGTTTTGAGCGTTTTAACTTTTTTTAAATTGCAAAACTCTTCTGGTTGTGCACTGTTCACTTATTTTCTCATTGTTTTATTTTTTAGAAAATTATAAAAACACTTTAAAAATATTACAAAAATCTTTATAAAAAGAATAAAATATAGAAAACCCAAAAATATTTGTACTTTATTTTTCTGAGCACTTTTGACATTTCTGAAAAATCCAAAAAGAGTACTTGTGCATATTTGTCACCTTTGTTCTTATTTTTCCTTACTGGAAAAATTAAAAATTTGAAAAATTAAAAACCACTAAAAACAATAAAAATCCTTCAATTTTCGAATCACCTACTTGGCTCTTAATAGTGCTCCTTGAGTTCGATCCTGGTTGCTATACCAGGTTTATCAAAGTAGCAAAACTGCTTATTTTCGTTACCTGCTTCATTAATGGTTTAAATAAATTTTCTCGTTGATCATGAATCTGGTTTGAGTAACATTTACACTTAATTAATCAACTTAACTCAAATAGGATTTTGCCCTCATCAGAATGGCACCGTTGTCGGGGTACACGACTAAGTAGTTAGGATTTTCACATATTTATTTTCTATTTTATTTGTCTCTATCTTTTTTAACTATTTATGACATTCTTTTATTTCGCTTTTTGTGCGAGGGGATTGCTAGAGCACGACTCGGTCAACTTTGGAGGGACCATTACCTGAGGAGGAGTAGGAGGCAGGTAGCAGCTATCTAGGATAGAATTTTATTTTAGCAGTAACTTTTGCAGAAAAAGCCTTGTAATAACTTAGACTCTTAGACTCTATTTAGGACACTTGGACATTTATTCGGGGTCTATTTCACCGAGTGCCAGTGCACTCGGGGGACTTCACAAGATTTTTCGATTTTTTTCGCATTTTATTTTTATTTGTTTTCTAAGGTTTTAGCCCCTTGATTTAGGATTTTTACATGGTTGAGCTCGGTAGAGTCTAAGGTCCAAACACCCTAATCAAGAATATCTGTTCATATAGATCACGATTGGACTTAGCCAAAATAAAAAGCTAATTTATTCTTATTAGAGACCACGTGCCATGAGAGGTCGTATACAGCATTGGCAGTACCCACTGTGGTGAGCACCGATCGACATCTAAGACCAGACTCAAGTCTCTCTTTTGAATAATTAGCACCAGTTCTTCTCGCTAATAAAAGATACTATCTTAGGGCAATTTACTCATGTATCATTTAGATTAGTTTAAATTACGTCTTTTAATTCTGTCCAGATCACTCTGCATGTAGACTACTGGAGTAAGGTACACATTTCTAACTCTGCATGCATCAATGAGTTTTAACCGTGCACCGACTTTTCCACCTTCCTCCCCATGTTTTATTGGACTTAAAATAGAACGGAAATCAGAAAATTCATTAGATGTTTTTATTCAGAAAAATACATAAAAAGTGATGACCAATAAAATCACTAGTACTAAAGTAAACATGACCTAAAACCTGAATTAATGACAAAATCTTGTTTTGGAGAGAGTACCCCCTCCTTGTCTTATTTTACCTGATGAGAGTTGAGCGACCATACACTAGGATAGAGCTATTCCTGAACTTTCTTCAGATTACCGGTTCTAACAAAAATGATTAGCTATACTCCAGTGAAGATCTAAGGGTAGCCGTAATCGGTACGTATTTCTTTAATAGAGTGAGTGGTTTAGAGGACACTACGTAAGGCTCCAACCTCAAGTAACGGGTAGTCAGAAACGATCCGTACTTACACTTATACTAGCTGAAAATAGGAGCAACTAGTCGTAAGAATCCGGGCTAGTCTCCAAGGAGAATCGAGCTCTTAACAGCTCGCTAACTCGCTCTGTAAGATTGGATTATCACCAAATAAAAATTGACTAGATAAAAGATTGAGCTTTCACGGTCATCACACTATGTTGATTTGGTGAACCAGGTGTTTGATTTTTCATCTTGTTTTTGCAGTCCAGATCTACTCTTCATAAATCCCCACAATCAAAATAATGGGTAGGAGGTCTCTTATGTTACCTCCAGTAGCACCGCTTTCCAGCTCTCCTGCCCGTTCATCTAGGGAAACTTTAGAGAGCTCAAACCTGCTCTCTGAATTCAAATTTACCTCCTCCTTGTTCCCCCTTGACCACAATTCTTCCACTTATGAGGAACAATCAGAGAGGCCAGTACATCTCGACATTCATTTGACAACACATGAGCTAGGGTCTTTTGCCTTTGTAGAGACCAAAGAGATGGCCAACGATGATAAAATCGATGAGCAGCCTCAAAATTTGCCATTCGTATTAGACGAGGCTGCCATCAACAACACACTGTTAGCCTCCCTGGAGACCATGTAGAGACAGATCAGGGATCAAGGAATATTCATGGAAGAGGTGAGGAGAGAGACCACTCAGATGAGAGCTGGGAGAGCAGTGCAAGACATACTATATGGTGATGGAGAAATACCAAGACATGAGGGCCGAGCAGATGACAGACACCAGGAGGAGCTGCGTGATACACAGAGGCCATCACGCACCATGAGGCAGTTACACAACCCTAGTGCAACCCTCACTCATTGATGGATCCTATTGTCCGCCATCCTTGGAGACTTCGAGCTTCGCCCCCAGACTATTCAGTTGTTGCCTAAATTCCATGGGCATTCCACCAAGGAGACCCACATCCATCTGCAAGAATTTGAGATTATCTGCAGCACCGTCTACGACAGGATTGTGGACGAGGACACCATTAAGCTTATAGCCTTCCCATTCTCCATGGTTTATAGAGCAACATACTGGCTAAAATACCTAGGGAGGGTTATCACCACTTGGGAGCAGCTCTGGACAGAGTATTTGAACAAGTATTATCCACTCAGCTGGACAAATGCAGCTAGAGCCATGATCAGTAACTTCACAATGATCCCTAATGAACAATTCCATGAAGCTTGGGATCGCTTTAGAGATCTCATTGACATGTGTCCCCACCACGACATCAGCAAGCCCAATCTCGTCCAGAGTTTCTTCTGTGGGCTAACACCTGAGATGTAGGGCTTATGAACGCCTCTTATGGAGGCTCCTACTTCACCAAGGACGAAGACTAGGTATGTTCCATTTATGAGGAGATGGCTAAAATTATACTGTCATGTCCCAGACCCAATTCTATACTCAGGGGAAGCCTCCCCATCAGACATCTTCATATCAAAGGATAGCATGCATTGAGGTTGGCCCTTCTTCATCTTATACAATGACAACACTAGCAGAGTCTTCAACTACCGACATGGGCATTATCAGCTAGAAGCTGTATCAAATGGAGGTTATTGAGAATAAGACGTACCAGGGCCTCGACAAGGTCAACATGATCGATGTGTTGGTCAAAACATTGAGTGACCTGAAAACTCAGATCATGTGCCTCCAAGACTTCTCATCCAAGGTCTAGGTCACACACTGATCCATGGAGCAGTTCGTCACAACCCTCTGCCTCATATCGACAAGTTCACCATATTCAGGTGGAGCCTATTCAGTCACTCTCGCAGTACCAGTTGCCGCCACCACCTTCTTCAGACAATCAGTTGGTGGTATATCATACGGATCAGCCTTGGCTCCCTTCCCATGCTAGTTCATGAGCAGCAGGAGCTATTAATGGAAGTCAACGAGATTTGGTACTCCCAGTACCAACAACAGCCCGGGATCTGTCATGACCACCCATGTTTCCGATGGTCTACTAGAGGTACTCAATCCCAGTAGCATCCTCCGGCACAGGCAGGGCAGGGTGCCCAACAACAACCCTATTACTCCCAGCAGCAATAACAACACGGTCCTCGACCCCCATACCAGGGTCAATAGTGGAGGCAATAACAGCCTCATCCACAGTATCCACAACCTCCCCATCACTCATACCAACAGTAACAATAGAGCCAGATTCATTTCTAGTGAGGCAACCCATCCGGTTCTCATGCACACTCGTATGAGAACCCAACCTTAGATGATCTCGCCCGCATGCTTTCTGAGCAACAAGCTACTTTTCGACGAGAGATGGATGAGTTTCAAAAAGAGATGAGGGAAATAATCAAGGGCAAGGCTGCCATACCTGCGCAGATTGAGTTCAACCCTAATAACCTGAAGAGAAAATCTGAGCAGGTACATTTTACACAGACCACCACTCCAAGTTAAGTGTTATATGATATTCATTATTTATTTATTACCGATATTGTGACACTTAAGAGTGGTAGGTAGCCAGCCGATGGTGACTCATCTAGGTGATACCCCAATGCAGATTCTAGGGTGCTAGATAGAGTCAAGAGCGGTGCTGATGCTGCTAATGATTATGATGACAGTGGCACTGAGGCCACCAAGGATGATGATCCCGACGACAGTGCTGATGCAATCGTATCTCCAGCTGCTGCAGACGATGGTGCTGATGCCACCAAATTTCCATATGCTTGACCAGAGCGCAGTATTGACGACGTCACTTTAAATGTTGTCGGTGGTACTGATGCCACCAAAAGTAATTCAGTTGTGTTTCCCTCCTCTTCTTATGTACCTGAGGATTTTTCTAAGAAAATAAAAAAATGGAAAAATTTTGAAAATAAAAAATATGAATAAAGGAAAGGTTCCTATATCTCCTTTGGGTCCATCTATTGAGATTGATGATGTTTTTATGAATTTCAGCCTTATGAATGTTCAAAAGCCTACTCTTACTCCTGACCCTCATTTTTCTAAGGATGGTCCTTCTATCCCCTTCCCTCAAGCATTCTGCTTAGGGAAGGACAGAATACCAGAAAACCCAAAAAAGAGACAATAGATATAGTTCAATAAGCAGATGATGGACAGATTTCAGATCCAACTGACTTTTCAAGAGGCACTTGAGTATATCCCTCTCTTCCAAAAGAACCTCAGAGAGAAGACCACCATTCGTAGGAAGAAGAAGCATAATCACGATGCAGAAATTCATGTGCTCACCCGTGCCACTTGCTTCACCATCAAGAACCGATTGCCAGCTAAGAGACCTGATGTAGGGGCTCCTTATGTCAGATGTCACATCCATGAGTAGCGGTTTGATCAGACTCTATTAGACATCGGATCCTCGATTAACCTCCTCACGGCTGCCTTACTTGACCGTTTCGAGTTTGGCCCTCTTAGACAGAGCATGTCAGTTCTCCAGTTTGCAGATAGATATGTCAAGAGGCCAAAGGGGTTATTAAAGGACATTGTCGTTACAATTCAGGGACTGAAATTCCTCGTGGACTTTGTTGTGTTGGACATGGATATCTCTGAATGTGTGACTGATACTCCTATCATTTTAGGACTACCTTTCTTGGCCACAACCAAGGCAGTGTCCGATCATGATAGCTTGAAGGTATACCTTCTCGTCGAGGGTGATTGTATACAAATAGATATGATTGAAGAATTGAGAGCTAGAGATTCAGCTTGCTCCGAGCAGAGTTCAGAGCAGATGACAGATTCAGAGCTAGACGTTCACCATGAATGTGATTTTGTGATCACAGATGCTGAAGCAATTTGGACAGATCCTATTTCACGAGCTCTTGTCACACCTTCAGAGTCTGCAGAGTTACAAATGCCAACAGATGAGAGTTCGGAGAGCGCACTCATGACATAGGATACCTTAGAGGCTGATGATTGTGATCTAGCTAGCAAAGCAGAGCATATTTCTTGTGATTCTGATTCAGATCCTGTGGGCTTAGATACTGATTTTGATTGGCAGGATTTTGATGATTATTTACCGTTTCTGATGTCCACAGAGCCCATATCTAGGGTGGAGATTAAGCCAGTATAGTTGATAGACATACCAGCAGCACCGTCTTTGTTAGATTCATTGATTCAACGAGAGTTCTCTCATGCAGATTTGGTAGCCTTCACTCAGACTTTTTAGAGACCAGATCTGCCAGCTCCCACATGCCCGAGCTGAAGACCTTACCGTAGAGCATAAAAATAGATTCCTTGCGGGTGAGCCAGAAATGTTTCCATTCATTATCTCAACGGATTTTACTGATGACCAAGAATCTTGTTTGATGGAGGTTCTTGAAAGAAACCACAAGGCAATCAGATGGATTGTAGCTGATCTCCAGGGGATAAGTCCGGCCATGTGCTCCCACCATATATATCTCGAGGATGACGTTAAACCATCGTGTGAGTTTCAACGTAGGTTGAACCCAAATCTTCGAGATGTAGTCATGAAGGAAATATCCAAGTGGTTGAGCACCGATATTATCTATCCCATCTCCGACTCAAAAAGGGTTAGTCTATTACATGTGGTACCCAAGAATACGGGTATCACTACAGTTGTGAATGAGTCTGGAGAGGAGATAGCTACCCGAGTACCCACTTCTTGGAGGGTTTGTGTGGACTACAAAAGATTGAATCAGGCCACCAAGAAGGATCACTTCCCACTTCCATTTATTGATCAGATTATTGAGAGATTATCTAAGAAGAGTCATTATTGCTTTCTTGACTGGTACTCGGGGTATAATTAGGTGGCCATAGCTCCCAAAGACCAGGAGAAAATTGCGTTCACCTGTCTGTTCAGAACGTATGCTTCTAGTCTGATGCCATTTGGATTATGTAATGCCCCGACTACATTCTAAAGGTGCATACTTTCATTTTCTCGGACATGGTGGGTGACTGTTTAGAGGTCTTCATGGATGACTTTTCGGTCTATGATGATGGGTTTGATGCTTGTATTACTTGCCTAGACCGAGTACTTCAACGCTGCATTGAGGCCCACCTTGTCTTATCCTGGGAGAAGGGTTATTTCATGATGACTCAAGGAATGATCCTTGGTCACATCATCTCCAACAGGGCATGGAGGTTGATCCGACCACAGTGGATATCATCAAGAAGCTCACTCCACCATCCAATTTGAGACAGTAGCGGTCTTTTCTTGGGCATGTCGGTTTCTACCGACGGTTCATATACGACTTTAGTCATATTACCCAACGCTCACTGATTTGCTCATGTAAGACGCTGAGTTCCATGTAGATGATAAGTGTCTTTCATCTTTTGAGACTCTCAGTTGGTTGTGCAGTCTCTTGTCCTTCAGCCATCTGATTGGTCACTCCCATTCGAGATCATGTCGGATGCTTCCGATTTTAATGTAGGGGATGTGCTTGGACAGAGGAGAGATAATTTGCCATTTTCCATACACTGCTCTAGCCAGACTTTGGATGCCGCTCAACGGAGCTACACCGTGACTGAGAAAGAGATGCTAGCTACAGTATTTTCTCTAGATAAGTTTCGATCTTATATTCTCAGATCTAGAGTAACTATCTATACAGATCACACCTCCATCCTCTGCTTAATGGCCGTGAAGGATGTCAAAGCTAGATTAACTAGATGGATCCTTCTACTCCAGGAGTTTGATATTGAGATTAAGGATAAACCTGGAGTCAAGAATGTGGTGGCAGATCACCTCTCTCGATTAGAGCATCTAGAGCATTCTGATATGACCACACCTATCACTGAGATATTTCCAGATGAGGCGATTCTTGTTATCATCTCGCTACCCATGGTATGCTGACATTATGAACTATCTTGTTGACAAGAAATTTCCACAAGGTTGGCCCATGCAGTGACTTGAGACCTTCCTTGCGAAGGCCAAGTCATACCATTGGGAGGATCCCACCCTTTACCATGAAGGGGGGGGATAGTATCTGTCGTCAGTGTATTCCTCAGGAGGAGCACCATAACATCCTCGCCTATTGCCACAAGCTTTAGGCAGGAGGGCATTACTCCGGGAGACGGATAACGTAGAAGGTTCTCCAATCTGACCTTTGGTGGCCTACTCTGTTCAAGGATTTAGATGAATTCGTGAAGAGGTGTACTGACCATATGAGGATGGGAACTTGTGGACAGAGAGATGATGCCGATGTAGCCCATTCACTTATGTGAGGGTTTTGACGCATTGGACATTAATTTCATGGGTCCATTCCCTAAGAGTCAGGGATTTGAGTACATTTTGCTTGTTGTAGATTATGTGAGTTGTTGGGTTGAGGCCATATCTGCCCGAGCCGCATATGCAAAGACTGTTTGCAAATTTTTGAGGAAGAATATCATATCTCGGTTCGGGGTACCTAGAGTCTTGATTTCTGATGGGGGGACTTATTTTATCAACGATAAGGAAAGGACCCTTGCTAACGTGTTCAACATAGACCATAGAGTTGCCACTCCGTATCATCCACAAACGAATGGTCTTGCTGAGGTTTGAAATAGAGAGATTAAGACTATATTGTAGAAGGTCGTCTTCCCATACCGAAAGGATTGGTCACAGCTTTTGGACTCGATCTTGTGTGCCTACAGGACTTCCTTCAAGACACCTTTGGGTACATCTCCTTTCTGACTCGTTTATGGCAAACCATGCCACTTACCTATGGAGATAAAACATAAGTCACTTTGGGAAGTCATTGAGATATTATTGGATTCTGAGAGTGTAGGAGTGAAGGATATGGGAAGATCCTTAAAGCGCATCATGGAAGCGTGATGATCGCATCGAATGCGATCGGGAGCGATTAACCGTACTAGTTGCTCGAGGCAGCAGAATTAAAAAAATTTAATGTGATGAAACCACATGATCCAAGAACACTTATTGGATTATTTCATCTAAATCACAATTAGGTATTAAGGTTACCTCTTGAAGCGTGGTTGCGATCAAGTCTCTAAATGAAGAGATTGTCTCAAGTCAGATCCGACGGAGGAGACACTTGCGAGCGTGTTGATGAGACGTGTGCTCCTCGCAATCCATGTTGATGATCCAATGGCGAATCTCCAGATCTTGTCACACGAGATCAAACATCTTCTTCACGAGTGAGGAGCACCGAAGTAGACGGAGATCCACGAGCAAATACTCCGACAACATAAAGACAATGCTGCGGCAATGGCAACTCTCTCAATGGCTCCATGGTGGTTGGCCGCAACGAGAGAGAGAGAGAGAGACATGACGTGTAGAGAGAGAGAGAGAGAAGGAGAGAGCATATGTTCACTGTCAATGTCACATGAAGAGCAAGGGGTGCCTCTTCTTATATTGTATTTTGGGATCCATGGATCTCAATCCATGGACAACAAAAAAACAATGGATGAGATTGATTTGTGTTTCTTTCAATGGCCATGATCTTGTTGTGAAAACACAACAATAAATAATTTAAATTAAATTAGATATACATTGAATTATCATAAACATAATTTAATTTAAATAAATCCATTTTGATAAGAGGATAAAGAGAGAGAGAGTCAACCCTAAAATAGGAGGGACGTCCACTTTTGAACAACTCAAGGGTGGTCATCCACCACTAATGAGCGGCCCGAGCGACTACGGTTAAAATGGTATCAAGGGTCGCTGCGACCTCAACCACTTGGACCGTATCTCAACAAGAAAATAAGACCACCAAATGAAAAAAATCAAGGAATCAAATAAAACAAGCGGTCTCGCTAATTCATTTTACCTGGTATATCTACCAGGGTCGAACACAAGGAGCACGCGATGAAAAAGCTACGAAGTAGTCGGGAATCCAACAAAAGAAAAGAAATGGTGGTTTTTTATATTTTTCAATTTTTTTGTAATAATTACGATTTTTAAATTAAGAAAAAGAATAAAAGGAGCTCAAAAAATCAATACTCAATCAATTATTTAAAGCACCAAAATCACTCAAAAATTCCAAATAAAGATATTTTTGTGTTTTTAAAATATTTAAATGTTTTTGTAGATTTTATGGGGGTTTTCTGATTTTTAATTAATTTTCTAAAAATGATATAAAATAAAAACATCAAGTAATGTACAACTGGGATATAAAGGCAGATTAAAATTACTTAAAATCCCTATAAAATCCCAACAATATTTTTATGATAGACTATGAAACAAAAGCTAACTACAGCAATTGAAAACACATTTTTTGATTTTTTTAATGAATTTTTGCTGATTTTTCAAAGATTTTTACTCTTTTTTATTTTTATGGTTTTTAATAAAGGGAATAAAACAAAAATTGCACATAAATTCAAAAAGCCCAAAACACACACTTAAGAATTTTTTTTATAATTTTTCAAAGCTTTTTAATATATTTAGTTGATTTTTAAAAATAAACAGGAGCTATTTTTAATGTTTTTGAATTTTAAAAACAATAAATGAAAACAAAACAAAACCAAAAATTCACTAAAATTTCTACACCTTGGCATGAGCCAAGTGTCAAAATTTCATGAATTTTGGAGCTAAAATGCTATTTATTAAATCAAAGGTAACACACACAGCATTCATGGACCAAACTACAAGAAAAACATGTCCTGGGAGCAAATAATAACATAGATAGAAACTCAAGGGTCCGTTCTACAATTTTCACATCAAAATTCACACATGTTGGAAAACAGCACACACAGGGGTATATTTGCAAATAACGAAACTAAATATGCAATCAGTAACAATAAAGAAGTCCAGGGCACAACATGAAAATAACCCAGGAAAATACGTGACGAAGCACATAGGTCCTCACAAACAAGACTAAAGTGTGAATAAGGCAACTACAGGTATGAAAGTGCAAAATGGCCTAACTGTATACTTTATTTTATAAACTAAACGACAAACTAAAATAAAAGCAGGGTAGACTGGGCTACCCTTGGAAGAATGTGAGTTGCGCGAGGTTGGATAGGTGGCGGTTGATGGCTGGGCGTGAACGTGCGGCTCTGGTGCGCCAGAGATCAGATCTGACGGTTGCTAGATGTCAGGGGCGTGGCAGGTACGGGGGCCGTTAGATATGACATCTAACGGCCTGATAGCTCCATACAAACAGATGATTGAGGTGGCATCTGGATGAGAGGGTCAATCGGATGGCAGAGGAGGGCTCTGGAAGAACACGCCTGGGAGAGTTTCACCAGAGCACCGATGGGGATCCGAAGCTCCGATGAATGATCGACTGGCGCCAAAAGAAGCGTGAGGCCCTTCCGCGTCAAATGGCTGACTCGGATGGAGTCACGGACGTTTGGATCTACGTGACGATGGCTGGGACCTAGGCGAATTCTGGTGAGGGTGGTCGGAGGTGATCTGGGTAGCCTCCACATGCGCTACAGCCTGCAGGAGAATGCTCGGACTCGGAGCAAAGTTCTGGTCGGGGTTATTGAACCTAAAATAAAGAGAAGTGGCAGTGAATGGAAGGGGGGTCTCCGGTAAAAGAGACAGATGAGACCGATGGCCTCATCTTGGCGATCCGAGCCAAGATCAGGATGATCAAACGACGAAGGAAGCTGGAGGGTGAGCAGATACGTCGATCGAAACGGGTGGATGAAGTGGTCAAAACTCCGATCTGTTGGTCGAAGCTGGCGGAGGTGTGGTGGAAGACAAATGAAGGATTGAATGGATGAAGGAGCTAGGGACTATGGAATGAATACCTGAGGGTCCTAAGAGAATCCTGAGCTCCAGGGGATGCGGACGGCGGGGTCTTTGCCTCGACTTCGCTGCGGCTGGCAGAGGAAGCTCGTCACAGCAGTGCTTTGGCCACGAGACTTGAGCATCGGCTACACAGCTCCTCTCCGATGACCAAAGGTGGCCTCCGGTTGCTGTTACCAAGGCGGAGGTTTCTAGGGTAGCAGTGAAGGGTGCTGCGCGAGATGGCTAGCTGGGGAGGTGATGGATTGGCTTTATAGGGTGTCCAAGGTAGCCGGAGCAATCGGGCTAGGGCACGCAATCCGAGAGAGGTCCGAGCTTCCCTAGGGATCCGCATGGATCCTGGATCCATGGGGAAGGCATGTGTGGAAGATTGGAGCAGGAGGATGCATGATCCGACCAAGATAATTAGAAGAATCGAGTCCGGTGGAATGTTCGGGTCCGGTCAAGCCCTGGAAGAACAGGTTGATTCGAGTCAACATTCCTCCGTGGACCAATTAGAAAAATGATATACAAAAATAATTAAAAATTCAAATAAAAATAGCAAATGATTTTAAATTAAAAAATTTACAAAGTCAAAAATATTTGTTATTTTTCAAACTGTTTTTCTGTGATTTTTATTTATTTTTATGAAAAATAATTTATGGTATATACAATATAGTATATTATATACACGTATAAAATACCTATGTATTTTGTACTTTTATTTTTATTTTCTTATTTTTACACAAATACTCCAATTTTGTATTTTATTTATTTACAACATAATATTTGAGTATAAAATAATTTTTGTTTTATTTTTATTATTTATTTACAAGTATAAATTAAATAGGGAAAGATACATATTTACATGTATTATATACAAGGTGAGAGAGAGTTTTATTTTATTTGTATTTTATTTTCTTTTTCTAATTTTTATTTTATTTTTAGAAATATATACAAGGAAATAAAAGCACTTTTTTATTTTTATTTTTGTAAAAATAAATTATATAAATATGGATAGATACATAGGTGATAAATATGTACAAGGTAGAGTGCCCCTATCTCTCTCTACTTCTTTTATTTTGTGATCAGGCCCATACTGGACCCTCTCTTGGGTTTAGGTCACTCAATATTTATTCTAAATATTTCCTTCTTTTTCTTTTATTCTTTATTCTTTTATTTTTGCACAAATACATGCTAATTATGAGATTTTAACAAATGCATGCTTATTGCTAATTTATTGTGTTTACAGCTATATACATGATGCTTTGCCAAGATAAATAGCTAAAATAAAAGAATAAAGAGTGACGAATGAGTATTCATCACCCCTCTATGCTTTACTTTTGCTAGTCCCTTAGCAAACACTTATTTGAAAAAGAAGTGAAAAGAGAAAGAAAAATAAAAAGAAGGAGAATCAAGGTTGATTATTAAACTTGTCTTCATTAAATTGAAATATGGAGGTCAGTCAGACCTTTGGATTATTAGTTTGTCGGAATCTTATTTGGACTTAGGTTTAAAACTTAACAGCCTCTAAGTTCCATGAATCTATGGTCAAGACTCCTCAATAATCCAGATCAAAACAAGTCTACATACACAAACTCTAATGACCACGAGTCTTTCCTTGTACTGTGTAAGTGATATGTAGCTCCCTACCTCAGAAATGACAAAGTGACAACCCCCCTCTACAAGGTAACTCTAATGCCCTAGTGTGGAAACTCTTTCCTCGAGGAGCGGGGTATTCCCTTGTAAGTTCAAGTGCAACCGGCTCAAGAAGAGGAGGAAGAAGAGAATGGACCATGACTAGTGTAGCCATGTATCCCAGGGAGCCCAACCAGTGTAGCTAAGTCTCCCTGCTGCAAGCTTCATGAGATGGGCATGGGTAACATAAGCTTTGCTTTATTTGGCTATATACACTCCGGTGGGTATTTCATTTTCTATCAGACCCACCACTTTTTTGGAGTTATTCTTTCTTTTGCACTTTTTTTCGATGTGCATATGTACAACATATCTACATGGTGCAGCATATATACATAAGAAGTTTTTCCTCTTGAGCTAGTAGACTATCCCTCTTTTGAAGCATTATTGCAACCCATGACTCCTGTCTTTAGACCTCAATGCTACCAGACCAAGTTGAGACGTACTTCCATCACTAAAAGAAGACGAGAGGTTCTGCCTAGAAGTACTACCCTCGTATGCTACCCCAAACCAAAGAAGACTGCCTCCTCACCACCTCCTCCGTAGAGAGCTATGTGTAAGGTGTTGGTGCAAGTAAAGCCACTGTCTGTGAGAGTCATGTGTGCATTGTTAAGTGTTATAATTAGGCTCATCAAGATGACATATGATCATAGCCTAGTTGACTCAAAGAATTAAGTCACCATGGACCTGAAAAGTCTTAACCCTAACCCCTATAAGGTTCCTCTTATAATTAGGTGGATTAAGGTCTTAACCAAGCTCCATTTTTCAATTTAATTCCAGGCTAGTTTAAATGTCAACTATGATTCGGAAAAACTGTACAAGTATATACAAAGATGTTTTTATGCAATTTTGAAAACGTGCAAAATTTTTTAAAATGTTTGAATGAATGAATGGATGCACGAATGCAGAAGTTTTGCAAACTATTTACACACATTTACACAAGGGTTTTTGCAAGTTTTTTGTTTTCCAAACATTTTACAAAAAAATTGTACTATTTACATAATTTTTGTATCAAAATATTTATAATCTCTTTACACAAAACATATTTACAAACATTTATACAAAAATAATTTTATAAATAGTTATGTATGTGCAATAAAGAATTTTATGTACACGAAAATTTTTAAATTTTTATGGTTTTTAAGATAAAGGATTTTAGCCATTTTATTTATTAACACACTCACACAAAGTACGAGTTATGGCTAAAGTATATATGAAATATATACGACACCCCCTATACTTAGCTCGAACGATATCCTCAGAGTGGATCAAGAGCGATGAAGAAGACATAACTCGTGCTTAGTATAGGGAAGTGAAAAGAAAACTATACTACAACGACGAATCAAAGAATAGAATGAAGGAATCTCGGTGTTTACCCCTATACTTAGGATCAAGTAATCCTAAGTATAGCAGACTGTACATAAAGGGAAATCCGAGCGGAAGGATGTACAGGGTCTACCTCCCCTATACTTAGGGTAAAATATCCCAAAGTATAGGCAGCAAAACAGAGGTAAAAATAATCAAAAAGGATTTCAAAAGTCTGACACCCCCTATACTTAGGGTAGAGTGCACCCTAAGTATAGCATAATCAACGATGCAAATGGGGTGTTGGATGGAAGAATGGTATGATATGGACATCTAGATCTATACACAACGGAAGACAATGATAATCAGGCATGAGATGCAATAGATGTGAGTCAAAGACCACATCTCACGCAAAATGAATAGGGGCAACGTCAACGACCAGTGGCTCATGATCTAGATATGGTTTGAGCCGCTGCCCATTGACACGAAAGGTAGACTCAGATGACATCTCAGATATGTCAATGCTTCCATTGTCATGTACCTTTCGGACCAGGTATGGTCACTTCCATTTGCTCTGCAACTTCTCTGGAAATAATCTAAGCTTGGCATCGAACAACCATACTCTCTGATCTGGCTCAAACTGCTTGTGGCTGATATAAGAATCATGCCACTCCTTCACTCTCTCCTTGTATTGTAGGCTGCTCAAAAAGGCTGCATATCTAAGCTCCTCCAGAGATGCCAATTCCGCCCTTCTCTGGTCTCCTACACTCACTGGATCTAAAAGTACATCTGTGAAAACCCAAAGTGACTTGTGCCTAAGCTCAACAGGTAAATGGCAGGGCTTGCCATAAACGAGGAGAAAGGGAGGCATACCCAAAGGAGTCTTAAAGGAAGTCCGATATGCCCACAAGACCGAGTTCAAAAGCTGTGACCAATCCTTTCGATCATGACAGAAAGCCTTCTACAATATAGTCTTGATCTCCCTGTTCGACACTTCAGCAAGACCATTGGTCTGAGGATGATATGGAGTGGCTACTCTATGGTTAATGCTGAACTCGCTAGTAAGGGCCTTTACCTTGTCGTTGACGAAATGAGACCCCCGTCAGATATCAACTCTAGGTATCCTGAACTATGAAATGATATTCTTCCTCAAAAATCTGCATACAGTCCTAGCATCTGCAGTTCGGGAGGGGATGACCTCAACCCAACGACTCACATAATCAACGGCCAACAGAATGTACTCAAATCACTGACTCTTAGGGAATTGACCCATGAAATCGATGCCCCATGCGTCAAAAACCTCACAGAAGTGGATAGGTTGCGTTGACATCATATCATGCTGTCCACAAGTGCCCATCCTCTGACAGTCAGTACACCTCTTCATGAATTCATCCGAATCCTTGAAGAGGGTAGGCCACCATAGGCTGGATTGGAGCACTTTCTGTGCCCTTCTCCTCCCAGAGTGATGTCCCCCTGCCTCAAGCTTGTGTCAGTAAGTAAGGACACTATGGTGCTCCTCCTGAGGAATGCACCGACGTTAGACGCTATCGCGTCCTTCATGATAAAGGACGGGGTCCTCCAATGGTAGAATTTGGTCTTCGTAAGGAAGGTCTCAAGTCACTGCCTGGGCCAACCTTGTGGAACTTTCTTGGCAACAAGATAGTTCACAATGTCGGCGTACCACGGGAGCGAGGCGATAGCAAGGATCTCCTCATCTGGGAAAGTCTCAGATATAGGATCAATCTGCTCAGAATCCTCAAGATGCTCTAATCGGGAGAGATGATCCGCCACCACATTCTTGACTCCAGGCTTGTCCTTAATCTCAATATCAAACTCATGGAGTAGAAGGATCCATCTAGTCAGTCTCGCTTTCACATCCTTCTTTGCTATGAGGTACCTGATGGTGGTATGGTATGTAAAGATAGTCACCTTAGATCCAATGACGTACGATCTGAACTTATCTAGGGAAAAGACTACGGCTAGCATCTCCTTCTCAGTGACAGTGTAGTTCCGTTGTGCGGTATCCAATGTACGGCTAGCGTAGTGAATAGCAAATGGTACTCCATCCCTCCTCTGTCCTAGTACGGCCCCTATGACAAAATTGGAGGCATCTATCATGATCTCGAATGGAAGAGACCAATCAGGCAGCTGGAGGACAGGAGCCTCAACAACTAGACTCTTGAGAGTCTCAAATGATGTAATACACTTATCATCCACAATGAACTCGGTGTCTTTGGTCAGCAAATCAGTCAACGGTCGGGCAATCCTGCTGAAATCATGAATGAAGCGTCGGTAGAAACCGACGTGTCCCATAAAAGACCGTAACTATCGCAAGTTGGATGGTGGACTGAGTTTCCTAATGATATCCACCTTGGCCAGATCAACCTCCATGCCCTTATCAGAGTTGATATGACCTCGATGCATCGCTGAAGGACGCGGTCTAGGCATCGATGATATGACCTCCATGCTGAAGATTTTTACTATTTTTAATTTTTGTGGCTTTTATAAAGGGGAATAAAACAAAAATTGTACACAAATTCAAGTATCCCAAAACACACACTCAAGAATTTTTTTATAATTTCTCAAAGCTTTTTAAAATTTTTAGTTGATTTTTAAAATTAAACATGAGCTATTTTTAATGTTTTTGATTTTTAAAAATAATAAATGAAAACAAAACAAAACCAAAAATTCACTAAAATTTCTACACCGTGGTAGGAGCCATGTTTCAAAATTTCATGAATTTTGGAGCTAAAATGCTATTTATTCAATCAAAGGTAAAACACACAGCATACAGGGTAATTTTCACATCACATTTCGCACATGTTGGAAAATAGCAAGCACAGGGGTATATTTGCAAATAACGAAACTAAAAATGCAATCGGTAACAATAAAGAAGTCTAGGGCACAACATGCAAATAACCTAGGAAACCACGTGATGAAGCACGTGGGTCCACACAAACATGACTAAAGTGTGAATAAGGGCAACTACAGGTATGAAAGTGCAAAATGGCCTAACTGTATACTTTATTTTACAGACTAAACGACAAACTAATATAAAAGCATGTTAGACTAAGTAAATTACCCATGGAGGCACGTGAGCTGCGCGTGGCTGGACAGGTGGTGGCTGATGGCTGGGCGTGAACATTCGGCTCTGATGCGCCAGAGATCAGATTTGACGGCTATCAGATGTCGGGGGCGTGGCAGGTACGGGGGCCGTTAGATCTGGCATCTAACGGCTTGACAGCTCCAGGAAAATGAATGGCTGAGATGGCATCTAGATGAGAGGGTCAATCGGACGACAGAGGAGGGCTTTGGAAGAACACGCCTGGGTGAGTTTCGCCAGAGCACCGGCAGGGATCCGAAGCTCCGATGAATGATCGACCGGCGCCAAAAGAAGCGTGAGGCCCTTCCACGTCGAATGGCCGGCTCGGATGGAGTCACGGACGGTCGGATTTATGTGACGATGGTTGGGATCTAGGAGAACTCCGGCGAGGGTGGTTGGAGGTGATATGGGTAGCCTCCACACGCGCTAAGGCCAGCAGGAGAAAGCTCGGACTCGGAGCAAAGCTCCGATCGGGGTTATTGAACCTAAAAAAAGAGAAGCAGTGGTGAATGGAAGGAGGGTCTCCGGCAAAAGCGACAGATGAGACCGATGGCCTATTCTTGGAGATCCGAGCCAAGATCAGGATGATCAGACGACGAGGGAAGCTGGAGGGTGAGAGGATACATTGATCGAAAAAGGGTGGGTGAAGCGGTCGAAGCTCCGATCTACTGGTCGGAGCTGGCGGAGGTGCGACGGAAGATAAATGAAGGATTGAATGGACGAAGGATCTAGGGACTATGGAATGAATGCCTGAGGGTCCTAAGAGAATCCTGAGCTCTAGGGGATGCGAACGACGGGGTCTTTGCCTCGACTTCGCTGCAGCTGGCGGAGGAGACTCGTCGTGGCGGTGCTCCGGCAACGAGACTTGAGCGTCAGCTACACATCTCCTCTCCGACAACCAAAGGTGGTCTCCGGTTGCTGTCACCAAGGCAGAGGTTTCTAGGGTAGCAGAGAAGGGTGCGACACGAGCTGGCTAGCTGGGGAGGCGATGGATTGGCTTTATATGGTGTCCCACCTAGCCGAGCAATCGGGCTTGGGCACGCAATCCGAGAAAGGTCCGAGCTTCCCTAGGGATCCACATGGATCCTGGATCCATGGGGAAGGCACGTGTGGAAGATTGGAGCAGGAGGATGCATGATCCGACCAAGATAATTGGAAGAATCAGGTCCGGTGGAATGTTCGGGTCGGGTCAAGCCTTGGAAGAGGGGGTTGACCCGAGTCAACATTCCTCTGTGGACCAATCAGAAAAAAGATATACAAAAAAAATTGAAAATTCAATTAAAAATAGCAAATGATTTTAAATAAAAAGTTTACAAAATAAAAAATATTTGTTATTTTTTAAACTATTTTTTGTGATTTTATTTATTTTTATGAAAAATAATTTATTTTATATACAGTATAGTATATTATATACATGTATAAAATACCTATGTATTTTGTACATTTATTTTAGTTTTCTTATTTTTACATAAATACTCTAATTTTGTATTTTATTTATATACAACATAATATTTGGAGTATAAAATAATTTTTGTTTATTTTTATTACTTATTTACGAGTATAAATTAAATAGGGAAAGATACATATTTACATGTATTATATACAAGGTGAGAGAGAGTTTTATTTTATTTTATTTGTATTTTATTTTATTTTTCTAAAAAAATTATATAAATATGGATAGATACATAGGTGATAAATATGTACAAGGTAGAGTGCCCCTATCTCTCTCTGCATCTTTTATTTGGCGATCAGGCCCATACTGGACCCTCTCTTAGGTTTAGGTCACTCAATATTTATTTTAAATATTTCTTTCTTTTTCTTTTATTCTTTATTCTTTTATTTTTGCACAAATACATGCTAATTATGAGATTTTAACAAATGCATGCTTATTGCTAATTTATTGTGTTTACAGCTATATACATGATGCTTTGCCAAGATATTTAGCTAAAATAAAAGGATAAAGAGTGATGAATGAGTATTCATCACCCACCCATTAAGATGACTCCTTTTTTATTTTATGTGAGATATAATATCTCATATAATCCTCTTAAATAATTGCAAGAACTTTTATTGCAAATATATTCAAAAAATTAATTCCAAATTAATTTGTGAATATTTCAATCATGCCACTGAAAAATTGTGAATCAAATTCACAACCCAAAATTAAATGTAAAATATATTTTCTATCAATTATCCAATGTGAATCCAATTCACATCAATAATTAATCAACGAATATAATCACAATATGCTCTCTCTAATATATTATAAATCACATTTATAATATATATGATTAATATGGATAGTGCTATCTACATTATTCATATCCATGATAATTAAATCACGTTTAATCATCTTGGATCTCTATTCTCATGTGCCCAAATAACATGAATCACATTCACATTATTCACATCTTTGATAATTAAATCACATTTAATTATCTCAGATAACCCCCTTATAATATGAAAAAAATTCATGTTATTCATGATAATTAAATCACATTTAATTATCCATTTTTCTCAATACTCGGATACATATATCAACAATGAAATTATTCTTGAACTCTTTCAAATCTAATGCTCTTTCTCTGCGGATACTTGGAGATAAGTACATGGCTATTGTAATGTTCCACATATAGTGACTTGGATATTGAGTTCACATCTCAAATCCACATCTTGCGGACCTCTCATAGATGCTTGATTAGATCAAGACTGCAAATCTAATCTTCTCATTGCATCTTAATCACATTCAGATCAATGTCCAACATTTGGACTAAGATCATTACTTCTTTCTGAGAGGAGTCACTAAAATCCAGACCTGTTTCATCACTTCCTCAGAATGGAAGCGTCATGGTTATGCAATCATTTATGATCACATCACCCTAAGGTATTCCTAATACTTGTACATCCTGCATACTGGAAAACCTAGAATAAATCCGAAGTATTAGATCAATTTTACACTATCTACTTCATAGATTTATCATTAAGTTTTTCATTTGATTATTGGGAGTTGGTATCGATCTTGTACTTTTCAAAAGCATATATCATACCCAAGTGTTTATCATATACTTTCCAAAAGCATATATCAAACCCACAAATTCAATCAAGCTTCCAAAGCGAGACGACCGTGCACAGAATTTGATTCTTCCCAATATCTCATGAGTGAGCTCATGTCTTCTGGTTCAACAATGAACTTTTATGATCCCTTTGATAGATCATATTACTCATATGCCCTTGCATGCACACCAGCACGCCGGTGTATAGACCTTGGTTAGGTCATCAACCTATTGGTCTGCCAAATGTACATACTCAGACATATAGTAACACATCTGTCTCCGATTAGAGGATGCGTTCCTATATCAAGACAACATATGACATAGGTCTTTGGTTATCTTGATCTCGTTAAGTCAACTCTTTGACCTAACTTATCTAACATCTCTGATTCTCTATTCCTATGCAGAGGACATGCATCAAGAGGTCGGTCAGATATCTGCCTTTTAGAGAAAGGATTGTCATCTCCTTCTCAGGCTGGAGATCCTCTCTTAATAATCATTTGATGGTGCTTGATGAGTCCTCAATCTAACTCTTTAGATATTCATCCAAGCACCAGCCTCTATGATTCAATAATTGAATCAACAACTGTATGATCATTAAGATGGTCATGGTACATAACCCTAATTAAACTAAGGTACCTATTATGCAAATTAGTTATTCTTCCTTTCAGATCAGGGGATGATATTTGCAATAAATTTATTGCATAATGGCTCACCATGGGCTCACATGTCCAACAATTTCCCACTAGCCCAAAGAGCCATTAATGGGCTAATCTTTAAAACCACATTCATGTGACAATCATAAGTTATATAGAAAAATAGCTAGGTAATATGATCAGTCACTCTATTCCCAAAAGACTACACCACGTCCTTTTACAACACTTGAATATATCCTGGTAACAATGCTCACATCCAGTGCGAATGTTACATCTTATGCAACCAATACTCAATATTGTCAGTTATAGTGTCCTTGACACTACATCTCCATAATTATTATAACCAATATTTCCATTATCCTTATAATAATACCCTTATTCCTTGAGATCTCTATCTCCCAAGGTATCCATAATTAAGACATTTTTGATTTCTATCTATAAAGTCTTAAGATCTTGAAGATAAGACTTTGAGATCACTATCTCTAAGTCTTGTCATCTTTAAAGATATTGTTATTACTGCAATCCAGCATTTTATCACCATAATAGGATTAGTAACAGTTTACTACTCCGACTACATGACAGACATATGGCTTTTGTACACATTTAGCATACACTCAAATTCTCGTAACTGATGCACAAGGGCAAGCAATTCTAGCATTCACTTCCTCGACTCTTTGAGGTTCTATCCCTTTAGATAGGTCAGTACCATATCGTAAGGAAAAGAAGCCTTTCTTGGAATTTACTAGAAAAAGGAAATGTTCAAGGTGTACCACTAATGTGACGGTCCCAATACCCTCTTTTCTATGCTTCTGAACACTTTCAGAACTAAGATCTAAGAGGTATCATTGAGATCATATCTCAAGGTATGGGATGCCCAGATTATAAAACACTTATTATTATCATTATATCATTCCAAATGATTAGGATATTACCTACATTTAGCACGATGAACACAATGGCACTCCCACTAAGCTTCACATGATTCATCGAGATTCTATCTGAAATCATAACATCTATAATTTCATAAAATCCGATGTTCCAACTACAAGAAGCTTATTTGAGCCCATAGATGGAATTCCTTAGCATGCACACCTTGCTTGCCTCAACTATGAAGCCCTGGGGCCACTTCATATGAATATCCTTAGAGAGATAATCATAGAGAAATGCAATCTTGACTCACATGTTTAAGATGTCATTGTCAAGTTGTGTAGCTATAGTTAGCAATATTCTGATGGGTTTAAGCATGGTCACTGAAGAGAAAGTCTCATCGCAAGCAATGTCTTCTCTTCGGTGTGTAGCTCATGGCTACGAGCCATGCTTTGAAGGTCTCTACTTTCTCATCAGGTTCTTTCTTTCTCTTGAAGATCCATTAAACCCTTAATGGGTCTTACCCATATATGTGGATCCTCGAGAGTCCATATACAACATCTGTATATGAAGTCTACTTTAGGCTTTTTTGCTAACATCCATCTTTCCATGACATGATCTTCAGAAGCTTTATTACATGAAGTTCGATCATTGTCAAATTTCTCTAACACGTGGAATCCATTTTCAAACTCATTTGAAGAGGTATTAGTGTTTCATCTTTAATTGTCTGTTTAGTTTCCGATTTTAGGAGCTTCATTATCTTCTCAAGATTAAATGAGTTCCATCACTTCATTTTCATCTTGATTCTAAAGAGAGTCATCCTCTAAGAATCATATCCTTAAAGATGAGATCTTTTAAGAATCTCAAGGTCATAAAGTAGGTATCCAATACAGTCCTTTATTTTCCTAATGAAGTAGCACTCTCTGGTGCCTGATTCCAACATACTAGCATGGAACCTTATTAAAGATATATAGTGCAGTCTCTACTACATATATACCTTGGAAACTAAGAGGTAATTATGATAATATTCATCATTGATCAAATCATGTCACACATGATCCAATTGTTTCTCCCTACAACTCTATTGAGTTAAGGTACATTAGGAGAATTGAGATAGGAATGGTATTCCTTTCTCCATAAGGTATTCCTTGAATTCATCTAATAGGTACTTGTTACCTAGGATAGATCAAATTCATTTCATCTTCCTTCAAACTTTAGTTCTAAACCAAAATTGTGAAATCTTTGAACATTTCAAAGCTTTCTAAGGTGAAGGGAATAAATCTCATATCACAAATAATCATTGAATGATATCACATATCATCCATTTTTATCATGATACAAATGATCCACATACATCAATATGTAAGAGATCTTGAATACCTTGGCATCTAACACCATTCCCATAGAAGAGTGAATTGGATATTTTCTACTTTTGAATACAATATTCACAAGTATGTAAGATTTGAAATTTCAGATAATCTAAAGTTTCATCCCCTACTAGTCTATTCATCAATAGACAAATGTCCAAGGCTTGATGCCATATCATTGTCAAATGATCTTCATCCTCCTATTGATCTTTAAAGGTTTGATTTTCAGTATTAGAAATGCTAATGAACCATTCATTAATTTTCTAATTTAGCATAGTCCTCCAGATGTCAAATTACTATCTCAAATATATCCATCATAACTCTTTATAATAGGTCTATTCCAGAATTCATGTTATTTCCAACATTTAGAAATAAACAAAGAGTGTATTCTAATATCTTGGTCATAGAGACATTCTCTAAGACTAAGGGCTCTCCCACTGAAAATATGAAGTATGTCTATCGAGTAGAGATTGTTGCAACAATTGCATCAATATCCATGTGGATAACTATTAAACCTTAAGATCAAAATTTCCAGTCTTCTAAAACATATGCAACCAATTGCAAGTGTCATTAGAAGAATGAGATACGATTATCAGACTTTGATATTATCAAATAAGAAAGTCAATTTCAATGATTAAATGTAGATTATTCCAATGCACTATCCGAGTACTTCTCTGAGGATCCTAGATGGTCTAAATAGTCACACTACCAGTACATCAGCTTATTGCAGCATTGGCATTTATCCAACTCTTTGGATGTCATATGGAAGTCACAGAAGTACAGTCAACTCTGGGACTTTCCTTCTTACTTGGGTCCAACCCATACTTCCACTGCACTCCTTTCATCTATAAACAACCATTGCTTAAGACAAAGGATCTCTTATATTGAATTCAAAAAAATTTCAATATAAGAGTGTTTCAAATACTTGCTTCATTCAATTCATATAATATGATATTATGAAGCTTCATGAATGATTAGAGTATAGATAGTAGAATGATGACACTCATCATATCTACATATATGTTAACTCAAAAACATTGGTTTAGGAAGGTACTCAAACAATTTTGAATACATCATCTCTTTTAGAGCTACCATTCTGCAAGATACAGTGAACCATGTCACTCACGATTAATTGTTGAGAGCACATATGTATGCCAGAAACATTTTATTAGATTTTATAAGGATTATTTGGCAATTACGATCATCATCGACATGTCACTTCCAAAGTACATTCGATGAGAGATCAAGACTATAAAGACATACAAACCCTAGGTTATTGTCTTATTGTCTATTTAATTGTAATTTTTCATTATTATGAGGAAACTTGCATATTGCAACCACATACATTATGTGTCCAATTGCAAGTATAATATCTTGATCATGGATCCAATCCATGATATTTTATTGGTCAGTATTGAGCATAATATTGAGTGAGTTTAATAAAGGATTATCTGAAATAAGAAATTTGCATAAATATATATATATATATTACTTTGATATAGAAATTTTTATATCAAAGTTGTCTTGTCTTGTCAACACTGAAAGTTCATTCCCTTAATTACTTTCAATGTAAGAGATATACTTACCATTATATCTCAATCAAGATCTGGGATCTCCTTTCTTATCTTTGTCACTTTCCAATAATATGAGAACATGTAACTCGGATAAAAAAAAGCAGGAACACATTCCGCCTTGCAAGTCCAACTTGCATTCCCAATTAACACCCGGGCCCACCACCCCTAAGGTGATGTTGACCTGTCATTAATTGAACCAACCGTCAAAAGGATTACAACTTGCTATGCGCAATCCAATATTGCCTCAATAATATGAGGACTCGATATTGGGGTCACTACGCATACAACCTTACTCTTTCAAGAAGCAAAGAGCTCGATCCAGATGCGCTTGTATGCAAGAGCTGTCACTTCAGACAGGCGTCTCCTACATACAATCCCTGGCGACGGAACCCTTCGCCTTGACATGAGACTATGGATGTCACTTATATGATCCTTCATATCTTGTTCAAATTCTAATTTATTATTATGAATCATATTCACATAATTAATTCTTCCAAGAGAAATAACAACTATATTCATAATAGAGTGTTTTAATTTTCATTTTAATTGGATTCCAATTAATCTAATCATCTTAAATTAATGGTCCAATTAATATCCAACAAACATTCTTAGTTGTTACTTGAAATATGGTATTATCTCAACAATATGTGTTATTTTGAATTTTAATAATTAGAAAAATACATAATGATCTCTCAAGCATTATACGTTCCCTACCCACTATCATGGCCAGTACCGATGGGAGTGGGACAGACTGCACACGGTGCAACCTGCTACCCCAACAGTCCCGACTAGACACCATATCTGCCTCGGGTTAGGATAATGCCAAATTGATCACTTTGTAACTGAGATGATAATTGATTTTTCAACCGAAGTTATACCATATAATAATAATCAAAACATTTTTGATTAACATTATAAGGAGATTTTCTAAACAAATCCCCAATCCTATTCAAGCATCAATGTTTGTTGGAAGGTTCATGTAACAAATTGTGATCTAGATCATATCTAATCAAGTTGGTTATGATCAATGTCATTCAAGGAAATAACTATCATCTTTAAATAATTCATAAATATTCACCAATAATTATCTACAGAAATTAACCATTAATTTTCATTAATTTAATTTATGACAATCACAAGGTTCATGATCAAGTATGTAATTTCCAACAGTGACCCACACTTACTAAAATTAACATATTTGAATCAATTTAAATCTAAATTAAGCAAAATAAGTTTTCAAAGTTTGATAATTTGATTTATAACAGAACATAAGTGATTAGCATGCATTTCTAAGCGTTTCAAAACATTAACTAACTCTTTAATTACATCATGCATCCCCTAAACAGTGGATATAGGTTCATTAAAATGACCATATCGTGAGTTATCGGATTCAAAATCATGCAAACTCAAATCCACGATTTCCTTAATTAATGGAGAACATTATCGAAAATAGTTTCATGTTTAAAAACTTTAAGGGATTTTTACACCCATAACCTTGAATAATTTTGCAATTACAATCATAACCCTACATAATCGTGAATTACGTCCAGAATCCTCAACAGTCTTAACTCTTACACCCATAACCCTCGAGTTAACTTCCATCCAATATTCTGTTAACTATAACGGTATCCATCAAATATTTTACATTTTTTACTCTTTAAATTTTATTATTTACAAATGAGTACACTCCCCCTCCTCCCTCCTCCCCGCTCCCTCCTCCTCCTCCTCCACAACCACCCCCTCCCTGTCGACCACCTACTCCTCCCCACCAACCACCACCTCCTCCTCGCCAACCCCCCGCTGCCACCGACTCCTCTCCCTCTTCCTGCAGCCAATCTCCAGCCCAGTCCGGACCGACTCCTCTCCCTCATGCAGCCAAGGCGGCCCCCCTCCCCCCAGCCTAGGCCACGTCGAGCCCCCTTCGAGCATGCGCCCCCTCCCGACCCCCCCACCCATGTCGGACCTGCCTTTCCCTCCCTTTGATCATGCAGCCATCGAGCCCCTCCACTCCTCCCTACCTTCGAGCCTACGCCCCCTCCCGTCGAGCCTGAGTCGCCCTCGCCACCACCGCCGTCCCCTCTCCCCCACTCCCGTCGAGTCCCCCACACCCGCCGTGAGCCTGAGTCGCCCCCGCCACCCCCCTAAGCATGCGTCCCTCCCGTCGAGCCCTGACCCCTCCAATCGAGACCCCCCTGAGCCCGCATCCCTCACGTCAAGCCCTACCCGATCGAGCTTGCCTCCTCCCCACCTCCCTCGAGCATGTGCCTCTCCCCCACTGTGGAGCCCGCCATCACCCCCATGGAGCCTACCTCCCCTCCCTGCGGAGCCTGTGTTGCCCCTCCACCCCACACCCTCCCGTCGAGCCCTGACCCCCAACCTCTTCGATCCTGCGTCGCCCCCCACCCTCCCTTTGAGCATGCACATGCTCCTCCAGTCGAGACACCCTACCCCCCGACCCTCACCCATCTCCCTACAGCATCGTCCCCTCACAATCGATGCCTCCTGCCTGGAACAGCGAGTCTTGCCCCTCTCTGGAAGTGCCCCTCCCTGCGGTCAGCCATTGCTGCTTGCTTGGAAGTCCCTCCCACTGGCAAGCCCCACCTCTCCCTTCCGTCTGGTTCTTGCCTACAGATGCCACTGATTATTTATTTTTTTAATTTTCTAAAAGAAGTTGGAAGATCATGGGTTAAATTAACCCAATGATATGGTTGAGTTAACAGAAAAACTAATAGAGGGTTATAGGTGTGAGACGGAGTGACTATTGAGGGTTTTGGATGTAATTCACGATTATGTGGGGTTATAATTGCAATTGTAGAATTACTCAGGGTTATGGATGTAAAAATCCCAAACTTTAAAGATGACCGAAAATATTCACAGAACAGAGCTACAAAAATAAAATGCAATAAAACTTTTACAATCCCTAATGAGCCCAAGTCTTCCTAAGTTTATGGATCGCATCCAAAACCTCCAACCTGGCTCTGATACCACTTGAAGGATATGGAAAGATTCTTAAAGCGCATCACGGAAGCATGATGATCACATCGAATGTGATCGGGAGTGACTAGTCGTACTAGTTGCTTGAGGCAATGGAATTTTAAAATTTTAATGTGATGAAAACACATGATCCAAGAACACTTATCGGATCATTTCATCTAAACCACAATTAGGTATTAAGGTTACCTCTTGAAGCAAGGTTGCGATTGAGTCTCTAAATGAAGAGACCTCCTATCTCAAGTCCGATCCGATGGAGGAAACACTTGCGAGCACATTGATGGGACGCGTGCTCCTCGCAATCCATATTGATGATCCAAGTGGTGAATCTCCTGATCTCTTCACACGAGATCCGATGTCTTCTTCCCTAGTGAGGTGCACCGAAGGAGATGGAGATCCACAGGCAAATACTCCGACATCATAATGACGATGCTGCAGTGATGGTGACTCTCTCAATGGATCCATGGTGGAGGGCCACAATGAGAGAGAGAGAGAGAGACATGACGTACAGAGAGAGAGAGAGAGAGAGAAGGAGAGAGCATATGTTCATTGTCAATGTCACTTGAAGAGCATGGGGTGCCTCTTCTTATATAGTATTTAGGGATCCATGGATCTCAATCCATTGATAACATAAAAACAATGCATGACCGTGTTATGAAAACACAACAATAAATAAATTAAATTAAATTAAATACACATTGAATTATCATCAACACAATTTAATTTAATTAAATCAATTTAGATAAGAGGATAGAGAGAGTCAACCCCTAAAATAAGGGAACGACCACTTTATAACAATTCAAGGGTGGTCGTCTGCCACCCATTAAGGCGTCTCCTTTTTCTTTATTTTATGTGAGATATAATATCTCATATAATCCTCTTAAATAATTGCAACAACTTTTATTGCAAATATATTCACAAAATGAACTTTAAATTAATTTGTGAATATTTCAGTCTTGCCACTGAAAAATTGTGAATCACATTCACAACCCAATATAAAATATAAAAAATATTTTCTATCAATTATCCAATACGAATCCAATTCACATCAATATAATCAATAAATATAAATCACATTATGCTCTCTCTAATATATTATAAATCACACATGCTCTCTCTAATATATTACAAATCACATTTATAATATATCTGATTAATATGGATAGTGCTATCCACATTATTCATATCCATGATAATTAAATCACATTTAATCATCTTAATTTCTATTCCCATGTTCCCAAATAACATGAATCACATTCACATTATTCACATCTTTGATAATTAAATCACATTTATCTATCTCAGATAACTCTCCTTATAATATGAATCAAATTCATATTATTCATGATAATTAAATCACATTTAATTATCTATTATTCTCAATGCTCGAGTACATATCAATAATGAAATTATTCTTGAACTCTTTCAAGACTAATGCGCTTTCTCTGCGGATACTTGGAGTTAAGGACATGGCGATTGTATTGTTCCATGTATAGTGACTTGGATATTGAGATCACATCTCAAATCCACATCTTGCAGACCTCTCATAGATGCTTGATTAGTTCAAGATTGCAAATCTAATCTTCTCATTGCATCTGAATCACATTCAGATCAATTATCATCATTTGGACTAAGAACATGTTACTTCTCCGTTAGAGGAGTCACTAAAATCCAGACGTGTTTCATCAATCCCTCGGAATGGAAGCATCATGGTTATACAATCGTTTATGTTCACATCACCCTCATGTATTCCTAATACATGTACATCCTGCATACTGGAAAATCCAGAATAAATCCAAAGTATTAGGTCAATTTTGCATTGTCTACTTCAAAGATTTATCATTAAGTTTCTCATTTGATTATTGGGAGTTGGTATCGATCATGTACTTTCCAAAAGCATATATCATACCCATGTGTTAATCATATACTTTCCAAAAGCATATATCAAACCCAAAAATTCAGTCAAGCTTCCAAAGTGAGATGACCGTGCACGGAATTTTATTCTTCCCAATATCTCATGAGTGAGCTCATGTCCAGTTCATCAATGAACTTGTATGATCCCTTTCAGAGATCGTGTTACTCATATGCCCTTGCATGCACACCAACGCACCGATGTATAGACCTTGGTTAGGTCATCCATTGGTCTGCCAAATATACATACTCAGGCATATAGTAACAGATCTGTCTCCGGTCAGAGGATGCGTGCCTATATCGTGACAACATATGACAGAGGTCTTTGATTATTTCGGTCTCGTTAAGTCAACTCTTTGACCTAACTTATCTAACACCTCTGAATCTCTATTCCTATGAAGAGGACCTGCATCAAGAGGTCGATTAGATATCAACCTTTTAGAGAAAGGATTTCCATCTCCTTGTCAGGTTTGAGATCCTCTCTTAATAATCATTTGATGGTGCTTGATGAGTCCTCAATCTAATTCTCTATATATTCATCCAAGCACCAGCTTCTATGATTCAATAATTGAATCAACAACTGTGTGATCATTAAGATGACCATGGTACATAACCCTAATTATACTAAGGGACCTATTATGCAAATTAGTTATTCTTCATTTTAGATCGGGGAATAATATTTATTGCATAATGGCTCGCTGTGGGCTCGCATGTCCAACAAGGAGTTCAGAAGAGAGCAGAATTGGCATCCTTGGAGGAGTTGAGAGACACAATTTTCTCAAGTAGCCTACAGTATATGGACAGAGTGAAAATATATCATGATTCTCACATCATTCATAAGTAGTTTGAGACGAACCATAGAGTATGACTATTTGATACTAGGTTGAAATTATTTCTAGGGAAGTTACAGAGTAAATGGAAAGGACCATACTTGGTCAGAAAGGTGCACGACAACGGTACCATAGATATATCTGAGTTGTCTTCTGAGTCTACCTTTCGAGTCAACGGTCAACACCCGAAGCCATATCTTGATCATGATCTAGTGACCGTTGATGTTGTCCCTATTTATTTTGTATGAGATTTGTTCTTTGACTTACATCATATGCATCTCATACATGATTTTCACTTCTAATCCACATATATATAGATCCATATTGTCTATATCATTCATTCATTTTGTTTAATATCCCAGATCCATCTTATGATTTTGCTATACTTAGGATGTACTTTATCCTAAGTATAGGGAAGTATTAGACCTGCGATTATTCATTTTTCTATTACCTCTATTTTTGTTGTCTATACTTAGGGATATCTTACCCTAAGTATAGGGGAGGTAATATCTATACATTCTATTCATCGATTTTCCCTTTTGTGTACTATCTTCTATACTTAGGATTAGTTGATCCTAAGTATGGGGGGAACACCAACTTCTATTGATCTTTTTCTCTCATTTGTGTGAGTCATTGTAGTATAGGATTCTTTCTATATTTAGCACGAGTTATGTCTTCCTTCATCGTTCTCTGATCACTCTGAGGACATCGTTCGAGCTAAGTATAGGGGGAGTATCGTATATATTGTATATATACTTTAGCCATAACTCGTACTTAGTGTGTTAATAACATGTCTATTGTTTATAAAATTGGAATAAAAAAGTTTTTTGTAATAATTATTTGTAAAAGCATTTGCAAAAATTATTTTTGTACAAATTTTTGTAAAAATTGTTTTGTTTGCAAAAGGTTTGTAAATTACTTTCTATATCAAAATTAGGTATACTATACACAATTTTTAAAATTTTTGTGAAAATAAAATGTTTGCAAAAACAGTTTGTAAAATTGTTTGTAAATGTTTGTAAAAATTTTTTTGAAAATCTTTTGAAAAAGTTTGAAAAACATTTTTAAAATATTTGCAAAACTATTTTGTCAAATGGGAAATAACTTATGGGATAGAATTACTTGTATATACATAATTTACCCCTAATTCTTTGAACATAAATACCCTTAATAAAGTTGGTTTGAGATCCTGTAATTAAAATCTATTTGCATATAAAACCTATAACATAAACCTCGCTCTAAATATCTTTGTAAAGACCTTTCTTTTTAAAAAAAGACCCAAACACTTGAAAAATTAAAATTCCATAAAAATCTGCATAGTTTGGAAAATTCCAACCAATAAGAGTTTTTGTAAATACTTGCATGTACATTCTTCAAAATCATCGTTGGCATTCAAACTAGTCTAGAATAAAATTGAAGAATGGAGCTTGGGTAAGATCTCAATCCACTTAACTTCAGAGGAACCTTATAGGATTTGAGGTTGAGACTTTTCAGGTCCATTGTGACTTAATTCTTTGAGTCCACTAAGCTATGTTCGCATGTCATCTTGATTGGCCTAAGTAAACACTTAACAATGCACGCATGACTCTCAGAGATAATGGCTTGACTTGGACACACACCTTACATGTAGCTCAACATGGATGAGGTGGTGAGGAGGCAGAATCCTTTGGCTTGGAGTAGCATACGGTTGTAGTACAACTAGCAGGAACCGCTCGTCCTCCTCTAGGGAGGGAAGTACACCTCAACCTGATCTAGTAGCATTGAGATCTAAAGACAAGATGTCGTGGGTTGCAATAAAGCTTCAAAACATGGATAGTCTACTGGCTCAAGAAGAAAAACTCCATATGTACATGCTGCACCTTGTAGATATATACGTCATAAAAAAGGTGCAAAAATGAAAAAAACTTTAAAAAAGGGGACAAGCCTGATTAAAAATAAAATGCCTGTCGGAGTATATATAGTTGAATAAGCAAAGCTTATGTATTCCACTGTCTCATCTCATGGAAGCTTGCAGCTGGAGACTTAGCTACACTGGTTAAGCTCCAAGGGACATGTAGCTACACTGATCACGGTCCACTCTCTCCTTTTCCCATCTTCTTGAGTTGGTTATACTTGAACTTAGAAGGGAATATCACGCTCCTCGAGGAAAGAGTTGCTAGACTTGGGGATTAGAGTTACCTTATTAAGTGAGGCTTTTTCTTTGCCATTTTTGAGGTGTGGAGCTACGTATCACTTACACAGTACAAGTAAAGATTCATAGTCATTAGAGTTTAAGTATGTATACTTGTTCTGATCTGGTTGTTAAGGAGACCTGACCATAGAATTGTGGAACTTGAAGGTTGTTAAGTCTTAAACCCATTTCCCAATAAGGTTCCGCCAAATTAATAATCCAAAGATCTGATCGAGCTCCATAATCCAATTTTATGAAGATAAGTTTAATAATCAACTTTGATTCTTCTTTTTATTTTCTTTTTGTTTCACTTCTTTTTCAAATAAATGTTTGCTAAGGGACTAGAAAAGGTAAAGTATAGGGAGATGATGAATCTGCGATTCTCATTCTTATTCTTTTATTTTAGCCACATCTTTTAGCAAAAGCATTTGTAATATGTGCAAATCTAATAAATTACCATTGTACTTATTCTTGTTAATATTGTATAATTAACTTCTTTTTTTCCAAAATAAAAGAATAAAGAGGAAAAGAAAAAGATAAGAAGGATGTAGTTATGTAGTAAGTACAGACTGACCCAAACCCTGAGAGAAAGTCAATTATTGACCTAATTGATAAGGAATAAAGTAGGGGGAGATAGGGTATTCATCACTATGCATTCTATGTACATATCATTCCTCTATTTTATTCATAAAAAAGACTTCAAAATAAATTATTTTCTTAATAAAACTTGTAAATAAAAATATTTTTAATGAATAAAAATAGTTGCAACATGATTTGATGTACATAGTACAAATAAATACCACTCATAAAAGCCACCAAATAAAAATTTAGAAGATCAATTCTGGCTCCATATGAACTCAATTCTCCCAAAATTACTTTTATTGGATTATAAATTAAATTATCTTTAAAGTGAGGGTGGTTCCATAAATTTTGGAGTTGTGGTGTAAAAGTTGGCTTTTTGGGTTTATTGTATAGCCACATAGTACATATACCTATAAATATCTATATTTAATCATTTTAATATATAATTTGCACATATTATATTTTAAATACTTGTACATACTCCTAATAAGATTATAAAAATAAAATAAAAATCATAAAACACAAAATAAAATGAAAAGAAAATAAAAATTTCATTGTATACCAGCCATACTTGTATACATTGTATATAATGACTATTTAATTAACACCTTTATTTAATTCATAAAAAAATAAAAATTCTTTATACTCTTTAAATTATGTTGTAAATATATAATATAAAATGAAGGATATTATTGTCAAAATAATAAATAAAAATAAAGGAATAAAATATGTAGGTATACTATACATGTACATAATACACTATACTCTATATAGATGTATTCATAAAAATAATTAAAAATCATAGAAAAATAATTGAAAATAATAAGCATTTTTTATTTTTATTAATTTTTTTAAATTATTTTACTATTTTTTATTCAATATTCTTTGATTTTAAAATTGGAATTTTCTGATTGGTTGACCCGGGTTCGTTGATCCGGGTCAACCCCTCCTCCAAGTCGGATCCTGGCCTGATTCTGGCTCGTTGGAACCATTTCTTCCTATTTCCACGCTCGACTCTGACCACCACTCTCCTCGAAATCTGAACCCCTCAAAACGTCGTAGATATGTGATCCTCACGGATCCCTAGGTCTTGCCGGATCCTCCCAGGGTTTCTCTCATCCTGACAATCTTTCTAGACCTCGAGCTGCCTATAAATTCGTAGCTCTGCCTCCAATGCCCAGTAGCTCATCCTTCATGCCTCTTTTCCTCCCTTGGAAGCTCTAGAATCATGACAGGGTTCCTTTGCATCCATCGGAGCGCTATTTGGTGTTGGCTCGAATGTTGTTCCACCGCGATCAGCCTCTTCTGCTTTCCACCGTAGAATTGAGGCCACATCCTCACCTCTACCTTCGCCACACTTCGTCGTTCACCGTAGGCTACTCAGGTAACCTCCATTCACCTCCAATTTCACTTTTCACTTCTATTAAGCTCATCATTGCCGCCTACCATATCTTTAGCTCCGACCATTGAGTCAGAGCTCCATTGAATACCTCACCCGCACATATCGAAGCCTCGTCTCTCTGTCATCCTTCTCCCTCAGTCTGACCCCCTGTATCTCACTCATTTGAGTGAGAATAGGCTAGACGCCCATCCTTCATTTTCGTCAGACGTTAATCTCCATTTTCCCGCCGCTTTCCTTTAGTTTTCTTTGCAATAACCGGACCATAGTTATGCCTCCGAACATTGTACCCTTTGCAGGCATTGGAGCACGTGAGGAGGCTCGTTTGGAGCCTCAAGTTGACTTGCGTAGCACCTCCAGGTGTCAGGACCTTGCCGAGCACATCCACCCGTCTTCATTTGAGCCACCATTCGATGCGGAGCACCATCACAAAACTGCTCCACCTTGCCGTGAGTCGATCATCCCCATGGATCGCCAGACCTTCTCAATCGAAGCTCGCCTAGCTTCATGTTTTCCCAACATTCGTCAGAGCCATTAGATTCATAGGAGCGCCCAGACTTGATCCGGATTATACATGTACGCCCAAAAGCTGACCATCTGATCATGCTAGGGTCAGATCTGACCGCACATCATCGCCTTTTTCCAAACCGTAAGATCTACACCATAACGACCATCTGACCGTACACAAGAGCCACATCAGAACCGTCAGATTGCGCCAGAGCCACATGTCGCCCCTCCTACGCATGGTATATTTCACTTTTACCCCACACTTTATGTTATTTCCATTTGGTCCTATAATTGTAATAATTAGTTAAAAAAATTTTGCATTCATGACCCTATACTTGTTTATTTGCATTTTAGTCCAGTTAAGTCGAGTCATGTTCATCCACACGTGCTTTTGTAGGTAATTTATAGTATCTGCCCTAGACTTCCCTATGGTTACTAAATGAATTAAATGTTCTGATATTTGCATTTATGCCCCTGTGAGCACTGAGTCACGTGTTGCACCTGAGTTGTCTGGATAGATTACATAGTCGCCCTTGGATTTTAAGTATTTATTATTCTTCAGGACCTAAAACTTAAAATATTTGCACATAAGTCCATGTTTACAGTTTACAATTATTGTCCTTGATTAATCTTAATAAATATCATTATTGGCCTTAAAATTTCCTCAAAAATTATTTCTAGCTCCTGTTGACTTGATCTTGCGTAGTAATTTTTGTGTGCCATTTTCCTTCATTTTATATTATTAAAAATTCAAAAAAAGTAGAAAAATTCCTTGTTTGTCTTATAAAATTGCTAAAAATTTGAAAAACCTTTGAAAAATCCCATAAATATTAATGTAGTTGTCTTTTAGCCAATTTTAGCTTTTCTATAATTTTTTCTTGAAAATACCTTAAAAACCTAAAAGATTGCAAAATACTCAAAAAAATCTAAAAATCATATAAAATTAACAAAAATTCCAAAAATTGCATTTTCAGTTCCTGTTTGTAGATATTTCTTCATAGTTTTTAATAAAAAATCATTGCAAGAAAATTTTAACTTTTTTTAATTACAAAACTCTTCTTCTTGTGCATTGTTCACTTATTTTCTCACTGTTTGATTTTTAGAAAATTACCAAAAAACATTAAATTATAACAAAAATCTTTATAAAAAGTATAAAATATAGAAACCAAAAAACATTTTACTTTATATTTCTGAGAATTTTTTATACTTCTGAAAAATCCAAAAAGCGTACTTGTGCATATTTGTCATCTTTGTTTTCCTTTTACCTTATTGGAAAAAAATTTGCAAATTAAAAACGACTAAAAAAACAATAAAAATCCTTCAATTTTCGAATCACTTACTTGGCTCTTAATTGTGCTCCTTGAGTTCGACACTGGTCGCCATGTAAGGTTAATAAAAGTAGCAAAACCACTTATTTTCATTGCCTGATTCATTAGTGGTTTAAATAAATTTTCTCATTGATTGCGAATTTGGTTTGAGTAATAATAAAACTTAATTAATCAATTTAACTCGAATCGGATTTTACCCTCATCAATGGGTTAGGTGTTCATCTGGTATATTGGGAGAAAACATTTACAAATCCAATGTCGATAGGTGGCCTCAGGTATCCTGTCTTGAGGCAATGAATGCAGCTTTGCTTATGAAGTGAGTTAGCATGATTTGGGGCAGGGGCGAAGACATGTGTTGCAGAATTGTTCGTCGTATCTATGGCATTCAAGTGCAAGATAACAGTGATGCCCTTCCATCGTTCTTTTCATTGGTCTTTTGGAATCGAATTAGATCATTCTTATCGTTCTTTGCATTGTTTGCTTCTTCGCCTCATAGACAGATAATTTGAGTGGTGATGGCAACGTAACATCACTTTTTCTTTTCTCTTCGCTATTGCAACATATCATGAGGTAAAAGTGAAAGAATATTGGATTGATGGGAGTTGGATGCATTTATTTCATACAGATATTTCAGACCAACATTTAGAAGATTTGCTCCGTCGTCTCGACTCCCTGAGTGGTATCAATGACCCGATGGATGGCAGATATCACTGGATTGGGAAGGATAAGTAGTTTTCTTTCAGATGGGCTTATAGAGCGCTAGATAGACCCTCTCCTCCTATAGCGGACTCTCTTATTCATGATTGTAATTTTATATGGGCCCTAAAGCTTCCAAGTAGAACCAGCATTTTCTTGTCGTTATTGAGACGAAAACGCATCAAGACAAGAGACTGTCGTGCAAGGCTCTTCACAAGTGTTTCAAATTTATGCCCTCTTTGTGAAGAGGAGATTGAGACAGTGGAACATCTCTTTTTCAGTTGTGGTATTTCCTCCACTGTTGACCTGATTTGGGTTTTGACCTGGTGAATTTGCACAACTCGGATACTTTCTGGGATCTCTTTATTTGGCACAACATAGACCCAGAAACGAGCTCATCTTTCTGCAAGCGGTCATTTGGGCTTTGTGGATGGCTAGAAATTCTGTGATTTTTAGCTCATAACGCTTTTATGCAGATAATATAATTTCTCATGCAAGGACTCTCATCGAGTCATAGCTTCTGCAAGTTTTGTTGCATCCTTCTTTTTAATATATTTGGGGCGTACAACATAGTGTGTTTCCTCCTCTTTTGACTAAAAAAACTATGATGTCCTTGTCTACAATATTTATCCATTCCTTGTTCCTCAAACCAACCGAACAAGAATGATAGATAAACCCACTTATCCATTATCTCTTATCCCTTGTCCTAACACCTCCAAAATAGAATAATCTGAGCTATAGGTATTCACAAATAATGAAACTAAGAGATACCAGCCTAACGTTGCCATTTGGCATTTTAAGGGTCATGGTTACAAGGATTGTGGTGTAGTTTATAAGGGTTGTGGTGTAATTACAAAGATTATATGGGTTATGGTGCAATTGGGCAAGATTTTTTTAGGGGTCATGGTGTAAAAATCTAATATATATTATTAACAATAAATTTACTGTGCTTTCTAAGAATCATTTCTAAAATGTAAAAACGAATCCTAAATTTTAGTGTTTGCAAAAAAAGGGTTGCACAAGGTTAAGGAGGCTGCAGTTGAGACAAAAAAGAGATTGGCACCCTCTTTGTTACGTATGAAAAAAGAGAGCCTTATTTGGGAATCTATAGATATATGGGTACCTTTTTTGTAAATCTAATTAGATTTTGTTAGATTCATCCAACTGAAGTGTCTAAATCGATGTCAGGTCAGATTCTCAAAACAAATAAGATCCCTTGATGGACATCAAACAACTAAAGTTGGTCCCATCAGATGTCCATTTCATGCTTAGATGGATCTCTGGAAGGTTTGTTGCTCAGATCTATTCCTCGGAGAGATGGGAGTGTGATGGTGTCCCCATATCATTAAGAAAAAGTAAGACTTTGGCCACCATTCAATCGTTCAGTTTTACGGAGAAATCAAGAATAGGTAAAACACAAAAACACAAACAAAAATATGGACTGAATAGACACATATAATAATAACATGAGGCGTGTTTAAAAAGAATGGCCTGATCGTATGAAGACATGTTTAAAAGTTCAGTTAGCATCACAATGTCAGCAATCACAATTTCTGGATAAAGTTAATAAAGCAAAATGCTGTTGGAATCTTAGCAGCTTTCTCCCCTTTCGTCTAATAGATGATGTTAAAGACAAGTCTAGAATTCCATATATATGAGAGAAATCACCTGTCACATTCTACACTTTATGATAAATAAAAACATTATCCTACAAAAATAATTCCTACATTCTATGATAAAGTAAATGGCAACAGTTTAGATACGGCAGTAAACTAACTTGGATGAGTCGAGTTCGTTAGTCCTGATGATTGAAGGGTATTTCAATAACCTTATCCATTTTTTGCACGCATGGAGCCTAAAAAACCTTTTTCTATTCTGAAACACAGAACAAAATAATTAAATGGATAAAGAAAGAAAGAGAAAACGAGAATCCAATCATTGACGTGACGATGAATTCAGATAAAATTAGCTTTAACACAATGGTGCTATAATTGAGTACAATCGTTCTTCGCTCTCAATACATTATCCCAAATGATCTGACAGCTACAGTCCCTGTTTTAAACAGCACAACGTGATTTGTAAAGAAGAAAAGGAAAGAACGAGAAAAGTGAATTGTTATGTCCATCAAAACTGGCCCTTCCTCTCCCAAGATGACTGCCACTTGATGATACAACTAGTAATACCAAAGGGGACCGCCACCTTCCTCTCCTCTCTCTGGTCAGGTCAGATTTCATCAAGCAACTTGATGAAGTACTCAATGCAGTTTTCTTATATCTCGTCCTTAATTGCTGTACCTCACAACCTCCATCCCTCATCAACCAACTTGATAATTTACTATGTGCAGCTGTCTTGTTTCTCATCATCGTTTTCCATACGCATTTAATAACAAGTTCCTGCCTACTTTCTAAAGTTCTCACATGTTTACTTTTTGAGGGTTTATTACTCTCAACTAAGTTAAATCAATGACTCTTATATTGATCTGAATAAAATGATCTGATCGTTTATTTAACAACTTCTTTTCTTTAAAATGTGTAATATGGGCAGAATTGGATGAGGCATGTAGGAATCACTTTTAAAGGTGCCATTCGCACCTATGGCAAATATGCTGCCATATCTACCATCCTCGCCATCTACATATTAATAAGTCAGAAATTACAACTCCTGAATAAAGTTGAGAAAGTATATGCTACTAGTGATGGGAAATCGAGGGATTCCCTTAATCTGTCCTGCAAAGGATGGATAGCAACAGAGCGTTCCTCATACGGGAACCAAGAAAAATAATCGTAGCACAATAATCAAGAAACCACAGAGAGACGAGAAATTTTACGTGGGAAAACCCTCCTCGATGTGAGGGAGGGGAAAAACCCACAGGACATGACAACCCGTAACAAAATCCACTAGGTCGGAAAAATGATCTTCTCAGTTTTGTTTCCCAACAAAACTGAGGCTCCGTTAGAAGAATAAATCAGATAACTGTCACCTTGTACTTGGAGAACACGATACCGTTGCTTCTCCTCGTCACGTGATGCCCCTCCTCGAGAACAGACCTCCCTGGTAGCTGCTCCTCGCGCCTCTGGCGCAGACGCTACTCGCAGATGCGACTTCTCTTCACGCCCCTATGGACTAACTCCATGCCTTGCACGAACTTGCTCGTCATGCCTTGCGTAGGCTACTTCTCTCCTTGCTTGGGAAGAGAGAATTAAGAGAGAAGAGAGAAAGAGATGCTTGAGTTGGGATGATCTCCAATGCCATGCATGGGGTCTTATTTATACTACTCTTGCTTCCTCTCTCCAATCCTACTCCTACATGAAGTAGGAGTCCCCAAAGGGATAATCATCATTTTTCCTTTTTTTTTAATTATCAGGAATGGATAATGTTCCCAACAACCTCCCCCTTTGTTCCCAATGGGAGGTGTCTTCAATAAGATGATCACTGAGAGTTGACACCGTTCAGTTCTTTACAGAGTTGCAGTTTGTCACGAGTCACAACCTTCGTTAGCACCTGATGGAATTTCATCCGTGTGGACATTCTTCAGAATGAGATGCTTCTTGTCAATAAATCTCTAAGCCAATGATTCGCACGTCTATATGCTTTGTGCAAGCATGGTGCATCGTGTTCTTGATCAGATCAATGACGCTCTGGCTATCACACCAGACAATCGGCTCACTATCTTCGCATCCAAGTTCACCAAGAAATACTTGTAACCACAACACTTCTTTTCCTAATCCTACTGTTGCAATGTCCTAGGTTTCAGTTGTTGAGAGTGCAATGTATTTTTGCACCTTGAATTGCCACGAAATCGCTTACATGCAAAAGTAAAAATGTATCCGGAAGTTGATTTCCTCTGATCCACATCTCCTGCCATGTTAGCATATGTGTATCCACAGAGTTTGAGATCTGACCTCCCAAACATCAGACATATACTTGAGGTCCTTCTCAAGTATCTTAGAATCCACTTCACTTCTTCCTAGCGATCCATCCCCGGATTTGACATGAATCTGCTCACTACGCCCATGACATGAGCATTGTCAGGCATGGTGCAAACCATGATGTACATAAGGCTGCCAACTGCGGACTGGTAAGGAATCTTGGTCATCTCAACTTTCTCCTCAGAAGTAGATGAACATGTCTCTTTCATCAACTTGAAATGAGCGGCAAGGGGCGTGCTAATAGGCTTCGCATTGTTCATGTTGAACCGCTCAAGAATGCATTCAACATACTTCTTTTGTGACAACCACAACCTGTGCTTCTTCCAATCGCGAGTAATATGCATCCCAAGTATGTTGCTTGCCTTGCCCAAATCCTTCATCTCAAATTCCCTGGAGAGTTCCCTTTTGAACTTTGCAATATACTTGGGATTATGACCAACTATCAACATGTCTCCCACATATATCAACATGATAGTGAACCTGCCATTGGGAAGACATCGAACATATAAACACGGATATGCTGTAGTCCTCTTGAAGTTCTGCTTCGTCATGAAGGCATCAAACTTCAAGTACCACTGTCTAGGAGCTTGCTTCAAACCATAGAGCCTCTTTCTCAGTCTACAAATCATGTGCTCTTTCTCTTTCTCCTGGTATGACCATGGTTGCTCCATGTAGATCTCTTCCTTCATGTCACCATGAAGAAAAGACGTCTTCACGTCCATCTTCTCGAGCTCAAGGTCTAGGCTTGCAACAAGGCCTAGCACCACTTTTACAGAATTCATCTTCACAACTGGTGAGAAGATCTCATCGTAGTCCAAGCCCTCTTTCTGATTGAATCCCTTCACAACCAATCTGCCCTTGTATTTCAATTGCTAGCTACCATCATCTGTCTTCAGCTTGTAGACCCACTTGTTCTTCAATGCTCTCTTCTCAGCAGGAAGTCAACAAGATCATAGGTATGATTTTTCTTTAGAGACTGCATCTCTTTATTCATTGCATTCTGCCAATGATATCTCTCATTATACTCTTGTGCCTAATCAAAAGTGCATGGCTCATCATGATCGGTCAGCATCACGTACTGGGAAGTAGGATAGCAAGATTATGGCTGATGTGCCCTCCTAGATCACCTGACCTGAGGTTCTGCTGCATGTGCTTCTTGATGACCTTGCTCCCCCTGCCTAGGATCCCCTGGACCAGCAACAGCAGGGTTTGCATCTTGCTCATGATGTTCTGACTGTACATCTTCTCCATCTGTACCTGGTACTGGAGAAGGATCTGAGTCCTCATCGCTATCATTATCCATAGCAATCCCATTTGAGTCACCATTACCACTATCATTCTCAGCCAAAGTCTGGTTCTCATAGAAAATCACATTTCTATTCCTGTAATGATCTTCTTCTTTGGATCCCAAAATCAGTATCCGAACTCCTGATCTCCATTGACAACAAAAATATAGGGTACTTCCTTGTCATCAAGCTTCATCATTTATTCCTTTGGTATAATAGCATAAGTTTTGCATCCGAACACCCTTATATGAGCATATGAGGAATCTTTCCCAGACTAAATGCGTTCAGGGGCCTGAAATTCAAGAGAACATATGAAGATCGATTAATCAAGTAGCAGGCAGTCCGAACCGCCTCAACCCAAAAGGTCTTGGGCAGCTTCACTGTCTTCAGCATGCAACGAGCCCTTACCACAATGGTCCTATTCATCCGTTCAGTGACACCATTGTGTTGGGCTCTGTCCTTTCATGCCTGATCATGTGCTCTGCACAGTAGCTCTGGAAGTTGTGAGAGGTGTACTCCTTTTCATTGTCCGTGTGCAGACACTTTGTCTCGCGTTCCACCATGGCATGAAATTTCCTAAAGCAATCAAAGACTTGATCCTTCGTCCTCAGCATATAAACCGACACCTTCCTTGATGCATCATCAATGAAGGTCAGAAAATACTTGTTTCTACCCAAATATGCTATGTCCATGGGACCACACACATCGGAGTGAATCAACTGTAGAAGGTCTTCCTTCACCTTTGATCTGGTCTTGAAAGGTGCACTCTTGTTCGTTCTAATCTCACATGAATCACAATGTGATAATATTATGTCTGTGTGACATGGTATCAACTCCTTCCTGCTCAAAAGTGTAAGGCCTTTTACCTCATGTGTCCGAGCCGACGATGCCAGAGATCTGACGTGTCAGCCTCACTAGCATGTAGGCTGCCATCCATGACCTTCACCCAAGTCTTGTAGAGCGTGCAACACAACCTGCCTCTGGTCGTTATAAGAGAGCCCTTGCTGAACTTGCATCTGTTGTTGCTAAACTTCAGATGGTAGTCCTCCCTGTCCAGTTGAGATCCATATATGAGGCTAAGCCGCAAGTCAGGAACGTGCCGGACATCCGGCAGAGTCATTGCACATCCAATATGAAGGATACGGGAAAATCCTCAAGCGCATCACGGAAGCGTGATGATCGCATCGAATGCGATCGGGAGCGACTAGTCGCACTAGTTGCTTGATGCAGCGGAAATTAAAAATTTTTATGTGATGAAACCACATGATCCAAGAACACTTCTCGGATCGTTTCATCTAAACCACAAACAAGTAATAGGATTACCTCTTGAAGCGTGGTTGCGATCGAGTCTCTAAACAAAGAGACCTCCTGTCTCAAGTCCGATCCAATGGAGGAGATGCTTGCGAGCACGTGGATGAGACGTGTGCTTCTCGCAATCCATGTTGATGATCCAAACCACGGATCTCCTGATCTCGACAAATGAGATATGACGTCTTCTTCACGAGCAAGGCACGCCGAAGTAGATGGAGATCCACGAGCAAACGGTCGGGCAACATAACGACGACGTTACGGTGATGGAGGATCTCTCTAGGACATCCATGGTGGACGACCACATGAGAGATAGAGAGAGTAGGCGTGTAGAGAGAAAAGAGAGAGAGAGAGAGAGAGAGAGAGAGAGAGAGCATTCATTGATCTCAAGTGTCAAGAAGAGAAAGGGGTGCCTCTTCTTATATAGTGTTTTGGGAGTCCATGGATCCCAATCCATGGACAATACACAATCAACGGATGAGATTGATTGTGTCTCTTACAACGGCTAGGATTGTTGTTGGTAAAACACAACAATAAGTGATTTAATTTTGAATTAATTCATATTGATACATAATCAATTCCAATTTAAGTCACATTTGACTAGAGAAGAGATAATGAGAAGACTAAACCAATCCCCTAAAATAAGGGGACGACTACCATCAACTCTCATCTCAATATCTCATGAGATCTCATTATCTCATGATTATATCATGATCTCTTGTTGATAATATTTTCACCAAAAAATAATTTCAAATTATCCTATGGAAAATATCAACCATGCCATTAAAATTATGTGAATCTCATTCACAACCCAAAACTAAATGTAATTATATTTTCAATTAATCATTCAATGTGAATCCCATTCACATTAACAATTAATCAACAAATATAAAACACAATATGGCTCTCTCTAATATATTATAAATCACATTTATAATATATATATAATTAATATGGATAGTGATGTCCACATTATTCATATCCATGATAAATAAATCACATTTAATCATCTTGGATCTCCTTTTCTCATGTGCCCAAATAACATGAATCACATTCACATTATTCATATCTTTAATAATTAAATCCCATTTAATTATCTCGGATAACTCTCCTTATAATATGAATCAAATTCATACTATCCATGATAATTAAATCACATTTAATTATCAATTTTCTCGATGCTTGGATACATATATCAACAATGAAATTATCCATGAACTCTTTCAAGGATAATGCGCTTTCTTTGCGGACACTTGGAGATAAGGACATGGCGACTATATTGTTCCACGTATAATGACTTGGAAATTGAGATCACATCTCAAATCCAGATCTCGGGCCTCCCATAGATGTTTGATTAAATCAAGACCGCAAATCTAATCTTATCATTGCATCTGAATCACATTCAGATCAATGTCCAACATTTGGACCAAGATCAGATTACTTCTCTACTGAGAGGAGTCACTAAAATCCAGACCCGTTTCATCACTCCCTAGAAATGGAAGTGTCATGGTTATACAATCATTTATGATTACATCACCTTCAAGTATTCCCAATACCTGTACATCCTGCATATTGGAAGACTCAGAATAAACCCGAAGTATTAGATCAACTTTATATTGTCTACTTCAGGGTTTTATCAGTAAGTTTTCTCATTTGATCATTGGGGGTTGGTATCGATCATACACTTTCAAAAAGCATATATCATACCTAGGTCTAGATCATATACTTTCCAAAAGTATATATCAAACCTTACAAATTCAGTCAAGCTTCCAAAGCGAGACGACCGTGCACACGGAATTTGATTCTTCCCAATATCTCATGAGTGAGCTCATGTCTTCCGGTTCAGTAATGAACCTGTATGATCCCTTTGAGAGATCGTATTACTCATATACCCTTATATACGCACCAACGTGCCGGTGTATAGACATTGGTTAGGTCATCAACCTATTGGTCTGCCAAATGTACATACTCAGACATATAGTAACAAATCTATCTCCGGTTAGAGGATACGTGCCTGTATCGTGACAACATACGATATAGGACTTTGGTTATCTCGATCTCGTTAAGTCAACCCTTTGACTTAACTAATCCGACACCTCCGAATCTCTATTCCTATACAGAGAACCTGCATCAAGAGGTCGGTCAGATATCGGCCTATGAGAGAAAGGATTGTCATCTCCTACTCAGGCTGGAGATCACATCTTAACAATCATTTGACGATGCTTGATGAGTCCTCAATCTAACCCTTTAGATATTCATCCAAGCACCAGCCTCTATGATTTAATTATTGAATCAACAACTGTATGATCATTGAGATGGCCATGGTACATAACCCTAATTATACTAAGGGACCTATTATGCAAATTATTTATTCTTCATTTCAGATCAGGGAATGATATTCACAATAACATTTATTGCATAATGGCTCATCGTGGGCTCGTATGTCCAACAATCTCCCACTAGCCCAAAGAGTCATTAATGGGCTAAGCATTTAAGCCTACACTCATATGACAATCATAGGCTATTTAGAAAATAGCTAGGTAAGCTGATCAGTCACTCTGTTCCTGCGAGACTACGCCAAGTCCTTTTACGGCACTTGCATATCTCCTAGCAACAGTGCTCACATCCAATGCGAATGTTGCATCTTATGCAACCAATACTCAATCTAGTCAAAGCAGTTATAGTGTCCTTGACACTATTGCTCAATAATTATTATAACCGGTATTTCCATAATCCTTATCAGAATACCCTTATTCCTGGAGATCTCTATCTCCTAAGGCATCTACAGTTAAGACCTTTTAGATCTCTATCTATAAAGTCTTAAGTTCTTGAAGATAAGACTTGGAGATCACTATCTCGAAAGTCTTGTCATCTTTGAAGATTTTGTTATTACTACAATCAAGTGTTTTCTCTCCATAGTAGGATTAGCAACACTTTACTACTCCCACTGCATGGCAGATATCTAGCTTTTGTACACATCTAGCATACACTCAACTTCTCGTAACTGATGCACAAGTGCAAGCAGTTCCAGCATTCACTTCCTCAACTCTTTGAGGTGCTATCCCTTTAGATAGGTCAGTACCATATCTTAAGGGAAGGAAGCCTTTCTTGGAATTTTCCAAGAATGGAACATGTCCAAGGTGTAGTACAAATGTGACGGTTCCAATACCCTCTTTTCTTTGCTTCTGAACATCTTCAGAACTAAGATTTAAGAGGTATCCTTGAGATCACATCTCAAGGTATGGAATAGCCATATCATAAAAAACTTATTATCATCCTTATATCATTCCAAATGATTAGGATATTGATCTACATTCAACATGATGAACACATTGGTACTCCCACTAAGCTTCACATGGTTCATCAAGATTCTATTTGAAATCATAACAATTATAATTTCATTAAATCTTATGTTCCAACTCCAAGAAGTTTATTTGAGTCCATAGATGGAGTTCTTCAGCTTGCATACTTTGCTTTCCTCAACCATGAAGCCCTGGGGCTACTTCATGTGAATATCCTCAGAGAGGCATTCATAGAGGAATGCAATCTTGACTTTCATCTCGAAGATGTCAAAGCCAAGTTGTGTAGCTATAGTTAGCAATATTCTGATGGGTATAAGCATGGTTACTGAAGAGCAAGTCTCATTGCAAGCAATGTCTTCTCTTCCGGTGTGTAGCTCATGGCTACGAGCCGTGCTTTGAAGGTCTATACCTTCTCATCAGGTTCCTTTTCTCTTGAAGATCCATTTACACCTTAACGGGTCTTACCCGTATAGATGGATCCTCGAGGGTCCATACACAACACTTGTATATGAAGTCTACCTTAGACCTTTATTGATAACATCCATATTTCTATGTCATGATCCTCAGGAGCTTCATCACATGAAGTCCGATCATTGTCAGACTTAATTGACATATGGAATACATCCTCAAACTCATTTGAAGATGTATTAGTGTTTCATCTTTAATTATCCTTTTAGTTTCCGTTTGGAGCCTCATTACCATCTCAAGATTAAATGAGTTCCTTTACTTAATTTTCACCTTAATTCTCAAGAGAGTCATCCTCTAAGAATCGCATTCTCAGAGATGGGATCTTTTAAGAATCTCAAAGTTATAAAGAAGGTATCCAATACCATCCTTTATTTTCTTATTGAAGTAGCACTCTCTAGTGCTCGATCCCAGCTTACATGCATGGAACCTTATTAAGGATATATAATGTAGTCTCTACTACATATATACCAGGAAACTAAGAGGAAATTTTGCTAAAATTCATCATTGATCAAATCATGTCTCACATGATCCAATTGTATCTCCCTAGAACTCTACTGAGTTTAGGTTTGTTAGGAGGACAGAAATGATATTCATATCTTCATAAGGTATTCTTTGAATTTATCTAACATGTACAAGCTACCTAGGTTAGATCAAATTCATTTCATCTTTCTTCAGGCTTTGGTTCCAAACCAAAATTATAAAATCTTTGAACATTTCAAAGGTTTTTTTAGGTGAAGAGAAGAAATCTCATATCATACATACTCATCAATAGATATCACATATCCATAATTTTATTGTGATATAGATGATCCACATACATCAATATGTATGAGATCTTGAATACCTCGACATCTAACACCATTCCCAGAGAAGGGTGTATTGGACATTTTACTTTTAATACTATATTCACAAGTATGTAAGATTTGAAATTTTAGACATTCTAAAGTTTCATATCTTACTAGTCCATTGATCTCATCAACAAATATATGTCCAAAACTTGATGCCAGATCATTGTCAAATGATCTTCATCCTCCTATTGATCTTTTATGGTTCAACTTTCAGTATTAGAAATCTTAATGAACCATTCATTAATTTTCTAATTTTGTGGAGTCCACTAGATGTTAGATTACAAATATATCCATCATAACTCTTTATGATAGGTTTATTCCAGAATTCATGTTTATTTCCAACATCTAGAAACAAGCAATGAGTGTATTCTAATATCTAGGTCATAGAGACATTCTCTAAGACTAAGGCTCTTCCACTGAAATTCAGAAGTCTATCAATCCAACAGAGATTGTTGCAACAATTGCATCAATATCCATGTGGATAACTACAAACCTTAAGATCAAATTTTTCAGTCTTCTAAAACATATGCAACAATTGCAAGTATCATTATAAGAATGAGATACAATTATTAGACTTTAATCTTATCATATAAGAAAGTCAATTTCAATGATTAAATGTAGATTATTCTGGTGCTCTTTCCGAGTCCTTCTCTAAGGATTCTATACAGACTTGATAATCATACTATCAACACACCAACTTATTGCAGTATTGGCATTCATCCAACTCTTTGGATGTCATATGGAAGTCACAGAAGTAGGTCAACTCTTTGACTTTCCTTCTTACTTGGGTCTGACCCATGCTTCCACTGCGCTTCCTTCATCTATAAACAACCATTGCTTAAGACTAAGGATCTATTATGTTAAATTCAAAAGAATTCAATGTAAGAGCATTTCAGTATTTATACATGCTTCACTAAATTCATACAATATGAATATTATGAAGCTTCATGAATGACTAGAGTATAGATAGTAGAATGATGACCACTCATCATGTCTACATCCATTTAGACTCTCAAAACATTGGTTCAGGTAGGTATTCAAATATTTTGAATATATCATCTCTTATAGAGCTACCATTCTGTATGATGCAGTGAACCATGTCATTCGTGATTAAAATATCGAGAGCACATATGTATGCCAGAACATCTTCTTAGGGTTTTATAAGGATTAATTTACAATTATGATCATCATCGACGTGTCACTTCCAAAGTACACTCGATGAAAGATCAAGACTATAGAGACATACAAACCCCTAAGGTGATGTCTTATTGTCTTATTTAATTGTCATTCCTCATTATGTTGAGGAAACTTGCACATTGCAACCACATACAATATGTATACAATTGCAAGTACAATATCTGGATCATGAGTCCAATCCATGATATTTTACTGGTTATTATTGAGTATATCATTGAGTGGGTTTAATGAAGGATTATCTGAAATAAGAAATTTGCATAAGGGTATATATATTATATATACATATTTTACTTTGATTTAGGAATTTTTATATCAAAGTTGTCTTGCCTTGTCAACACTGAAAGTTCATTCCCTTAATCACTTTCAATGTAAAAGATATATTTACCATTATATCTCAAGCAAGATCTGGGATCTCCTTCCTTATCTTTGTTACATCCCAATAATATGAGAACCTGCAACTCGGATAAAAAGAAGCGGGAACACATTCCGCCTTGTAAGTCCAACTTGCATCTCCCAATTCGGTTTTTAACACCCAGGCCCACCACCCCTAAGGCGATGTTGAGCCATCATTAATTGAACCAACCGTCAACAAGCTTAATACTCACTATACGCAATCCAATATCGCCCCAATAATATGAGGACCCGATATTGGGGTCACTACGTATACGACCTTACTCTTTCGAGAAACGAAGAGCCCGATCGAAATGGATTGTATGCAGGAGCTGTCACTTCGGACAGGCGTCTCCTACATACAATATCTGGCGACGGAACCCTTCGCCTTAATGGGAGACCATGGATGTCACTTATGTGATCCTCCATATCATATTCAAATTCTAATTAATCACTATGAATCATATTCATTATGATTAATTCTTCCAAGGGAAATAACACATCTATTTATAATAGAGTGTATTAATTTTAATTGGATTCCAATTAATCTAATCATATTAAATTAATGATCCAATTAATATCCAACAAACATTTTAATTGTTACTTGAAATATGGTATTATCTCAAATACGTATTATTTCAAATTTTAATAATTTAAAAATACATCGTGATCTCTCAGGCATCATTCGTTCCCTACCCGCTGTCATGGCCAGTCCTGGCGGGAGTGGGACGGACCGCAACCGGTGCGACCCGCTATCCCAGCGATCCCTAACTAGACACCATATCTGCCTCGGGAAAAAGCAATGCCGAGTCAATCATTTTAGGGATTTTATCACTTGTTCCCCTCTGAGATATCGCAATATCAGTTATGCCCCTATATTTTTGGTAATATCAGTTGTGCCCCTCACTTCTTGCTCTGTCATCAGTTGTGCCCTTCCGTCAGATTGATCGTCAAAAATTAAAATAACCATGGTTTATTCAAACCATGGTGTGATTAAGAAGGGTATTATGGTCCATACATCTTCATCTTCTTCCTCCTCCATTTGCTCTTCTTCCTTCTCTTCATAATTTCTCTCTCTTACTAACACCTTCATGCATCCATCGAATCTCTAAAATTTTTACATTTCCACGGACATATCACTCGTTACGATCAAACGACGAATTTTATTGAATTTTTGGATGACTTTTTATGAATCAAGTAGTTAAAATTTTATCAAAATTTAACAAAAAAACTCAACTCCTGTTTCAGCCACACGTGAAGGAGGAGGGTGGAAGGGGCCGGAGGAGGCGCGGGGGTCGGAGGAGGGGCAGGCGAGGGGGCGACGCGTTCAGGGGGAGGGGGAGGCGAGGGCATGGGACGGGGGGAGGGGAGGGGGCGGCAGGCTAGGAGGAGGTGCGGGGCTGGCCGCCGTGATCTGACCACCTCCCACGTTTCCCCGTTGTTCATGACGTTCAGGTCGGTGGCTGCTCTGGTCCTCAGGGATGTGTTCCTCAGGGGTTGTCCTCAGGCCGGTTCTTTGACTGAAATAACCAAACAAGACATGCCTAATGATCTCCGCAGTGCCTTCACTCCAGGCTTTCAGTGTCAGCGGATCTGCACAGAGCTTCAGGATGAAGCAGTCCTCCCCATTGACTCTCTTCTCTCCTATGCACCTTGCATTGGCGAACATACTAGTCGTAGTCCTCGGATCAAGACCCTGTGGAGCATCAGAATACATTGCAATCAAGAGCATGAAAAAATATACTTTGATCAGTCGTTCAACATAGAATAATTGTGTACCTGAAGTGCCCGGCGCAACGGTCGCACGGGACCTTTTGCAGCATGGGCACCAAGCCATGGGGTGTGGCGCCATACAAGCTTTCCATTACAACCAGCATGTACCTTACTCCCACCAACCGAGAGCTCCACGTACCACATATTAGGGTTCAGGCTGGGAGGGGGTGGGGCTGGGAGGGGGGCCAGGGGAGGGAGCACAACGACGGGGAGGGGAGGGGGCAGGGGCAGGGGCGGGAGCGGGGGGCTGGGAGGAGGTGCGGGGAGCTCGGGGCGGCGCGGGGCAGGGGGTGGGGGAGGTCGGGCTGGGAGGGGGTGCGGGGTTGGGCGGCGCAGGGCAGGGACGGGGGTTGCGGGCTGGGAGGAGGTGCGGGGAGCTCGGGGCGGAGCTTGGCGGTGCGGGGCAGGGGCGGGGGCAGAGAGGGAGGAGGAGGAGGAGGTGGAGGAGGAGGAAGAAGAGGATGGAGAAGAGGAGGAAGAAGAAGAGGATGAGGAAGAGGATGTAAAATGACCTCATAACCTTTTTTTTAAATTAATTCTGCTTATGTCCTCAAAGTTAACGTCCGTTTGCACTGTGGATGGACGGTAACTAACCCGAGGGGCACAAGTGACAAAATAACAAGAAGTGAGGGGCACAACGGATATTACCAAAAAGATAGGGGCATAACTGATATTGCGATATCTTGGAGGGGCACAAGTAATAAAATCCCATCACTTTATACTTGAGATGATCATCGGTCTTTCAACCGAAATTATATCATATAATATTCATCAAAACCATTTTGATAATATTATAAGGAGATTTGCTAAACAAATCCCCAATCCTATTCAAGCAGCAAGGTTTTGCATGTAAAAGTTGTCCTACAACTATTGTAGGATAAATTAGAGTTTTCATGAAAATAATATTTGTTGGAGATTTCATATTAACCGATTGTGATCAAGATCAACTATCTTATCAATTTGGTTAATGCAATGTCATTCAAGGAAATAACTATCATCTTTAATTATTCCACAAATATTTATCAATAATTATTTCAGAAAATTAACAATTAATTTTCATTAATTTATTTGAATGACAATCACAAGGTTCATGATAATGATGCAATTTCCAGCAGTGACCCTCACTAACTAAAAATATCATATCTCATTCATTTTAAATCCAAATTAAGCAAAATCAATTTCCAGAGATTGATAACTTGATTTAAAAACGAAACCATGTGATAAACACGCATTTTCAGGCATTGTAAAACCGTAATTAACATCTTAATTACGTTTCTAATCGCCATCTCCGAAACAGTGGACATATGGTCAATAAAACGATCATATCTTGAGCAAACGGAATCCAAATTATGCAAACTCAAATTCCACATTCTTCTTATTTAATGGGGAACATTATCCAATAGTTTCGTATTTAAACATTTTAAACAGGGCCGAAATTTTATCACAAGATAGGGTTGCGAAAAAATTGAAATGCTAAAATCTTCACGGACCCAAACGAGCCCGAATCTTCGTAGGTTCATAGATCTAATCCAAAACCTTCGACAACTTGGCCCTGATACCACTTGAAGGATACGGGAAAATCCTCAAGCGCATCACGGAAGCATGATGATCGCATCGAATGCGATCGGGAGCGACTAGTTGTACTAGTCGCTCGATGCAGCGGAAATTAAAAATTTTTATGTGATGAAACCACATGATCCAAGAACACTTCTCGGATCATTTCATCTAAACCACAAACAAGTAATAGGATTACCTCTTGAAGCGTGGTTGCGATCGAGTCTCTAAACAAAGAGACCTCCTGTCTCAAGTCCGATCCGACGGAGGAGACGCTTGCGAGCGCATGGATGAGACGTCTGCTTCTCGCAATCCATGTTGATGATCCAAACCACAGATCTCCTGATCTCGACAAACGAGATACGATGTCTTCTTCACGAGCAAGGCACGCCGAAGTAGATGGAGATCCACGACCGATCGGACAACATAACGACGATGCTGCGGCGATGGAGAATCTCTCTAGGACATTTATGGTGGACGACCACATGAGAGATAGAGAGAGTAGGCGTGTAGAGAGAAAAGAGAGAGAGAGAGAGCATTCATTGATCTCAAATCTCAAGAAGAGCAAGGGGTGCCTCTTCTTATATAGGGTTTTGGGAGTCCATGAATCCCAATCCATGGACAACACACAATCAACGGATGAGATTGATTGTGTCTCTTTCAACGGATAGGATTGTTGTTGGTAAAACACAATAATAAGTGATTTAATTTTGAATTAATTCATATTGATACATAATTAATTCCAATTTAAATCACATTTGACTAGAGAAGAGATAATGAGAAGATTAAACCAATCCCCTAAAATAAGGGGACGGCTACCATCAACTCATGAGATCTCAATATCTCATGAGATCTCATTATCTCATGATTATATCATGATCTCTTGTCGATAATATTTTCACCAAAAAATAATACCAAATTATCTTATGGAAAATATCAACCATGCCATTGAAATTATGAGAATCTCATTCACAACCCAAAACTAAATGTAATTATATTTTCAATTAATCATTCAATGTGAATCCCATTCACATTAACAATTAATCAACAAATATAAATATGGTACTCTCTAATATATTATAAATCACATTTATAATATATATATGATTAATATGGATAGTGCTGTCCACATTATTCATATCCATGATAATTAAATCACATTTAATCATCTTGGATCTCCTTTCCTCATGTGCCCAAATAACATGAATCACATTCACATTATTCATATCTTTAATAATTAAATCACATTTAATTATCTCAGATAACTCTCCTTATAATATGAATCAAATTCATACAATCCATGATAATTAAATCACATTTAATTATCAATTTTATCGATGCTTGGATACATATATCAACAATGAAATTATCCATGAACTCTTTCAAGGATAATGCGCTTTCTTTGCGGATACTTGGATATAAGGACAGGGCGATTCTATTGTTCCACGTATAGTGACTTGGATATTGAGATCACATCTCAAATCCAGATCTCGGGCCTCCCATAGATGCTTGATTAAATCAAGACCGCAAATCTAATCTTCTCATTGCATCTGAATCACATTCAGATCAATGTCCAACATTTGGACCAAGATCAGATTACTTCTCTATTGAGAGGAGTCACTAAAATCCAGACCCGTTTCATCACTCCCTAGAAATGGAAGCGTCATGGTTATACAATCATTTATGATCACATTACCTTCAGGTATTCCCAATACCTCTACATCCTGCGTACTGGAAGACTCAGAATAAACCCGAAGTTTTAGATCAACTTTATACTGTCTACTTCAGGGTTTTATCAGTAAGTTTTCTCATTTGATCATTGGGAGTTGGTATCGATCATACACTTTCCAAAAAGCATATATCATACCTAGGTCTAGATCATATACTTTCCAAAAGTATATATCAAACCTTACAAATTCAGTCAAGCTTCCAAAGCGAGATGACCGTGCGCACGGAATTTGATTCTTCCCAATATCTCATGAGTGAGCTCATGCCTTCCGATTCAGTAATAAACCTGTATGATCCCTTTGAGAGAACGTATTACTCATATACCCTTATATGCACACCAGCGCGCCGGTGTGTAGACCTTGGTTAGGTCATCAACCTATTGGTCTGCCAAATGTACATACTCAGACATATAGTAACACATCTGTCTCCGGTCAGAGGATGTGTGCTTGTATCGTGACAGCATACAATATAGGACTTTGGTTATCTCGATCTCGTTAAGTCAATCCTTTGACTTAAATAATCTGACACCTCCGAATCTCTATTCCTATGCAGAGAACCTGCATTTAGAGGTCGGTCAGATATCAGCCTATGAGATAAATGATTGCCATCTCCTACTCAGGCTAGAGATCACATCTTAACAATCATTTGACGGTGCTTGATGAGTCCTCAATCTAACCCTTTAGATATTCATCCAAGCACCAGCCTCTATGATTCAATTATTGAATCAACAGCTGTATGATCATTGAGATGGCCATGGTACATAACCCTAATTGTATTAAGGGACCTATTATGCAAATTATTTATTCTTCAATTCAGATGAGGGAATGATATTCGCAATAACATTTATTGCATAATGGCTCGTCGTGGGCTCGCATGTCCAACACAATATCAGTCTGAACTGAGATGGTGCCCGTGCCATTGATCTTGGAGTAACTGTTGTTCTCCATCATGGCTCTCCCAAATCTTCCTCCGTATAGGAAGTGAAGAACTCCCTGTGTGGAGTCATGTGGTAGGAGGCGATCGTATCGACGACCCACTCGGAGTCATCCCCTGCATGTTGACACTACTCCTGAATAGTGAGAACCAACTGATCATCGTCATCATCGGCTATTGCTGCAGCAATGTTCTCATCTTCATCTTTCTTCTGATTCTTTTTGGCTTATGCGTGCTCTCTTTTTAAGACTCTACAATCTCTCTTCCAGTAATCAGGCTTATTGCAATGATGGCACTTTCCTATGTCCTTGGACTTCTCTCTGGGTCTGTTTCATGATTTTCCCATGCTACTTGGCCCGCCTCTTCTTTCAACTGCGTACACATGTGAAGAAGAGGACTCTCCCGATGATTGTCGTCTGATTTCTTTATTAAAAAGACTGCTCTTGACCATAGGGATGGTCAGCTTGCCATTTGTAGCGGAGTTGCTTACGATAATCACCAAGGTTTTCCAACTGTATGGCATGGAACCCAGTAGAAGAAGCACATGTAATTCATCATCTAGTGCCATGTTCATGATATTCAGTTGATTGATGAGACACTGGAACTCATTCAAGTGCTCAGCAACATTTATCTCTTCCTTGTATTTTAGATTCACCAACTTCTGAATCAAGAACGCCTTGTTGGTGGCCATCTTCAGCTCATAGAGCTCTATCAGTTTCTCCTATAATTTCTTTGCATCTATCTCTTATGCGACATGGTGTAATACCGATAAGTCCGGCCATTTCCAGATGGTGCCAACTGCTTTCCTGTTCAGCTTCGTCCAATCACCTGCAGACATGCCCTCGGGCTTAGTTGTTTCTTCTTCCACCGGATCATGGAGGTCCTTGCAAAACCAGATGTGCTCCATCTTGGCCTTCCATATTTGCCAATTTGTGCTCGTCAGCTTGATCAATGTGTCTTTGTCATCCTTTCCCATCTCGACAACGCGAGCTCTAATACAACTTGATGGGAAATTGAGGGATTCCCTTAACTTGTCCCACAAAGGATGGCTAGCAACGGAATATTCCCTACACGGGAAATAAGAAAAATAATCATAGCAAAATAATCAAGAAACCACAGAGAGACGAGAAATTTTATGTGGGAAAACCCTCCTCGATGTGAGGGCGGGGAAAATCCACGGGGCACGATGACTTGCAACAAAATCCAATAGGCCGGAAAAATGAGAAGGCACAACATCTTCTCAGTTTTGTTGCCCAACAAAGCTGAGTCTCAATTACAAGAATAAATCAAATAACTAGCACCTTGTGCTTGGAGAACACGATACCACTGCTTCTCCTCATCATGTGATGTCGCTCCACGAGAACGTACCTCCCTGGCAGTCGATCCTCGCGCCTCTAGTGCAGATGCTCCTCGCAGATGCGACTTCTCTTCACGCCCCTGTAGGCTAACTCTTCGTGCCTTGCGCGAACTTGCTCCTCACGCCTTGCGTTGGCTACTTCTATCGTTGCTTGGGGAGAGAGAATAAGAGAGAAGAGAGAGAGATGCTTGAGTTGGGATGATCTCCAATACCATGCATGGGGTCTTATTTATACTACTCTTGCCTCCTCTCTCCAATCCTACTCCTACATGAAGTAGGAGTCCCTAAAGGGATAACAAGCCTTTTTCCTTTTTTAAATTATTGGGAATGGATAATGTTCCCAACAACATCCCTCTCCGTTCCCAATGGAGAGGTGTCTTCAAGAAGATGATCGCTGAGAGGTGACACCGCTCATCTCTCTACAGAGCTGCAGTTTGTCATGAGTCATATCCTTCATTAGCAAATCTGATGGATTTTCATATATGTGGACCTTCTTCAAAATGAGATGCTTCTTGTCAATAGTATCTCTAAACCAATTATATTGCACGTCTATATGTTGTGCAAGCATGGTGCATCGTTCTCTTGCTCAGATCAATGGCGCTCTGGATATCACGGAAGACAATCGGCTCACTGTCTTTGCATCCAAGATCACCAAGAAATCGTTATACCACAACAATTCTTTTCCTGCTTCTACTGTTGCAATGTACTCGGCTTCAGTCGTTGAGAGTGCATGCATTTTTGCAACTTGGATTGCCACGAAATCGCTCCCCCTGCAAAAGCAAAAATGTATTCGGAAGTCGATTTCCTCTGATCCACATCTCCTACCATGTTAGCATCTGTGTATCCACAGAGTTTGGGATCTGACCTCCCAAACATTATACACATACTTGAGGTTCCTCTCAAGTATCTCAGAATCCACTTCACTGCTTCCCATGGCATGAGCAATGCCGGGTCTGTTGCAAACCATGTCGTACATAAGGCTGCCAACTGCGAACTGGTTAGGAATCTTGGTCATCTCAACTCTCTCCTAAGAACTAGATGGACATGTTTCTTTCATCAACTTGAAATGAGCTACAAGGGGTCTGCTGACAGGCTTCGCATTTTTCACGGTGAACCGCTCCAGAATGCTCAACATACTTCTCTTATGACAACCATAACATGAATTTCTTCCTGTCGTGAGTAATATGCATCCCAAGTATATTGCTTGTCTTGCCTAAATCCCTCATCTCAAATTCACTGGAGAGCTCCCTTTTGAGCTTTGCAATCAACCCAGGATCATGACCAATTATCAGCATGCCATCCACATATATCAAAAGGATAGTGAACCTGCCATTGAGAAGATGTCAAACATACACACATGGATCTGTTGTAGTCCTCTTGAAGTTTTGCTTTGTCACGAAGGCATCAAACTTCAAGTACTACTGTCTAGGTGCTTGCTTCAAGCCATAGAGACTCTTTCTCAGTCTGCAAATCATGTGCGCTTTCCCTTTCTCCTGGTATCCTCGTGGTTGCTCCATGTAGATCTTTTCATTTAGGTCACCGTGAAGAAAAGACGTCTTCATGTCCATCTGCTCTATCTCATGGTCTATGATTACAACAAGGCCTAGCACAACTCTCATAGAATTCATCTTCACAAATGGTGACAAGATCTCATCGTAGTCTACACCTTCTTTCTGATTGAATCCCTTCACAACCAATCTGGCCTTGCACTTCAATTGCTTGCCACCATCATCTGTCTTCATCTTGTAGACTCACTTGTTCTTCAATGCTCTCTTGTCTGTAGGAAGCTCAAAAAGATCATAGGTATGATTTTACTTCAGAGACTACATCTCTTCATTCATTGCATTCTGCCAATGATCTCTCTCCTTATGCTCTTGTGCCTCCTCAAAAGTGTTGGATCATAATGATCAGTCAACATCATGTATTGGGAAGTAGGATAGCGAGATGATGGCTTATGTACCCTCCTAGATCTCCTTAACCTGAGGCTCTGCTGCATATGTTTCTTGATGAGGTTGATTGCCCTGCCTAGGATCCCTTGGACCTGCAGCAGCGGGGTCTGCATCTGGCTCATGTTGCTCTAACTGTGCATCTTCTCTATTTGTACCTAATACCGGAGAAGGATCTAAGTCCTCATCGCTATCGTCATCCATAGCATTCCCATATGAGTTACCATCACCACTATCATCCTCAACCAAAGTCTGGTTCTCATAGAAAATCACATTTCTATTCCTGTTAATGGTCTTCTTCTTTAAATCCCAAAGTCGGTATCCGAACTCCTGATCTCCATAGCCAACAAAAATATAGGACACTGCCTTTTCATCAAACTTGTTCCTCTGTTCCTTCGGTATAAATGCTTAAAATTTGCATCCAAACACCCTCATGTGAGCATATGAGGGATATTTCCCAGACAAAATTCATTCAGGGACCTGAAAATTCAAGTGAACATATGAAGATCGATTAATCAAGTAGCAGTCAGTCCGAACCGCCTCATCTCAAAAGGTCTTGGGCAGCTTCACTGTCTTCAACATGCAACGAACTCTTTCCACAATGGTCCTATTCATCTGTTCAGTGACACCACTCTTCCCTTTCATGCCTGATCCTGTGCTCTGTATAGTAGCTCTGAAAGCTGTGAGAGATGTACACCCCTCTATTGTCTGTGCATAGACACTTCAACACTTTGCCTGTCTTGCGCTCCACCACGACATGAAATTTCCTGAAGCAATCAAAGACTTGATCCTTCATCCTTAATATATAAACCTACACCTTCCTTGATGCATCATCAATGAAGGTAAGAAAATACTTGTTTCCACTCAAAGACGATATGTCCATGGGACCACACACATCGGAGTGAATCAACTGCAAAAGGTATTCCTTCACCTTTGATCTGGTTTTGAAAGGTGCACTCTTGTTCTTTCCAATCTCACATGAATGACAATGTGACAATATTATGTCTATCTGACATGGTATCAACTCCTTCCTGCTCAAAATTTGTAAGCTCTTTTGGCTCATGTGTCTGAGTCGATGATGCTAGAGATCTGACGTGTCAGCCTCATTGGCATGTAAGCTGTCATCCATGACCTTCACCCGAGTATTGTAGTGCGTACAACACAATCTGCCTCTAGCCATGATAAGAGATCCCACGCTGATCTTGCATCTGCTGTTGTCAAACTTCAGATGGTAGCCATCCCTATCCAATTGAGATCTGGATATAAGGCTCACCCACAAGTCAGGAACGCACCTGACATCCTGCAGAGTCATTGCACATCCAATATTAGTCTGAACTGAGATGGTGCTCATGCCAATGATCTCGGAGTGACTGCTGTTTTTCCATCTTGACTCTCCCAAAATCTCCCTCCGTATAGGAAGCGAAGAACTTCCTGTGTGGAGTCACGTGATAGGAGGCGGCCGTATCGACGACCCACTCGAACTCATCCCCTGCATGTGGACACTGCTCCTGAATAGTGAGAACCAGCTGATCATCGTCGTCATCGGCTACTACTGCAGTAATGTTCTCATCTTCATCTTTCTTCTGATTCTTTTTGGCTTCTACTTATTCTCTTTTCAAGACTCTACAATCTCTCTTATAATGACTAGGCTTTTTGCAATGATGGCACTTTCCTCTATCCTTGGACTTATCTCTGGGTCTCTCTCATGATTTTCCCCTGCTACTTGGCCTACCTCTTCTATCATCTACGTACACATGTGAAGAAGAGGACTCTCCAGATGATCGTCATCTGATTTCTTCATTCAAGAGACTACTTTTGACCATAGGGATGGTCAGCTTGCCGTCTGTAGCGGAGTTGCTCACGGTAATCATCAAGGTTTCCCAACTGTCTGGTAGGGAATCCAGTAGAAGAAGTGCCTACAATTCATCATCTAGCGCCATGTTCATGGTACTCAGTTGATTGATGAAACTCTGGAACTCATTCAAGTGTTCAACAACTTTCATCCCGTCCTTTTACTTTAGATTCACCAACTTCCGAATCAAGAATGCCTTGTTGGTGGTCGTCTTCCGCTCATAAAGCTCTGTAAGTTTCTCCCATAATTTCTTTGCATCTGTCTCTTCTGCGACATGGTGGAATACCAACTCCAGCTAGTTCTGGATTGTGCCGACTATTTTCCTATTCAACTTTGTCCAATCACCTGTGGACATGCCCTCGCGCTTACATGTTTCTCCTTCCACCAGATCATGGAGATCCTTGCAAAACAAGATGTCCTCCATCTTGTCCTTCCATATTTTCCAATTCGTGCTCGTCAACTTGATCATTGTGCCTTCGTCATCCTACCCCATCTCGACAAAACGAGCTCTGATACCATTGATGGAAGGATGGCTAGCAGAAGAGCGTTCTCTACACGGGATCCAAGAAACATAATCATAGCACAATAAGCAAGCAACCACAGAGAGGCGTGAAATTTTACGTAGGAAAACCCTCCTTGATGTGAGGGAGGGGAAAAGCCCACGGGGCACGACGATCCGCAACAAAATCCAATAGGCTGGAAAAATGAGAGGGCACAATATCTTCTTAGTTTTGTTGCCCAACAAAACTGAGGCTCGGTTACAAGAATAAATCAGATAATTGTCACCTTGTGTGATGCCCCTCCTCGAGAACGGAACTCCCTGGCGGTTGCTCCTCGCGCCTCTAGCGCAGACGCTCCTCGCAGATGCGACTTCTCTTCGCGCCCCTGCGGGCTAACTCTTCGCGCTTTGCGCGAACTTGCTCCTCACACCTTGTGTGGGTTACTTCTCTTCTTGCTTGAGGAGAGAGAGAATTAAGAGAGAAGAGAGGGAGAGATGCTTGAGTTGTGATGATCTCCAATGCCATGCATGAGGTCTTATTTATACTATTCTTGCCTCTTCTCTCCAATCCTATTCCTACGTGAAGTAGGAGTCCCCAAAGGGATAATCAACTTTTTTCCTTTTTTTAATTTATCCGTTCCCAATAATTAGAGCTCTCGTTGTTTGCTCTATCAGTACGACTGATGATGTTATAGATAAGTCTGGAATTCTATATATCTACGAAAGAAATCATCAGTTGCAGTTTTTAAAAAGAAAAAGGAAAGTTCTCAACAAAAACCCTATCCTACAAACATAATTCATACACTCTGAGGAAAGAAACCTTACATATAATCTTGAGTAATGATAGCTTAAGTAGAGAAACTGAGAATAATTAAGATGAGTTGAACTAGTTACTCCAGATGGTCGAAGGTTACTTCAGTAATCTTAACAAGTTTCTGCATGCACAGATACTAGAAAACTTTTCTGTTCTGAAATATAGAATAAATATAAGGAATGAGAAAGAAAGATAAAGAAACAGTGAAATCAATCATAGAGGGGACCAAGATTTTGGATAAATAGTGCTTTTGTACAATAGTGGTATAAATGAGCACACTCCTTAGTATATTCTTCGTAGCTCATATTGCAGTGTTCCGAATGGACTGACAGCAACTGTGCTCATCCGTTCCTCACCTCCCTCGCCCTTTCTCCCATCCATTTCCATTCATATTCAATCGGACAAGAGAAAAGACTGACGTACTTGTCCCTCAGTTTGGCAAAAGCTTGGTGTTTTTCCCTCTACAATTGGATCTCCTGTTGCATCTTTTTAATATCCTCTTCATGTGGAAATGCAAAACGTGATTGCCTCAAAGGTCACATTCTTCTCTTTCTCTTGTTTACTCTAACAGTTTTTTGCTGTTTTTTTTTCTCTTAACTTTTTTTGAAGTTGGTTTTGTTTGGCACCTCAGATTTTCTAAGTTGCCCCCAAGATTGTTCCCGGTAAGGTGTGTCATTCTTGAAAAAAATTTGATTTGTGCAGTTGAGTTGAGTACATATGAACTGAGTTTGTATTGGTTTCAATTCTCCGCCTTTGATATGTATTAGAAGTGGCCTCCACCTGAAGATGCATGTATTAGATAGAACTCATAGCAATGAAGGTGTGCAAGCCGTGGTTTGCTCTTCTTCGAAATTTTCTGGGTGGAGTGATTTCCCGAAAGGCCTTCATGTTCTTCTCCTCGATCATGATCATACGTCTGCAGCAGAAATAAAATTAAAGCTCGAGAAAATGGATTATATAGGTAAGCATGCCTCTTTTAGTTCTGTACTTCCAACTTATTCTTATGGTCAATGCTAAAAGAAATTCCCTTTCTTGCAATAATTAATCTGTACATAATCGATATTTCTTGAAAAAAAATTCATTGACTTGAATCTCTCAAACTGAAGAAAGAACCATCATTTTTTTGTTTAAAATAAATTCACTACTCTATTTGCAGTGGTAAAATAAAGAAAGAAAATACTAATTATAACTTCATTTCGTGTGTGTTTTTGTGATTACATTATTGAATTTACAATAAATTCTCGCTTCTTTCTTTCCGCAGTTTCTTTATTTTCTAATGAAAAAGATGCAATGGAAGCGATTGTGAGCAGGACGGATAATTTTCATGTTGCCATAGTAGAGGTAGACGTCGGCAGCAGCCAAGAAAGCTTCAGATTTCTTGAAACATCTAAAGGCCTCCCAATCCTCAGTAAATATATTACCACATGAATATATGTTCCTTCATGGATTTATTGTTTATTTCTCTATCAAAAAAAAACAACAAAAATCACCTCCTATATGTGAATCAAATAAAACTAACTTAAATATTATAATTTTCTTTCTGTTGCAGTGGTTTCTAATGACAATTGCTTGAGTACCGTGATGAGGTGTATGGCTGTGAGTGCTATTAACTTCCTATGACATCATCGATTTCACGAATCGCAATATTGATTAGAACTTTTGCAACTTGGGGAGGTGGAGATTCTTCAGAAATCATTGTCAGAAGACAAGCTTAAGAATATTTAGTTAAGTACTAGATTCGAAAAAAATTCTGAAGCTCATAATTCTGTTATGTTCTGTGAGAAAATGGGGGCCCTGAGAAGGCCTTCAATGCAGGGGGGAGTGTGCCGTGCAGATCACGGAAACCCACCCGAGAAACCGTTGTCAGGATGCTTCAAATGCATATGGAAACTTCTAATTCCGAAAATCCAAACCAGAGCAATGCGGGAAACAACGTGAAAGAGCGCGGGAATCAATTGGCACAAGGACTCCCAGCACAATCCGCTCCACAACTGGAGCAAGGAATCTGGTCCTCTAATGGCGTAGATTCCCATGGTCAATGTAGTGCAGAGCAAGAACGTGAAATGACCTGTAATGATACTCCTGATGACGCCTTCATGTTCAACTTCTCCGAATTAAGTTCTGCCGAAGATGCATACAATTGGTTGATACATGGATACGATTCTCATGAAAAAGATGTGTCAATGGCTCCGAAAGAGATTGCGACAGAAGCAATGGATTCGATTTGCAGTTCGAAAGAAGGAAGAAGCGTTGAACCGAAGGAATCCATATCCTATGGTGCGAAAACTGTGTAATGTCAAGGGTCAAGTTAAGAAAGATTCAATTTTAAACCACAGTTCAAGTCATCATGGCAGCAAGAACAGCAAGAGTATAATAATGGATTGAAAAATTAGTTCAAGTCATGTGCATAAAGATCAAATATTTATGTTATTTTCTCTCCAAATTTGGAATCTGTATAGGGATCAAGTATAATAATTCATGCTTTTCCCCATTTCGATAATGTTTGAAAATCGGAAGCGGAAGCCGAATGATAAAACAGAGCATAAAGAACAGGAAAAGATAAACATGGAACACCATGATTTTACGTGGAACCCTACTCCGTGAGGAGCGGGATGAAACCACGGGAGAAGCCCTCAAAGGGGCATATGCTTCATTGCTTTTTCTCAATGGATGCAGGAGGTCTGGGGCTCCTTATATAGCCTCTCCAGAGCCTCCAAGTCTCATCACTGGACGATGTAAGACTAAACAACTGGATGTGGTAAATGGATCCTGGAGGGATCCATTCACCCTCCTACAACACAATAGGCACACATAACAAATACTCCAACACTCCCCCTCAAGCAGGAGCATGTAATGCTCAGCTTGGACAAACAGAAAGAAACTCAATTCAACGCTACAGGATACTACGGACAATATCAACCCAACGCGCACATTGCTGCAGTCGAGGACGTTGCTTCTCATGCCGTGCAGGGGAGGAGGACGAACGGGCTGGAGTGTGAGTCAACTGAAGACTCGGAATATGACCATCGAGTCTGAAACTGCACCTGAAGTCTCCTCGTCGGAGAACTGGGTCTCTCCCATCTGGCTCAGAGAATGATACTCTACTCTGGAGTACCTATGATACCGCATGAAAACCCTTGCACTCAATGGCATATGGAATGGTCCTCTGCTCTGGAGTCCCTATGGCTCACATGAAAACGCTGGCCTGATAACAAGAAGGATGATGGGGACCTCTGAACTGATGGCATACACGTGCTCATCTGAAATTGACCACATCCATGTGCGTGTCTGAAAATGAGTCTCTCTCTCGAGATCTCGAAAAAGGGCCTCTCATCTTGGAGTGCCTCAAACTTGGACTCTGATTAATCTATCGAGTCTGAATCTGCGCATCAAAGTATGATTCGGAATCTGAACGTCGAGTCTGGAATTGCGCATGGAAAAATCTTCATTTGAAAAACTGTAGAGTCTAAAAAATAACTGGCCTTTGGAATTTGACATCTGAATCTGCAACCGGCACTATGACTCTACATATACTCCCCTTTTTCCCATACTTATCGGAAAATATGAGCGTCGACCAAGTTGGGAAGACAAGATAATATGGGGGTAAACAAGAACATCCAAAAAACTTGCGGCTTTTCTTCAAATTTTTTAAGCTGTCCATTTTTTTAACATAAGCCATTCATCATCATTTTTTATCAGCTTTTCGTATTTTTTTAAATTCTTGCGTATGGCTTTTTTCGATGTACGCGCCTTTTTTTCTTTTTCTTCTTCTTTTTTTCTCTCTTTCCTTTTTTAACAAAAGCTTTGGCCCATTTGGGCCTAAAAAATCATCATTTTTTTATTTGTACTCACGACCACTTGGCCCTTCAAACCCCCCCCCTCTCTCTCTTTCTTTTTTTTAACGTAACTCACGACCCAAGGGGCTTAAAGCAGCCTGAAAATAACGCACCGTCCCCCCAAAAAATTGTATAAGAATGGGCCCCTTTAGGTTCCCCATGAGGGAGCCCTTCTCTGGAAAGAAAAAAATGCCGCCGCCAGACGCCGCCATTGTTTGTGCGATGGGGTTCTCCTCGCCTGGGGATGCGCGAGCTTCGCGGGGTCACCTGGGGGCGACGCGGTCGCCTGGAGTGAGAGAGAGGGAGGCGGGGCTCGTCGCCTGGGCGGGTTTTGCCTGATGGGGATGCGCTGGAGTAGGATTTCCTGATGGGGATGCGCCTGGGGGTTCGCGAGCACTGCTGACTACGTGCATGAACGCGCGATGTAGGGTTATGCGGAAACCTGCACCACCATCTGGGTCTGCTACGCACAGGAGTCGCGGGTCTTTGGGGCGGCACTACCATGAATGGGTTGCTTTCTGGCAAGCGTGTTGGATCACGCAAAAGAGGCGGAAGCTCGCCGCCATGCACCTGGTCGCGTGAGGAAATCGTCGCTCAGTGTTGGAAGATGGCCGCCTTGAAGGTGTGCATGCCACCTACATACGAGAAGGCGAGAGGGGTTGTGCGATCTGGGGTGTTTGGCTGGAGAGCATGACGTGGCTAGTCGTGGGCCGCCGCCTGAAGCCTGGATGGCGAGAGGGCTCTACCGCCTGAAGCCTGGATGTGCGATGGGTTGCACGCCTGAAGATCTGGTGCATTCGCCTGGAAGCAACCACGGGGTTGCTGATCTGGGAGAAGGAAGTCGCCGCCATGAAGATGCAGATCTGGAGGGCCTGAAGTTGATTGCACCAGGCATGGGGACAGACCTAGGGTTCTGAAGAACCGCACGGAGGAGATGCGGCCTGTGCCGCTTGCTACAATCAGGAAGAGATTTGCGCCGCCAAAAATTAGGGTTCCAAAAAAACTGGAACTCAAACAGACTCCAAAAAATGCTGAAGATCTTCAAGAATAATTAATCGAAATCTCGAACAATAAAAATAGATCTCAAGAACAAATCCTCGAGAATCGAATTGCTCTGATACCATGTTAGAAAATCAGAAGCGGAAGCAGAATGATAAAACAGAGCATAAAGAACAGGAAAAGATAAACATGGAACACCATGATTTTATGTGGAACCCTACTCCGTGAGGAGCGGGATGAAACCACGGGAGAAGCCCTCAAAGGGGCATATGCTTCATTGCTTTTTCTCAATGGATACAGGTGGTCTGGGGCTCCTTATATAGCCTCTCCAGAGCCTCCAAGTCCCACCACTGGACGATGTGGGACTAAACAACTGGATGGATCCATTTACCCTCCAACAACACAATAGGCGCACATAACAAATACTCCAACAGATAATGCATAACTTTTCTCAACATCATGGGATGCATGTAATTCAAAATCACAGTCCAGGAATTGGGAACATTCATGAACCTCTGTCGGTAATATCTGCTTTACCTCTATTATTTATTCAGTTCTCCCTGCACATTGACATTTGAGTGCTAAATACAACCACTCAGAAAAAGATGCTTTTACTCAAACACAATGCACCATCTCTCTTCTATTCTATCACGAAGTCTTCGCGATTATTATTCTAAAACTAAAAAACAACTCAGTTTTCAATAAATTATTATATTCGATTACTTTTTTACGATGAAACCCTGAGCGCAAGTTCTCCACCATGACATAAATATTTTCTTAAACTCCTTTCAAAAAATGTATTTACTTAAACAAAGACAGTTTGGAGGAAAATTCAAAGAGGATGCATTCGTGCAATCATATTCACCTCATACAACAAACTTATTTTTTTTGGCTTGTTGTTTGTCTGGCTATATATGCAACTTTTGGATCATTAAAAAATTAAAGCCTACATATGAATGATTAAGGGAAAAATGGAACATAAAAACATATCATTCATTAACCATAACCAAGTCTAAGAGTTATAAGTTATAACAAGGTCCAATATCCGTAGTACAAAAAAACTGCATACAATTATCCCTACTCATATGTACTCCAAAAAATCACTAGTCATCCATATAACACCTCCTATGACATCACATGTGTCATCTCCTTCGAATGTATTGGCGCTCTGTAGGTGCTTGTTGAGGAAGTGTCGTAGACGGTTCCACTGGGAAGGAAGATAATATATTGTCACGATCAATGTGCTCAATTTGTGAGATTTCTTCGCCACTCGTTTCATCATAGTTCAAAGAGGTAATGGTGAATGGCGATACGATGGTCCAGGCTCGCTCTGTGGGCCTTTCTCTCATCGGTGCAGGTGGAGTTTTTTGTATTCTCTCCGACTCGCATTCAGCAATAGGAATTTGATATTCAACCCACGAAGCTTGTATGTCCCAAGCTTGCTCTGTGCTCATCCTCCCCGTGGTCTGCATACACATCCATGTCCTCTACCGCGTCCATGTCTCTATGAAGATGTACCCTCGGTCGATCTTCCCTCCTCGTCGTCTTCATCTTCATGGAGTTCATCCCTAAATTGTCGCTAGATAGAGTCATCGACAAGGCATCGATGTCTGTCCCACTTCGATTACATCCTCGTTTGGTCCCACAAGTCGAACGATCTCATCTAATCGTGTTAACTGTAAAATGGAACAAAAAGTTGACAAGATATCTAATAAAGAAAAAGGAGATGTTATCTATGGAGTTTACGTTGACATACCACCATGTCGAGCACACATCCATGCCTCTCTATAAATCATCCTGTGATGCGGTTGTACCACGCCATATAATCTCCAGATTCGTCTTCACCTCCATGACCAATGGGTGTGGTAGACAACACGCACTCACGTCGATTGTTCGATATCTGCACATAGTTTGCATGGAACTGTACCCAATCGATGGGCATCTTCCCTCGAAGATCAATGTTGTGAAGATGTGTAAATGTGTCACATTGAATTAAGATCTCTTGGACCGCACCGAAATGGCGTAAGACTCTGTCGGGCACATACAACTCCACGATGCAAAAATGGATTAGTAGTACCCGAGCAGTGTATAGATTCAGGGCTTCTAGGCAATATGGAGGGAGAGAGCTCATGATCTCAGCGGTGTACGGTCCCTATATAACCTGTAAGTAGTGTCACAAAAAATAGTAAATGAGATATTAAAGACTAGTTAATTCGTTACCTGATCAGAAGTATGGAGATCAAAGGCATCTCTGTAAGGTTGTACAACATGGGTAGGCTCGGATGTTACTTCAAACTCCGCACGCCGGCGACAACCTAGGGGACTACCATGCCACAACAGGCATCTACGTATCACCGGCGCGATGTGAGGAAATCGCTTCCAGGCCCATAGCTGTAGAAGGATAATCGGGCCACTAATCTCCGTGTCCGCCCTCGATGCCATACACATGTGTCTATATAGGTAAGTTAAACATGTAGATCCCCAACTATAAGCTCCACATGCCTCTAGATATTCCAATAGTGGTAAGTACATCAAGGACACCTCATTTCCTGACTTGACAGGAAAACAATCCCTCTAATCAACTGCAAAATATAAGATCGTGCGTATCTGATAACCATATTTGCGTTCGCATCTGCAGGGAGTTCAAAGAAATGCTTCTGATGGCATGTCATCCATAAACGAGCACCATCAATATCTTGCTTATGTGATCACACACCTAATAGTCTCTCACAATGATCCGCCAAGCTTGGCGAAGTTGTCTGAGCAATCACAACGTGCCCATCTATCTTCAATTCGAACAAAATTGCAACACCTTGGAGAGTAGTGGTCATCTCCTCACGACGTATATGGAATGTATGAGTCTCCGGTCTCCATCTCTCTACTAATGCAATCACCAAATGCCAATCCAAGAAAATAAACTGTAGCTGCAGAACCCCAAAAAAACCTGTGGTGTATACGTGCACCATCAATCTCTCATCTATCATTGACCGACATAGTGTACCTTCTCATCTCCTATAATGTAGCCACCTAGACACCTGCAAGCCAACAATGAGAAAAAAATAGTATGCAAACATGAAGAATGTACATCAAAAAGTGTTCCAATACTCACATCCCCCGACAACACAACACGTGAACGGTGCTCGCGCTGCTGGCGAAGAACTGAATGGTCAACTGGGCCCGACTCCATCTGCATTAAGATATCAATGGAATAAAAGTACGAAAAAGTTTTAAAAGTACTCAAAAGTTATAATATTCATAAAACCTACTATGTAAATTTCTATTTGGACACTTCCTCCTCTTGTGACCTTTTTCCCTGCATAGACCACACTTATTTGTGTTATTGGTGGATTGTCGTCGATTTCAGGCATTATGACCATCTAAGTGACATGATCCACATTGTGGAGGAATAACCGACTCCCTCAAATCCATCTCATTGTAGATGTGTTTAGACTTCAGTCTACCATTTTTCCTCAATCTAGTTGGGTTGTCATGTTGGAATTTTAGTCCACTTATCTTTATCGCCAATTGGAAAGAAAATACCATCGTAAATTTCTTTTTGGACACTCCATGAGTTTCATGTCCCATGTACTCTTCCACATCCACATTCAAATGTGACATGACAACACAAACATGAGAGCAAGGAATCATGTATACCTGCCATTTCTGACATGTGCAATAAAGGTCACTAAGTAGGACGGTATGCTTCTTCCCTTCTTTCAAACCAAGCTGTATTAATCTTTGCTCCTCGCTATGACCTTGTAAAGGTGGAATGGAGCACCCCTGATATGGGTAATGCGATGACTGTTGCTACGGTCCACCCACGCTTTCAACTTATCCATGACAAAATTTGTGAAGCGATCACCTCGCTCAATCATAACCAATGCCTTAACGTGTCATTCATAGAAATAACCAATACAATTATAGTAGATTTTTATCACTAAAGCAGCAACTGGAAAACACCTTACATCTTTCAACACAACATTATAGCTCTCGAAAAAGTTAGTAGTGGTATAACCGAAGCGGTACCCACCATCAGACGCTATGGTCCACTGCTCCTTAGGGCAATCGTGTGTATCAAACCATTTTGGAGCATCTTCATTCTATTCTTTCAACTTATCGATGTAAATCTGCCACTTGGATTGAGAGCATACCTTACCGGCCCTCTTGACCATTTTCTTCATCATTTGATTCTTGTGAACATCGTTGAAGTTGCTCGCAATCTGACATAGGCAAAACCTTTAGTACACATATGGAGGATGAGATTAAACAACATCATTGCATAGGGCTGCACGAATACTAGGTGCACGATCAGATAAAAGACATATTGGCCCAGGACGATCCCTAAAAATGTGAAGGCATACCCTCTCCAAGAACCATGGCCAACTAGGTTCATCCTCCTCGTTCACAAATACAAAAACCAAGGGGACAATATGATTGACAATATCACAACCACATGCAATAAGAATCTCATGCTTGTACCTTTCGTGCATGTGAGGCCCATCAACACTAACTACATGCTTACAGTGCCTGAAGGCATTAATACAAGGTCCAAAGACCCAGAAGGCCCTCTCAGATACTACGCCAGTCTCGATAGCAGCTGTAACCAAATTTGTAACAATACCTAGAATAGAAGTTTTAAATGCTTTCAACAAGTATGGAAATTTATTGTAGGACTTGGCCCAGTCCTCGTAGGCAATCTCTATTCCTTTGCGTCTAACATCCCAAACCCTTTTTTGACTGATCATGTAGCCATAATCCTCTGAAATCATGTCTTGCAAAACTGCAACTCTTACAGATGGGGAAATCATTATCTAGTTGAGAAACTTCTGGGCCATGATATTGCAATCAAGTTGTGGATGATCTTGATTAGCTACTCGATGCAAGCAAGTGTGGGATGCATTCACCTTAGAAATCACAAATTTCACGTCTAGCGGTCGCCCGTGACCTCGCAAACGCCACTTATAACCTCTCTCTTTCTCGCTACAATAGACAACCCAAACTGGCCTATCCGACTCGTGCACATGAAAACTGTAATGTCGCTTGATGAAACATCTTCACAGAATAGACCAAGTCAACCTTCAACTTAAATGCCATCCCGTTCCTCAGCTCCTCTGCAATCCTAAGTCCCTCTCCGACACCGAAGGCATCCTCCTCATTTCTTATATAGCCATCACCATCGAGTACATTGTAAAATGCAATATCAGACACAATGTGTGTCTCAGATTCCTCATCATTCTCCATTTCATCTTCTGTATCATTCAGCTCCAAGTCTTCATCAGTGCTCACCCGATCAACTTCCCGAGAAATTGCACCATTCATATCAAAGGTAGAAACAACATGAGCTCGAGTTACAGGTGAAGAGGCTTGGGTGACATTCGATGATGACTCCTCTTGATGGATGACATACAAAATTGGACGGTATGATGAACCCGTCATTCCTGTATATTCAACATCTTGTATGTCATTATCGTACTCTACATTCGCCAGATAATTATTTTCGTTTCCCTCCAGTTTGTGAAACAATTTTCGTTCATCGCACTATGTAGGTTCGAGACGGAATAACGACATGATCTTCTCAACCAAGATATCAAACTTCATGTTTGGAACTAACTTCAACGGTTTCATACGACCACCTTGATAAGTTGTGTCCTTCCCGAAACTTTGAATTCTCCCTCCAAAGTGACAAAAGCACAATATTTCCATGGACATCATGTATGTATCGAGAGAGAATCATATCATGTAAAACTACAAACTAGGTTGAATGCTATGGTTGAAGAACTGCAAAAGCATAGAATACAACCACAAACTAAGCAAATTCTGTGGGTTAAGAGATGCAAAACCTCTTTAGGTCACTGATGAAGGATACATCGATGGAGGAGAATGGTCTAGGTAGAGGAGGCATGGACGGAGGAGGATGTGACCGGTGGAGGAGGCGTAGATGACGACGTCCGTAGGCGGCGAAGAGGATGAGGGTGATCGGAGGCGAGCAAGGTGAGGTGGGAAGCAGGGGCTGCGGAAGGAGGAAAGTGCATGCAGGGGAGGGGAGAGGGCTCAGCGTTCTGTTTCTTATTGAACAAAAGCCGCCTTTTGAAAGGGCCGCTTTCGCTAGAGCCGCCTCTTCAAAAGGCGGCTTTGTCTAATACGAAAACCGCCTTTTGAAAAGGAATCTCCCTCACGATACTTAATAAAAAAACTTCACCACATGAGGCGAATATAATTGCAAGAAGATAGCTTGGGCGATTTTTTCTCAAGACAGGTTGCATGACATCTTTTATTTTTCCTGATTTGAAAATGAAAATACCAATCAACCAGGTGATGGTTGCTTTGGCAAATCAAGCAAGAGATGTTGTGAAATCACGTAATTGGAAGACCACATAAAACTGCAATTCACTATTTACAAATCAACTCAATTATGATGCATTAATAGAATCAATTGGCATAATTTACATGGACCACAACATTGTCTTAAGTTTTTGCATGGTTTATTTCTTCCGTTTTTTTGATTATGCATTTCTGCTCACAAAAGGAGGAATCTTTCTTTAAATGAATCTTTTCTACTTAACACGGGAAAAAGCTTTGTTGTTGTATAATGCCTCAGTACCTCAAAATGCACAGATGGCACTCAAATTACACAGATAGCACCTGATCTATGATGCAACATGGAATGGTCAATTAGGGAAAATTTCGGGTTTTCCATCCACTTCAGCTTTTAACTTAGAAATTTTGAGTTGGTAATTTTATTTGAGGTTAATTTTATTTGCATTCAATTGAGTCCGTCACAATTTCTCCTTTATTTAAATAAGAAGATCTCATTTGATCTCCAATTAATTAATTATTTGATTAGATATATTTAGTGTCCAATCAGAGTTTGTTAGGATTTTATTTTATTTTTCTATTTGTAATACCACCCCTCTTGGAGTTTCTCCAACATATTTCTCTCCATATCTTTTTTCCCTCCAACCCCGTGCAACCAGTGTGTCTTCTCTTCTTCCTCCTTCCAAATTTCTTCCACCAAATACTTTTCCACCGTTGAAAACTTTTTCGTCTACATCAATCTAAAGTTCATGTGACAACAAGTTTCATTCAATGCTTCTAAAAGGTCACCTTCTAATAAAATTTATGATAGCTACTAGGATCCCATTTCAAATACTATTCTACGAGATTACAATGATCTTTATGCTCCGACTACTAGGGTCATTAGTCTGCTTACCTACGATGAATTTCTGCTCTTCATATTAGTATTAATTAGTTCTAAATTGATGAATGCAACTATTTTGACAGGGAGAGGAGGTGATAGCTGAGACAGTGAAGGAGATAATTGTTGGGAAATCGAGGGGTTCTCTTAAGCTGTCCTGCAAATGATGACTAGCAGTGGAACGTTTCCGACATGAGAATCAAGAAAAATAATCATAGCACAATAATCAAGCAACCACAGAGAGACGAGAAATTTTACGTGGGAAAACCCTCCTCGAGGGGGAAAATCCCACGTGACACGATGATTAACAAGAAAATCCACTAGGCAAAAAAAGTGAGAGGACACAATGTCTTCTCAGTTTTGTTGCCTAACAAAACTGAGGCTCAGTTACAAGAATAAAATCAAATAACCATCACCTTGTACTTGGAGAACAAGATACCGTTGCTTCTCCTCGTCACGTGATGCCCCTCCTCGAGAACGGACCTCCCTAGCGGATGCGCTTCACGCCTCCGACGCAGATGCTTCTCGCGGATGCGACTTCTCTTCACGCTCCTGCGGGCTAACTCTTTGTGCCTTGCACGAACTTGCTCTTCATGCCTTGCGTGGGCTACTTCTCTCCTTGCTGGGGAGAGAGAACTAAGAGAGAAGAGAGGGAGAGATGCTTGAGTTAGGGTGATCCCCAATGCCATGCATGGGGCCTTGTTTATGCTAGTATTGCCTCCTCTCTCTCTCCTCCTAGTCCTATTTGTAATAGGAAACACAAGTCCTACTCCTATTACAAATACAACCCCAAGGGGATAATTGTTCAACAACCTCCCTTCCCTTTTTTCTTTGTTTTTTTGGCAACGGATAATAACAAACAACCTCCCCCTCCGGTCAAATGAGGAAGTGCCACCGAGAAGATGATCATTAAGTGGTGACACCGCTCAGCTCTCTACAGAGTTGCAACTTGTCACGAGTCACGGCCTTCGTCAACATGTCTGATGGATTTTCATTTGTGTAGACCTTATTCAGAATGAGATGCTTCTTGTCAATAGCATCTCTCAGCCAATGATATCGCAAATCTATATGCTTTTTGCGATCATGGTGCATCGTGCTCTGTCTCAGATCAATGGCGCTCTGATTATCACAGAAGAAAATCGGCTCACTGTCTTCTCATCCAAGTTCACCAAGAAATCGTTGTAACCGCAACACTTCTTTCCTTGCTTCTGTTGTTGCAATGTACTCGGCTTCAGTTGTTGAGAGTGAAATGCATTTCTGCAAGTTGGACTGCAGTGTATCCACAGAGTTTGGGATCTGACCTCCCAAACATCGGACGCATACTTGAGGTCCCTCTCAAGTCCACTTCACAGCTTCCCAATGATCCTTTCCTGGATTTGATATGAATCTGCTCACTACGCCCACGACACGAGCAATGTCGGGTATGGTGCAAACCATGGCATACATAAGGCTGCCAACTGCAGACTAGTAAGGAATCTTGGTCATCTCAATTTTCTCCTCAGAAGTAGACGGGCATGTCTCTTTCATCAACTTGAAATGAGCGGCAAGGGACGTGCTGACAGGCTTCACATTCTTCATGTCGAACTGATCCAGAATGCGTTGAACAACTTCTCTTGTGACAACCACAACCTGTGCTTCTTCCTGTCACGAGTAATCTGCATCCCAAGCATGTTGCTTGCCTTGCCCAAATCCTTCATCTCAAATTCCCTGGAGAGTTCCCTTTTGAGCTTTGCAATCAATCCGGAATCATGACCAACTATCAGCATGTCATCTACATAAAACAGTAGGATAATGAACCTACCATTGGGAATACATTGATCTGCTATAGTCCTCTTGAAATTCTGCTTCGTCATAAAGGCATCAAATTTCAAGTATCAATGTCTAGGGGCTTACTTCAAGCCATAAAGACTCTTTCTCAGTCTGCAAACCATGTGCTCTTTCCCTTTCTCCTGGTATCCCCATGGCTGCTCCATGTAGATCTCTTCCTCCAGATTACCGTGAAGAAAATCCGTCTTCACGTCCATCTGCTTTAACTTAAGGTCTAGGCTTGCAACAAGGCCTAGTACCACTCTCACAGAATTCATCTTCACAACTGATGAGAAGATCTCATCATAGTCCACACCCTTTTTCTGGTTGAATCCCTTCACAACCAATCCGGTCTTGTACTTCAGTTTCTTGCCACAATCATCTGACTTCAGCTTGTAGACCCACTTGTTCTTCAACGTTCTCTTGCTTGCAGGAAGCTCAACAAGATCATAGGTATGATTTTTCTTCCGAGACTGCATCTCTTCATTCATTGCATCCTGCCAATGATTTCTCTCCTTATGCTCTTGTGCCTCCTCAAAAGTGCATGGCTCATCATGATCAGTCAACATCACGTACTGGGAAGTAGGATAGTGGGATCATGGCTGACGTGCCATGCCAGATCTCCTGACCTGAGGCTCTGTTGCATCTACTTCTTGATGAGGCTGCTCCCCTTGCCCAGGATCTCCTTGACCCACATCAGCGATGTCTGCATCTGGCTCATGACGTTCTGGTTGTGCATCTTCTCCATATGTACCTGGTACTAGAGAAGGATCTGATTCCTCACTGTTGTCATCATCCACAGCAATCCCATCCAAGTCATCATCACCACTATCATCCTCATCCAAAGTTTGGTTCTCATAGAAAATCACATTTCTATTCCTGGTGATGGTTTTCTTCTTTGTATCCCAAAGTTGGTATCCTAACTCCTGATCTCCATAGCCAACGAAAATACAGGGCACTGCCTTGTCATCAAGCTTCTTCCTCTGTTCCTTTGGTATAAATGCATAATCTTTGCATCCGAACACCCTCATGTGAGCATATGAGAGATCTTTCCCAGACCAAATGCGCTCAGGGGCCTGAAATTTCAAGGGAATATATGTAGATTGATTAATCAAGTAGCAGGCAGTCCAAACCGCCTCAACCCAAAAGGTCTTGGGCAGCTTCGCTATCTTCAGCATGTAGCGAACTCTTTCCACAATGGTTCTATACATCCGTTCAGCAACACCATTGTGCTGGGGTGTGTCGGGCTCTGTCCTTTCATGCCTGATCCCGTGCTCTACACAGTAGCTCTGGAAGCTGTGAGAGGTGTACTCCCCTCCATTGTCCGTGCGCAAACACTTCAACACTTTGCATGTCTCGTGCTCCATCATGGCATGAAATTTCCTGAAGCAATCAAAGATTTGATCATTCGTCCTCATCATATAGACCCACACCTTCCTTGATGCATCATCAATGAAGGTCAGAAAACACTTGTTTCCACCCAGAGACACCATGTCCATGGGACCACACACATCGGAGTGAATCAACTGCAGAAGGTCTTCATTCACCTTTGATCTGGTCTTGAAAGGTGCACTCTTGTTCTTTCCAATCACACATGAATCACAAGGTGATAGTGTTATTTTACTGTGGCATGGTATCAACTCCTTCCTACTAAAAAATTATAAGCCTTTTTGGCTCATGTGTCCTAGCCGACGATGCTAGAGATCTAAGGTGTCGGCCTCACTAGCATGTAGGTTGCCATCCATGACCTTCACATGAGTCTTGTAGAGCGTGCATCACAACCTGCTTCTGGCCATGATAAGAGAGCCCTTGCTGATCTTGCATCTGTTGTTGCCAAACTTCAGATAGAAGCCCTCCCTATCCAGTTGAGATCTGGATATGAGGCTAAGTTGCAAGTCAGGAACGTGGCTGACATCCTGCAGAGTCATTTCACATCCAATATCAGTCTGAATTGAGATGGTACCCGTGCCAATTATCTTAGAGTAACTGTTGTTCCACATCTTGACTCTCCCAAAATCTCCCTCTGTATAGGAAGTGAAGAACTCCTTATGTGGAGTTACGTGGTAGGAGGCGACCATGTTAACAGTCCACTCGGAGTCATCCCCTACATGTAGACACTGCTTCTGAATAGTGAGAACCAATTGATCCTCATTGTCATCAGCTATTGTTGCAGCAACATTCTCGTCTTAATCTTTCTTCTGATTCTTTTTGGCTTCTGCTTGCTCTCTTTTCAATACTCTACAGTCTCTCTTTTAGTGACCAGGCTTGTTGCAATGATGGCACTTTCCTCTGTCCTTGGATTTCTCCCTGGGTATCTCTCGTGATTTTCCCCTGCTACTTGGCATGTCTCTTCTTTCAATTACGTACACATGTGAAGAGGAGGGCTCTCCAGATGATCATTGTCTGATTTCTTCATTCAAGAGACTACTCTTGACCATAGGAATGGTTAGTTTGCAGTTTGTAGCGGAGTTGCTCACGGTAATCACCAAGGTCTCCCAACTATCTGGCATGGAACCTGTAGAAGAAACGCTTGCAGTTCATCATCTAACACCATGTTCATGGTACTCAATTGATTGATGAGACTCTGAAACTCATTTAAATGCTCAGAAACCTTCATCCTGCCCTTGTACTTCAGATTCACCAACTTCTGAATCAAGAACACCTTGTTGGTGGCCATCTTCTGCTCATAGAGCTGCTAGTTTCTCCCACAGTTTCTTTGCGTCTGTTTCTTCTGCGTCATGGTGGAATACTGATAAGTCCAACCACTTTCGGATGATACCGACTGCTTTCCTGTTCAGCTTCGTCCAGTCACCTGCGGACATACCCTCGGGCTTAGTTGTTTATTCTTCCACCGGATCATGGAGGTCCTTGCAATACAAGATGTCCTCCATTTTGGCTTTCCATATTTGCCAGTTCGTGCTCGTCAGCTTGATCACCGTGCCTTCGTCATTCTTCCCTATTTTGACAACGCGAGCTCCGATATCACTTGTTGGGAAATCGAGGGGAACGTTTCCCGCATGGAAACCAGGAAAAATAATCGTAGCATAAAAATCAAGCAACCACAGAGAGACGAGAAATTTTACTTGGAAAACCCCTCCTCGATGTGAGAGAGGGGAAAGACCCACGGGACATGACGACCCACAACAAAATCCACTAGACCGGAAAAGTGAGAGGGCACGATGTCTTCTCAGTTCTGTCGCTCAACAAAACTGAGGCTTAGTTACAAGAATAAAATCAGATAACTATCACCTTGTACTTAGAGAACACGCTAGCATTGCTTCTCCTCATCATGTGATGCCCCTCCTCGAGAACGGACCTCCCTGACGACTGCTCCTCGCGCCTCCAACGCAGACGCTTCTCACGAATGCAACTTCTCTTCACGTCCCTACAGGCTAACTCTCTGTGCCTTGCGTGAACTTGCTCCTCACGCCTTGCGTGGGCTACTTATCTCCTTGCTTGGGGAGAGAGAACTAAGAGAGAAGAGAGGGAGAGATGCTTGAGTTGGGATGATCCCCAATGCCATGCATGGGACCTTATTTATACTACTCTTGTCTTCTCTCTATCCTCCTAGTCCTATTTCCAATAGGAAACACAAGTCCTACTCCTATTATTACAAATAGGACCCCGAGGGATAATTGTTCAACAACCTCCCATCCCTTTTTTTCTTTGTTTTTTTGGGAATGGATAATAACCAACAACAATGAGCAAGCCATGGCTCCCCCTTCCTATAGGCCTCAAACATCCTTCCACTGATAGAGTTTTAGCAGAGTTATAGCACCAGTGCACAAGCACGTCGATATCACTCCAATTAATTCATTTTTATATACTAGTAAATGGGTGAATGCATAACAATAATTGAACTTATCATCTGCTCATTGATAGCATGAAGGTGGAGCCTTTAAGCTGACTTGATTTTTGGGTTGCTGCTCACTTGCTCGTTTTTATCACCTACTCTGTTCTGGTTCTTATGTAGACCTTTCCTACCAATCATCACTCTTTTCTCGTTTGTTTTCTGTACCTTTGTTGTTTGTAGAATTGACAGACATTTAGCGTCTATACAATACTTGTGTATGAACAATCTTGAAAACTACTCTTATCACTTTTCAAATCTAAAACTAAAAAACAAACCTTGGGAACTACTACTGACAAAATTAAAACCAATTAAGTTGGGGCAACAATATGGATTTATTACCTCCAAACATATCTCTCCCAAGTCATGTTTGAATAAGCGAGGTCAACCTTCAGTAGTTCCCCTCTAATTTGTTTGATTGCCAACTCTAAAATTAAAAAAGTACAATGTTAAAATTTTGAAAGACAGTTTTGGGATGGGGACAGGAGTAGCAAAGAGACAGCACATGGCACAACTGACCAGACAAACCACATTCCCTGAGAAATTAATCAAAGATGCTCTCAGGATTATTCCATTTTTGCAACCATGGGAGAACGCCTCAAAGAGATAATAGTCTATTGCTTTTCTCATTGGATATAATGGATGTAGGGATCTATATATAGCCCCCAGTGAGTCTCCACATCCCACAGATGGTAGATGTGGGACTAAACTATGGATGAGGTAAATGGATGTTGGAGTGATCCATTTACCCATCTACAATATAAGTGGCAACCAACCAAATACTCAAACACTTCCCCTCAAGCTGGAGCATGTAATGCTCAGCTTGGACAGACAAAAAGATATCTAAACTCACGTTACATGACACTAAAGATAATATTAACTCAACACGCACAACTGTCGACTGATGTCGAGGACGTTGCTTCTCATACTGTGCATGTGAGGAGGACGAACGGGCTGGAGTGTGAGTCAAACCGAATCTCCTCATCAGAGAGAAGATGCTCTGTACTGCTCCTGTCAGAGTCACTTCAACTGAAATGAGTCTCCTCATCGGAGTACTCTGGGTCTCTCGCTTCTGGCTCAGAGAATGGTACTCTACTCTGGAGTCCCTATGAAACCACATGAAAACCCTAGCCAACATGGCATATGTATCACCTGAAAACCTTGGCTGAAAACAAAGATGGGGACCACGAACAAAGATGGCATACATGTGCACATCTGAAAAGAAGACTGCATACATGTGCCTGTCTGAAATTGAAGAAACATCTAACGTCGAGTCTGAATATCTGAACTGTAGAATTTGAAAAACAGCTAGTCTGGAAATCCGGTATCTGACCTGTGACTCTACATAATAGTCTCCCTTTCTCCCATACTTGTCAGAAATCAATGGCATCGACAAAGTTGGGAGAAGACAAATGAAGATGGGGAGTAAAAAAACATGCATCAAATTATTATTTTTATTTTCTCTCTCTCTTTTTCTTTTTGCAAATTGCGTACGGATTTTCTTTTGTATGTGCCTTGTTCTTCCTTTTTTTAACAGCTCTTCTTCCTTTTTTAAGTCGTTTGAACCTTTTTTTTGGAATACATGGTCAAAAGAGGGCCCAAATTGCAGCAGATCCCTTTTTTTCCTACGGCCCATCTTTTGGGCTCAAAGATAGACGCCCCACTTGGGCCCAAAACAAAGACCATCCCATTTTTTAAAATGAAAAGCATGACCCGTTGCTTTTGTTTGGTCTTTTATAGACGATAGGGTTCCCATTATTTAGGGTCCCTTCGTGGGAACCCCTTTTGTCAAAACATGAGGCCACCACTGCTGATGCCTGGAGGAGGAGAGGTGCAAGTCCTCACATCGCTTAGAGAAGGAACCGGAGATCACGCCCCCCTCCTCGTGGGGGTATTGAAGTAGTGTCGATGCCAACGGCTGGATATGTCGTCTGAGAGGACGTTGCGCGGAGGAGAGGCTCCTCCGAAGGGGCCTACGCAATCCATTCTCGCACCGCCTGTGGGAGAATCAAGATGCGGCTGGAAGTTCACATGAAGAGGATTAAAGGTTGGGAGCCTAAAGGGGCACCGCTTGTAGGACTTTTGGGAAGAGGTGGCACCGCCTGGAGGCACTCGAACAGGGGTTGCACCCGACTCGAGGAGATCACGAAGAGGATCAGCCTGGAGGAGGGCGGCACAAGGGGTGGAGGCGTCGAACAGGGGCTACGCTGTCGCCACTGGGGATCGCCGTCGAGCATGACTGGAGCCTTAGGGCTCGCCTCCTGCGCGAGAAAACTGAAGCGGGCTTGCTTGGAGGTCTCCACCTCCACCTGTGCGGCAAGGGCTGAACTGGAGGAGATCGATGGTGCCTCCTGCGGTTGTACTGCCGTCGCTGGAGGGGAAGATCATCGTTCGAGCACAATGCGGCTCTACCGCCTACCATGGAGCAAGCCGTTGGATTGGGTGGAGATGATCTGGAGCATGCAGGAGTGTCGTGAGCATGCTTCGGAGGGGAGATACCTTTGTCTGGCGTTGCTTGGATCGCAAGATGATTTCTAGGGTTTCATCTAAACCGTAGAACACACAGACTCAAGAAATTGCAACTGGGATTGGGAGATGGCTTCCTTTAACTGATCCCCAAACATACAATCGAACTGATTTAGATTTAATGAAAACAAAGAACTCTTAAACAGATATCAAATAATCTTTTTACAAACAAATCTTCAACATAAAAAAACGAATCTTGAACAGAAATAAGAACTTGAAATCCTCGATGATCGACCCACCCCGATACCATGTTAGAAAATAGGATGCAAAAATGAAATTGATAAACAGATCATGAAGAACAGAAAAATAAACTTGAACTCATGGATTTAATGTGAAACTTTACTTCCAAAAGATCGTGATGAAACCATGGGAGAATGCCTCAAAGGGTTGTTAGTCTATTGCTTTTCTCATTGGATACAATGGATATGGTGGTCTATATATAGCCCCTACCGAGTCTCCACATCCCACAGATGGTAGATGTGAGACTAAACTCTGGATGAGGTAAATGGATCTTGGAGTGATCCATTTACTCATCTACAACATAAACGACGCACAAACAAATACTCCAACAGTAAGACAACCCCGAAAGAGACTAGAATTGTCAAAAGTGCAAGACGTTCAAATATAATGTGGTAAACTGGTCATTGAATAACAAACTACAAGCCACCAAAATAGGTTTCACTTCATATTAGCAATACCATAAACTAGCGCTTTGCAACCAAGAAGACAGACAAGTACAAATCATACTTCGGCAAATAACGTCACCTAGCTTACATTATCAGAATAGAGGACTGAAAACTTCTACTTAGACAGATGTGGCATTTTTTGAGCAGGAACAATGCTGATGAAAAGCAACATAGTTACACAAGTTCAAATGAGGTCAATCTTCTCATTATATATTCATCGGATAGTGTGGCAGCTATTAGTTATTATAGTTCAAAGTTGCCTTTCATTCTGGTTTCCTTCATCAGGATTTTCAAGTTTCGACCATGTCCCCAATCATTAACGACGATGAGAAAAGCTCCGAGGACCAACTAGATGAATGATCCAATAACGATACAAAATAAGGAAAATACCATTTTTTATACTCTAGAAATCTCATTATCTAAGAAAATTTTTTCTAATCTCTAATTGTAAATCTCTATAAAAATTTTTGAATTGTTTTCAGGCCTAAGTTTAGTTTATTACCTACTCCATATTATATGGAATGCATTTGTAACGGTCTCTGCAATTCCATGTATTATACCTATTTGCATGAATACCTCAAAGGTTCCCAATCATTAATACATATAGTCCAATAAGCACATCTTGAGTTGGTACGGAAATGGAGTCCCCAAGAGCTGGAGACAAATGATTCATATGAGAAAACATAACGGGCCTCAGCTTAAGTTTCCAAAGATACATATACATGAACGATCATTTGATCCCCGTCAAAGTCTACAAGTAAATCTCTTACAAACTAATGGGTATAAACAAATAGCATGTCCCTCTACTAAAATAGGTTGGAATGCCTTTTTTCCTCAGTGGAAAAACTTTTTATACTAACTAAACCTTAAACCATAAGCCATATGAAATAATAGGAACACAAACATATAAAAAATGGAACAAACTTCACACGACCGAATTAGGAAAGGAATTCAAAAGGTCGCCTAATCTTAATGTTCTTTGTAATTTAGAAGAGAAGTCATCTTAGAACTATTCTGGAGAAGATTAAGTTAATGAAGAAAGGAAATTTGTTGCAAATGAATCAAAAATATATTAACTTGGGTATCATAAATTCACATGTTCTTAAGAACACAATTTTCTTTTGTAGTTGCGATGGTATACTCTGATTAAGCAACATTCTTGGTCAAAAGGGTAATTTTTTGATTCTCGTATATGTAAAATAACAAGCACACAACGATACATTGGTTAACGTGGAAAGCATCCACACCAGAAGGAAAAAATCATGGGGGAGAAAAAGTTCTTGTTGCTCACAACAACTACGGCTTTTGTTTCTTTTATTTCTTATATCACTTGAATGGAAGGAGGAGAGATACATATATGCCCAAGGTAAGACGTATCTCCCCTCTCCCCCAAGATCTGCTTACCTGTTTACATAACACTCAACACTCCTCCTCAAGTTGAGCATAGAGATCAAACATGCCCAACTTGTCGACATTCTTCTCAAACTTGGTAACAATCCATTGGAGAAGACATCAGCAACTTTCTATTCTCTTTTTATGTATGGCAGAACCAATTCTTTGGAATCAATTCTTTCTCGAATGAAATGATGATCAATCTCAACGTGCTTTGTTTTGTCATGCAACACGACATTATTGGGGAGACATGATGTTTTATTATCACATAATAGTTTCGTAGGCATATTTAGATCAACCCCAATATCGATCAAGATAATGTTGAGCCACAACATCTCTGTGACACCCATCGCTATAGCTTTGTCCTCAGCTTCAACACTTGACCTCACACAAATACATTGTCGTTTACTCCAAATCACAAGGCTGCCACCTAGATACATATAATATTCAGTAGAAGATCTCCTTGTATCAACCCAACCAGCTCAGTCAAAATCAGTGTACTCACCATCGATCTTACCATTTCTTATAAATATAAGTCCTTTTTCAAGACTCCCTTTTATATAACAAAGAATACAATCAACTGCTTTCATGTGTAAATCATTAATAACATGCATTAATTGGCGCATCACTGATGACAGGTCCTGACTACTAAGGTATAAGGTACTAAATAGGTCGTTGTGACCCAAGCGATCAGACTATGTCAATCAAGAAAAATGAACCACTCAATAAAGATAAAATCGATCAAAACACGAAAGCGGTCCTGCTATTGGATTAACCTGGTATAGCGACCAGGGTCGAACTCAAGGAGCACGGATTGGCCTCTCGGCCTACGAAGTAGTAAAAAGAAATAAAATAAAAGAAGAAACTATTTTTAGTGGTTTTTAATTTATTTTATATTTTTTTTGGAATTTTTAATGTATAAAGAAAATAAGAAAAGTAAACAAGTACACACTTCAACAAATTATTTAAAGCACTAAAAATCAACCAAAAATTCAAACAAAAATATTTTTATGTATTTTATAATTTTTAGTCTTTTTGGTGAATTTTTGAGAATTTTCTGATGTTTATTTAATTTTTTAAAAATAAAAAAGCTACTGAAACAAGTGGTACTATCCAGCCGAGCTAAATAGGCCTAGATAAAATATCTAAAAGCCCTAAAATAGCCGGAAAGTAATTTTCCTGTAAAGAGAAGAAAACAAGGAAAATTTAAGCACCAATTTTATTATTTTTGGGTTTTTGGTTTAATTATTAGAATTTTTATAAGTTTTTAAGTGTTTTTCAATTTTTAGTGGATTTTAGTAATGAAAAATAGCCAAAATTGTCTAGAAAATCAAACTAAGCAAGGCAAATAGTAGCTATTTTTTGTGGAATTTTTAAATGAGTTTTAATATTTTTTTGGCGTTTTTTTAAGTTAGACAGTAGCAAAATTAAGGGTTTTTGAATTTTTAAAAATACCAAACGAAATAAAAAATGTCCTCAAAAATCCACGAAAATTTTACACCATGGCAGGAGCCATGTGTCCAATTTTCGTTGGATTTGGAGGTGTTTTGCTATTTTATTCAAAAATAAAGAAGGGGCACTGTGCATAGGGACCAAAGTGCAAATACCCAAGAGTCTGGGGAGTCTGGTGCAATTTTCCCAGCTAAACACACGCCACGCGCGTGCCTGGGGCACTCAGGGACCCAAATGCGAAGAAAATAAGTCCCGAGGACTTATTGGTAACAGGTACCAAAAGTCTAAGGGCTTATCTGCAAAATACCCGAAATATCACGCACATGTTGAAATAAATCACGCACAGGGGTATAAATGCAAATAAGTAAAATATTTCATTCAACTGTTAACATCCATGATAACAAGGGCATACAATGCAATTATCCCAAAGAAACCACGTGACGAAGCACGTGCCAGACCATGTACAGGGGTATAACGGCAAATAAAAACAAGCACCAGGGTGTCTATGCAAATATCCCAAAACTCAGACAACTACGCTACTTAATTACAAGACTAAAAGCTAAATAAAATACTAAAGAGGGCCTAAGGGTAAATTACCCTTTATTATGCGGACTGCTGGATGCGCGCCACGTGGAGCATCTGACGGCGTGGAACGATGGGCGCTCCAGATCGCCCCTCCTCAGATCGAGCGGTGCTGGTGGCTCCAGGGATGGACGGCCCGGATGAAGTCTGGAGCGGGGTGGACGATCGAACGGTGATGGAGGGTGCTGGAAGAACAGGTCACCGGCGAGCTTCGCCGGCCTCGTGCGAGCGCAACTGACCTCCTCGCGGGGCGTGAGCCTCCGCGTCAAGTGAGAGTCTCCGATGATCCAGCCGAGCTCCGAGGAGCTCGAGCGAGGTCGGCGGAGCTGGGTCTCCTGGCCTGAATGACCAAAGCCCTCAGATGGGCTTGGTAGCACATGCAAAGCGAACCAGAAGACTCGCGGGTCGAGGGCAAATTGCCTCGACCCGGTTAGGCGAGGTGACGGTGGTTGATGGGTCGAAATGGCGAGCTCCGGCGAAGGGGGTAGATGGAGGAGCTCGACACCCAGCTCCTGTGCGAGCTGGGTTGGATGGAGGGGTGAAGAAGGTGCGCTGGGAGATGGCGAAGGCGATGGTCGATTCCGATGATCGAACGGAGTGAGGGGATGGTCGGAATCAGCTAGGGACGGCGGCGGTGCGATTTGGGGGTAAATGAAAATCAGGGAAAAGTAAAGACCTACAAGGTTACCTAGGTGGTCGAAGAGACTAGGGAGGAGCTGGGGAAGCTCCTGGTCGTCGCCTCGAGGAGCGTCTCCCTCCGAGGCTCAAGCTCCAGCTGATGGCGGAGCGACGGCGGCGTAGCTCGCCGGATCGATGGTTTCTTCTCCTCTCCTCGCTTCGACAGGTCGAGGCGCAAGCTGTCACTCTCGTGGACTCTCTGGAGCTCACAGGTGAAGGAGTCGAATGGCCAAAGATGGAGCATTAGGGTGGCGGAGCAACGACTATATATGGCTAGGGGTCCGACTAAGAGAGGTCCGGGCGTGCTTGTCGGAGCACGGATCCCCATAACCCACCTCGGGCGTGGATCAGGGATGCACAATGGTGGATTAGGACCCGGGGTTAGGTGGAATGGCGATCGGGTCGAGCGGGTAAAAATTTGAGAAATCGGGTCCACGACCCAGATCCGCGGGAGGTGGTCCTGGGGGGGGGGGGGGTAGTTGACCGGGCGGTCAACATCCCCAGGACCCAATAGAAACAGGCCACATGGCTGGATCTTCAAGTGCAAATTAAGGGTAGCTAGGGGCCGATTTAGCAAAAACTCAAAACACAAAATATTTTTCTTTTATTTTTTTCTATTTTTTAGTGATTTTTATTTAATTTTTGGAAATAAAAATAAGGTATATACAATATAGTACTATACATAGGTATATTTACAATATATAGGGTTTTGATTTTTGATTTTTAATTGTTATTTTTGTACAATTTTATTCCCCTTTTATATTTTATTTATTTTCATTATAAAATAAGGAGTAAAAAGATGTTTTTATTTTATTTTAATTATTTATTTACATAGGTAAAATAAATACATATATACATTTATATACATGGTATATGTACAATGTATTTTTGTATTTTTAATTTTGCTATTTTTATTTTGTTTTTGTTTTAATTGTTCTTATTTTATTTATTTACATTATATAACATAGAATATTTACAAAAATTTTGGAAATTAATTTTGTTAATTTACAAGGTTAAATAAATATATAAGAGTGGTTTATGTACATGATGAAGGTGGTATTTTTGGTCTTTTTGGTTTTATCTTTTTCTTTTGTTTTTATACTTATAGATATATACAAGTATTTACAAGCATAATTTAAGCTTATTTTTGTTGAGGAAAATATTTTTATTTATTTACATAGATATGTACACACATGAGCCCCTATCTCCCTCTACTTTGGCTTTTATGCGGTCAGGCCCATGCTGAGCCCTCCCTTGGGTTAGGTTGCTCAATATTTATTCTAAATATTTCCCTCTTTTTCTTTTTAATCTTTATTCTTTTATTTTTGCACAAAAACATGCTAATTATAGGTTTTTACACAATGCATGCTTTTGATAATTATTTGTATTTACATATATCTACATGCATTTGCAAAGGTTTTTGTAGCTAAAATATAAGAATAAAGAGTGATGAATGAGTATTCATCACCCCCCTATACTTAACTTTGCTAGTCCCTTAGCAAACACTTATTTGAAAAGAAGTGAAAAAGAAAGAAAAAGAAAAAGAAAAAGAGGATGTACATGGATCAAGGTTGATTATTAAACTTGCCTTCATTAAATTGGGGTATGGAGCTCGATCAGATCTTTGGATTATTAATGTGTCGGAACCTTATTTGGACTTAAGTCTAAAACTCAACAGCCTCTAAGTTCCACTAATCTATAACCAAGACTCCTCAATGCTCCAGGTCAGAACAAGTCATCGATCACAAACCCTGAAGACCATGAATCTTTTCTTGTCCTGTGAATGTGAGGTCTAAGCTCTCCACCTCAGAAATGGCAACTTGACAACCTTCCCCAACAAGGTAACTCTATGACCTCAATCTGGCCACTCTTTCCTCGAGGAGCGGGGTATTCCCTTCTAAGTTCAAGTTCAACCGGCTCAAGAAGAGGAGGAAGAAGAGAATGGGTCAAGGCCAGTGTAGCCAAGTACCCTTGGGAGCTTGACCAGTGTAGCCAAGTCTCCCTGCTGCAAGCTACATCAGGTGGATCATGAAACTCAAGCTTTTCTTATTGCACTCTATATACATACTCCGGTGGGATTATCATTTTCTCTCAGACCCACCACTTTTTTGGAGTTATTTTCTTTTTGCACATTTTTTTTTCAATGCATCTGTACAACATATACATGTGCAGCATATATACAAGGAGTTTTTCCTCTTGAGCCAGTAGACTATCCCTCTTTTGAAGCTTTATTGCAACCCACAACTCCCGTCGTTAGACCTCATGGCAACCAGACCAAGTTGAGACGCACTTCCTTCACTAAAAGAAGAAGAGAGGTTCTGCCTAGAAGTACTACCCTCATATGCTACCCCAAGTCAAGGAAGACTGCCTCCTCACCACCTCATCCGTAGAGAGCTCGGTGCATAGTGCTGGTGTCCAAGTAAAGCCATAATCTATATGAGTCATGTGTTGTTGTTAAGTGCTCTACTTAGGCTCATTGAGATGACATGTGATCATAGCCTAGTGGACTCAATGAATTAAGTCAACATGGACCTGAAAAGCCTTAAACCTAAGCCCTATAAGGTTCCTCTTAAAAGTTAGGTGGATTAAGATCTTAATCAAGCTCCATTTCTCAATTTGATTCCCGGCTAGTTTAAATGTCAACTATCATCCAGAAAAACTATATACATATGTACAAAAGATGCTTATTTACACATATTTTACAAACATGCAAAATTTTTGAAAAATGTTTTGAAATCATGAATGGATGATGCATGACGTGCAAGTTTTGCAAAAAGATATTTACACACATTTACACAAGATTTTTGCAAACTTTTGATTTTCAAAACATTTTGGAAAACTTTTGTACTATATACATAATTTTGATAAGAAAATATTTACACAAGCTTTACACAAATGATTTTTGAAATCATTTTTACAAAAATACTTTGTACCCTAGCTATTTATGTGCAAATAAAAGAGTGTTATGTACATGAAACATTTTAATTTTTTGTGATTTTTAGCCATTTTATTTATTAACACACTCACACAAAGTACGAGTTATGGCTAAAGTATATATGAAATATATACACACCCCCTATACTTAGCTCGAACGATGCCCTCAGAGTCAAGAGAGATGAAGAAGACATAACTCGTGCTAGGTATCGGGAAGTGAAAAGAAGGGCTATATACAAAGAAGAAGAATGAAATAGAAAAGTCAAGAGGGTCTCGGGTCTTCCCCCTATACTTAGGATTAAATAATCCTAAGTATAGCAGGCTGTACACTAAGGGAAAACCGAGTGGAGAATGTACAGGGTCTACCCCCCATACTTAGGGTGAAATATCCCTAAGTATAGGCAGCAAAACAGGGGTAGGCAGAAACAAAAGAAATACCCAAATGGTCTCACATCCCCCCCTATACTTAGGGTAAAGTGCACCCTAAGTATAGCATAATCACAAGATGGAGAAAGGGATGTGGGACTAAAGAATGTAGTGATATGGACATCTGGATCTATACAAGGCGGAAGATCAGTGAAACTCAGGCGTGAGATGCATTAGATGTGAGTCAAAGACCACATCTCACGCAAAATGAATAGGGGCAAGATCAGCGACTCACGGCTCATGATCTAGAAATGGTTTGAGCCGCTGGCCGTTCACTCGAAAGGTACTCTCAGAAGACAACTCAGATATGTCGATGCTACCGTTGTCGTGTACCTTTCTGACCAAGTAGGGTCCCTTCCATTTGCTCTGTAGCTTTCCTGGAAATAGACGTAGCCTCGCATCAAACAGCCATACTCTCTGTCCAATCTCAAAATGCTTGTGGCTGATATGAGAATCATGCCACTCCTTCACTTTCTCCTTATAATGTAGGCTGTTTGAGAATGTTGCATCTCTAAGCTCCTCCAGGGCTGCCAACTCTACCCTCCTCTGGTCTCCCATACCATCTGGATCCATAAGAATATCTGTAACTACCCAAAGTGACTTGTGCCTCAGCTCAACAGGTAAATGGCACGGCTTGCCATATACGAGGCGAAAGGGAGATGTGCCCAATGGAGTCTTGAATGACGTCCTATATGCCCACAAGACCGAGTCCAAAAGCTGTGATCAATCCTTTCGATCAAGGCAGACGACTTTCTGCAATATAGTCTTGATCTCCCTATTCGACACCTCGGCTAGACCATTCGTCTGTGGATGGTAAGGTGTAGCAACACGATGGTCTATACCGAACTCGCTAGCAAGGGCCTTCACCTGGTCGTTGATGAAATGAGATCCCCCATCAGAAATCAAAACTCGTGGAACCCCGAACCGCGTGATGATGTGCTTCCTCAAAAATCTGCAAACTGTCCTCGCATCAGTGGCTTGGGCGGGGATAGCCTCAACCCAACGACTAACATAATCTACGGCCAACAGAATGTACTCAAATCCCTGACTCTTAGGGAATGGACCCATGAAATCGATGCCCCATGCGTCAAAAACCTCACAGAAGTGAATGGGCTGCATCGGCATCATATCACGCTGTCCACAAGCACCCATCCTCTGACAGTCAGTACACCTCTTCACGAACTCATCAGAGTCCTTGAAGAGGGTAGGCCACCACAAGCCGGATTGGAGCACTTTCTGTGCCGTTCTCCTCTCAGAATGATGTCCTCCTGCCTCAAGCTTGTGGCAGTAAGTGAGGACGCTATGGTGTTCCTCCTGAGGAATACACCGACGCCAGACGCTATCCCCTCCTTCGTGGTAAAGGATGGGATCCTCCCAATGGTAGGACTTGGCCTTCGCAAGGAAAGTCTCAAGCCTCTGCCTGGGCCAATCTTGTGGGACCTTCCCAGCAACGAGAAAGTTCACAATATCGGCATACCACAAGAGTGAGGCGATAGCAAGGATCGCCTCATCTGGGAAGGTATCTCGAATGGGATCAATCTGCTCAGACTCCTCAGGCTGCTCTAAACGGGAGAGATGATCCGCCACCACATTCTTGACTCCAGGCTTATCCTTGATCTCAATGTCGAACTCCTGGAGTAGAAGGATCCATCTAGTAAGTCTGGCCTTGGCATCCTTCTTTGCCATGAGGTACCTGATGGCGGTGTGATCTGTGTACAAAGTCACTCTAGATCCAATGATATAAGATCGAAACTTATCTAGGGCGAACACTACAGCTAGCATCTCCTTCTCTGTGACCGTGTAATTCCGCTGGGCGGAATCCAATATGCGGTTAGCGTAGTGAATGGCAAATGGAACTCCATCCCTCCTCTGTCCCAGCACTGCCCCTACGGCAAAATCGGAGGCATCCGTCATGATCTCGAATGAGAGAGACCAATCAGGCGGCTGGAGGACAGGAGCCTCAATCACACACTGCTGGAGAGTCGCAAAGGACGAAAGACACTTGTCATCGACAAGGAACTCGGTGTCTTTCGTCAAGAGGTCAGTCAACGGCCGGGCAATCCTGCTGAAATCCTGAATAAATCTCCTATAAAATCCAACGTGCCCCAGGAATGACCGTAGCTGCCTCAAATTGGACGGCGGTGCGAGTTTTCTAATGACATCAACCTTGGCCGGATCCACCTCCATGCCCCTGTTGGAGATGATATGGCCAAGCACCGTCCTTTGAGTCACCATGAAGTGACTCTTCTCCCAAGATAGAACCAAATGGAACTCAATACATCGCTGGAGTACTCGGTCTAGGCAGTCAAGACAGGAGTCGAATCCGTCGCTGTAGACCGAGAAATCGTCCATGAAGACCTCCAAACACTCCCCTACCATATCCGAAAAGATCGACAGCATGCACCTCTGAAAAGTCGCAGGGGCATTGCATAGCCCGAATGGCATGCGTCGAAAGGCATATGTACCAAAGGGACAGGTAAAGGTGGTCTTCTCCTGATCCTCAGGAGCGATGGCCACCTGGTTGTAGCCCGAGTACCCATCCAGGAAGCAATAATGGCTCTTCCCTGCCAGTCTCTCAATGATCTGGTCAATAAAAGGCAGGGGGAGATGGTCCTTCTTGGTGGCATGGTTGAGTCTCCTGTAGTCAACACAGACCCTCCAAGAAAACTACGACTAGCATTTCGTTCTCTGTAACAGTATAGTTCCGTTGCGCGGAATCCAAAGTCTTGCTATCGTAGTGTATGGCATATGGTAGACCATCCTTCCTTTGTCCCAAAATAGCCCTAATGGAAAAATCGGAGGCATTTGTCATGATCTCGAATGGGAGAGACCAATAAAGTGGCTAAAGGACAAAAGCCTCTACAACCATATTCATGAGATTTTCAAAATCCGAAAGATGCTTATCATCAAAAATAAACTTGGTGTCTTTTTCTAGAAGATTAGATAACGGTCGGGCAGTTTTGCTGAAGTCTCGAATAAAACATCGGTAGAAACCAACATGCCCATGGAAAAACCGTAACTGCTTCATATTGGACGATGGATTGAGCTTCTTTATGATATCGACCTTGGCTGGATCCACATCCATGCCCCTATTGGAGATGATGTGACCAAGGACGGTACCCTAAGTCATCATAAAATGACTTCTTCTCCCCCACTCATCCTCAAGTTTCAGCGCCACCCCCGTCCTCCCGTCCGAGCCCGCAACCCCCTCCCCCCTCCTCCCATCCGAGCCCGCCTCCCGCCCGCCTGCAAGCTCCAGCGCCTCCGCAGCTCCAGCCCTTCCCTCTTGCCATTCGCCCCCAAGCTCCAGCAGCTCCCTTGCCAGCCGCTCCAAGCCCCAGGTCGTACCTCTGCTGAAAGCTCCACCACTCCAACCCACCTCTTTTTATCCTTCCTTCTTTTTTCCGATTAATCTCAGTCGTTGATCATTGATTGGATTAGATTAACTCAGCCATCTGGTTGAGTTACTGAACTAAAGTAACGGAAGGTTATTAATGTAAAACGGAGTGGTTATTCAGGGTCTTTGGTGTAATTCGTGATTATAGAGGGCATCCGGGGTAATTACGAAGTTTCTCAAGGTTATGGGTGTAAATAACCCTATATAATAGTATCATCTCTCAAAGAAAGGGTAAAGTTGTCATGAGGACAACAACCAGGGGCAACAACTATAGATGAATAGTAGGTATTCTTTGAGCCTTGAGAGTAGATTGAGATGCTTTATAATAGTAATATCATGCAATTATTTGTCTTATAAATGAGAACTTACAAGATGGAAAATGATCATTACGTATTCCTAGTCTAGCCAATTTACTTTTATCTCGTAATCATGCCACTAAGTTAGAGCTAAGATTTATATGCATTTTAGATGTTGAGAAGTCAGCTGCCGATATTGTCCTTAGCAATAATTATACACTGTTTATTTCATATGTACATGTCTCTTTCGTATCATTTACATGATTCTTACTTTTATCTCCTTGATTTATGGAATATTTGACACCACTTTCAGTCTAATGTACTTTTTTTTTTCTAATCTCGTCAATTCCCTTATGAGATAATTTTCCTCCTCAGATCTAAAGTATTTTTTACAAAATAGTTAATTTCATGCATCAAGCAAAAATAAATCGGTCGCACATCACAACCAAATCAAAAGCAGGAACAAAAACCTGGGAGGCCCAATAATTACTGCAATCAGCGAAACCCACATATAAACCACACAAAGGAAACTAAACATTCCACCAAACCATATCATTGAGGTTGTATCCAGCTAAATGTTCCGTATAAAAAGTTGATGGCTAGTCAACAATGGATGGGTCGACAGATTTTAGGCTGAGGTAGGTGCATTTTTTCCCACCTTGACAACATGCTAACGACAAGTCCTGGGGCATGAGTAGTTGGTGTCCATTTCTTGCATATACAAATAAGAGGATAAGTTGTGGCATACTTAAGTTTGGTTGAATATATTCTAGAGGAATTTAACACTTTCAGTGGTGATAGAGGGAGGGCAAGAGGTACCCTGAAAAGTCTGCGTACATCTCTTTCTAGATCAACTGCAGGCAGATGCCCACCTGCCTTTGATCTGCCAATAAGAAGGAGATAGAGAGTTTGGGATGTCAAAAAAACCACCCAAACAACAATCAAACCCATCAGCATTAAGTAATGCAAGGAATGTTTTGTAAATGCACATTCCAAATAGATGTAAAGGGGTTTCAGCATCCACAAGACAAAGCAAGCATACGTTAGCAGAGATGGTGTTGAATCTATGCACTCTATCGTGAGTGTTAATCTTGACATGCTTAAGTGACCATAGGAAATACAAGACCCTAGGTTGGAAGTAGTTCGACCAAAATTTTATCACTTAGGTCACAAACATGCCCCCAATTGGTAAGGGTAAGGTACAACTACCTTTGGTTTGGTAGGGTCCCTAGCGTCCAAGTAGGGCAGTCATGAAAGCTCAAGCTCTATGAGCTCAACTCAGGCTCAACTCGTTAAGAGCTTGTGAGCCCGACTCAAAAAAATAATGAGCCTAAGCTCGAACTGGATTCGTGGCCCGTTAGAGTTATCGAGTCGAGCTCGAATTGGGTCTTGTTCTACTTGATAACTCAATATACTCACACGAGTTGAGTAGAGTTTGAGTTGGGTTCGCATGTTAAACATTGTATATGGTTTATATACGTTTTATGAATTTCATATAGAGATATCAGTTCCTATAGGTAGATAGACATTCTAGAGCTCGAACTCGACTCGAGTCATTGAACTCAACTCATTAAGAGGCTCATGAGTTAGCTCATACTCGATGAGTTCAAGCCCAAGCCAACATTCTAAGGCTTGATCCTTATCGAGCTCGAGCCCAGGTTTTCTTATCGAGTTTGAGTCCAAGTTGAGGTCGACTCGAGTCGTTGAGCTCGATAGACGCCCCTACGCTCGAGGAAGAAAATAAGGTCATAGGTTGTATTTATAATGGGGATTCTTTCGATTTGAATTTTAAATGTCCTCGATGTACCAGGAGGGAGATGCGAAGGATGCTTTAAGAGTGCTTTGAGCTAGTTTTGTTTCACATGTAGGGTATCAAATGCTTGAGCCATCATGGCATATTTTTTATTAGCATTGGCCCAAAGCAAAAGGAAAGTTATTACGGAGGGGGTTTCTGCTATTAGAACTATGCTATTAGAACTATCTAGCCAGAGGTGCATTTGTTTTCATTTGTTTTCCTTAAATCTAATGTATGATCTATCTTGAATTTACTTTTTATTTGTTTGATGTACTTTTAAAAATATAAGAGGTATTTTATATGATAAATCCATCATATCAAGTCTTAACTCAATAGAAAACTCAATACCAACACAAACCATAGCATTCACCCAAAAATCCAAGTGATTCTAGCTCACACATGCATTCAAATTCCAACCTTAATCGAAACCATAACTATGTAGTGAAAATGCAATACATATCCAAAATTTAGTCCATGTAAAAAAGCCCAGCGAAAGCTATACATACCTTAATTCAAAACTCGGACTCAAATTCTAACAAAAACATAGTCATAGTCTCAAACTAACCCTGATGCATACCATGATGAAAATCCTTACTCAAATAATAACCCCTAACACAATCCCTAATTATGATCTCAACCTTAAATTCAAGCTTAATTTCTAATCCTTAGAGTCTTTAAATAGGAACTTAGATGTATATTTAAGTCAGATGCTATTATTATTTTGGCATACTTTCAACTTTAATCATAAGATTAAACTTCATCTTTATCTTGTATAGGTTTAGGTGTTTAGAATTTTATTTTCCAACTTTATCTATATGATTTATTTTTAAATATGAAAATAATAGAAAATATCGGTATCATGTTAAGTAAGTGTGTTATTGTATATATTTAATTTAACATTGTTATTGTATAGAGCTGGTCTTATTAAGAAGTTATAAAATTGGCACATTAAAAATTAAGGGAAAATTGTCACCTAGTACACTTGCATGATTTTATTTACTTAGTTTAATCAATATTAATAAGATTACAATATATTTTGAACATATAAAATAAAATATGACACCGACATATAGATTCATTAGGGATATTTACACCCATAACCATATGTAGTTTCGTAATTACACCATGAACACTCGATAATTCATAATTACACTCAGGACCCTGTATAAGTGCTCCGTCCTAAACACATAACCCTTCGTCAATGTAATCCATTAGCATAACTAGACTATTGAGTTTATCTAATGTATCCTTGATCTAAGAGACTGAACTAAACCAAAATCAAAATAGGGAAAAAATAACCCCACCCCTCCCCCATCCTCCTCCAGCCCCCTCCCCTTCATCTGCCAACCACCTCCCCCGCTTCCACCTCTACCCCCTCCTCCTTCCCTCCGCTGAACCCCCCCCCTTCCAGCCCCTCCCCGTTCCTCTACCGACCACCTCCTCTGTTCCTCCTCCAGTCCCCTCCCCATTCCTCCACCCACAGACCCCTCACACCCCAGCTCCTTCCTCCTTCATCCCCCTCTCTCTTCCTCTTCCCGCAGCTCCCTCCCACCCCTCCCCTGCCATCTTCCTCCATGCCCTCCCCCATCACTTGTCTCCACCTCCAAAGCCAGAGCTCCTCAACACCTTTATGACACCTACCTATTCAAGGTACTTCTCCTCTGGTCTGACCGAGCTATCATAATCTAAGGTTTAGAAGTGAAGCCCTTGGGGAAGTCGCGGCGTGAGGGGAAAGGGATATCATCTAGGGTTACAGGAGGGTTGGGATAAGACACATGCATGCTCAACCAAGTAGACAATACCTCTCGATTCACCAACACACTCATGAAGACCAACAAAAGTTGGACATTTATCTTTTTATTTTTTATTGGTTATCATTCACAATTCAAGTTCATTATGCATCGGGAGCTCTCAACTCCACGCCTCCAAGTAGATCGAGTGTCCTCCATCTTCATGGGCCCTACCACAAAGGAAAAAGTCGAGAAAATAACAAGAAATTTAATCAAGAAATGATGATGCAAAACAGACACAATGTGAAGACCTTTAGCTTTTGAAAATAATCACATCAGAATAATAAAATTCAATAAACAAATAAGGGTGAGTCGTGTCCCCAACAACGACATAGTTTGATGAACCACATTTTCACTGCTTTAATAGTCGTGTATTTTGTCGTAGTATTGGCGGTGAAAATGATCCATGCAAAGACCACAACTTTGAATATTAGCATTTTTTTGGGCAGATACTAAGGTCGAACATAGGGACACGAGCCTCCTTGTCTATTCATCAAAAATTATTGATTAAATAATGAAGCAATTAAATTCTCAATCTAGATCTTCATATGCAATTACATTGCATGACATGGAATGATATGCATATATATAATGCAAACAAAATGATGCAGAGACAAAAGCAATATGATGCATGCATTTTTATTTTATTTTATGCAATTAAAAATGAGATGCAATGTATATGTTATGCGACAGATAACCATGCATGAAACCATGTACAAATATGCCCTAAAAAATATTCAAGTCAATGAGCAATAAAAGACAAGTTGATTTCCGAGACAAACTAAATACTAAAAAATCAAGCATCTTTAATGGTAAATAATTAGAGAACAAAAGACATTATCTCCATCAAAATTAGCACATTTAATTCAGTGTCAAATCATGAAATAAGTGATGCCATTAGATAGATCATAAAACAAGCATCACAAATGAGCTGAAATACACTCATTTGGAGTTCATATGCTTAAGATATGAAGCAAAGAGTGCAATGGCATAAATGTAGAGAAAATCATGGAAATAAGAAGATAAATACTGCAATTAAGTCTTCACAGGGGGTAAATGTAATATTGTAGACCTGATAGGGGTGATCCACAATTTACCACGCCCTCCCCGCACATAGCACGCACGTAGGCGAGGTTTGGGATGTGTGGCGCACGATGGAGCCACGGGTCCGCTGAAGTTACTGGCATGGGGAGCTGCTATGTGAAATTGCTCTTCGTCCACAGCCGCAAGGGTGGCGACGCTATTGGGCTACGACGATCCCCCACCCCTGAAGGATATGGGAAGATCCTTAAGCGCATTAGCGTGAGGATTGCATCATATGCGATCGGGAGGGACTAGTCGCACTAGTTGCTCGATGCAGCGGAATTTAAAAAGAAAATCAAATGATAAAACCACATGATCCAAGAACACTTCTTGGGTCATTCCATCCAAACCACAATAAGTATTACGTTTACCTCTTCAAGCGTGGTTGCGATCGAGTCTATAAAATAAGAGACCTCTTGTCTCAAGTCTGATCTGATGGAGGAGAAACTTGCGAGCGCGTTGATGAGACGTGTGCTCCTCGTAATCCATGTTGATGATCCAAGTGACAAATCTCTTGATCTCGTCACACGAGATTCAAAATTTTCTTCACGAGCGAGGCGCACCGAAGGAGACAAAGATGCACGAGCAAACAATCTAGCAACATAACAACAATGTTGTGGCGATGGCGACTCTATCTAGGGCTCTATAGTGGACGACCACATTGAGAGAGAGAGATAAAGAGTTGGCGCGTAGAGAGAGAGGGGGAGAGAGTTTAATTCCTCTTGGAATTATGTGCATACTAAAAGGCAAGGGTAACCCTTTCTTTTGTATTAGTTAGATGTATATGGATCTCAAACCATGTACCCTCTTAATCCAGCAGTTTAGATTAAGAGGTTATTAATCAATGGCCATGATTTGTTGCTACAAATTGGCAACAACAAATTTAATTTAAATAAATTAATTATATCCCTTTATCAAGATACGAATAATTCATTTTAATTTCAATTATAATAAATAGATAACAAGGGAGGCAACCACCACCCTAAAAAGAGGGTGGTTGTCCCCCCCTTTGACTTGGTCAAGGTGGACGACCACCTTGTTGGTGGTTTTGCCTTCCTTAATATATATTTATTATATAGGATAAAATACAACAATAATTATTTACATTTATCTTCACAAAAATAATTCTAAATTAAATTTGTGAAACCATCAAATGTGCCATTGATAAATATGAATCATATCATACATCCAACATAATATGTAAATTAGATTTACAATTAACTGTTCATTGTGAATCCTATTCACAACATGTAATTTGTAATTCTATTTACAGTTAAATCTCTTAATCATATTATAAATAATATTTACAACATTCATGATTATTGTGGATAGTTATATCCACATTAATCATATCCTTAAATCATATTTAATCATCTTGGATCTATATTCTCATGTGCCCAAATAACATGAATCACATTCACATTATTCACATCTTTGATAATTAAATCACATTTAATAATATTAGATGACTCTCCTTATAATATGAATCAAATTTATTTTATTTATGATAATTAAATTATATTTAATTATCAATTTTCTCAATACTCGGATACATTTATCAACAATGAAATTATCCATGCACTCTTTCAAGGATAATGCGCTTTCTCCGCATATACTTGGATATAAGGACAAGATGATTGTATTGTTCCACATATAGTGACTTGGATATTGAGATCAAAACTCAAATCCAGATCTTGCAGACCTCTCATAGATGCTTGATTAAATCAAGATCGCAATCTAAGCTTCTCATTGCATCCGAATCACATTCAGATCAATGTCTAACATTTGGACCAAGATCAGATCACTTCTCTACTGAGAGGAATCACTAAAATCCAGACATGTTTCATCACTCCCTCGGAATGGAAGCGTCATGGTTATACAATTGTTTATGATCACATCACCCTAAGGTATTCTTAATACATGCACATCCTGCATATTTGAAGACCTAGATTAAGCCCGAAGTTTTATATCTCTTTTAGACTGTCCTTTTCAGGGTTTTATCATTAAGTTTTTCATTTGATTACTGGGAGTTGGTATCAATCATGTACTTTCCAAAAGCATATATTATACTCGTGTGTTGATCATATACTTTCCCAAAGGATATATCAAACCTATAAATTCAGTCAAGCTTCCAAAGTGAGACAACTGTGCACGGAATTTGATTCTTCTCAATATCTCATGAGTGAGCTCATGTCTTCTGGTTCAGTAACCTATATGATCCCTTTGAGAGATCGTATTACTTAAATGCCCTTGTATGCACACTAACACGTTGGTGTACAGACCTTGATTAGGTCATCAACCTATTGGTCTGCCAAATGTACATACTCAGACATATAGTAACACATCTGTCTCCGGTTAGAGGATGCATGCCTATATCATGACAACATACGGCATAGGTCTTTGGTTATCTCGATCCCGATAAGTCAACTCTTTGACCTAACTTATCTAACACCTCCGAATCTCTATTCCTATGCAGAGGACCTGCATCAAGAGGTCGGTTAGATATCAACCTTTAGAGAAAGGACTGCCATCTTCTTCTCAGACTGGAGATCATCTCTTAATAATCATTTGATGGTGCTTGATGAGTCCTCAATCTAACTCTTTAGATATTTATCCAAGCACCAACCTCTATGATTCAACAAATGAATCAACAGTTGTATGATCATTAAGATGGCCTTGGTACATAATCCTAATTGTACCAAGGGACCTATTATATAAATTAATTATTCTTCATTTCAGATTAGGGAATGATATTTACAATAACATTTATTGCACAATGGCTCACCGTGGGCTCGCATGTCCAATACCCCCCACCGAGCTTCACCGATGATCTGCTACTCGGTGAATGGTCATGGAATATCGGGCGAGGGTATGACTGTTAGTGCAAAGAGGCTTTGGCAGCGGAGATGGTGAGGCAAGGTCGGGATAACAGAGTCGGCAAAGGAGATTGGAATAGGGGCACCACATCCGATCATTGAAGAAAGGATGACCAGCAGGTGTTAGCAATAGCCGAAGCTCGATATGCAAATGCTTGTGAGTAGAGTGGAGTTCCTTAAGAGGCAGAGGAACAATGGACCTGGGCGTCATCTCCGGCGAACTAGAGAAGAAGGGGAGTGAGATGGTCGGGAATCTAGAGAAGGGAAGCGGGCGAGCGGAGGGGTCGATGAAGGTGTTGGTGGTGTTGCAGAACTAGGAGGATGCTCAGGCGACGGTGAGGTGTTGCGTAGACAACGTGAAAATTTAGTGAAAACAAAAGAAAAAGCATAAACACGTACCTAGAGGATTCGAGGAGGATGAAGTGGTCGTGGAGCTTGGGCTGAGGGTCGAATTGACCCTCCGATCATCGCTCGAATCCGGCATCCATGCTGGAGAGCTCAACGGTGGCTGGCCATCGTGACATGAACATGGCAACCATGGGTCGACATTGGTCTGGAGGCACCATTATGGCCCCTCGTCTGACCTCCGTCTGTCACAAGGAGGTGGAGAGGGGCTAGGGCTTAGGCACTATAGTGGTGGATGAGGGAGAAGTGAGGCGGAGGAGGTGGTTTTATGGGTGATGGAGGCGGCAATTACCTATGGCGGCGTAGGTTTTTAGAATGAACGATTAGAGGCCCTAAAAGCTCAGATTTGGATCATTGACGGGCTCGCAAAGATTAGTGTTGTAACGATTGTGGAAGGGGAGTGTTGATTTAAAGCGAGGCAGCTCGAGGCGGTAGCCAAAAAAGGAAGGGGATGGTTGCGTGGTGAGGTGAAACAGTCAGGGAAGGGAGGAGGTGGAGGCAGGAGATGAGGTCTCCACCATTCGATCATGTGATCCAATGGCATCTGGCGAGGGCACTGGCGAAGGGCATAGATCAGATCAGGAGATCTGATCCAACGGCTGAGATGCGGGCGCTAGCGAATGGTGGGGATGGAGTTGTAGGTTGCATCCAATTATGGAGGTGGTTTAGGTGACAAAGAGGAAGATTAACCATTGGATACTAAGCCATCCAACGACAGTGGTTAAGGCGGAAGTGAGCAGCTTAGATCCATCAGGGGGATGAACAAAGGGCTAATAGTAGAGGCGGGTGTCAGAAGGAAGTATGGCCACATGGTGGCTCCAGAGAGAGCCACGTCGCCCAATCAATTATTCAGAAAATATGATAAATAAGAAAATTAAGAAAGAAAAAGTAGGAGGCCGAATTAACAAAAAAGACAAAACATGAAAATTGTAGATCTCGATAAGATCTACAAGTTTCTTATTGAACAAAAAGTCAAAAGAGGTCAATTATACTAATAAATATTTTTGGTAGCATTTTTAATAGGTGTAAAACACTTAATTTTAATTGCTTTTATATTTTTGTATTTTTAATTTCTTTTTAAAACCAAAACAATTATTTAAATATTTGTCTAATTTTTTGATATTTTTAATAAAAGAGGAAATAAAGAAAATGTTAGTAATAATTATATATTAATCAAGGTTAATTACAAGGTGAATGATTATTGCTAAATATATGCAATTATAGATTTCCAAAGAAGTTCTTACGAGGATAAAAAGAGAGAATAATGATGATCCATCAGAGATTCATCAACGGTTACGGTTGAAGGGAAGAGATTTGTGTGTGTGGTGGCAATGGTGGGGGTCGTCGGGGGTGTCGTGATCGAAATACTTGTCGGAAGGACGTGGGTCGGGGGAGTAGAAGCGGTGGACCAAGGTTGTGGTTTTGGGTTTGGGCTCCATCGAGGGTGCGATAAGGGGAATCACTCGTGAAGGATGTATTTGGGTGATGACATCTCAAGCACAGGAATGGCTCGATGAACTACCGTCTAGCTGGAACTGTTGATGGTTCCTCTTCGTCAATCCTACATATGGAGCAAAAAGGGAATAAACGTAGCTGGTTTGAAATTGGTTGTTGTGATATGGTCGAATCTCCTTGAGACTTGACAGATATAACTGAAGCTTGGGGTTTTGTCGGAGGAGGTGCCCTTGAGCGATGATGCTTTAATGTGTTCATGGCTTCTTTTGCTGATGCAAGTTGTTATATTCACGGTCCACGAAGGTTTTAAGACAGAGGTTAAATAGATATGCTTTTTGTGACTGAGATCCGATGCTCTGTAAGAGGATGGTGGAGAGATTAGAGCGGATTGATGGATGTATAATTTTGGAGTTTGGTACAGATCCATCGAAGCCTTCATCAAAGCTGCATTTACGTGAGCCACCTCCTGAGAACCACGTCAATTGTGGACGGGAACCCCTTCAACAACGGCGATAGGATAAAAGAGGAAGACAACGATAAGGTGGTGCTCATGTTGCATACATTGAGGAAGATGGGAGGGGCAGAGATGGAGGGAACATCTTTTGGAAATGTGATTTTATTCAAGGGGTAAAATTATCTAAAGTTGACAAAGTCTGTCAAAGCTAACGACGGAAATAGATGGAACTTGACACATGGTTATGTTATGTAAGGGATAAGCATTATCAGGGTTCTGAGTGTAATTATAAATTTTCAAGGGTTTGTGATGTAACTATGTAACTACTCAGGGTTATGGATGTAAATACCCCAATTCATAATTTATTATCTAGAAAATGACTGAATTTGTTGATATTTATGTAGTCTATAGTGATAGAACGACCCACCACAATGATGAAATTTGATAAGAATATTATAGTTCCACTTGAAACTGTGTAATGATATATTGAGGCTGAACACATAAGTTTAGTTCATCATGATGATTCGACATCTGTCTGGAATCATGTTGGATCATCATTGAGGTAGTTTTTTTGGTCAGTAAGGTTTTCTATGTATTAATAACAAAAATATTACAAAGACCTGAAGGTAAAAGCTACAAAGAAGGGTTGAAAGAAAGAAATAAAAACGCGAACTTTTGTTTGAACCCGAAAAGCACAAAAACCTGAGACCAAGGTTACTTTCCAAGAATATGCGTTGCTTGCACAATGGATCATGCAACAATAGTGGTAGAAGTAGAGTGAGACGAAACCCATCGATGATTTCTCTAGCCCCAATATTTCTCTGACTATGGCTACAACAATGCAAGATAGCCGCTGACGAATATAAGCAGTAGTAGGGCCTTCAATCCATTCCACTATGCCTTCTAGAGAAGAGGGTAGAGGCAAAGGTAGGGCTAGAATAGAGCAAATAGACCTCCAAATCTTGAGGACGATTGTACATCAGAAGAAAAGACGGTGAGATGATTCCAGCTCATGGAGACAAAGATAGCAAGGGAAATGGCATGTGATCCCATGCTTGGAGAGCATATCCATGGTGGGAAAACTATTAAGGATGGCTTTGTAGAGTGTGTAAGAGTGCTTTAAGGCAAGCTACTTAGCCCAAACTCTTAGGGCTCAAGAGACAATAGTAACCTGGTGGCAGACCAGATCAAAGGTTGTTGAGAAGGAGAACCCTCATCTAAACGAAAGCCAAACACAAGGGGATGAGGCACTGCCTACAACTCCACGAACATTGACCCTGTTAGAAAGAATCAACTTCCACACAGGGGAGACTGATGAAAGTGGTGACACCATCTGTTGAACGCATGTATCAGAGCTGCTAATAATGGTCTGACAAAATCAAACTCACTATCGCTGAGGCGACTGCTCAATACTCGTGATCAAACAACAATTAACCCACACAATAATTGAGAAAGTTAATCAAACTGGGTTAAAATTTACTATACACTATTAAAGATGTATAGTGACAAATATGTAGGGGTCGAACACAAGAAACAAGGGTGTAGATTGTATGAGATTAAGAAATGAATCACAAGAATTTGTCTTTCCAAATGCTTAGCCAATATATGATTTTTGTGGATTTTTTATTTTTCAAATTTTTATTTTTTTTAAGTTTTTCAAATGTTTTTTATTTTAATGTTTGAAAATAAAAAAAAATAAAGGGGAAAAGAAAATAATAATATAAGTATATACTAAAAATATGTAGCTAATATATGTATCTAGAGATATACAAGTCAAAACTAGGTATATATATCTAAAATTCCAAAAAATGTATCTTTGTGTTTTTAATATTTTTCTAATGTTATGTGATTTTTGACTATTTTGTAATTTTTTAGGTATTTTAAATTGAATTAAAAAGTCAAAACAGGGAAAAATGAAACAAACAGAAGTATTTTTATTTTCAAGATATCAAACTACCACAGAAAATCCCAAAACAATCTTCAAATCAAAATATGAAAGAGGAAAATTATTGAACAAAAAATGTATTTTTGGAGTCTCATTTTTTGTGATTATTTGGGTTTTTCTTTTATATTTTGAGTCAATTTTTGGACAGATGATAAAACAAATTAAATTAGATAGGAAATAATTTTTGTAGAATTTTTCAAAATATTTTTCTATTTTTGGTATTTTATAGGTGAAACATGGAATAATAGCTCATAAAATGACTTTTTAATAAATAGAAAATAGATTGAAATTACCCTACAAAAAATATATGTGATAAAGATGTATATAGGGTATTTAAATAAATTTTCTTAGAATTTTAGGGGAACAGAAGCTATTTTCACAAAATAAATACAATAAAAAGAAAAGACATGTGCAATTTTTAAAATATTTAGGGGCCAACATGCGAAATATACTAAAATATTACACTTAATACTCAAAATTTCCGACCAAAAATTAATAAACTAAACATGGAGGGGTTTACATGCAAGTTTCACAAAAGTGTAGGGTGACATAGACAAGGACTGAAATGTAAGTCAATGAAAGCTTAGGGTCTAGGTGGCAGTTATTACAAATACTTTTGAACGGCAAATGAAACCTTGTGGACTAAACATTAAAACAAAAATTTGCACGATAAATATGCAATATACCCAATATATCACGTGCTGGTGAATGTTTGAGGACGATTCACTTGCCACACGTCGCACAATGGGTAACGGATACTGGTTTGCATACGCACGGCTCAGATTAGGTCTCCAGTGAAAATCGAGCGGTTGAGGTTGAGGACATCGAACGACTACTGCTGTGTTGGAGCGGAGTTTCGATCAGACGACCACAAGATGCTCACGAAGAACAACAGAGGAACTCCGCTGCTGCGAACTTCGATCTAGATGAACTCCTCCGATCTTCACCCCTCATGCCGGGTGATCATCCAAAACGATCCCGGGAAGGGTCCGCATCTCCTGGTTCGATGAAAATGGCTCCAGGACCTTCGAATTGGGCATGCAACATGTCGAACCTGGAAGCTTCCTTTCGAGCTTGATAGGCCCTGCAAAGATGGGTTTTATATCTATTTCCTACAGGGAACAAGTCAGTGATAAAAAGGCGGGGCTCCGTGAGCTCTTGGAGGCGAAATGGTGGGGAATGGGTCGATGCGCGGTTCTCTGGCGATGCGGCAACAGAAGAGACCTAGTAGCTCGATCCTTGTAGGATCGAGTTGAATGGAGATGTGTCGGGAGTCTAAAAACATAAGGAGAAGAAGGTGAGGGCGAAAGGTGAAACAAAATTGGTTGATCCTAGTCGGAACAAGGCGACGGAGCTCGAGCTCCGACGTACGATGGAATTGGAAAATACGAAAAGATAATTGAAAAGACGTGAAATAAACACCAAAATTACTCTACCGCTACCCTAAGGAATAGAAAAGGCTAAAGAAATAGGAGCTTACCGACAAGTAACCTCCTGGTGGTGATCTTCTAGCAGGAATGACAATGAGACTCAGATCGCTTCGATTCGACACCCAATCCAACGCCTAAGGAGTCGATCAAACGCCTGCTGTCATCAGAAACACAGATCAAGACTCGGACTTAGAGTTTAATGGTGGAAGAAGGATCAAATTTCAAAATGGGGCCGAATGTAATTATTTGTAGGGGATGACCTTTGACCAAGGAGAGCTCTCGAATCTGTGGACCAAAGCCTAAGGAATCAAGTGTGCGTGCAAGTTCCACAAATGAGGATCAAAAGTCCAAGAGGAATCTAGCTCAACGGGTGCAAGATTTTTGTGGGAAAAATAGAGGAAGGTAGGGGTACAGACCTACCAAACACGGACTTAGGGAGGAGTGGAGAGTTGACAGGGTCAACTAAGACCACTCTCCTATTGGTGCGCGTAAGCAGGAAGAAGACAAAATAAAAAAAATAAAAAGTTTATAAATTTGAAATAAAATAATAGCTGATTTTACTAATTTTAAGTTAAAACATTAAAAATATGTATTATTTAATTTAGTATTTTAATATGATTTTTATTCATTTTTATGGTTTTATTTATTACAACTATATTTAGGGTTTATTTATATGCATATTACCTATGTTTTATACATTTTATTTTTATTTTGTATTTTTGATTTTATTATTTAATTTTGATATTTTATATATTTATAACTTATTTTTAGATACATAATATATTTTTGTTATATTTTCTGATGTATTTTGCACACTTAATAAATAGGAGCATATATAATATATAGATATAAGTATTCCATCTATGTATTTATGTATACTATTTTATTTTTATGTTCTCTTTGTGGTTTTATTATATTCTCAATATGTACATAAACTATAAATAATATCTAAAAAATTATTAAAATATAAATTATAAAAATAAAGATAAATAAAATGAATATTTTATTCATGTATATTATACGATAGGGGTCCAAAACCTAACTTTTGCATCTTAACTCCAAACTGAATGAGACCATCTTTATTAAATAGATTATTAGAAGTTATACACAATTAAAGTGATTTTAATACATTTTGAGTTCTTATTGAGGAGACATGGGTCTGGGAAGTTTGGGTTTTGACTTTTTATTCTGACTATAAAAAGTACATTGTATATTATTTTTGTGTAAACTCAATTTTATATTTTTCTATGCACTATTATCTACAGATTTTATATACAAGTTTCTTTATTTGACGTATAAATAATAAAGAATAAAATAGGTCCCAAACATGACTTGTTGATGAATAAATAAATGGGATTTTTACTGGATTTTTGGCCCTTATCTTCCCTTACTTTATTCCTTGTTGACGCAGTCATCAAGATGCCTAGGTCTCGGGGTTTAGAGTCATAAAATACCTTTGGTATTTAATTCTTTTTCTTTTCTTTTTTTATTCTATAATTTTTGTATTAAAAACCATTTTTATATACAATAAATGGAATACGTAATGAATGTTAATTTGTATAAAATAATGCTATTTACATGCATGTAGCTAGGGTTTTAAGGCAAAAATGATAGAATAAAAGTGATGAAATGGAGATTCATCACCGTCCAAAAGGAAATAGAGTGCAGGTACTTGGAACGCACGAACATGCCCAGATGGAGGAATCAGAGGTGCGAATCCTCCAGGCCTAAGATATCACCATATCTTTACAAATGGACGCCACATAACGGAGGCCCAATCCACCCTCCTCCTTAGGGAGGCAGAGAGAGTCCCAAGCAAGCGCATGATGCCCATAGCCCCAAAAAAATCCGCACAAAGCATATCCACCTTTTTTGTGCAGTGTGTGCCAGAATGATGGTGCCATCTGCCCAATACTGGTCTACACATGCAATCATCGATTTCAACAACTATAAGTGACCGATTGGGGAGGAGCATGGGCCTCGACCCAACCCGACCCAGAAAAGCCTAGCCCAAGCCTATCAAATTTTCTTGGGCTTCGGGCTGAGTCGAGACCTGATTTTTTTAGCAATCTTAGGACTCAAAGCCCGATCCATGGCTCGTAGGACTGAGCTCGCATTAGAGCCAGGCTTGGCCCATCCCCTATTAATGATTGTAAGAGGTATGGATGTTGAGGAATTTGGAGGGACCCAGTGATTCACATATTAAAACAGAATATCAAATTATAGCTTAGTTCAAAATAACTGTATTTAAAATTGTAAAAAATATTGCTGCATGGACCCACGTAAAATTCCAACATCCAACGTCCGACCTTTAGAATTCACATTCTAAAGGTTTCGTATGGGTTTCGTATGAAGTGATTGCAACCTCTCCTACTGAATGTAGAGGTCTTCATAGTGGAGATGTATACATCACGTCACCTATGTTGCTTTTGATGACCAAAGTTAGGAGTTGTTGAATTGCTATATGTGTTTTTATCCATTCTAAGTCGTTATCGGATAATGTGTTGTTGGTATCTTTCTGGATGATATTACTATTGCATACTTTTATGAGTTAATCTTAGATTTTGATTCGTTATACTTTAATTTTGAACGAGGCTTGCAATAAACTAGAAATTTGGAATAAACAGTTGGTCTATTTACCACAACTGATTCGTTCTGTATGCATATGATCCAAAGCAATAACCTACCAAACTAGTTTGGATCTCTATGAGCTAACGTTGGATTTTTAAACATAGGGAAGCCATGCTGAGTCGTGCTAACCTGGGTTCTCTCGGGTTCGGGTTGGGACCGACCCAAGCTTGAGATTTTGACAATCTGGGAGCCTGGCCCCGACCCATACGTACATCGGGTGTGGGTTAGTATTGGGATATTACAGGTCAGGTCAGGGTCAGGTCAAGGCTGGCCGGGCCCAATGCTCCACCCTACGATTGACAAAGGAAAGGTGCTTTCCAACCATATAGCAAGGCCCTCACCCTATCCTCCAGCAAGCTTGCAGACGTGATGCGACCGTAGGAGGAAGCCAATGACATGCCCAGGTAAGTAGTAGGGAAAGAGTGCCCAAGCATTCCCAAACGAAGGCATGTAGCATAGTCATTCAGGGAGTGTGAAGGTCGAAATAGCTTACTCTTATAGGCATTTATATCTAGACTAGAGATGGAGTGGAATGCATTAAGGATCTCCTTTACCGCAAGTAGAGATGCAAATGAGGCCTTGTAGAGGAATAACATATCATCATCATATATAAGGTGAGTGGGTGCTAGGGAATGCTCCATGTGCAATGGTGATGAATCTCTAATCGAGTAATATAAAATGTGCTCATTGCAGCACGAGCCAAGAAGCCATCAACAAAACCAAGTCAAAGGTCTCTATGAAGAGAACTTGATTAATTTTTAACATAGGCAAGTCCAGGATCGAGCACAGAGATACAAGCAAGTATTTAATTTAATTGAGGAATCAAATATTTATTTAGGAGATTTATAGGCTATCTAGGTCAAACATACACACCCGAGTTCGATGCATGTAATTTTTCAAATCATTTTATGCAGCTTATATTACATGGAAAATAATTATGCAGTGTAAAACAGAATAAATACACAACACACAAATATTCTCATGATTAAGTAATTAAATATCTTGTGAAAGTAATTAATAAATTAATGAATAATCAGAGTACTAAAGAATGCAATCCAACCAAAATTTAATCAAAAAATTAAATGCTAATATGGTTGAAAAGCGTCAATATGCTCTCCGAATGATGCAATGTGAAATATAGATCATTCAAATTAATTACACAATTAGAAAGAGCACAAAAGTAGCTTTCAAACGATACCAAATTCATTGAAATCAAATTTATGGTTCACAAGATATTAACTAGACAACACATAGGCACACATGCAATAAAAAATATAAGGTTTTATTACAAACTCGTCCAAAATTGGACTAAATAGTAATTGATAAAAATTGACTAGATATATTTGTAAATGTTACAAAATACGGGAGGGCATATTTGTGAATTGAAGAAACTTGATGGTTGTCTACAATTTTACCACCTCACGTGCATGAGGTGTGTGATAGGGATAGGCTTGGATTGCACTTCTGTGGGCCATGTGTTGCTATGGACTGTTTTGGAGCAAGCTCGGGTGCCCAAACCTTAGGGTGCGAAGCTATGCTTCGTAGTGCTCAACGTGGCAGCCTCACTCATGTTGGATCACATCGATGAAGGTGAATCTGAGGGTTGTTGATGCTCGTGTTCTCCCCCTACCCTGCTCTTCCTCTTACGACGACAAATGGGAGGAGCTCCATGACTTGACTAGAAGAGATCCAGGAAGCTTTGATTTATACCGGCGAAGCTGTTGAATGGTCAATATGGTGAAGAACTCCTCTACAAAGTTCGGATAATGAAGAACCTACAACAACGAAGCTCGAGATCGGAGTTCCTTCTCAACATCCAATCATTGAAGTATGACAAGTTCCTGCAAGTGTTAAGCGCATGAAAAACACAACACGACTCTACTGGGGTGCTAAAGATGCGAGATGGGGGCTCAACGGTAATGGAGGATCGAGCCCTATGGGTTCCTTCTCACTTTATGAGGAAGAAATGGATGGAATGATCACAAACATGGAGAATAGTGAATAGTGAAGATCATGGTATTCTCATATATTAATTTGATTGCTTGGAGTGCAATAAGAAAATGGGGAAATCCGAAGAAAATTAAGATTAGGATTTTACCTGGAAATGGAATGAAGATGATGAGTGATTTGGTGATCAATCTTTACGCGAGTAGGAAGCTTTGCGCTTTGTTGGTCATTGCTTAACCACTAGAGGCGCTAGTGGAAGCTCGAGCAATGCTTGAGAAGATCTATAGCACAACATCAATGATCGTGGATCTCGCAGGCGAATGCCTCCATCGTTGCTCATTGATGGTACTTCTCTCTCTCACATGGATGGCTTAGGGCTAGGGGGATTCGCATGAAAATGGTGGGGTGGCAGTTGACGGTGGTGGAGATGGGGTTTTGAAGAGATGGAAGTTGGTGGAATTCACAACCATGTGATGGTTTCAACCACCACCAAGGTTAGGGAAGTTAGGGTTAGGTTAGTTATGGAGTTGATGTATTAACTGGAGATTAGGGGGAAACATTGGTGGTTGAATCAAAGTGGAAGGTGGTTGAAAATGGTTTGGGAAAGTGGTCAAAGTCAGGTAGTTACATGGTTGAGAGAGGTGAGGCGTGAAAAGGTGTGAGGTAGAAGATGATCTCCTAGACGTTAGATCTTAAGATCCAACTATCTGGATCAAGGCGGGAAGAATTAAAGAGCCGGCCCACAAGGCGGGTCAAGATGAAGCCACATGTCCTAATCAGATTCTAGAGAAATGAATAAATACATACAACATAAAAAAGAAATAGTTAAAAGTAAAATCAGAAAAAGTGTTCAACATGAAAGTTCTAGATTTCCAGAGATGTACAATGTTCATGTAGAATCCAAAGAGAGATAAAGTCATCTATACATAGAAATATTTTTGCAAGTATTTCTAAAGTGTTAAATACATATATTTTATTTTATTTTCTTATTTTTTTTTGAGTTTTATTTTGTATATAATGTTGGATTAATTAAATACATTATAAAGCTAATTTTTATTTGATTTTTAATAAATAAAAAACATATAAAATATAGGCACACCAATAAGGTTATTAATATACAATAATTAGGGTAAATTAGTTATAACACATCAGTGATTAATCAGTGTTAATTGTCCATGAATGTTAGTGATAATCTTAATCTAGAGATATAATGTAGATAGATAATATAGACGAATCTGGGATACATCAAGTGGATGCAAATGACCACATGTCACTGAGTCTTCCACCAAGCAGGAAAGAGGCCTCCATGCCGACCACAAAGAGGAGATGACTAAGAAGGTCACCTTACCTTAGCACCATATTACCCTAGAATAATCCATATGGAGAGCCATTCATCATGTCTTATAATGAGGTTGTGGGATATGCAATTAGTGATCCTAGTGAGCCAACGTTGACCAAACCCCATGTTTCCTAGATCTATAGAATGAATGAGTGCTCAATATAATCAAAAGCCTTTTAAAGATCAAATTTAGGGCAAGCCAACGAAGAGTTTGCCTTCCAATCGAACTCAAGTGCGAGTTATTGTGCAAGGCGCAAGCTGTTTCCAATGGAGTCATCCTTAATAAAGTCGTTTAATTGAGTCGTATAAGATCATGGAGGATCGCTGCGAGCTAGGTAGCGAACACTTTGGAAAAAAAATCATAATCAACATTACCACAAGAGATTGGTCAAAAGTCCCCAAGGCCATTAGGAAATGACACATTGGTTACGAGTGTCAAGAATGTATAGTTGACAGCTCTGACCAATCTGCCTCCCTAAAAAAGTAAAGTGATCGCTGCATAAAGTTCTCTTTTGATGAGCAACCAATGATGCTTGAAAAAACCAACTTTGAACATGTCAGGTCTGGGGGCCTTCGATGGGGGAAATGAGTGCAACACATTCATAATATTCACCTCCTCAAATGGTCGGTCTAGCCATAGCCTGCCTTTTATGGAAAGCATCATCTTCAGAGTGGGTGGAGGGACCAAAGAAAGGCTAGGAATGCCTCGGCTTGAGATGACCCTATAGAACTTCGCAGCTTCCACCGCCATGGCTGACTTATCAATCAACATGCCACTCCGATCGAGGAGAGAATGGATTTTGTTCCTTACAGAGCCCGTATTGGCAGATATGTGAAAGAAACAAGTGTTGGGATCCCCCAATCTCAGCCAGTCAACATGGCTTTTCTGCTTACAGGAAGATTTGCGATCCACATCAAGTTCCTAAAAATGGCACTTACCATCAGCTTTCGATTGCACAAAGAAGGGACCCAATGGGTCTGGGGCAAGATCATCGTTAACATCCTAAGAGCATTCTCAATAGCTTTCACCTCCTCGAAAATGTTAGCCTCCCTTCGATACCAAACCTTGAGAGGAGACTTGACACTCTTGAGCTTACGTAAAAAGCAGAAAATGGGGTTACCATGGACCATGGTAGACCAAGCATTGGCAATAATATCAAGATAGCCCGAGATACTCGTCCAGTAGTCTAAGTAGTGGAATGGCTTGGGGTGGGAGGCCATGGGATCCATGGCAACAATCACCAGGAAGTGGCTATTCGACACAAGGGAGGAGTAACTCAGTTTTGATGAAGGGAAGCTGTTAAGCCAAGTTGAATTGACAAGTTCATGATCAAGCCGAGAAACTACGCGAGAGGGGCCAATAGATCTATTCTACCAAGACCATGGGTTGCCACTAGTCTCTAACTAGAGCAATCCACATGAATCAATGCAACAAGTGAAGTCGTCCTTAGCCCCATTCAAAGGTGGTATGCTCCCATGCTTCTCGTGGTCAAACTTAACCACATTAAAATCCCCAAGCACCAACCGGGGGACAACCAAGGAACCACTGAGGTGCTTCAGATCTTCCTAAAGACCCTGAAGGTCTATTGCGAAGTTGGCACCATAGACGACTGAGATGTCCAGGTTGAGGTGACCTGCATTAGTCTAAGAGAGAGTGAGAGCTTGTGGGGAGATCTGTACTTGGCTACAGTTCCAAGAGGATTCCTTCCATATGGCATAGATTTGTCCTAGTGGAGTGCCATTATGCATGAAATCCCACCCGCTGGGGATGAGGGAGGCAATGCTCTAACCAATCCAATGAGCTCTGCATTATGCGAAATGAGTTGTCGTAACAACAATATGACTTTCTAGTCTTGTTGATGCCATGAACATTGCAAACAAATGCTGGCATTAAGATGACTGTGAGGGGTGGGGGGTTGGGAGGGCCTGCATTCTTTTGACCACCACCCGGTAGCTTTTTCCTATGTGAGGCAGTGTTCCATATCAGGTTAGGTTCCACAGATTTCTCAGGTGGTGGGTTAGTTTGGGGGTCGATCCCTCCATCAATGGTCTCAAAGTTTGCCTACGTGGAGTTAAGATCAATTCCATATGGGCCATGTGCATATGGGAGCTGGCCTTTATGTCCAAACGGGGGTTTCCTTAAACATGGTGTGTTCGGTGCCTAATGTCCTTCGAACCATATGGAAAAGTGGAGGGGGTCTTCCTTGGCCCTTTTTTAAGTTTGGGAACCGAAGGAGCAACATACGGACGTGCGGCATTGATCAAGGGTAGGACATCGTCTTGAAGAGAAGAGGAAGCCTGTAGGGATTGCTGACTAGCCGCAGCTAAGGGACCATCGTCCCCATAACTGAGGGGACATGAGTCTAGGTGATAATCAATGACTCGACCATCTTGACTATTTTTGATGCACTTCAATAGAAGGAAACATTATAGAGAACGAGCAGGAGGTTGAGGAATGAACGACAGAGATACTGTGTTCACACTTGGGGGGTGGGGGTGCCATTCCAGTTCCACTCGGATCACTTGATGGGTACCTAAGAAGAACACCAAGGTGATGAGTGCATATTTGGCTACATTAACATGGTCGAGTTGTAGCACAATCAAATACACATCACATCAGAAATCGAGGATGAATATATCCATGAGGAGGGTCTTAGTTTAATTAAAATATTTTAACCTGGAAAGTCTATGGTCGAACTCAAAGACATGAGCTACCTTAATGACTAATCAGATCTTAATATCTAAGTTAAGTGTTTAATTTGTCTACCTAGGTCAACAATATACAATGCTATGCAAAACTTGACGCATGAACAAAATGCATTTCTATTTTCATTTCGTGCAAGTTAAATTAAAAGCTACATGCAACAAAATGATATGCAATGCAAACAAGATTATATACATTAGTATGCCCCTACATGATTAGTAAATTGTGCAAGAGTTACGAGATTAATTTCATTAATATTTAATGCATTTTCATGACATTTAAATAAGCAATCAAGATGACACAATATATCCCAATTTCAAATCAAGAAATTAAAGACTCTATTAGATAGATAAATTAAACATGCATTAAAATGAAATCTAAATCAACTAAAATAGAGTCCAGATGCTCAAGATATAAGCATAATAGTCCAAGGGTATAATTGAAAGGAAAACATGCAAATATTACAAAACAATCACAAACATGCCCCTAAAAGAGACATTTTTGCAATAATCAAAGCCACAAGGCATTCCTTGAAATATTCCAAACGTGTGGGGCATATATGTAATAGTTAGAACCCGACATGTCCTTGCACAAATGACCTAGGCACGCCACGTGAGGCATGTGCACTCTGTATCTATATGCGATTTGGAGGACTTATGCAGATTTGATTGCAATTTTCCCAGCCATATGCACCATACACACGCGTACAGATTAGGAGTGAGGCTTGGGGTCGGTTGTAGGTCTGGGACCACGTGCCGGGTCCTGATGCTTTGGAAGGTGCCTCAGTCCCACCAAGGCTGGCACTTTGTCTCTGGAGGCTGCATCTTGTTTATGAGATCTTCGGGTTTTAAATCAGAATATGAAATTAAAATGTGCAATGGTCATTTCAACACATATATCCCGCAACAAACAAACAACTTTTTTCTTCTCAAGCTACAAAAATAATTACAAGAGAATAATGAAGCGAGAGGAATTTTTGCTACTTATTTACCTGTATAGCAACACGATCGAACTCAGGGAGGCTACAATTCCCGAGGGTTATTCAATTAATTGAAAATCAATTAAAAGAAAAAGGGAATCTCAAATGCAAACCATCTTGGTTTTTTTGAGCTCGCGGGCGATTGGCGCTGGTTCGCACGATGGATGAGGGAGGAAGCTCACAGCTGGGGTGACGGGTGGAAGATCGGCTGGTGCATGACTCCAGGAGGAGGGCATCGACGAGCCGCAGACGGTGGAGCGGAGGGACTGCGACAGGTGATGGAGGAAGCTCGCTGCTGGGGCGATGGGTGGCAGATTGATGGTGTGGGTACGGTCATCAGGATTGGCTCAGCAGATCGGGGCAGTAGCCGCGGTAGGAGCAGGCAGCTGACGGGCGAGCCTCAGCCGATGGAACTCCGCGCAGACTGGCGGCGATGAGGAGCGACGCGGGCTGATGGCCGGGCGGCGGTGGCTGCACCCAGGCAGCGTATGCGCGCACTGTTTTTTTTTTTTGTTTTTTTCTGTAAAACAGAATTTAGATATTTTTTTATTTTTTAGAATAGAAACTGTAAATAACTTTTTTATTTTTTTATTTTTTATTATTTTTTATTTTATCCTACAAAACAACTATCAGAGAGAAAACTTTGTGTTTATTATTATTATTTTTATTTATAAACAAATGCGGACGCGAGCACGATGACTCTGTCCCGATTATTTGAAATACGAAAAATCAAACAAAGATGTGAGTGGATGTGGATCCTTGCCATGTGGATCGAATCCGTGTCTCCGACCATCGTACACGGTCAGAGTTTGAAGTTTGTGTGAGGTAGAATAAGAACACGAATAGATCGAGATGTGAATGTGAAAAATCGGATCAGAGGCGGATCAAATCATGATGGATTCTAAAATCTAGAGAAAAAAATCATGACGAAGTAAAAATGCGAGAAATAAAACTAAGTTAACTAGATTAAAAATAAGAGAAGAGAAAAAATGATGGATCTCACCTTAGGAGCAGAAAAGACCGTGATCGCCTCGACGAAGGCCTACTCACTGTTACCGGACGGCTTGGAGGCCGGGTACCTCTCTACGACAAGATATCTCTCGGAGAAAGGGCTCTCTCACCAAAGATTGATCACGAGAAAATGAGGGAGAGAGAGCCTTATTAATAGATAGAGAATGGAGTTTGATTTTTTTAATTTTGAATGAAGATAAGAGATAAGAGAAGAAATTTGAAATGAGATAAAGTTAAAATTATTTATAAAAAATATTTTTTTGTATTTTACCACTCTATTAATATGAATAAAAGATGTTAATTTTTTATTTTTTTGTGGCGGTTATTTAAGAATAGCAACTATATACATATACTATATACATATGGTACATTATATACATATTATATACATGTGTTTTATGAGGGATTTTAAGCTAAAATAAATGAATAAAGATGATGAAATGCAGATTCATCATCCTTCTATGCTTTACCTTTGCTAGTCCCTTAACAAACACTTATTTGAAAGAATAAGTGAATAAAAAGAAAAAGAAAAAGAAAGGAAAAATAAAGAAATTATGACAATATTAAGTATTAAACTTATCTTCATAAAATTGTAGTATGGAGCTCTGTCAGACCTTTGAACTATTAGTGTGGTGGAACCTTAATGGGAAATAGACTTAAAACCTAACATCCTCTAAGTTCCATAAGACTCCTATTTAGGTCTCCTCAACAGTCAGGTCTAAACAAGTCTACATACACAAATTCTTATGACTATGAATCTTTACTTGTACGGTGTAAGTGAAAGATAGCCCCCATCTCAAAAGTAGCAAAGAAACAACCTCCCTCAACAAGGTAACTCTAGTCCCTCGATGTAGCAACTCTTTCCTCGAGGAACGGGGATATTCCCTTCTAAGTTCAAGTACAACCAGCTCAAGAAGATGATATGGAGAAATGAATGAACGATAACCAGTATAGCTACCTATCCTTGGATGCAAGTATTTTATGAGGGATTTTAAGCTAAAATAAATGAATAAACGGGGATATTGCCAATGTAGCCAAGTCATCCAGCTGCAAGCTTACAAAATTTAACTTTGATATCCTTGTACATACACTCCAGCATGCATTTTACTTTTCAATCAGACCTGTCCACTTTTGGAGATTCTGCATTTTTCCTTTTTTGAAAGTATATACAAGATGCATTATGTACATAGGAGCTTTTCCTCTTAAGATAGTAGACTATCCCTCTTTTGAAGCATTATCACAACCCCACAACATCATGTCTTTAGACCTCAATGCCACCATACCAGGTTGAGACGCACTTCCCTTCTTAGAGGAAGACGAGAGGTTCCGCCTAGAAGTACTACCCTCGCATGCTACTCCAAGCCAAAAGAATCCGCCTACTCACTACCTCCTCCATGAAGAGCTACGTGTAGAGTGCTTGTCCAAGATAAGCTACGGTCTGAAAGAATCATGCGTGTGTTGTTAAATGTTCTACTTAGACTAATCAAGATGACATGTGAACATAGTCTTATGGACCCAAAGAATTAAGTCACTAGGAGCTGAAAAGTCTTAACTCTAGTTGTTATAAAGTTCCTCTAAAATTAAGTGGATTAATGCCCAACTAGCTCCATTCTTCAATTTTATTCCAGACATAGTTTAGATGTTGATACTATCCTGAAAAATGCACATGCAAATGCAAAAAATATTTTTTGAAACAATTTTCTAATTTTGAACTTTTTATGGGTTTTTGAAAAAGAAAGGGAAAATGATGCACATGTGAAGAGAATTATCTTTTTTTGCAACTTTTTTATAGATTTTTGGTTTTGTAGTTTTTTTCAAAAAGGAAAAAGAGTTAGTAAAATATATACAAGTATATACAAGAATATTTTTTTTTTGTTTTTGTTTTGTTGTTTTGTTATTTGTTTTTTTTGTTTTTTTGTTTGTTTTTTTTGCTTTTCTCCTTTTTTTGTTTGTTTTGTTTTGTTTGTTTTTTTGGGATGGGGTATCTGAAGATGATCAAAGTCTATACACACGTGGATTTTATGAATTTATATACATATCCCAAAAATAAGCATATTTAAAAGTACAAGTTATGTCTAAAGCATATATACAATATATAGGACATCCCCTATGCTTAGCTCGAACTATGTCCTCATAGTGATCAGAGAGCGGCAAAGGAAGACATAACTCGTGCTAAGTATAGAGAAGTGAAAAGACTCCTATGCTACAACGACTCAAAGAGAAAATGAAAAGAAAAGAAGTCGGTGATCTCCCTTATACTTAGGATCACGTAATCCTAAGTATAGAAGACTATACAAAGGGAAAAACTGATGCAAAGAATGTACGGACTCAAAATAAAAAAAACGATATGAACAACATCACCCCCCTATACTTAAGGTAGAGTATCCCTAAGTATAGGCAACAACAGGAGTGATGAACAGGACGAATATGAACAACACAAATCATTCACCCCCCTATACTTAAGATAAAGGACATCCTATGTATAGCATATATACACAGACAAAGCTGAAGATGAGTTCTGCATATCATCTACATACTGACGGTCATAGTGAGCGTAGAGGATTTACTTCACACATGAACTTTGGAGTGGAAAGGGTCTTGGAAGGACCATCTACCTTTGGTGGAGTTCATGTATAACAACAGTTGTCATTCTAGTATTGACATGGCACTATTCGAAGCCTTATACAGGCAGAGATGCCTCACACCTCTCAGTTGGCGTGAGGTAGGTGATCATGCTCTATACTCCATAGATCTCTTAGAGGAGACCACGAGAGCTGTTGATCTTGTGAGACAGAAGCTTCTAACGGCGCAGAGCCGCCAGAAGAGCTATGCAGATTGTCGGAGAAGAGATTTGGAGTTTCGGGTATCCAATCTTCCTCTCTTCTCCTATTATAAATTTAAATTAATCTCATACTAACAACATTTCTATAAATTACAAGTTGGAGATTGGGTATTTCTCCGAGTGTCTCCCATGAAGGGAATTCGGAGATTTGGTGTTCGTGGCAAGCTGATGCCACGATATGTTGGTCCATTTGAGATTCTTGCTCGTGTAGGGAAGGTGGCCTATCGGGTTGCCCTTCCTCAACATCTTTCAGTGATATACGATGTATTCCACATATCCAACTTGAGAAAGTATGCGCACGATCCTCGACACATCATTAGCTATGAGAATCTTGATGTCGAGCCAGACTCGACTTATGAGGAGAGGCCAGTACAGATACTTGACAGTGTTGTGAAGAAGCTTCGTAACAAAGAAATTCCATTGGTCAAGGTGTTGTGGCACTAACACGGCGTTGAAGAGGCAATGTGGGAGACCGAAGCCGACATGCGGGCACGATATCCACAACTTTTATGAGGTAATAAGCAACACAAGCTTTTGTAATTAGACATAGTTTAAAATATATGGCTTGTTTTCTCTTTGAGGTTTTTATGGGTTCAAAATCCTTTGAGGTTTTTATGGCCATATGAAATCCAAATGAGTCACGTAATGACCTTGACTCGAGTCTCGAGGACGAGACTCCCTTTGAGGTTTTTATATTTATAACATTTGATTTCCAATGAAACCCAAACCCGACCTGATTAGAGTCTGATTAACCCAATAAAGTTATCGGACAATATTAAATAACTTAAATCGATCAACTGATCAAAAATCAAAAGTTGTTCGGGCAAAATCAACAAAAAAATCGCCCGCATTGTAATGCATGCTCGAAAAAGCTACGATGCAATTCGGAAACTGCGAAATGAACCGAGACCGGCTAAAAATCCGATTCGACAAAATAAGACCAACGGAATCGACTGTTCGTCAATCGGAGGTCATTTGGTATTTTAATTTCACAAAATTTAACCCCAAACAAAATCCGTATTTCGAAAATTTCGGGGATACAAACTCGAACAAAAGTATATCAATATCATACTCATTTTGGTCATCGTCCAGAGACGATCAAATCGAGTTATTACATGTTGAAATTAGAATCTCGAGGTGCGAATACAGATAATTTTTTTAGTATGATAAATAAATAGAAAAAATGGGTTTAAAAAAATAAAATAAAAATCTATACTGTACATACTAAACGGTTTGTAAAAAAATAAAATAAAATACAACAGATTCCAACATCCTTCCACTTGGACTATTTTCTACACTTGTCAACTATTGAGGCCTCACTCTTCCTAAATTCTATCAACAAAAACCTCCATAAATATCCCAAATCCTTTCCCATTTTGCCTCAACGTTTCTTCCCAACCTCACAGCCGAAGGGGTCCTTTTTCATCCTCCTCCTACTGCTGTCCAGCTTCTGGGAGACACTGTTGGAGCATTTTTCTCTACAATTTCAAGGGCAGCTGAGGGTTGTTGTTTCCCTTTCAATCCAAACCATTGCATGTTGGAGAGTTACCTCCAAATTTAAGAAATCAAATAGGTATAATCCCTCCCCCCACTCTCCTTGCTGCCATGCATGTATGAATCCCTATTCTTTGGCTTCCAAATTCAGTATTTCACACCTTGAAGTTTATTTATTATTATTTTGCTTTATTATTTCTGGATCCTTCTAGTGATCATTCATCAACTATCCTTCTCATAGTGTTGGGTGTTAAGTTTAGTGACGTATATGGGCTTTAGTCCAATCAATGATGGGTAACCATATACAAGAGTTACGAGTACAAATGAGGAGCTAGTCTTGTGAAACAACCACACAGGTGCAAAGGCATTTATATGGATTTAAATATGTTCATATACTACTAAAAATATGGTACTGGATTTAGTTTTTAATATCTGACCAAGAATTCTTAGAAATTTCTAAATTCCACATTAGAGTACAGATACTCCTAGGCTAATATATATATATATGTATGTATGTATGTACGGTTAACATTATTTTTATATTGTTCATTTGAATATCTATTATTACACCCATTGATTTCTTTAAGCAACAGGCTGTGAATGGAAATTAGCAATATTTCATATTGTTCATTTGAACATCTAATTTGGACCGAGTGTTAAACAAATTGAGTTTCACTGCGAGCATAGTTGTCTAACAAATCTAATATTACAAACTTTCAAATACGATGCTAATAAACTATGTTCCTGTGAATCTTAGTATAAGAAATGTTATGGATTTTAATGATTTCCATTTCATAATGAAATACTTAGCTGTAAGTCTGATTGTAGGAAATGTAGTGGATTTTAATTGTTTCCAATTCAAATGGGTGGGATTCTTTTTCCATAATCAAATGAGTCTATTCTCTGAGAGCAGGCACTTGTTGATGCTCTTCTCTATATCTTAGGTAAGTTAAGGGTTAGCTCATTATGGATGGTGGTGATAATAATAATAATATTTTTATCCTAATACTACCAGCTTTAACTATGTTAATCTGTGCCTTATAGTTAATACTTTTCACGAGTATATAATTATCAATACATTTTAATATATGAAATGAAATTCTACTCTATTTCGAACGATTATATTCACATCTTTATAAAGAACAAGTTTAAGTGGTGGTATCTACCAGTTGCCATTGGCAAAATCAGAGGACACGGTATAATGTATTGAAATGTTTATTATACATTGAGATTGTAATAAATGAAAGAGGACTATAGATTAAGACATGCTCTTTTCTTTCATTTAGATATGTGACATCATCTCAATAATGTAAATATACATAGAGAGGAGGTAAATTATAATCTATTCATCGAATTAGAAATATGAATACGGAATTTGCTTGGAATGGTAGAATCATATTAGCTACAACTATAATTCGAAGCTATCACATATTACCGGCATCGGTTCTAGTGTTTAGCTCAAGGTACCAATTCTTCAATATTAGGTTTGACTTCATTTGACATCATATAAACTTGACTTGACATGACTTAACATCTTCTAATTTATGACTTATATTTAAGAGTGCCGGTCATGGTGATCCTTACACATGACTGTGCGAGGGCACAATGACCCTTAACTGGACGGAGGAAAGGAAGCCCAGTTAGGGCAGCGGCCGTCAAGTGCGCGGGTATAGGATCCCAGTCTTTTCACGGTTTTTACACGAGCTCGTAGTGTTTTTACACCTTGTTGGTATCCCGACTTTTGACTAGTTCCGTTGACCCTCTATTTTAGGATACCCATGCAGGAGATCCTCGGTTTTAATTTTTCGTATGAGCTCGTTTGCCCGTTACCGGTCGTGCCGTTTTCTAGAGTGACTTTTCTGGAGAGTCTCTCTCACCCGTCTCTGGGATGTAGTTTTGGAGTAGATCTTTCCATCTATTGGACCGCACTTCCAACTAGAAGGCGATACGGAAGAGCCTTTTGTAGGCTACCTCACTGCTTGAGTTTTGTTCTTTTGCCAACAGAGTTGGCGATTCTACATCCAAATCATCCTTGTCTACATCTAAGTCATCTATGGTTACATCTGAGAAAATTGCAATCAGGGTTACCTCTGAGACAGTTACAGTTGAGAGTTGGAGGAATTACATTCAAAGTTGAGTTGGTTTGAATTGACTATAATAAAATTTGATTTGAAATAATATGACTATACTAATATGAGAATATATATATATATATATATATTTACACACTCATACACTTATGAACAATCAATTACAATATAAATATGTTATATATAGGAAATGTTGGGATAATAGGTGGGCATGGGAGGTGCATACAAACAACTTGAAAACCCTTTTTACATATGCAAGTAGAAATAAATTTTAATTGTCCCTGCCTTTCTACTTGCTTGCTTTTGAACATATAAATGCATGCTTATTTTTATAAGTTTTTGGGAGGTACAAACGCCCGTTGACGCCCCTTCGTTCCTAACATGTTTTGGCAGGCAAGGAGCATGCTGCTCAGTAGCTGTTGATGATTCCAGGTGATAGGGTATGTACCAGACGGTATGTTCCTTTTGTTTCAGTTTTTGGTTCAACTTATGATGTAATATGCTTCCTTCATCTTCAATCATATATTTTAGGATCTACATGTACATTGTAATACATTATGTTGTTACATGTAATATTATATGGAAATGAATGAATGTTGGTGGCACTTCTTCTTCTTGTCTATGTGGTTTATTTATTTGAATATAGATGTCATGGTAAAAACGTGCGAAATTTCCCCACATTTTCAGTAGCTTGTGCGATCTCTAGTGAATATAATGCCACTAAAGTGTTGCAAACGAGTAACCGGATCCTAAGGGCGTCTCAGTTTCAAAAATGTGAACCCCCTCGGATCCGGGTACCCGTTTACAACACTTTTGCGGTATTATTTTCGCTAGAGATCGTACAAGCTATTTAAAATGTGGGGAAATTTCGTGCGTTTCTATCATGACATTCACATTCGGATAAATAAACCACATAGACAAGTAAAACAAGTGCCACCAACATTTCATTTTTAGTCATTTTCATATATTTACAACATGTATAAGAAGTCTACCAGTACATACAGTATTCCCAAAATTTTATACAGAAGAGAAGGGGAAGCATTTGCATTATGAATCGAACAAAAGCTGAGGCAAAAGTATACATACCTTCTGGTATATACCCTATCACCTGGAATCATCAACAACTACAGGGCAGCATACTCCTTGCCTGCCAAAACATGTTAGGAACGAAGAGGCATCCGCGGTTGCTGGTACTTTCCATAATTACACATATATATAAGTATTTAAAGTGGATGTAAAAGAGGCAAGTAGAAAGGCATAAACATCTAAAATTTTCATCTACTTGTAAATGTAAAAAGGTTTTCAAATTTGCTTGTATGTACCTCCCCCCAGTTCACCCTTTATCCCAATATTTCCTATATATAACATATTTATATTGTAATTAATTATTCATAAGTGTTTGGGTGTGTATATATATTCTCATATTATTATAGTCATATTATTTCAAATCAAACTTTATTATAACACTTCCAACCAACTCCACTTTGATTGTAATTTCTCCAACTCTCAATTATAATTGTCTTAGATGTAACCCTTAGATAACTGAGATGTAGACATGGATGATTTAGATGTAAAATCGTCAAGTCTACTGGCGAAAGTAAACAAAACTCAAGTGGTGAAGTAGCCTACAAAAGGCTCTTCTCTCTCGCCCTCTAGCTAGAAGTGTGGTCTAATAGAGGGAAAGGTCTACTTCAAAACTACGCCCCAGAGACAGGTGAGAGAGACTCTCCGAAAAAGTCACTCTAGAAAACGGCCCGACCGGTAAAGGGCAAACGAGCTCGTATGGAAAACTGAAAATCGAGGATCTCCTGCATGAGTATCCTAAAACAAAGGGTCAGCAGAACTGGTCTAAAGTCGGGATCCCAACGAGGCATAAAAACAATGCGAGCTCGTGTGAAAACCGAGAAAAGGATTGGGATCCTAGACCTGCGCACTTGGCGGACGCTGTCCGAACTGGGCTTCCTATCTCCCACCCAGTTGAGGGTCACCGCACCCTCGCACAGTCATGTGTAAGGATTACGATGACTGGCATAAATAATTGATATCACTTATTTATTTCCTTATGGGTGCACTTGATCACAGATTTAATTCATCCAAACGACAACCAGTTATGTCAAATGATAATCTGTAAATGCTCATGTAGGACTTATATTTCAACAAGACAACCTTTGATTCATTTCTACTACTTGTGCCCTACTTCTTGGTTGTTGACCTTAGAATGAACATCCATTCTATTAATTTTCTTGATCTATACCCATGTCAAGGTTAATGACTTAAACTTCTCAATGAGTAATCTCTCTATTAGAAGTAAAACGACATGTTTAGCAAATCAATCATTCTCTTGATGAGTAGTGTTGCCTAGTAACGTCATCGTAACTTGAAAGAGAATCCTCATTTGTAAACTTATTTAAATACCAACTTGTTGGAGTATGGTTCAAAGAAGTCCCTAGGCTCATTTAAATGGAGGCATTTAATGATAACAATGGTTAAAATCCTCTATTTATGGGGTGAACTTTGCTATATTATATGTTATAGCTGAACAACAATTTTACCAAGTAATGAAAAGATACATTTAAAATAGAAGAAAGCATAATAAGAAAGTAGAACCTAAACCACGCGATCAATGCATGCTATCCAAAAACTAAATAGGATTAGTAATATGTACCAATTAGTTTACAACTACTGTTATTGATTTAGAAATGGAATCCTGTGCACATATATATAGTTTATAACTATGAAAAGATGATAATTCAGGAGTTGATCATTGTATTCTAGATAAAATGTAAGTAACATTTCACAACATAGAGATTCTACCGTCAGAAAGATAGATTAATGATCATAATTGAAAAAGTTTCCTTGATGTTCTTGATATTCTAATAAAAATATACAACATCCAATTTCAACAAGAAGATACCTTTTAGTCGATTGTTATCGAGTTAATATTTTTAAACGATTCCCAGAGCAGAGACTAGATGATATGGTTCCATAAAGGTTATTATTTGTTAACTCGAGCTAAACCAATCCAAACAACTTAATTTTCGTAAATCAAGAGAGATGGTTCCAATTCAGATTTTTTTACAACTATAATGTTAGGATACAACTCCCACCGAACTCAATGTCCAACCTCAGAAAATAGAAATTTAAGGATCCCATATTTACTTAATTTGGTCTTTTTTGTAGAATTAAACATCTTTTGAGGAAATTTATTGAGCAAGAAAAAATCTCAACCCTAACCTCTCTGTAACTGTAGTAAATAGATCTTTTACCAGAAAGACACATAATATGTGAATTTGATAATTCCAGTTAATAACCCATCATTAACAAACAAAACAAAAAAATATAGAATAAAATAATCATACATCAGGATTTAAATCAGGTTATTAATCTTTTATGATTCCATCCACTGTACTAAAGTTATAAATCAATTTCGAGATATCAAAATAGATTAGATTTTTTTTACACAAGCAAAGGCTGAAATTATGTGGAAATTCACATCTGTGGCAACAAAGAGATGTTTAAATTGTGCATGCATAGCGGCAAAAGGAATTAAGGAAGAGGATTGCACCTTTTGATATCTAGAATAGAGATCAAAATTTTATGCAGAAAATCCCCAAGATCATCAGCAACATGGGCTACAGGGAAGGTTCCAGCAGTGGTAGCAGCTTCAAATGAAGAGGGATCAACATCTATAGCTGCCTATGGAGTGGCTCTAAGTAGTAGAGGAACAATGGGAAGCTGTTGCTTGATGGAAGATTGCAGCAAGAAGTTTCTAGCAAAATGATGAGGTTCTCGGCTGGGGATTTGAGAAGAGAGTTTGGGGTTTGGGGGGATATTTATAAGGGGGTGCCTGTGCCCTTATTTGGACAAGTGGAAATAGAAATGAACCAAATGAGAAGAGGAGAGGAGGTCAAAGAGAGAGAGAGATATTGAGTGCTATATGCTGTACAGATAGCAGTCTGTACCAAAATAAAGTTTTATTTTATTTTATTTTATTTATTTATGAATCATTTTTCTATTCTTTTATTCAACATACAAATGTTGACGGAGTTCGCGCATCAGGCCTCCAATTTCGACGCACAATATTTTGATTTGATCGTCTCTAAACGACGGTCAAAATGAGTATAATATTGATGTATTTTAGATCGGGTTTGCATATCCAAATTTCTTGAGATATTGATTTGATTTGGGCTTAAATTTTGTGAATTAAAAATATCAAACGGTATCCGATTGACGAATGGTCGATTCCGTTGGTCTTGTTTCATCAAATCAGATTTTATGACAGTTTGAATTTGTTTTGCGGTTTCTGAATTTGCGTTGCGACTTTTTCGGATACGCATTACGATGCGACCGATTTTTGGTCAATTTCGCCCGAACAACTTTTGATTCATGATCAGTTGATAATTTTACATTGTTTAGCATTAATCAACAACTTTATCGAGTTAATCGGACCCAAAATGGGTCAGTTTTGGTTTTAGTTGGAATCCGAATGTTACAAATATAAAAACCTCAAAAGGAGTCTTGTCCTCGAGACTCGAGTCAAGGTTATTAGGTATCTCCTTTGGATTCCATGTGGCCATAAAAACCTCAAATGGTTTTGAACCCATAAAAACCTCAAAATGAAAAACAAGCTATATTCCTTTTAATATGTAAACAATTAATTATGCTTGTTTTAATGATTACTTGAGAAAAGCTACGAGTATCGTGCATGCATGTCGGCTTTAGTCTCCCACGTTGCCTCTTCGATGCCATGTTAGTGCCACAACACCTTAACTAATGGAATCTCCTTGATGCGAAGCTTCTTCATGGCGTTGTCAAGTATCTGCACCGGCTTCTCCTCGTATGTCAAGTCAGGCTCTACGTCAAGATTCTCATAGCTAATTACATGTCAAGGATCGTGCACATACTTTCTGAGGTTGGATACATGAAATACATCGTGGATCGCTGAAAGATGTAGAGGAAGGGCTATTCGGTATGCCACCTTCCCTACACGAGCCAGAATCTCAAATGATCCAACGTATCACAGTGCTAGTTTGCCGCGAACACCGAATCTTTGTATTCCCTTCATGGCAGATACACGGAGAAATACCGAATCTCCCACCTGTAATTTACAGGAATGCCATTTATATTTGAGATTAAGTCAAGTATAGATAAGTCGTAATCAAATGGATGAAGATAAAATAATTGGATTACCTGAAACTTTGTCTCTTCTCCGACGGTCTGCAAAGCTTTTCTAGCGGCTTTGTGCCATCAGAAGCCTCTGTCTCACAAGATCAACAGTTCTCGCAGTCTCCTCTAAGAGATCTACGGAGTACAGAGCATTATCACCTACCTCACGCCAACTGAGAGCTATGAGGCATCTCCGCCCATATAGGGCTTCGAATAGTGCCATGTCAATACTGGAGTGATAGCTGTTGTTGTATGTGAATTCAAATAATGGCAGATGGTCCTTCCAGAACCCTTTCTACTCCAAAGTGCATGCACAAAGTAAATCCTCTAGTGTCTGAAAAGTATGCTCACTCTGCCCATCGGTCTGTGAATGATATGCATAACTCATCTTCAATTCTGTCTGTAGTGTTGACATAAACTGATGCCAATAGTGTGACGAAAATCTTGAATCCCTGTCAGACACCACTTCTCGTGGTATACCATGTAGCCTGATGATGTTCTACACAAATAGCTTGTCCAATCTGGATGGAGTGTAAGTCATGTTGACAGGTATGAAATTGGCTGACTTGGACAACCTATCAACAACGACCCAAATGGAATCATGGCCACCTGATGTCTTCGGCAAACCTGTGACTCACTATGGACACTACGAGTTTGTGGTGATGCCGTTTGGGCTCAATAATGCACCTGCGGCTTTCATGGATATGATGAACTGGGTCTTCCATCCATACTTGGACAAACTTATGGTGGTGTTCATTGATGATGTGCTCATATACTCACAGAATGAATGTGATCATGTAAATGATCTACGAATTGTCTTGGATACATTATGGGACCACAAGCTATATGCCAAGTTGAGCAAGTGTGGGTTCTGGTTATCCCAGGTCTCATTTCTAGGGCATGTCATTTCTGGAGCAGGTATCGCAATTGATCCTGCGAAGATTGAGGCGGTTATGTCTTGTGAGCAGCCCAAGGCAGTTACTCAGATTCGGAGCTTCCTCGGAGCAGCAGGCTATTACAGACGCTTCGTCAGTGGATTTTCATGCATTGTTCGTCCTTTGACACGATTGACGCAGAAGAAAGTTCCATTCGTTTGGGATGATTCATGCGAGCATTCCTTAAGGACACTGAAGAAGAGATTGACTACATCACACATTCTTGCTCTTCCTTATGTAGAGAGGTCATGTGATTGCTTATGCATCATGACAATTGAGATCGCATGAGCGGCATTACCCCACCCATGACTTGGAGTTGGCGACAGTTGAGACCGCATAAGCGGAATTACCCCACCCATGACTTGGGATTGGCGGCAGTTGTCTTCGCCTTGAAGATCTGGCGCCACTATCTATATGGGGTGAATTTCAAAATCTTCACAAACCACAAGAGCCTGAAGTATATCTTTGATCAGAAGGAGCTGAACATGAGATATTGTAGGTGGCTCGAGTTACTGAAGGATTATGATTGCACGATCTCTTACCATCCTGGTAAGGGAAGCGTGGTGGCTGATGCACTCAACAGGAGAGCTCATGCAGATGGTACGACAGACTGGCTATATACGTGGGATATGCTTGTAGCTTTGACCGATTGGCATCCTCAAGAGCACGCATCCATTTCTACTGTCGTGCCTCCATGATTCATCAGTTTGTGGGATCGCATTGTCGAAGGTCAGAAGAAAGATCCATGGATCCGAGATAATACATGCACGCCGTCAAGGGTGAGGTTGATAACTTTGTTGTGATGGAATCTATTTTATGGAAGGCAGGTCGGGTCGTTGTGCCCAACGACGAGTAATTACGCAGAGATATTCTCGATGATGCACACAGTTCACGATTATCTATTCATCTAGGTATCACCAAGAGGTATCGTGATCTGCATCGACATTTCTGGTGGGATGGAATGAAGCACTATGTGGCGCAACATATTAGCAGATGCATGACCTATTAGATGGTCAAGGCCGAGCACAGGAGACCACCAAGATTACTGCAGTCTCTCCCCATTCCCGAGTGGAAATGGGAGAGCATTTATATGGATTTTATCACAGGTCTGCCGAAGACACGGATGACCATGATTCCATTTGGTTCGTTGTTGATAGGTTGACCAAGTCAGCCCATTTCATACCTGTCAACACGACTTACACTCCATCTAGATTGGCCAAGCTCTATGTGCAGAATATCATCAGGCTACATGGTATACCACGAGAGGTGGTGTCTGATAGGGATTCGAGGTTTACTTCGCATTATTAGCATCAGTTCATGTCAGCACTACAGACAGAGCTGAAGATGAGTTCTGCATACCATCCGCAGACAGACGGGCAGAGTGAGCGCACTATTCAGACACTTGAATATCTATTTCGCGCATGCACTTTGGAGTGGAAAGGGTCTTAGAAGGACCATCTGCCTTTAGTGGAGTTCACGTACAACAACATCTATCATTCCTATATTAACATGGCACCATACGAAACCTTATACGGGCGGAGATGCCTCACACCTCTCAGTGGGCGTGAGGTGGGTGATCATGCTCTTTACTCCATAGATCTCCTGGAGGAGACTGCGAGAGCTGTTGATCTTGTGAGACAGAGGCTTCTGACGACACAAAGCTGCTAAAAGAGCTATGCAAACCGTCGGAGAAGAGATTTGAAGTTTCAGGTATCCAATCTTCTTCTATTTATTTTATTATAAAATTAACTTAATCTCATACTAATGACATTACTATAAATTATAGGTTGGAGATTGAGTATTTTTACGTGTATCTCCCATGAAGGGAATGTAGAGATTTGGCGTTCGTGGCAAGCTGGCGCCGCGATATATTGCTCCGTTCGAGATTCTTGCTAGAGTGGGGAAGGTGGCTTACCGAGTAGACCTTCCTCCACATCTTTCAATGATATATGATGTATTCCACATATCCAACTTGAAGAAGTATGTGCACGACCCTTGACATGTCATTAGCTATGAGAATCTTGACGTCGAGCCAGACTTGACTTATGAGGAGAGGCCGGTACATATACTTGACAGTGTTGTGAAGAAGCTTCACATCAAAGAAATTCCATTGGTTAAGGTGTTGTGGCACCGACACGACATCGAAGAGGCGACATGGGAGACCAAAGCTAATATGCGGGTAAGATACCCGAAACTTTTCTCAGGTAATCAATAAAACAAGCACTTTAATTATTTACATGTTAAAATATATATGGCTTGCTTTCCTTTTGAGTTTTTTATGAGTTCAAAATTCTTTAAGGTTTTTATGGCCACTTGGAATCCAAAGAGATACCTAATAACCTTGACTCCAGTCTCGAGGGAGAGACTCCCTTTGAGGTTTTATATTTGTAACATTCGGAATCCGCATAAGCCCAAACCCAACTCGATTAGGGTCCTTATAACTCAATAAAGTTATTAGACAATTTTAGATAACTTAAATCGATCAATGGATCGTGAATTAAAAGTCATTCGAGCGAAATTGACTAAAAATCGATCGCATCATAATGTGTGCCTGAAAAAGCCGTGACACAAATTCGGAACAACAACAACAAAGCCTTTTCCCACAATTAAACCGCAAAAAAACCAAGATCACCTTAAAATCCGATTCGACGAAAGAAGACAATCAACCGTTTGTCAATCGGAGGTTGTTTGATATTTTTAAATCGTAAAATTTAACCCCAAACCAAAACCGTATCTCGAAATATTAAGGAATCCAAACTTAATCGAAAGTATATCAATATTATACTCAATTTGATCATCGTGGAGAGACGATCAAATCGAGATATTTTGCGTCGAAATCCGACATTCGAGGCGCGGATACATACTTGTTTAAACATCCTAAATAAATAAATAAAATAATAAAAATAAAATTTTTAAAAAATAATTAGAGGAGCAGATTTCCTGTCTGCTTTCCAGGAAGCTAGTCTTCCATATTTCTCTACTCTGCCAAACTTATCCTATATAAATACACCAAACCCCCTTTTCATCCCCCAATTATTCTCAAATTTTCCAACGGTGGAGAGCTTCCAACCCTTCCGAAATCTAAGCAAAAGGGTTCTGTTGCATTTTCCTTCTGATGTAGATTGATGTTCCAATAGGTAGTACCTACGGTGGCTGCTCATGTGCCTTTGTTCCTTGCAACTATAGCAGGAGCAGTAACAAAAGTTGTTGTTGTTGGGTTCTGGAACCAATAGAACTGCTGCTCCAGATTCCAGCCCAAATTTCTTGTGATTTCCTCCAACTTTTGGAAGAATTTTAAGGTACAATCACTACCCCTCCTTTGCTGCCATACATGTACCTTTCTTCCTCATCTCTTGCTCCCATGCATGACATTTCTATACATTTTTTCCAAACCCATTTTAAGGACAGAATTTTCTGTCGTATGTAGTAAGATCATGTTCCATTTAGCACATGGTGAAGCAAAATTATGAATCATAATTGGAGGATACCATGATATTAGAGAATGAAGATAATGACACTTGCAGGAAAATCTTTCTGTACAAAATTTTGGAAATACTGTATGTATTGGCAGAAACACGTGAAATTTTCCCACATTTTCAGTACCTTGTGCGATCTCTAGTGAATATAATATCGAGAAAGTGTCGTAAAATGGGTACCCAGATCCTAAGGGGTTCACAGTTTGGTATCAGAGCCGTGGTACCCCAATACACATATTCGTAGTATTACAATTCTGATCGCATTAGGTTTCCGGATAGCGACAATCTTCCGACTTATCGTGAGTCCGAGAAGGGAAATATGACATTCGAATTCAATCACCACATATGTCACCAATTTCATTAATTTTTATATTATATCCCAAAAAGTGAAAAAAACATATATCATAGTATATGCGAACAACAAATTTATGACTAATAAATGGTTCTCATGCAGAGCCATGACATCCCGACCAGGCCATGAGACGTCTGATCAGCTAGCATGTATACTGACTGCTCTCACCGACCTTCAACAACAGCAGGTGATGAATACCCATTCATCACTCTTTATTCTTTTATTTTAGCTACAAAACCTTTGTCAAACACATGTATATATTTGTAAATATCAATAATTATCAAATTGCATGCATTGTGTAAATATGCATAATTAGCATGTTTTTGTGCATAAATAAAAGAATAAAGAGATAAAAGAAAAAGAGGGAGATATTTAGAATAAATATTGAGCGATCTAATCCCAAGGGAGGGCTCAGCATGGGCCTGACCGCATAAAAACCCAAGTAGAGGGAGATAAGGAAGCTCAACCTTGTACATATCTACCTATAAATAAATAAAAATATTTTCCTCTAAAAATAAAAATAAAAATGGGTTTGAATATATTTGTAAACATTTGTAAATACAAAATCAAAATAAAAATAAGAAAAAGAAAAGAAAATTAAAAAGAAAATAAAAATACCTTCATCTTGTACCTAAGCCATGTATATAAAATCTCCTTATCTATTTATTTCACCCTATAAATAAATAAATTAAAATCTCATAAAAAGTGTAAATATTCCTTACTTCACAATGTAAATAAATAAAATAAAAATTACAAAAATAAGAATAAAATAAAAAGAAATAAAAACAAAATCAATCACTTCATTGTATATATACCATATATGTATATAAATAAACCTATTTATTTAACCCTTGTAATTAAATAATAAAAATAAAAAAATACCAAAAAATTCCAAATTTTATCTTGTAAATAAATAAGATATAAAATTGGAATAAAAATGTACAAAAATAAATAATTAAAAATCAAAATTAAAATTCAATATTATATATATACCTATATAAAATACTATATTGTAAATACTTACTTTTTATTTCAAAAAATAAATAAAAATCACAAAAAAATAATTTAAAATAAAATAAATATTTTTCATATTTTAACTTTTTCCTAATTCGGCCATTTGCTATTTTAAATCTAATTTCCAAATCTTTTATACGTGGCCGCATCCCATTAGTCCACGGGGGATGTTGACCCCCCGGTCAACTCCCCCCCTGGACCACAACCCGCGGATCAAGTGCGCCCGACCCGATTTCTCGATATTTTCGCCACTCGATCCGACACCCAAATCCACAAACCCCGGGCTCCATTTCTTCCTTACAGATCCGACACCTTCGCCCGGGGTGGGTTATCGTACCTTCGCCCGGGGCGGGTTATCGGGGTCCGAGCGCCGATATGCTCGCCCGATCGTCTTCAAGCCGGACCCCTAATCATATAAAGCCTGAGCTCCGCCCGCACTTACACTCATCTTTGGCTCCGCATTCTCCTTCCCAAGACCTCCACCACCTTCGCCTGAGTGACAGCAAGCGACCGGCGGTGTCGCAGCGAGGAGAGAGTGCCCAGACCATCGATCCGGTAGCCTTGCACCGCCGTGCGCCGCCCCCTGTGTGGTGCTCGAGCCTCGGGCATCGACGACCCTCGAGGCAAGGACCTAGAGCTTCAGCAGCTCTTCCCTAGTCGACATCAACCATCAGGTAACCTTAGTTCTCTCTAGTTTTAGCTAATTTCCATTTACCCCCAAATCACCCCTTCACCGTCGACCCTCGATTCCGACCACATCCATTCACATCTCGATCATCGAAACCGACCATCATCTTCGCCCTTCTCCCCGCACATTCTTCGCCCCTTCTCTCAACCCAGTTCACCACGGAACTGGGAGTCGAGTTCCTTCGACGTCGCTTCGCCGGAGCTCTTTCGTATCGATGCACCGACCACCCACTGCGCTTCTAACCGGGTCGAGGCATTTTGCCCTCGACCCAGTAGTCTCTCTGTGCCATTTTGCAGGTCTGAGGAGGACCATCTGAGGTCCTCCATCTTTAGCACAGGAGCTTCAGCTCCGCCGTTGTCACCTGGGCTCTTCGGGGCTCCTTTGCGTCATCGGCGGAGTTCTTCAGACGCGTGAGGCTACGGTGAGTCTTTTCCGATCATTAGCAGCCCCCGAGGAGGACCATCGCGTGCATTCTGGGTCGGCGAAGTTCGCGGGCCACCTGTTCTTCGAGGATCCTCCAGAGCCGTCCATCGAGCCCCTCGCCCAGTTCTGATCACGTCCGTCCGTTGGCGAGGGGTCAGCATCCATCAGATCGATCATCGGAGCTCATATTCACCGTCCGTTGTAAAGGAGAGTTGAACCACATCCCCACCGTCCGATCAGATACGTGGCATCACCTCCACCGTTGGATCAGAGCCAGGGCTCCTTTATTGAGGCGCAGCACACCACCACCATTAGATTCGCCACGCGACGCCATCTCAACCCTCAAATTATAATAAGGGGACCTCCACTACCTTCGCCTGAGTGACAGCAAGCGATCGGCTGTGTCGCAGTGAGGAGAGAGTGCCCAGACCATTGATCCGGTAGCCTTACGCCGCCCCTGTGTGGTGCTCGAGCCTCGGGCATCGACGACCCTCGAGGCAAGGACCTATAACTTCAGCAGCTCTTCCCCAGTCGACATCGACCATTAGGTAACCTTAGTTCTCTCTAGTTTTAGCTAATTTCCATTTACCCCCAAATCGCCGCTTCGCTGTCGACCCTCGATTCCGACCACATCCATTCACATCTCGATCATCGGAACTGACCATCATCTTCGCCCTTCTCCCCCGCACATTCATCGCCCCTTCGCTCAAACCAGTCCGCCACGGAACATGGAGTCGAGTTCCTTCGCCGTCGCTTCGCCGGAGCTCTTTCGTATCGACGCACCGACCACCCACTACGCTTCTAACCGGGTCGAGGCATTTTGCCCTCGACCCAGTAGTCTCTCTGTGCCATTTTGCAGGTCTGAGGAGGACCATCTGAGGTCCCCCATCTTCAGCACAAGAGCTTCAGCTCCGCCGTTGTCGCCTGGGCTCTTCGGGGCTTCTTTGCGTCATCGACGGAGTTCTTCAGACGCTTGAGGCTACGACGAGTCTTTTCCGATCATCAGGAGCCCCCGAGGAGGACCATCGCGCGCGTTCTGGGCCGGCGAAGTTCGCCGGCCACCTGTTCTTTGTGGATCCTCCACAGCCGTCCATCGAGCCCCTCGCCCAGTTCTGATCACGTCCGTCCGTTGGCGAGGGGTCAGCAGCCATCAGATCGATCATCGAAGCTCATATTCATCGTTCGTTGCAGAGGAGAGGTGAGCCACGTCCCCACCGTCCGATCAGATACGTGGTATCACCTCCACCGTTGGATCAGAGCTAGGTCTCCTTTATTGAGGCGCAGGACACCACCACCGTCAGATTCGCCACGCGTCGCCATCTCAGCCCTCGGATTATAATAAGGGGACCTCCACCACCTTCGCCTGAGTGACTGCAAGCGACCGACGGTGTCGCAGCGAGGAGAGAGTGCCCAGACCATCGATCCGGTAGCCTTGCACCGCCGTGCACTTCCCCCTGCGTGGTGCTCGAGCCTCGGGCATCGACGACCCTCGAGGCAAGGACCTAGAGCTTCAGCAGCTCTTCCCCAGTCGACATCGACCATCAGGTAACCATAGTTCTCTCTAGTTTTAGCTAATTTCCATTTACCCCCAAATCGCCCCTTCGCCGTCGACCCTCGATTCCGACCACATCCATTCACATCTCGGTGATCGGAACTGACCATCATCTTCGCCCTTCTCCCCCGCACATTCTTCATCCCTTCGCTCAACCTAGTTCGCCACGGAACTGGGAGTCGAGTTCCTTCGCCGTCGCTTCACCGGAGCTCTTTCATATCGACACACCGACCACCCACTGCGCTTCTAACCGGGTCGAGGCATTTTTCCCTCGACCCAATAATCTCTCTGTGCCATTTTGCAGGTCTGAGGAGGACCATCTGAGGTCCTCCATCTTCAGCACAGGAGCTTCAGCTCCGCCGTTGTCGCCTGGGCTCTTCGGGGCTCCTTTGCGTCATCGACGGAGTTCTTCAGACGCGTGAGGCTACGTCGAGTCTTTTCCGATCATCAGCAGCCCCCGAGGAGGACCATCGCACGCGTTCTGGGCCGGCGAAGTTCGTCGGCCACCTGTTCTTCGTGGATCCTCTAGCGCCGTCCATCGAGCCTCTTGCCCAGTTCTGATCACGTCCGTCCGTTGGCGAGGGGTCAGCAGCCATCAAATCGATCATCGGAGCTCATCTTCACTGTCCGTTGCATAGGATAAGTGAGCCACGTCCCCACCGTCCGATCAGATACGTGGCATCACCTCCACTGTTGGATCAGAGCCAGGGCTCCTTTGTTGAGGCGCATCACACCACCACCGTCAGATTCGCCACGCGATGCCATCTCAGCCCTCGGATTACAATAAGGGGACCTCCACCACCTTTGCCTGAGTGACATCAAGTGACCGGCGGTGTCGCAGCGAGGAGAGAGTGCCCAGTCCATCGATCCGGTAACCTTGCGCCGCCGTGCGCCGCCCCCTACGTGGTGCTCGAGCCTCGGGCATCGACAGCCCTCGAGGCAAGGACCTAGAGCTTCAGCAGCTCTTCCCCAGTTGACATCGACCATCAGGTAACCTTAGTTCTCTCTAATTTTAGCTAATTTCCATTTACCCCCAAATCGCCCCTTCGTCGTCGACCCTTGATTCCGACCACATCCATTCACATCTCGATCATTGAAACCGACCATCATCTTCGCCCTTCTCCCACGCACATTCTTCGCCCCTTCGCTCAACCCAGTTCGCCATGAAAACTGGGAGTCGAGTTCCTTCGCCGTCGCTTCACCGGAGCTCTTTCGTATCGACGCACCGACCACCCACTGCGCTTCTAACCGGGTCGAGGCATTTTGCCCTCGACCCAATAGTCTCTCTGTGCAATTTTGCAGGTCTGAGGAGGACCATCTGATCTATGGGGTATCTTGGTGTTGAGGATGTTTGCAAGGACACCATCCATTTGATCCACAACGCAACAAAATTCATGTGATTCATGATGCAAAATTTGAAGAAAACATGGAATGGAGATGGAGTACAAGTTCGAGTAATAGGGGTCCATAAAATTTCATCACCGAAGAGAACAAAATATACTCAAACGATGGTGTCTCTATATCACTCATAGGTGTCCCAATAGGCGAGCCGACACCCACAACGCAATCTTTCACGTCTCCTGAGCTGACATCATTAATGGACGTGTATTTTCTAAGTTAATATGGTCGAGTTATATCACGATAATTACAAATTGATCAGAACCGGGCTTGATGTCTCCACGAGGAGTCACTCGATGTTATATTTTAACATGTATAAATCTAAGGTCGAACTCATGGACACGGGCTATCTTAATGATTAATCAGATATTAATATCTAAGTTAAGTGACTATCAATCAACCTAGGTAAACAATGCAGAAAGACTACAATGCAAAACATGAATAATACAATGCAACACATTATGCATGAACAAAAAATGCATTATTTTATGGTTTCGTGCAAGTTAATTAAGTACAAAATGAGATAAGATGGCATGACCTATAATGCAAATGCTAACATATGAATACATAGTAATATGCCCCTAAAATAATCAATGAATTGAGCAATAGTTATAGATTTATTTTCATGATCATTTGATGCATCAAGAAAGCTCCAATTTCATTTAGTGACAACTAAAGAATCAAGAAATTGACACCAAGAATCTTTAAATAAACCCTACTATTTAAAGTATCAAATTAAAGAATGGACTATGCCATTAGCTGGAGAATTAAACAAGCATCAAAATGAAACTGAAATCATCGAAATAGGTATTCAAATACTCAGTTAATAAAGGAAATAGTCCAGGGGCATATGTGAAATAAAACATGAAAAAATATATACACAATCTTCTCAAATAGGTCCTATCAGGGCATATATGAAATATAATAAAGCTGCAAGGCCTTATATGTAATTTGTATTCACATACATGGTCATAAATGCAATATCAAGAACTGATGGGGGTTCCTTATAATTTCTCCTTCCCTGCACATGGCTCACAAGCACCTTGACTGGACCTAAGTGCAATTCCAAGAAATGACACGGCTTTGGCTGCAAATTACCCTACACCTCACACACATAGCTTGCAATGTGAGGCTCATGAGTAGGCTTAGGCGGTAGTAGATGCCTCGGGCCACGTGGTAGCCCGAGGGGCCTTGGAGGTGGCTCGATCCCACAGAGCCAGGAGCATCTGGTCCAAACCATTTAGAGGGAAAAGGGTCGTCCAATCATGAGATCAGACTATAACTACTTCTCAATGATGCCTCCTCCTCCACGACTGGTGAAGCAAAGGGAACTCTAGCAAGGTCCCTCCTCCTCCTCTTTGCTCTGATGCTCAGCCTGAAGGTCAATGAAGCTTCCTGGGAGCTTTGCGAAGGAGCTGGTGGGTAAAGGAAGGTATGGCAACGGCTGAAAAAGCGGGACAATGAAACATCATCGGAGGCGAAGCTCTATATTGGAGCTCCTCCGAGGCTCCCGTCCATTAAAGAAGTCTCTATACATGCATATGTTAAGATGCAAACCAAAGCAAGTGAGTATGTGGTGGGGGTGAGTGGACGGCCTGCGTGCGAAGAAGATGGAGACCCTAAGTGGGTTCCTCCTCCACGACTGGAGGAGAAAGGACTCGAGTGAAGAGGTGATCGAAGGAGGTGGAAGCCACCGGGACCTCCAGCGAAGATCAAGGATTTCCGGTGAAGGTCGAGGCTTGGTCTGATTGAGGTGGGGTAATGCCTGCATTACAGATAAAATCAAAGAAAAAAAGAAAAGCATAGAGAAGCTTACGTGGAGATTGACGATGAACGCCAACGAGGTGTTGGGCTTGGGTTGAGGCTCACTAGGAACCTCTAGTCATTGCTTGACTCCACTAGCTATGGGGAGAAGCTCGAACGTCTTGCACACTCATCCTTAGCATAGACGAACGTCCATGGGTCGCACCAGAGCTACTGGCCATTATCATTGCTCCATTCTCTTCTTCTCTATCACAGGAGGGAGCATGCCAACTAGGGATTCACTCGCGGATTGGTGGGTAGGAGGTGAAGTGGATGGTGACGACCCATTTGCAGAGAGGAATGACGGTTCCCATGCGATAGTCGATGAGATTTCAACTACCATTTCTCGACACGAGTGAAGGGGATATGGAGGTGGAGGTGCACGCGTATAAGAGGGATGTGAGGTCAAGGATAGGGAGTGGTTGGTTGACGGAAGGGGCGACTGGGTTAGTTAGGAAAATATGGAGAAGATGGGGTCTTGCTGAGGTGCGATGTGGGAGAGGGGTGGTTAGAGATGAGGAAGATGATGTCTCAACTGTCTATTCACGCTGGTCCAGAGTAGAGTGGGAGAGTGCGGTGGAGATCAACCCTGATCATATGATTAGAGGGTCTGAAAGGGGCACATGTGTGGTAAGCTTAAGAGCATCCGATCAAGTTGATCAGACGACTCCTGTGGTGGGCGAAAGGAGACAAAGGAGCAGGCCACATGGCTTCTCTAGAGAGAGCCACATGTGCCAATAAAAAAAAGAAAAGAAAGAAAATAAGAAAAATCGAAAAATATTTACGTGTCAAATGAAGAAGTGTTGAAATGAAAGTTGTAGATCTTTTTGAGATTTACAAGTTTCATGTTGAACACAAAGTTAATGGGTCATATATACATAGTAATATTTTTGGAAGTATTTTTAAGAATTTAAAACACAAAGTTTTTATTTCTTTTAAGTTTTTTGTATTTTTAATTTTTAATTAAATTTAAAACAAATAATTACAACATTAATCTAATTTTTATGGGATTTTTATTGATTAATAAAATGCATAAAAAGTCACATTAATAGGTTTATTTATATACATTAATTAGTGTTAATTATACATACATGGTTAATTGTTGATGCTGATTAATCACCTTTACATTTTATTGAATGATTTAAATAAGAGGGTTATAACTAATAGATATGATGATAAATCATGGATTTATCACCCTACAATTAAACCATTCTCGTCCTCGAGCAAATAAAGAATGAATTAAGTTGGAATAATCCTTGACTGTGCATCTGAATTTTCAAGACGATTAATTAAGAACCCTTAGTTTAAGTGATTCTAAATTCTAAGACGAACTAAGCTCTAGTAAAAAGGAACCCGACTTACCTAATTATCAGACTCTCTTTGTTTTACATATAGCACAGGGATATGTCATTAAGTGTGAACGACATTTATGAGAGTCGAGTCAAAGCATCACTCGAAGTCCTAATCCAAGAGACTCTCCTAATAACCTAATTCTCAATTCCGGGGAATAAATCATTTATTGCATTCAATCCACCGTCTCTTCAATTGTCAGACTTGAAACTGAAAGGCTAGTTGATGGAGGGCATAAGTTTGTGTCTTTTCTTCCCTCCCTCTCATTGGAACAAGAATACCCTCGAGTGCCTTATTAACTCAATAGATGTATATATATTTTATCGTTGTTGATCAATGTATTTTTCAAGAGAATGCTGAGTCGTCTACACTTATTTTCCTGGGAATACACCGAGGTGTGTCTCTTTTGAGTATCTAATATACCTTCGATACCCATACTTGTATCATTATACGATGCAGAGCCTTTTTGGGTGCTAGCCCGACTCATAAAAACCTAAGACTGTGGTCCAAGAGGACACTTTTAAAGGTTGGGAAGCTCGCCTTTGGTGGAAGCTCTTTTTATTTGACTTTGAAGTGTAAGAACTTTTCTTTCTCTTTCTTTTTCTTTTTATTTGTGGCTAGCTCCATTGCTTTTACCAAGTTGTCTCACACCGATCAACAATTTTATATTTCATCACACCATGTCACATAGGTAAATATCAAGAGATTAGTACGATAACATTGTTATCATACTAGATTAAAGCATTAATACTCAGGTTTCATGAAGCCTTCATCGACTTTATCCCAGCCTCGAGAATCAATAAATTGAGTCCAGACTCAAATCTCAAATCCTAGTTAATGGAACCTCAACTCATCTCATTATCAATGCAGTTGTGCATGTGAGGTGCACGCCATATTCTTTATAGCAGGGATTAATCATGCAATATAATACACATCTTTCAAACTAGGGAAGTGTGAATAATTAAGTCTTAAACCCTAACAATTGAGGCAGGTAAACTCTGAATCCTAAGACCTCATAAACCAAAGTTTCTTTATTCCTCAAGTCTTGAGTGATAGTGAATACGTCAAGGATTAAGATAACTCATTTGGTAGTATTTTTGTAATTTTAGTTTTGTTTAAATATATTTTTTTAATAAAGTTAGATTTATTTACAAAACACATGTTAGTCTCATTTCACCCTCATTTTTGAAAAGATTTTACAAACTATGTCACATAATGTAGATTTTCAAAATATTTTTTCAAATGGTTTTTCAAAACAAGTAAAGTCCATTTTTCAAACCAATATAAAATATTTTTCAAAACAATGTCACATAGTTAATTTTTTTTCAAATTATTTTACAAACATCAGTTCAAAAGATACTTCTAATCTAAAAAAGGTTTGATTTTTTTTGAAAATATAAGTTATGGCTAAAATATACGTGAAATATATACACCCCTATACTTAGCTTGTGCTATGTCCTCATAGCTGATGAATCTGTGATTCATCACTCTTAAAAGTTTAAAATAGAGCCTTGCTCCCGAGTAATTAGGAGCATATTTCCACTTATATTGCATAATTAGCACTCATGCATGCATAAATAATATCTGCATTTTAGCATTCATATGTGCATTAAATAAGAAGCTCAGTTCACTTGTAAAAATCACCTGTATATTCACCATATCTCACCTATTTGTATATATTTTATACTAACTCCAAATCCAATAAAACAAACTCCATAGTGTATATATTACTAACACTAATAAAGAAAAAAATATCAAAAAAATACTAACTTGTAAAATTGACCAATAAAACTCGAGTCCAAGTTTGAAACTAGGAGCCTTAAAATGCACATATCTCGCTCATACAGTATCCGATTTAGGTCTACTCACTTTTAAAGTAATATACATTCAAAGACCTTCAAAACAAGACCAATTTCATTAAAATCATAGATCGTATGTGAAACTTGGGTTTTGGGCCCCTATTGTATATTGTACAAATTGACCTTTTTGCCCTTGTATTTTATCCTTTTATTTTCTTACTATTAAAAATCCAAAAAAATTAGATTAATTTGTAAATATTCTTTCATATTTTCCTCTAACTTTATTTTGATTTTTCTCTTATTTAAAAATGACAAAAAAACTACAAAATATAAAATGCGGTATTTTAAATCTATAAGGTACCACCCAAAAATACACTTTGTACATATGATTTCATTTGATTTTCGGCCCTTCACAAAAGTTATAGATCTCGTCGAGACGAGATGAGCAACTTTCATGTTGACTACTTTTTGATTTGAACCCATTTATTATTTCTTTTTGATTTTTCTTTTATTTTTAACTTCAATTTTTCTGGAGAGACACGTGGCAACACCTGGAGCTGCCACATGTCACCCATTTCTTGCCTTTTTAAATTCCAAAATAATAATAATAATAATAATAAATAAATAAGCACCACATGGCCGCATCCCAGCGTGCCACGTGGCGACACCTCCTCTTTCTCTAGTTACGCACGCCACACGTGACCAGGCTACAACCCCGTCACGCATGATGCACATGACCACCTTCCCCTCCCCTCTTCCCGCTTCCCCCGCGCAGAGCACCTGGACCGCCCACGATCTCCACCTCCGCCTTGCACGACCGAGCTCCTCCGCGTAGCCCGACCACCATCTCCACTTTCCTCTCACCCACTCCACGCACCTCACCCACGCACTCCATTTCCTGCGCCACTCCTCCTTCTCACGTCAGCCTTAAAAGGCCAATGCTCCTCCACTGTTCATCTATCAACCGTTTTGAGAGAAGTGAGGTCGAGCCCCTTTAACCTTCAGGTGAAAACTGTAGGAGACGAGTTGAGCGACGACAACCTCAAAGGCGAGATCCGCGGCATCACCATTGCCGTGTCGCGAGCTCCAAAACGGGCTAGCTCAGCTTCGAAGGATTCCACCATCCTTCTCGGGGCGACGATCGGAGTTGCAACATAGCTCCTCCAAATTTCGGCGAATCACAGGTAAGTATATCTCTCTCTTTTTCTTTATTATTTTTTTTATGTAACAACTTTTTTCGTTCAACATTTTATCATCATATCATCACACAAAAACCACTCTATTATTATACCATCATAACCAACACCACATCTTTATTCCATTTTTACACTTTTATTTGCTGTTAAAAAAATACAAAAAAATATTACAAAAAATAAAAAAAACCACATGGAAGAAGCAACTGTAGCCGCCCCCTCCCTGGCTGTTCCAGCGCCGCCATCTCCACCAGCCATCCTCGAGCGCAACACACGCCAGGCATGCCGCCACATTCCCTGGCCGCCACGCGTCCAGCCGTTCACGTGCATCCTTCACCCCTCGCTCCATGCCACCAGCACCCCACGGCTAGGCGCGCCGCCCAGCCGCCCTTCACCCTTGCGAGGCCGCCCCGGTGCCGTCGCCTCCGCCCCTCGCTCCAGCGCGCCACCGTCTGCCGTCGCTCCCCGATTCAGGCCGCACGACCGCCGCGGTGTGCCGCCCCTTGCGCCGTCCCCGCACCCCCTTTGCGAGCCCTATAACGTGTGTTCCATTTCTTGGAACCCACGTTGAAATGTTTATTTATTTTATTTATTTTTTGGTAAAATTACAATTTTTTTCTACATGTTTATTTATGTGCAAAAGTGCCCCTGTGCATAGTTTCAGTTTATTTCTTTCATTTCTGTATTACGAAGACACCCCTGCATTGTCATATTAATTTGGACCTCAAAATAACATCATTTTATTTAATCAAAAATAGCATTTTGTAGAGCATTTAAATCTTTATCTCATGGCTATTTATTTACATTTTTGTGAGCATTAGATTATTTATTAAAAATCAGAGTTTGAAAATCTGTGATGTTTTACCAATTTAAACTCTGAAATTTGCACATACATATTTCTTTCTCTAAAAATTATGAAAAAATTGTAGATGATGCCTCTAAGTGCTATTTAATTACTTTCCAAGTTTCATCGAAATTGGAGTTGTCTTTTACATAAAATAAATTATAGAGTGATTTCTGTAATTGATTTTTAATTAAATCCATGAATAACATTTTTACGAATTTTCAACTCTCCTGGATTTCTAATGAAAATATCGTTTTGAGATAAATAGCTCTTTGGAAAACTTGATTTCAGGATTAATTAGAATTAAATGCTCACAGTCTCTCTATTTGTCTTAAAAAATTCATAAAAAATCATTAAGTGTTAGAAAATTCCAAAAAAATAGTGTAGCTTCATTTCATCATAATTAACTTCCAGTAATTTTTTCATAATTTTTATAGTTTAGTTGCATGAAAAATTGCATAAACACTTTAAAAAAGTTTGCATTTTTCATCGTTGCATTTTAAATCCAAAAAGTTCAAAAAAATACATTTTGCATTCGTCGTTGGATTACGTTTTTAGGAAAAATACAATTTGGCTGATTTGGATTAACTTCACATTAAAATGAAATTTGGCTAAGTCGGTTATTTTCTTATTAACTTAATTCAATTTGCATTTGTGCATTGGCATTTATTATTGCATAAAAAATTACAAAAATCCCACTTGGAAAATCGTGATCTCATTCTCCTAATCTGATCCGAAGTTGTTCCTTTTCCTCCTTGAGTCGACCCTGGGGCTTTCCCAGGTTAAAAAAACATAAAACCACGCGTACATTCATTCGTTGATTATTCGATTCGTGCGGTTAATTTTTGATTGATCCGGATTTATCTGACTGCAATGAAATTGTTAATTCGATACTATTAAAAGGGTAGATTCCGAGCCAATCAATAACAATAAGTGATATGAAGCCATAGCTCATGTTAAAATATAAAGGGATATACAGGAACTGACTCGGGTCTTCGCCCTATACTTAGGTTATAAATAATCTAAGTATATGAATAAGAGCAAGAAGAGAGTTTAATGAGAAATGCATAGAAATTGGATGGGGACCTGGGTCCCCCTATGCTTAGGTGAAGAAGAGCCTAAGCATAGAGAGATGAAATGAATATGGAGGGACCCGAGGTGAATAATCAGAGAGACTTGGTTCCCCCTATACTTAGGTTGAAGAGAAGCCTAAGTATGTTGAATGTGGATCTACATATGGGGAACTGGGACATCAAGTTAGGGTTAGATTGAATCTTATTAGATGGCTAAAATCTATGGAGATGAAGAAGGAGAATTGAGTTAGGGTTTACGGGAGGGTTGGGGAGAATACACAATCAAGGCTCAAACCAATCAAGTAAAACCCTTGAGTTGACCAACTCACACATGAAGACCACTAAAATATTGGTCATTTATCTTTTCAGTTTTATTGGTGATCATCAAAGTATAAGTCCGTTACGCAGGTTTTAATGATAGGCTTTGTCACCATCTTAGGGATGTGTACTTGATGAATATCCATTTCATAACCTTTCTTTCATTTTGACCTTCAACCCCTAGTTAAATGTATGTATATAACATTAATTTATATTAATCAGGAACTTTATTTTGTTGACCGATGGTCAACTCCCCTTCCCATGCTACCTACACTATCGGAGATGGTGACCCACCATCTTCTCCCCATTTTCCAAGGTTATCCATCACTCACTTTTGCTTGATCTTTCATGCAAACACTGCTCGGATCATCCCTAATACTCGACTAATCCTTAGATTCGTTGTACATAGTCCTAATCGATCACAAACCGTAGGTCAGTGAGGCTCCTCCACCATGTTCATAAATAAACCCTTCGAGCCCCCTTTTCAATTTTGATCCCTTCTACCCATTTGTAACCTCTATCCTTTATCGCTTGAGGTCTCTAGTGATACCAGGAACTTCGTGGAGGTGTTAGCGTGGAGAAGAGTGGCTGGAGGTGGTGATCCAGGTTCACCGGAAGCTAGCTCCAACGAGCCTTCGTTGCTCCCTAGAATATCCAGGTACGAGATGATATTTTAGGTTCTTTTTATTGCATCTCTTTCCAATAACGTAATTTAATTGCTATCTAGGTCAATCAATCAGTAGGATAACATAATTGAGTGATTTTTTATCGCTGGAGCATTGTGCTCCATCTCTAATTCACCAGTGTTCCCAACCCGTTCCGCCTCCATTTCCACCTCCCTCTCATTCCCCTTCGCGTTCTTCACAAACATCCTCATCTTTCGCCCTCGATATTGCAAAAATCAAGGTCCGATGAGCTCCCATCCACCATCTTTATCGGAGCTCATCTGCCATGTCACTCCCAGCATGCTCTCAGCTTAAGAACAAGTCGGTGTTCTTCCCCTTGAATTCCTCATCTTTCTATGCAAGTGCTCTGCTTCCATGAATCTCCTGGAGACGAATCAGAGTTAAAGACAAACTCCAGGTGCATCTAACATCTAGACCCCTTCCGGCATGGCTCGAACCTATTTGAGGAGGCCTGCAGACGCATGAGGCTTCCAGGAAGCCATAGCATCCATTGGCGAAGCATTTGGTGGCAGGAGATGTTCAGAATCGAAGATCGAAGCTTTCCCAGGAGATGTTCTTGGGGTGTTCTTCTAGGAACCCCATGGACTGTTGTATCAAGAAGAGAGCCCAGATCTAATCTAGGTCGTCCCCTCAAGAGGCGAATCGAAATCCCCATCCGCCGCCCGATCGAGACACATGGACACTAGTTGAGCCCTAGGATCACGTCTTTAAGAGGTAAACTAATAAATAACCCCATTTTTTATATTTGGTCCTATAAATATTAAGTACTCTTTAAATAGTTCTGTAAATATTGCCAAAGATCCCCTGTATTTGTTTCATATTACTTTGAGGTCCACATCAGGTCACCTCACGTGGTCCTCCACTAAGGTAGGTGAACATTATGAGGAAGCCCTCCTGGCTTCTGGTATTTATTTTTAGTATATTAATCGTAATATTAGTGTAATACTTTTGTGGAAATTACACATTGAACCCCTTGTATTTATTTTTAATTGCAAAAATACTCCTCCAAGCATGTTATTTATTTCTTTGCTTTTCTAATTTTATTGAATAACTCTAGTGCCATATAAATCCTTAGAAAATTATTTTGAATGCCTTAAATATTGTAGATGCACGCCCATGTTTTCATTTAGCATTTACTTTGCATTTTCACATTCATTAAAAATAGAATAGGAGCTATTTACCCCCTGTTTACATATAAAAATACAAAAATACAAAACATACTTTAAAAATTCCAAAAAATTATATAGCATATGTTACGATATAATATACCTCAAGACCGAAAGCCACTAAAAAAATAAAAGGAAATCCACTAAAAATTGAAAACCCAAAAAAGCCTATAAAAATCAGAAAAATTTCTATAAAATCAGAAAAGTTATATAAAAAATAAAAATATTTGTTTATATTCCTATTTTACCTACATTATATACTATATACTAAAAAATAGTTTTGGGAATATCTGGACTTATTATCTATTTTTAATACCCAAGTAGTTCGGCCTATTCATTATATCTACTACATTGATATATTAAATACATTAAAAATCCATAATAATTAGAAAAATATAATAAAAATAACAAAAATAAAGAAAAATATTAAAAACACAAAACATGTTATTATGTAATTTTTGAATTTTTTATATCTATATTTTTTAAAATATATAACCTAATATATTTTATATACATATTATACTACTATATACTTGTAATTATAATTATTTGTAAATACCTATTACAGAGTTAAACCCTGAAAAAATAAAAATGGTTATTCTTTTTTGTATTTTCTTGATTTATATATATATATATATATTAGATTTTTTACATCCATAACCCTGAGTAATTCTATAATTAAAATCATAACCCTACATAATCGTGAATTACATCTAGAACCCTCAATAGTCTTAACTCTTACACCCATACCCCCGATTTAGATTCCATCCAATATTCCGTTAACTCTGATGGTATCCGTCAAACAATTTACATTTTTCACCCTTTAAGTTCTATTTATTTACAAATAAGTACACTCCCCGCTCCCCCTCCTAGTCAACAACCTCCCCTCCCCCTCCCCTCCGCCTCCTTGTCGACCGCCTCCTCCTCCTCCCCTCCCCCCGTCCACCACCACCCACCTCCGCCCTGCCGTCGCGGACCTCCTCCTCCTCCAGCCAAGCCCATTGAAGTTGCCCCTGCTAAACACCAAGCTGCCTACCTCCTCCAGCCCATACCTCCCCCCTGAACCCAACCCCCTCTCTCCAGCCCCATGCAGAGACTGCGTCCCCGACATCCCGCCCTGGCAGACCTCCCCCCAACACGATAAACCCTGACACCCCCCCCCCCCCCCCCCCCCCCCGCGTGGAGACCACCTCCTCCTAGGTGTGAGATCGAGTGATTATTGAGGGTTCTGGATGTAATTCACAATTATGCGGGGTTATGATTATCATTACAGAATTTCTCAGGGTTATGGGTGTAAAAATCCCTATTTATTCTATTATTATATCTATTATTATTACTGTATAGATATATTATATCTTTAAAAAGAATAGAATTTGCAGGACTTTAAAAGAAAAATAAAAATAAAAAATTTAAAAACATAAAAATTAAATATATAATTATAAATCCACAAAACATCAAAAAGTAGAAAAAAGATAAAAACAATTGTTGTTTAATTTTCATTAAGTGACAATAATTAACCTTATCCCCATAACACTCAGTTGTTCGACCCCTACACTTGCTGTCTATACACATCTTTATGTAGGGTATAATAAATTTCACCCCACACATTTATTCCTTTTTTATTCATATTGTGGGTTGATTGTTGAATCTATTTGGTTGATTGGGAGTTAAGAGCCATGAGAACGGTCGACACAATGATTATCGGATCCGTCTGTCGAACACCGCAGACTTTCTAAGACTAGATGCTAGGTTCCCCGATCTTCTGAGTTATCAAATGGTGTCATTGCCATGGAGCAACGCTTAGGACATGATTGTACATATATTTGCATTATTTACCTGTCTTTTATTTCTTTTTCTAATTGTTTATCTGTTTCTGACCTACCTCTTTGTTGATTTCTTTATGAGGGGTCGCTATGCAAGGATGGTCTTCTAGGAGATGAGGCAACCATGCTTGGTGGAGACTGACTTTCTTTACGTAGCCGGTAGGAAAAAGCAAAGAAGAGATAGAGAGAGAAAAGAACAACTTAGCTCTAGCATAGATTTTTGAGTTCCTTTTGTGAGAGAGACACCTTTTATTTTAGCAACTAAATTGTAATAATACATGTACAGGGACTTTTGGACACTCACACTCTCGCGAGGCTATTTTACCAAAGTGTCTGTTCACTTGGGGGTCCGCTCGATTTTCTTCTCATTTTCATCGCATTTTACCTTTTATTCTCCCTATTTCCCCTTTATTTTCCCCATGTTTTGAGTTTTCTGCCTTTATTTTCCATTATTTTTTGTGAATGAGCCCTTAGTTTTTTAGGAAATGTTTGATCGAGTAATCCCAGGTCCAAACACCTAATATCTGCATGTGTTGATAGTTCTATGTTTGGATTTAGATCCAACTTAATCTGGTGCTTCATGGTTAATAATAATTCCTGCTTAGAGCAATTTCATTAGCTTTGCATATCTCATATAGTGTAAGTTCAATTCTATCTTGCATTACATATGGAGAGAGTTGGGAAACACTATAAGTCCTCTATCTGAGCATTCATCATTTCGATACAAGGGTGAGATTTCCATCCTAGTATCACTTGCACATATTTTCTAACTTTTCTCCCAATTTTGTATCACTTAGGTTTAAATAAAATATACAAAAATCATTAGGAGAAGTATTTTGAAGGATACTCAAAAAATGAAAATTCAAAATTTAAAATAAGGGGACTGTTCAATAAACTTCGACCAAAATTAAATTTGTAACGAACATTCATTGTATTGGGTTCATAAAGCCCATATTATTTTCAGATACCATCCAGACAGAGTGAGGCATGACCCTAGGACTTAGAGCTAAAATCCCAACCCGTATAGTACCTTGTTATTGACTGGATTCACGAAGTATTAGCGGTTTTATCGTACTTGGAAGAGTAGGGCTTCGTCTACTTGCAAACTTAGTCAGAAGTATTGAGCTTAGGCCATCCTCTCATGGGGGTGTCTGTCCCATCGTTCCACGTCCGTGTACCCTACCAGGAGGAAGTATCAGTTTTGCCTATTGGCTTCCTCCTCTATTCTTGGGCTGAGTATTAGCCAGACCTAATAGCTAGGATTCTCTTGAAAAAGTACAGGCTACATGTTACAAAGGGAAGCAGGAAGTCCGAGATACTTTTCTGGCAGTACTCACTCTCCTATAGGGCTAGCTCACTAAGAACTTATTATAAGATTGCCTACAAAACAAAATAAAATTGAAAAGATAAAAAGACAAACTCTTATGGCTTCACATTGTGTGAGTTAGTGAATCCAAATACTTGGTGTTTGTTTTAGATCTAATTTTAGGTCAAAGATCAGTTCCGCACATTACGCTGTTTCCATTTTCATCTATTTTCATTTTTTGTATTTTTTCTCATTTTTAGCCTTCTTCTTCCTACATTCTTTTCATTCCATTTCTATTTTTATCACCATATCCTTCTAATTCCTCATCTATTTCCTCTTGTTCTTCCAAGATGTCGACTCACGGATGGTTTAGTCGGGACCTTACCGACAACTACATCGATTTCATGAATTCGACATCTTTGATAATCGAGGTGATTTCCAAGAACCTAATTTGGACTTTGCGAACCGATCTCCAGGCTCCTCGACTTTGTCTCATCTTTAATAAATTGGGTCAATCTTGTCCCGACATTCGCCCCCTGTGGATGGAGATCGACTTCAGTTCATATAAAGTACTCCATTCACATCTATCTGAAAATGACCCTAACTCCATATCCATCTTTTCATATGGTGCCAATGATTGTCAGTCTGAACTGGATGCATCTTTCTGTGCAGAACTGAACCTGGACCCCGCGAAGATCAATTCCTCTAAGTCTGATTCAGAGATTGCTTCTAAATGGAAGGGAAAGGCACCACAATAGCCGAATTAGGGACAACCAAATCATAACACAGTGAATGTACACTTGCTCGATTCTATACAATCTATCCAGCATCTACTGACAGATCAGACACTTGCCAAGGCTGTCTTCCAGGATATGCTGAATTACAGGAGGAGGACAAACAGAACAGAGGAGGAGGAGGAGACAATTATGAACAAGGAGATGGAACCCATGGAGGGGAAGGGAGAACCAAGAAGAGAGGCTCACAAACCCACCTTAAAAGAGACATACAATCCTTGCTCTGGTCAGATGATAGAGTAGATACAGATTCATGTAGTCCACAAAACATTTCGAGATCAAGCTACAGTTCTTGGCTCTTCTTCCCTCTTTCCATGAGAATACCAATGAAGATCCATATATCCATCTCCAACAGTTCTCTCTCATTTGCAGCACCACTCACTACCTTAACATTCCCTTAGGTGTAGTCAAGCTGACCCGTTACCCTTTAGCCTTCAAGACAAGGCTTTGTACTAGATTAATCATCTAAGGAAGGTTGCAATGTCTCAATTAGATGCGAGCATGGATTAGCAACTTCTCCCACGGACCACATGAGTCCATACACGAAGCCTATGAGAGATTTATATATTTACAAGAAAAATGTCCCCATCATGACATCCCTTAGACTAGCTTGGTCCAACACTTCTTTGGGGGCCTTACTCTAGAGAGCTAGAGGCTTGTTGATGCTGCATGTGGCGGATCTCACTTCAACAAGGTTGAAGATGTAGTCTGACAGATATTTAAAGAAATGGCTGAAGTAGAGGCCACCTTGTCTTTGTCCCATGCCCACCAAAGACAAACACCGATCCAACACAAGCAGTAAACATGGTGACATCCCATGAGCAGGATAGGGATGAGAGCTCCAATCTCATCATCATCGAGAGCCACTTGTCCAAAGTAGATATCATTGAGAAGCAATCACATGATCTAGAGAAATTATCTGTGATCAAATAAAGAACCTAGTATCTGGACAAGTTGGATCAGATTTCCAAGCAGTAGGTCAGTACCATCAATGCCTTTAGTTCTATGATCCCATTAGCTGCAACTCCTACTGAGCTGAAGGAACCATCATCACCACATCCACCTTAGTCGAGTTTAGGGAAACCTCAGGTCCAACACGTATACTATGTGCATGCACCAGACCAGGGACCACCACAATCGCCGTAGCAGCAACTTGTAGTCTACTAGCCCTAGACCCAACCTCCATCTTATGTTGATCCATTCTTCCTGCCACCACCCCAGATCTAAGAAGTGAATGACATATAGAATAATGATGTACAACTATCCCATCTAGGCAGACAACAACATGGCTAGTCCTATGCTATTTGGCCGTATCACCAGCTCTCCGGTAGGAGGCTTGTCCAGAATCAGCCTCTGCAACTGTCTCCACCCTATCAGAATAACTAGAGAAAGAACCAGAACAACCAGCAGCCGTCATACCACCATACCAACTGCATCACAATTACGTAGTTGCTCAGTACCAACAATATCTCCCTCCTCCTCAATTTCATCAGCAACAACTTCCTCCTTAGTACAATCACCAATCTTCTAATTCTTAGCCTTACCATCAATATCACTCTCAGCATGGTCAGCATGCTGAACACGAGGAAGGTCCAATGAACCCAGCTCTTGACTGTTTGGCTCAGCTAGTGAAAATCCTAGTAGAGATGACCTAGAAACTCGATGACCTCACTACCACAAAAACTTCTATCTAGCACATGTCGAGGCAAACCCCAACAACTTCAAGTAGAAAAAGCAGGTAGTTTGTGATACTCCATCAAGTCCTGTAGAGTTAGGTATTTCATATTTTGTGTTGTCTCATGCAGTGACTCTCAGGAGTAACATAACGCAACTATCTGCTACATAAAAGGAGAAGAATAAAGCATCTTCTTATGAGTTGTCTTCTTCATCAGCTAGAGCCGTAGTAGAGACAATTGAGGAAGAAGACAATGGAGCAGCAACACCTGGAATCCATCACCATAAAGCAGAAAAAGAATAAAAAATCAACAAAAAGAAAATCTTCAAAAAGAAAAGAAGAACCAAAGCCAAGCCGCACCATCCCAAGAGGAGCCAACAACAGCAACAACTCCAGAGCCCGCCGACGAAACCGAAGCTCATGTTGATTCATTTTGCCAGTTTTGAATAACGCTCCCCTTATATACTAACATTTGTAAATATTAATGTAAATAAGAACAACACATTTTCTTCTGTGAATATTTCTTTTCTCGATGCAATGAAAAATACAAAAAAATCAGAAATTTGAAGCATCGACCCTGATGTTGTGGAAATTATTGAAAATCTAATTTTAAAAATGCCATTAATGGAGATTATGGAATACATGATAGCTGGAAGTAAGTTTAAAAGAGGCATGTACCTCGAAGCGTCAGGGCTTCAAGAATAGACACAGTAGAGGGGAAAACACATCCTAACCATGGCCATTGTGAATGCTATCATTTATCTCCCACAGAAAAAGAAAGATAAGGGATCACCCTTTAATCAGATTCTAGATATTTGATCAGACTTTTAAGCGAACTCTTCTATAAAACTCATGCCCTCCTCACCGCTTCAAGAATTTGGGATGGGACCACTTAAGCCTACTCCTATGATCCTTCAGTTTGTTGATAGACCCGTCGAGCAGCCCGTGGGTTTCTTAGAGGACGTTATTGTGATAGTTTAGGACATGGGCTTCCCTATGGACTTTGTTGTCTTAGACATGGACTGTCTTATGATAAACCCGGAAATCGATCGGTCTTGTATTCCTCACAAGGCGGGAACACAGTCGAAGTGTTGACCAATCAAGATCTGAATTTAATCAACAATTAACCCACACTATAGATCAAGCAATAAGAAATAAATGTGGAGTTAAAATTTATTTTTAACTCTGCACAAAAGATGTATAGCAAGCAAGTATGCAGAGAGTTCAAACACAGGGAGCAAACAAGGTAGATCAAACAAATATGTGTGTGTGAGTGTGAAGTGTGTCTACACAATGCAAAGCAAAGATTTTTGTGGGTTTTTTAAATTTTAATTTATTTTTTTAATATTGGAAAATATAAACAAGGTAATAAAAGAGATGCTATAATATTTATAAAAATATGCAAAAAGAGCCAAAATTCAGAAATAAAATCTTTTTGATATTTTTATAATTTTCTATTGTTTTTGTGATTTTTGGGTATTTTTCAAAATATTTTTGGTATTTTTAAACACTGAAATAAAGCAAAACAGTGAATTAGCTACTGATTGAGGGTAAAATGGGAATTAAAAATATCACACAGCAACAAAATTTTTCCAAACTATTTTTCAAATAAAGATAATAAAAACAAGAGACTACAAGACTTGAGTTTACAATTTTGGAGTTTTCTACAAATTTTGAGATTTTTTTGAAGTTTTTAAGTATTTTCTAATTTTTATGGTTTTTCTTTTGAAATTTTTAGTGATTTTTGGACTGACACTAAAGTAGACTTAAATAGACAACAAGTAATTTTTTTGGAATTTTTCGAGATATTTTATTATTTTTTGGTATTTTCTAAGCTGGATAGTACTGAAATGGCAAGTTTTTGATTTTTAATAAATATGAAAATGCAATAAAATCAAAAAATAAAATATGACGTTAAAGAACAAGCACACATGAGCTTAAGTTTAATTTTTGAGAATTTTTGAAATTAAAATGATGCTCCAAATAAATCAGAAAAATTCACAAAAAGTCACAGCCTGGTAGGGTTATATATGCAAATATCCAAAAGTCCTAGGGTATACAAGCAATTTTCCACAAAATTTAACTCTTAATATTCAACTTTATGGATCAATTACAAATAAGCAAACCCACAAGGGTGTCGGCGCAAATTACCCACCAGGGCACGTGACTTGCACGCGCTTGGCAGGGACCTTAGTGTAATATCAGAAACCTCTAGGGGCTAACTTGCAATTTCTCCTAAAAGTTAACACTTAATATAAAATTACTTGGAGCTGAAACTAAATAATAAAAGGGCCGAGGGACTCCTTGCAAAATGCCCACACCTCACGTGAACAGGTCACGTGAGGTGACGTGGCAGAGGGGCGAAGTGCAAATATCTGAAGTTCGAGGGCCCAGTTGCAAATTTTACAAAATATTTAAACTACTAATAAAAGTTTCAGGGCTAAAATACAATTACAAAAATAGCGGGTGGTTCTGCAAAATACCCCTCGTTGAGGAGATCGAACGGTGGTGGGCCGTTCACTTGCCACGTGGCGCGCCCTAGTAACGCGATGATGCTTCAACGTGGATGGCTGGGATTAGATCTTCGCGAGAAGATCCAACGGTGGAGGCCAGGGTCGATCCAACGGTAGCTGCAGCGTCTGGTCTTCCTCCTCGATTCGACGACGTAGGCGCATGGAGGAAGAACCGCGGAAGAGCTCCGGCGAGCCGAAGTTCTCCGAGGTGCTGCTCCTCCTTCGGTGTCGTTCTCGGCTCCAAATGCGGCTGGAGGGTCCCTGAGGTCTCGTCTTCCTCCTGGGGGCTCAAAGAGTCCTGCGATGGCCGAGCTGCTCGCGAGAGGGTGGCGGAGCTGGAAGGCTCGGCTGAGCTCCGGCGAGTGCCAAAATAGCTCCCAGGTGCTAGTCAAAGCTCTTTGACCTGCAAAACAAAGTGAGAGGGTCCAGGGCAAGTTGCCTGGACCCCGCGGAGGCAGAGAGGCGATGCGAAGCGATGGGATGGTTCTCGGCCGGAGTTGCGCTCCGGCGAGGAGATGAAATTGAGTGATTCACGCGATGGATTTAGAAATTTCTTGAGGGCTTTTGTTCCTACGACTAAGGCTAAGCTGAAGAATGAAAAAAAAGGGTGAAGTGGCTTCCTCGACGGTGTAGACCGGAGGGAAGGATACCTCAACCCGGAGTTGCGGGAGGTGGTGGAGACGCCTCCGACTTCCTCTGCCCTGGCTGAACGCATGACGTGGGAGCTGTCACCTCCAGGAGTGCTTGGAGCACAAGAAGAGCAAGGAAGGGTGGACCGAAGGTGTTCGAATTCAAATACAAAGTTGGGTGTTCATTTTAAGTGGTTTGACCTAAGGTGACAGGAGCTCAAAGAACAAGGCACCACAGGTGCGTCGATGATCCGCAAACCAAGATGAAGCTTGGGCGGGCATCCTTGATGGAAGGGCTACAAAAGTCGTGAAGAGTGTTTCATGTTTGGATGAAAGAGGTGACCTCAAAAAAGGGTGAAGTTGGGTCAAACTCGCTTCTGACAGGCACACATGGGTGGAGGGCAGGCAGTTGACCAGAGTCAACAAAGACCGCCCCCTGGTTGGTCCACGTGGACCACCCAGGAAAAACCCTGAGAAAATGGTTTATTAATTTATTTAAAAATAGAAAAAGGCCGAATTAAATTATGATTATTAAATAAAAAATATTTATTATTTTATGTAGTATTTTATTATGATTTTTAATTAATTTTATGGAGTATATTTTTACAAGTTGTCTTTTAAGCCCTATATAGGTACATATACCTATGTATTTTATTACTTTATTTTTATTTTGTGTATTTTAATTTTATTAATTCTATTTATTATTTTGTAAATTTATATAATACTTTTATACACTTAGAAATATTTTTATTTTATTTTTCTGATGTGTTTTGTATTTTAGATAAAATATAAGTAGGTAATGTATAGGTATTTATATAGGTATAATACCTGTGTTTTGTATATACAAGTATTTTTATTTTGAGTTTTCTTTGCATTTTTATTTTGATTTTAATGTACATAATTATTATAAGTAATATTTACAAAATTATGAAAAATATAAAAATATACAAATAATGAATAAATAATACATGGAATATTTTAATTCAGTACAACTGTACAATGAGGGTCCAAAACTCAACTTTCAAACCGTAGCTCTGCCAAATGCGAAACCACCGCCATTAAATAGCTTATTTTATTCTATATACAATTAAAGTGAGTTTGCTGCATTTGGAGTTTCAGTTGTGAGATACGGGTCTGGGAAGTTGGGATTCTGGATTTTTATTCAGACCATAACTTTTTATCTGTGTATTATTTTCAGTGAAATCAATTTTGTATTTTTCTATATAAAATTATCTACAACTTTCATGTACAAAGTTTCTTTATTTGATGTATAAAAAGTGGAACAAAAAATGGGTCCCAAAATGAATAAAGAATGAATTAATGGGTATAGGTATTTTGACTGTATCTGGCCCTTATCTCCCCCTACTTTATTCCTTGTCGATCTATTCATCAAGATGCCTAGGTCTCGGGGTTTTGGGTCATAAAATATTTACAATATTTTATTCTTTTTCTTTTCTTTTATTTATTCTATAATTTTGGCTTTAATTACAGTATTTTACACACTAATTGGATGCACATGCATGCATGCTAATTTGCTCTATTTAATGCTATTTACAGGCATTTGCTAGGGTTTTTGATGCCAAAATGATAGAATAAAGATGATGAAATGTGGATTCATCATCCCCCTATACTTTACCTTTGCTAGTCCCTAGCAAACACTTCTGCAATAAGTGCAAAAAGAAAAAGAAAAGAAAAGAAAAAGAAGAACTTGGATTTAGTTTAATTATCAAACTCATCTTCACAAAATCAAAGTTTGGAGCTTAAATCGGACCTTTGGAATTTTAGTGCGGGCGGAACCTTAGCGAGAACCGAATTTGAAATACAACAGTCTCTGAGAATCCCAAAACTCTGTCCAAGTCTCCTCAATGAGCCAGGTCAGAAATACTTCAACTCATACGCAAACCCTTACGACTATGAGTCTGACTCGTACAGTGTAAGTGATGGTGGCTCTCCCCAACTAGAGTGACAAAGAGACTGACTTCTCCAGTACGACAACCCAATGATTCCCCAATCCAATAACTCCATCCTCGAGGGAGCGGGGTATTCCCTTCTAAGTTCAAGTGGCAACCAGCTCAAGAGGAGGGGTGAAGAGAAGAATGGACGGTAGCCAGTGTAGCTACCTATCCTGGGATGCAAGACCAGTGTAGTCAAGTCATCCTGCTGCAGGCTCACATATTTGACTTTGGAACTCAAGCTTGCTTATTGACTTTACAACATTTGTACATACTTTGCAGGCTTTTTATTTTTGTACATGCTTGAACTTTTTTGAATACTATATACAACAGCATTTACATAAGGAGTTTTTCCTCTTGAGCCAGTAGACTATCCCTCTTTTGAAGCTTTATCGCAGCCCACAACCTCCTGTCTTTAGACTTCCTAATCACTGGACGGGTTGGGGTGCACTTCCCTCCCTAGAGGAGACAAATGTTTCCACTTGTGTGCGTCTCATACCGGTAAATCCAATCCCCTCACCACTCCAACTGAGTTGAGCCATGTGAAAGGTGCATGTGTCCAAGTTAGGTCATTATCAACAAGAGTCGTGCGTGTGCTCCGAAATACTCTACTTAGGCAGTCAAGAATCCATTGAACTAAGTCCCGTGATCCTCAAAGAATTAAGTCAACTAGACCTGAAGTACTTCAAACCCAGTTCCTATAAGGTTCCTGTTATTAGGTAGATTTTAAGGTCCAATCAAGCTCCAATCTCCGGATTTTACTTAAACTTGTTCAACTATCAAACTCAATCCGAAAAATGCTCATGCTATGCAATGTGATGCAGAAAATATTTTTGTGATGCAATTTTCAAAGATTTTGAACTTTTTATGGATTTTTGAAAAGATGATGATGATGCATATGCATTTTTTTGTATTTTTCAAAAAGATTTTTCAAATGTTTTTTGGATTTTAATTTGCAAATGTTTTTGGGAATTTTTGAAAACAAAAAGATTTTGGCTGAAAACAAGGTGAAAAATATGTACACGGGAGTGCTTCTTATATATACAAGAAGTGGATTTTAAGAATTTATAAGGGTAAGTGATCAATTTTATACATATATATAGTGGATTTTAGGTATGATGTATATATTCCTCAAACTTATTTGACACAAGCTTTTTCACACAATTTTTGAAAACTATAGTCCAAAATAGTTTTTACAAACATTTTACAAACATGTACACACATTTGAAAATCATTTTGCAAAGGATTTCAAAACAGTATAGATAGATTTTTCAAAATATTTTTGCAACCATTTTTCAAAGCATTTGCAAATCATTTTTCAAACATTTTATTTCACACAAAGAAAATAAATTTTACAAACCACACATTTTTACAAAGGTTGAAAACATGTAACAAAACATTTTCAAAATAGTTTTCAATAGATGTTCACAAAGATTTTCAAACTATTTTTCAAACATTTTGCAAAAAAAACATTTTCACCTAATTTATTAATCAGTAAATACACAAAGAATTTGAGTAACAGAACACCTTTTTATTAATTTTTTTTTAATGACTTTTAATGAATGAGTATCTTATATTATTAGGAAGATACGAAAGTACGGAGTTATGGCTAAAGTATGTACATAGTATATACGACCCCCCTATACTTAGCTTGAGCTATGTCCTCATAGATCGGAGAGAAAAGAGAAGACATAACTCGTACTAAGTATAGACAAGTCTAAATAATACAGGAATAAAGACATGAATCAAAGAATGAACCAATGAGAAGTTGACCGTCCCCCCTATACTTAGGATCAAATAATCCTAATTATAGCAGATTGTACACAACGCAGGGAGGGTCAAGGGTGGGAATGAACAGATCGTACTCAGATTGTCTCCCCCTATACTTAGGGTAAAATATCCCTAAGTATAAATAAGAAGAGGAGACAATGGAGAGGATCGAAATGAAAATGAAAGAACTTGGGTGCAAACCCCCCTACTCGCCTACGTACGATAGTAGCGCCAATACTTCGGAAATCCAGGCGATACACAAGGCAGCCACAAGTTGGGTTTTGGGCTCTAATCCTTACGAAGCACTCTGCTCACTTGGAAGGAGACCTTCCCATGCAACCTGAATACAAGTGAGGGTCCAAAACTCAACTTTCAAACCGTAGCTCCGCCAAATGCGAAACCACTGCCATTAAATAGCTTATTTTATTCTATATACAATTAAAGTGAGTTTGCTGCATTTGGAGTTTTCAGTTGTGAGATACGGGTCTGGGAAGTTGGGATTCTAGATTTTTATTCAGACCATAACTTTTTATCTGTGTATTATTTTTCAGTGAAATCAATTTGTATTTTTCTATATAAAACTATCTACAACTTTAATGTACAAAGTTTCTTTATTTGATGTTTAAAAAGTGGAACCAAAAATGGGTCCCAAAATAAATAAAGAATGAATTAATGGGTATAGGTATTTTGACTGTATCTGGCCCTTATCTCCCCCTACTTTATTCCCTTGTCGACCTATTCATCAAGATGCCTAGGTCTCGGGGTTTTGTGTCATAAAATATTTACAATATTTTATTCTTTTTCTTTTCTTTTCTTTATTCTATAATTTTGGCTTTAATTACAGTATTTTACACACTAATTGGATGCACATGCATGCATGCTAATTTGCTCTATTTAATGCTATTTACAGGCATTTGCTAGGGTTTTTGATGCCAAAATGATAGAATAAAGATGATGAAATGTGGATTCATCATCCTACACCATTGCTTTAGACTCCCATCATTCTTGATCGGATGTTCCTTCGAACTGTCGAAACTGTTGTCGACTACGGGTCTAAAAAGATTACATTATGCTCTTGCAATGACAAAGTTACAATGGATATAATCGCCGAGCTGAAAGTCACATCTGATTAAGGGAAACCAGAACCAACAATTGAAGACTGTGATTTTATTGATATCAGTGATCAACAAGTTTCTCTGGATGATATTTTGACACAGGAAATCCTCTCTTCAAAGGAGGACCTGGAAAGCACAGCCGATCCATACTCCATGGTTAAATAGGAGTCATATACATAATCTGAATCACCGATTAGCTTACTTATATATTCATGCCAAACTGAACAGGAAGAGGCCATTGCATACATGTTCGGTACATTCTTTTCAGAGCCACAAGTGATAGAGGTGGACAACACCTCATTGAACTCAACAAACCATTCACCTACCGGCACAATATCCAAAGTGTCCGTGGAGCAGACTCAACAATTACCTGAACCGAAAGAACTCCCAACTGGTTTGAAGTATGCTTTCCTTATGGGTGAAGAACACATGTATCTGGTCATTATCAATAGCAGGCTGACCCCAGATCAGGAATCTCGACTTCTCGAGGTACTAGAGAAGAACCACAAGGCACTTGGTTGGAAAGTTTCAGATCTCCGAGGGATAAATCCAGCCTTATGTTCACACCACATCTATTTTGAAGATGACTACAAACCGCTCCGAGAATTCCAAAGGAGATTAAATCCTAATCTTTAGGATGTGGTTATGAAGAAAATAATGAAGTGGTATGAAGCATGATTCATTTACCCTATCTCCGACTCAAAATGGATGAGTTCCCTACATGTAGTGCCAAAGAAATCATGGATTAGCGTGATCATGTATGACAAAGGAGAGGATATTTCTTCCTGAGTACCAACATCTTGACGCGTGGGTATTGATTACCATCGCCTGAATTCAGCTACAAAGAAGGACCACTTCTCCCTCCCATTTATCGATCAAGTTCTCAAAAGATTGGTTCGGAAGGAATTCTCCTGTTTCTTAGATCGATACTCCAGGTACAACCAATTGGCAATCACCCCTGAGGATCAAGATAAAACAACTTTCACATGTCCATTCGACACATATGCTTTCCGAAGAATGCCCTTTGGATTGTGCAATGCTCTTGCCACATTCCAAAGGTGCATGATTGTTGTCTTTACCGAAATAGTCATGGGTTTTCTCGAAGTTTTCATGGACTATTTCTCAGTTTATGGTAACAGTTTCGATTCATGCCTTATGCACCTAAACAAAGTACTATATAAGTGTCATGAAGTCAATCTGATTTTGTCATGAGAAAAGAGCTACTTCATGGTCACTGAAGGGATTGTATTGGTGATGAATCCTTGCTGGATCACCATTATTCTTTATTTTTATACTCGATTAATAAGAACTTCATGAGAGATCTTCATTAATTCCGAATCTTTGTGAATAAATCAATCACCTATAAATAAAGATAACCCTAATTATTGTATTTAATTACTAACATTTTCTTTGTTTTTCTATTTTATTAAAAATCCCTAAAAATTATGTTAATTATTGTACGTTTTTATTTTGATTTCAAAAAGATATTAAAAATATAAAAAATATCAAAACCACAAAATTAACTATTTTTAAGTTACTAAAAATGCTTGCAAAAATTCTTCATTGTATATATTACCTCTTTTGGATTTTTGACCAACATGAAACTTGTAGATCTCATCGAGATCTACAACTTTCATGTTTTGGCTTTTTTTAATTCAGATTCTAATTATTTATTTTCGTATTTTCTTTGTTTCCTTTAATTTTAAATTTTCTGGAGCGGCCACGTGGTGCCCTCTGGGCCGCCCACATGGCCGCACCACCTCTCGCCACCCGCCAAGCTTCCTGGCCCTCTAATCTGGCCTTCCCCACCTTCATCCTAACCTTCCATCCTCACCCTCTCCTTATCCCTTCGATCTTATCCCAGATCTCCTTACAACTATTACTTAGTACCCCTCATCTTCACAGTACGATCTAATCCCAGATCACATCCACGCCACCCATCTCCGCCCAATTCCTTATCCACTCGATTAAAATCATCAAATCTGATCTGATCCCCTCCGTCGTGAGATCCAATGGCTAGTCTTCTTCTTCCACCTTCTATGCCCTCCTTCATCAGTTACACCTCACGACCCTGTCGCCCCCTTCCAATTATAGCCAACACTTCCGATTGCCTCCCAAAAACCTAACACCCTCTCCGTGTAGCCCAGACTCCCCCGACTCACGCGCAACCATCTGTTCACCCCTCCATCACTCCGCCTTCCTCGAGCAGCTGTTGAAAAAAATACTACCATCACTAGTAATGCCCACTCATCCACCTATAAAACCCCCTCCTCCGCCGCTGTCATGCTCCATTCACCACTCAACGAGGCTGCTACCCAGCTTCCTCTGCCCTCCGGTGACAGCAGAGGGCGGTTGTTAAGGCGACTATGACTCTCAATTAAGCACCACCGAGCACCGAGGACATGCTGCCCTCGTCATGCGACGACTCTAGGACCGCCCAAGTCCTCAGCCCAATCCTCCCCCACCTCCGTTGACCTCTCTGATCAGATATGATATCTTCTTACTATGTTTCTCTATCTTTCTCCGACTTAATTCACTCTGCTAATACCCCCTACCCTCAAATCACCGTACGATCACCACCACCGTACATCCACAACACACACGCACCACTTCACTTGCCATTTCCCTTCTTCAGAACCTCTGTTACCCTCACCCAACTCCTCTTCGACTCGTCAAAGATGGAGATCAGGTCTCCCACTCCTCCGCTCACACGAGACCCACTTCACTCACTCGCATACACACATGCTTCAGCTACACTTCTAACATCTGCAGGTATGCTCATTTGTCAATGGTCAGAGCCCCTTCTGCTGCTCCATTCTTAAGCATGCTCTCCAATGAGCCCCGCTCAACAAACTGATCTAAGTACCTCCGCGCTTTCGTCAACATCCCTAGAGTTTCACCGGGCTCTCAACAAGCTTCCTTGACTCTTCCCGCATCTGCTTGAGGTCGGCAAAGCTCCAAGAGGGTCGTCAGAGCACAACCTCCTTGCCATCGCAGGAGGCTGAGTACAGAGAGCAGCTACCATCCGATCATCTGGATTAGACAACCCTGATGAAAGGCCCGAGCCTCCACACCTATCCTCTCGACTCGGGTGACCAAGCCGCTCCTTGAACCACCTGCATTTGCCACGTAGACCAAGCCAGGGCCACCTCCCAAGCTTAGCCCCCTCGTGTGCCTCATATATGAGGGGCTGCGTAAATTGCAGAAAAGGACACAGAGTTCTCCAGAATTATACTTAGGTCCAGGCGCACGGGTCTCACATGCGTTCTTGGACAAATTACAGAAGATCCCTCGTCGGGTTCCAATAACTACAAAAAGGCCCTCGCGTGTATGGAAAAATTACATTTGGACCCTTTCAGTTTTTTCTAATTGAAAATAGGTCCCTCAAGGGACCTATTTGTGATAATTTATCTTCATTTTTCATGCATTTTTACTACATTTATGCCCTTAGCACTATTTTATTCATATCTTAAGCATTTTAACTCCAAATTGCATGATTTCAATTTCATTTTGAAGCTTGATTCATTATCTTTTTAATGGCATATGTAATTTCATGTTTTGGCACTGAATTAAAAAAGGCTATATTTTTATGTGCTTCGTGTCTCTTACTCCTTATTTTAAATGTTGTTAAATAACCTTGTTGCTCAACTTGACTCGAAATCATCCCTTGATTTATTACTCGTTGATACAATAATTTACGGCATATTTATACATATCTAGAGGCATATCATACACATTGCATTTCAATTTAATTGCATAAAAAAATAAAAAAATGGCATGCATAATTTCTTATGATTTTATCGGCATTAATTGTACCATTCTGTGCATCGCATCTGCATGAAGACCCAGGTTAAGAAAATAATCACTCATTGATTAAGAAATAATTTTCGATAAATGGACTAAGAGGCTCGTGTCCCTTTGTTCGACCTTGGTATACTTGACAAGTAAAATAACTTCCACATATTCAAAAGTGTGGTTTTTGATCGACCGTCTCCTATACTAAAATTATCGATAATTCAAGAGGCGATTTTTCACGTTCACCAGTTTGGCCATGTCATCTCCAAGCGTGGCATGGAGATCGACCCTGTGAAGGTGGACGTCATTGGTAAACTTGAGCCACCTCAGAATGTGAAGATTGTGAGGTCATTCCTAGGGCATATCCGATTTTATCTCAGATTTATCAAGGACTTCAACAAGCTTACCAAGGTTCTCACTGATCTGCTATGCAAGGAGAACGAGTTTATTATGGATCAGTAGGTTCTCCAATCATTCCATCAGCTGAAAGAACTAGTCACTCACCAGTCCTACAACCACCCGAGTGGTATCTTCCTTTTGAGATCATGACATATGCATCAGATTTTGCAGTTGGGGCTGTCTTAGGACAAAGAAGAGACAATCTGCCCTATGCCATTCACTACGCCAACAAGACATTAGATGATGCATAGAATAACTATACAACATACAGAAAGAATTGCTGGCAGGAATATTTGCCTTGGAGAAGCTCATATCGTATCTTCTTGGTTCAAACGTCATTTCACTGACCACTCTGCTATTAGATACATACAGCAGAAGAAGGATGCCAAATCACACCTACTTAGTTGGATCCTTCTCCTTCAAGAGTTCAATTTGGAAATCAAAGACAAGCTCAGGATTCAGAATGTAGTAGCAGATCACTTGTCTTGAATCGAATGCCTAATTACTTATATGAGCAATGAAACGATCATGAAGACATTCCCTAATGAATCCATCCTCAACATTAGATCTCTCCTTTGGTATGTTGACTTTATGAATTATCTCATCTCTAGGGTAGTTTCACAAAATTGGATGAAAATAAAGAAGAACAAGTTCTTATCTGATAACCATTTTTACCAATGGGAAGATCCATTCTTATTCAGGGAAGAAGCGGATTGTATATGATGTTAGTATTCCTCAGAAGGAGTACACACGTGTCCTCGAGTACTGCCATAAGCTCCAATCTGGCGGGCACCATTCTAGAAGTTGAACGACATCAAAGATACCGTACTATTGAAGGATGCAAATGAATACATGAGGCTTGCATTGATTGTTAGAAAATGGGAAAAACCCTCAGCTCTAATGATAACATGTCCCTTAAATTCATTTAGATCTCTGATGTGTTCGATGCATGGGCCATTGATTTCATGGGTCCATTTCATAACAATCAGGGCTACGAATACATCCTGCTTGCCATGGATTATGTAAGTCAATGGGTATAAGCTATCTTTGCTCAAGCCATAGATATCCACACAGATAGGGGTGGCCACTTCATTAGCGAAGAGCTGAGGGTTTTGTGAAACTTGTCAAGGAGTACGCTAAGAGCTGAAGATACTGATTTCAGATGGGGGTGGCCACTTCATCAACAAAGAGATTAAGAAACTTGTCAAGGAGTATGCCATCCATCGTTGTGTTGCTTCTCCTTATCATTCTCAATCCAATGGCCTTGCTGAGTTATCAAATAGAGAAATCAAGACGATCATGAAGAAACTTGTGAGGCTGGACAGAAAGAACTGGTCACAACTTCTGGACTCAGTTCTCTAGGCTTATAGAATCGTCTACTAATCTCCTTTGGGCATGTCACCCTATCGTCTTGTGTATGGAAAGCCATGCCACCTGCCCGTAGAATTAATTTACAAGCCACTTTGGGCAGTTAATATCTGTAGCCTTGACCCACAGAAAGGTGGTTAGAAGAGAATGATTGATCTGAACAAGCTCCTGAAATTCCGAGACTATACATACGACAAAACTTAATGTACAAAGAGAAGGACAAACGCTAGCACGACCATCACATCAGATAAAAGACCTTCAAACCTGGACAGAAAGTGTGGTTGTTTGATACAAAGTTGAAGATTTTCCTAGGAAATTAACAAGTAAACGGATAGGGTCCTATATTGTGAAGACTGTGCATGACAATGGAGGCATCTTGATATCAGAATTGTCAGATAACACACAACCATTCATCATCAACGGTAGTTGCGGAAGCCATATCTAAAGCATGACACATTCCTGGCTGTCGTCAATTCAATTCAAGTTGTTTTTGATGAAGATATATCTGCAACTTCATTAGTGATTTTGTAAATTCTGATCCTCAATCATCCTTGTTTTGTATACAATATGTTATACTTAGGATTATTTGATCTTAAGTATGGGGGACAATCGACTTCTCATTCTTTTAGTTATTGTAGTATAGACTTTCCTATATTCATCACGAGTTATGTCTTCCTTTTTCTCTTTGATCACTATAAGGATATAACTCAAGTTAAGTATAGGGGGGCATATATGCATTGTATATCTTTCGACATAACTTGTATTTTCGTATTTTTGAATATGGCTAAAATATTATATTGAGTAAGGATATACGATTAATAAATTATAAAGAATAAACCCTATTAATATATACATTTTTTTAAAAATTATTTGTAAATATGAGTAATAATTTGGTTTAAAAATATTTTGCAAATAATTTGATAAATGATTGTAAAATATCTTGAAAAACATTTGAAAATTATTTGGAAAATCTTTTTGAAACATTTTGAAACCTTTGTAAAATTCTTTTGTAATTTTTTGCAAAAAATTGTTTCATTTGTTTGAATAAAGTTTTTTGAAAATTACTTTGCAAATGATTTGTAAAATGGTTGTAAAAAATATTTTGAAATATATATACCTTTGGAAAAATCTTTGCAAAATGATTTTGAAATTTTATAAATGTTTGTAAAGAGTTTGCCAAATTACTTGAAAAATTAATTGTTCAAAATGTTTGTAAAAATGTTGTGAAACCATTTTGAGAACCTTATAAATAATTAGGAAGAATAATAAATTGTATAAAATTCTTTATAACCCTTGTATATAAAACATGTAAATAACCACTAACACAAATACCCGGCATAAATTCTATAACTAATTCTTGTAAATATGCATACACTCTCATGTAAATATCTATATATACTTCTTCCACAAACCTCTATCAAAAAATATTTAAAAACTACAAAAATTTTCAAAACCCATAAAAATTTCAAAATTTTTCAAAAAAAGTGCATAAAATTTGCAAAACATTTCAAAAATCTCATAAAAAGTTCAAAATCGGAAAATAGCTTCACAAAAAGATTTTCTTGCTTTGTACAACCTGTGCATTTTTCGGAATGATATAGACAATATAACATATCTAAATAAAGTATGTAAATTGGAGCTTGGTCGAGACCTTAATAAACCTAATTTCAGCGGAATTCATTGAGGACTGGAAGTGAGATGCTTCAGGTAACCTTGACTTAATTCTTTAGGTTCCATGAGACTGTGTTCGTGAGTCGATTCAACCCTTCTTGTCATTCGTATGATTTTTGAGACAATGGATTGACTAGATACCTCACACTTAACACTTAGCTCAACACAGATGGATTATTAAAAGATATTGGAGTCTAAGTCAGGACGATACTAGGCCGCTTCGTAAAGGGTGACACATGAACCATTCTTGGGGATTGCCAAAATGGGTACTTCAATCCACTTCTTCGGGTAGCATGGACATATAACGACTGGATATTGGATTGAAACAAAGCTTCAGATGAGGAATGTTCTGCTAGCACAACCATTTCCAAGACCCCAAACATGGGCGAAACAAAAGATTTTATATCCGTCAGGTCAAAACAAGAATGCAAAGCAATTCTAAGAAATAAAATTCCAAAAGAGTCATAGACCAAAAATTCCAAAAACATTGAGCTTCTAGAAAAAAGCCTGCTTTTTTGTGAAGACTCGGTTAAACTGTCGAGCTTCACAAGGGAATGCAACTACACCGGTGCATTCCTACTTCCTTTCCCATTCTTCTAGCTTCTCCCCTTTTCAGTTGTGAATTAGCACTTACATGATCTTAGAAGGAAATATCCATCTTCCCGAGGACGAGTTACCAGAGGAGGAGACTCATGGATAGTTCAGTGATTTTTCTTGGAAGATCTAGAAAATTCACGCACATGGTACTTGTCATTTCAAGGTTGTGAGAGTATGTGACTGAGAGGATGCTTTTGACTAGACTGTGAATTGAACTGGATAAATGATTATGGAACCTAAGGGTTGTTGTGTCACACTTCCTAACCTTAATGTGGTTCTGAACACACTAAGAATCCAAAGGCCTTAACGTAGCTCCGAACTTCGATTTTCTCAAGACAAATTTAAGAGTCAAAACTTATTCCAAGTTATTTCCTTTTCCTTTTTCTTTGTTTTCTTTTTCTATACTCATTGACATAAGTGTTTGCTAGGGACTAGCAAAGGCAAGTATAGGGGAAGATGAATCTCCATTTCATCACCTTTATTCTTTCTTTTTGGCATTTAATCCATCGTTAATTGCATATTTATAACATTAATTTCTATAAAATAACACTCAGTGATTGATATTAAATACTGTGTAAATATTGACATTAAATTTCAAAACATAAGAATAAAGGAAAGAAAAGAAAAAGAATGAAGTGTCAAAGACACTGAGTGACCCTAGACCTCGAGACCTGATCATCAAGATGGCTTGGTCGACAAGGAATAAAGTAGGGGGGATATAGGACAGATCAATTGTACAGAATACACACATAAAACTCTAATTTTTATTCATCAATAATTAGCTTTTGGACCTTATTTTATTATTTATTATTTACACCTCAAACTAATAAACTTTGAACATAAAACTTTTATATAAAATTACAAAGAAAAATACAAAATTTATTTCACTCAAAAATAATGTACAATGTGCCGAGACACAACAAATAAAAAGTTGTAAAGAAAACTTTACACACATGTATCTTCTCCATACATACTCGAAAATGACCAAACTCAACTTTATTGTTCATAAAATTAAATTATCTATTTAATGAATATGGTCTCATTTAATCTGGAATAAGATGTAAAGGTTAACTTTTGAGCCCCCTATTGTGCAATATAACTATATATAAATAACATGGAAAATCATTCTTTATATTTTTTATTCTTTTTATATTTTTACGTATTTGTAAATATTATTTAAAATATGTGCTAATAATAAAACTATAGCAAAATCAGTAATAATTCACCAAAATAAATAAAGTAATATAGTGTGTAGCTAAACTATACCTATAATATATAATTCCCTAATTATTTAAGTGGGTAAATAAAATAAGAAAAATACATTAAAAGTTTGTAAATATATATTTAAATAATTTATAAACATATAAAATATATAAGGAAAAAATGGGGCTGCCCCACGCCATTTTCCAGTATTTATTTATTTATTGCAAAATATCACCATGTTTATTCATCTCCATATGTCCCTCTAATATGACATTCAAATTTCATCAGAAATGGAGACTCCTATGCCCTCCATCTAGAACATGTAGTTTTAACTGTTTAAACATTGTTGTAATTGGTCTGTTCTTGATGGAGGGCATAAGAGTATCCGTTTCTAACAAAATTTGAGTGGCATATTGAAGGGATATATAGATGAATATACATGGTGATATTTTGCGAAAAAATAAAAAAATTTACGAGAAAATGACATGGGGGCAACCCCATCAATCCCAATATATGCAATTATAAGACACAAAAGACGAAATATAAAACAAAAGACCTAAAATATAGGTAAATATACCTATATGTATATATCTAACTATTAACATCTAGTAAATTAATTTGTAAAATAATAAAAATCATAATAAAATACTACATAAAATAACAAACACTTTTCATGTTTTAACATAACATTAATAAAAATATTTATTATTTTATGTCTAATTTATAAGAGATTTAGTTCCATGATTTTCCTGATTGGTCCACATGGACCAATCAGGGGCTTTCTTTTGTTGACCCCTCGTCAAATCCCCTTCCCATGCCACCTACCTTTGTAAGAGATGGCGACCCTACATCTTCTCCTCATTTTACCGGGTGATCCATCACTCACTTTCGCTTGATATTTCACGCAAACACTGCTTGGATCATCCCTAATACTCGCTTAATCCTTACATCCACTATACATGGCCCTAATCGATCACAAATCCTAGGTCAATAAGGCTCCTCCACCATGTTTATAAATAAACTGAGTCCCCTTTCCATTTTTGATCTCATTCTACCCATTCATAACCCTATCCTTGATCACTTGAGGTCCCTAGTGATAACATGAACTTCGAGGAGGTGTTGGCATGGGGATGAGTGGCTGGAGGTGGTGATCTAGGTCTACCGGAAGCTAGCTCCGATGATCCTTCACTGCTTCCTGGAATATCCAGGTATGAGCTGTTAATTTAGGTTCTTTTTATTGCATTTCTTTCCCGTAACGTAGTTTAATTGCTAGTTAGGTCAATCAATCAGTAGGATAGCGTAATTGAGTGATTTTTTATTGCTAGAGCATTGTGCCCCAGCTTTAATTCACCTGTGTTCCTGACCTATTACACCTCCATTTCCACCTCCCTCTCATTTCCCTTCGTGTTCTTTGCAAAAGCACTCATCTTCCACCCTTGATTTTGCAAGAATTGAGGTTTGACGAGCTCCCATCTACCACTTCCGCTATAGCTCATCCACCCCATCACTCCCAGCATGCTATCTGCTTCAAAATAAGCCAAGGAGTTTCCCCTTGAGCTTCCCCATCTTTTTGTGCTGGTGCATAGCTTCCACAAATCTCCTGGAGACGGACCGGAGTCAAAGTAAGAGCTCCAGATGCATCTAACATCCGGGCCCCTTTTGAAGAGGCTCGTACCTATTTGAGGAGGCCTACAGATGCGGCATGCTTCCAAGAAGCAAAAATGACCGCTGGCAAAGCATTTAGTGGACGAAAACGTGCAAAATCGAAGATCTAAGCTCGCCCAGGAACTGTTCTTGGGGAGTTCTTCCAAGCACCCTGAGGATCGTTGGATCAAGAAGAGTGACCCATATCTAATCTTGATCATCCCCTCGTGGGGCGAATCAAAGTCCCCATCCGCTGCCCAGTCAAGACACGTAGACACAACTGAGCCCTCAGATCATGCCTTTAAGGGGTAAATTAATAAGTAACATCACATTTTTTTTATTTTAAATTGGATCCTATAAATATTAAGCACTGTATAAATAGCTATGTAAATATTTACAAAGGACCCCTTGTATTTGTTACATATTACACCAGGGTCCGCGCTAGTTCACCTTACGTAGTCCTCTATGTGAGGTGGGTGAAAGTTGCAAGAAGCCCTCCCAGCTTATGGTATTTGTTTTAAATATATTAAATTGTAATATTAGTGTAATATTTTGGGGAAATTGCATGCTGAACCCTTGTATTTATATTTATTTAAAAAATATATAACTCTATATATTATATATACATATTATATCACTATATTATTATTATTATAATTTATAAATACATATTATATATTTAGACCCTAAAAAATAAAAAGGACCATTATTGCTTGTATTTTCTTGATTTATATATATATTTATTATATGTATATCATATTATTATATCTATTATTATTATTACTATATAGATATATACTATATCTTTAAAAAGAAAAAGGAACTAAAAATTTTCAAAATTATAAAGGATAATAAAAAATAAAATTTAAACATAAAAAATATAAAACAAATAATACATAAAAATTAAATATATAATTAGAAACCCACAAAAAAATCAAAAAGCAGAAAAAAGTACAAAATAATTGTTGTTTAATTTTCATTAAGTGACATTAATTAACCCAATCCTCGTAGCTCTCAGTGATTCAACCCCTACACTTGTTGTCTATACACATGTTTTTGCAGGGTATAACAAATTTCACCCTGTACATTTATTCCCTGTTTATTCATATTGTGGGTTGATTGTTGATCTATTTGATTGATTAAGACTCGAGAGCTATGAGAGCAGTCGACATAACGATTATCAGATCTGACTTGTTGGACACCGTAGACACTCCAAGACCGGACGCTAGGTTCCTTGATATTCTGAGTTATCAGTCCTTACCTCTCAACATTCGTAAACCATCTTGTGTACAATGTGTGTATTGCTCTCCCATACAACAAGTGTCATTTTTACTCCATTTTTACTTTAATAAAGTTGCATTATCAATCATGGTTTTAGCTTAAGTTGTCACTGAAACTAATACGAGAAAGCAAACAATCAATCAACACCTACTATCCAGTCCCGATTCCATTTAATCCTAAGTCGTAAATCAAGATTGAAAATCAAGAAAAAGTTCTGCAAATGCTCACAACATGAGCTCCCAACTCCTCGCCTCCGCATCTCCCGAGCATCCTCGGTCCTCCCGAGCCTTGCCACAAGAGCCATGCATTAGATATTGAATCAAGAAATATAATTAACAACATAGAACAATGCAAACAACATCACAAGATAAAATTGGTGACCTAAATGTCAAAATAATCAACTTAATTAGATATAAAAATCCAACTAATCAATAAAATAAGCCGTCCATGGCAACGACGTCATCTTATGAACACATATTTGGCTAAGTTAATATGTTCGAGTTGTAGCACGACCAATCACACACTGATCAGAACCGAGCCAGTTGTCTCTGCAAGGAGTGGCTCGGTGTTATATTTTAACCTGGATAAGTCCAAGGTCGAACTTAGGGACACAAGCTACCTTAATGATTAATCAGATATATAAAAGTTAAGTGACTATCAATCAACCTAGGCCAACAATGCAGAAAGACTACAATGCAAAACATGATGAATACAATGCATCACATTATGCATGAACAAAATGCATTATTTTATGGTTTTGTGCAAGTTAATTAAGTACAAAATGAGATAAGATGGAATGACCTATAATGCAAATGCTAACACATGAGTGTACAGTAATATTCTTCTAAAATAATTAATGAATTGAGAAATAGTTACAGATTTAGTTTCATGAACATTTGATGCATCAAGAGAACTCTAATTTCATTTAATGACATTTAAAGAATTAAACAATGATACTAAGCATCTTTAAATAAACCATACTATTTAAAGTGTCAAATTAGAGAATGGATTATACCATTAGATAGAGAAATAAACAAGCATCAAATGAAGCTAAAATCATCAACATAGGTGTTCAAATGCTCTACTTATAACGAAAATAGTCCAGAGGTATAAGTGAAAGAAAACACAAAAAATATATACAAAATCTTCTCAAATAGGTCATGTAAGGGGCATATATGAAATATAAAAAAGCGGTAGGGCCTTATCTGTAATTTGTCTTCACATGCAAAGTCATAACTACAATATCAGGAACCCGATGGGGGCTCGTTATAATTTCTCCTTCCCCGCACATGGCTCAGACACACCTTGACTGTACCTCAGTGCAATTTGAGGAAACAACAAGTCTTTGGTTGCAAATTACCCCATACCTCATGCACATAGAATGTGGTGTGAGGCTCATGAGTCGGCTTGGGCGGTAGCAGGTGCCTCGAGCCACGTGGGTGGCCTGAGTGTCCTCGAAGGTGGCTCAACCCACAGAGTATGGAGCATCTAGTCTGAACCACAGAGGGAAAAGGGTCGTCTGATCATGAGATTGGACAATAACCACTTCTTGATGAGTCTTCTCCTCCTCCGCGACTAGAGGAGCAAAGGAAACTCTGGTGAGGTCCCTCCTCCCCCTCCTTGCTCCAGTGCTCAACTCGAAGGTCGACAAAGCCTCCTAGAAGCCTTGCGAAGGAGCTGGTGGGTAGAGAAAAATATGGTAATGGCTGGCGGAGTAGGATGATGAAACCTCATCGGAGGCAAAGCTCTAGAACAGAGCTCCTCTAAGGCTTCCGTCCATTGAAGAAGTCTTGAAACCTGCAAATGTTAGGTTGCAAACCAAAGAAAGTGTATGCCTATTGGGGGGAGTAGAGGTCCTGTGCAGGAAGAATATGGAATCCCAAAATGAGTTCCTCCGCCATGACTGGAAGAGAAAGGGCTCGAGTGAAAGAGGTGATCGAAGGAATGTGGAAGCCATCTGGACCTCCCTCAAAGGTCAAGGATCTCCGATGAAGGTCGGGGCCTGGTCAGATTGAGGTGGGGTAATGCATGCAATATGAATAAAATCAAAGAAAACAATGAAAAGAATAGAGAAGCTTACATGGAGATTTACGATGAATGCCAACGAGGTGATTGGCTTTGATTGAGGCTCACTTAGAACCTCTGGTTGTCGCTTGGCTCCCCCAACTGTGGGGAGCATGACACAGTCGTCCGTAGCATGTCTGAACAACCATGGGTCGCATCGAAGCTACTAGGGAACCACTCATGGATTGGAGGACAAGAGGTGAAGTGGACACCGACGACCCATCTGAAAGGGGGAACGATGGTTCCCATGTGGTGGTCGATGAGGTTTCAATTGCAATTCCTCGAGGTGAGTTAATGGGGTCATGGAGGTGTACACGTAGAATAGGGATGTGAGGTCAAGGATAAGGAGCAGCTGGTTCACGGAAGGGGCGACTGGGTTGGTTAGGAAAAAAATGGAGTCTTAGTGAGGTTCGATGTGAGAGAGGGGCAACTAGAGATGAAGAAGATGATGACTCAACTATCTGATTACGTTGAACAGATGGTCCAAAGTAGAGTGGGAGTGTGAGGTGTAGATCGACACTGATCATTTGATCAAAGGGTCTGAAAATGGCACAAGTGTGGAAAGCTTATGATCATCTAATCAAGTAGATCAAACAGTTCCTGTGGAGGTCGAAAGGGGACAAAGGAGTGATGAATCTATGATGCACCATATTAGTTATTATTTATTACCCTCCTAAGCTAAACAAGTCAATAAAATTCACATTTAATTCACCATTACTAACAATTGGTATGTTGCTAACCCAAATTATTATATATCTAGCATTTTTTGATTTTCTCTTTTATTAAAATTCTCAAATATTGTATATATTTATTATGAGCTTTAAAAGAAATTAAAAATACAAAAATAACAAACCCATTAAAAACAACCTTTTTATCTTTTAAAAATGCTTCCAAAAAAAAATTCTTTGTGTTTTTGATCTCTTTTGACTTTTTAGTCAACATGAAACTTTGAGATCTCATCAAGATCTACAACTTTCCTGCTTTGTATTTTTGCTAATTTTGCATCTTGCTATTTCTTTTGCAGTTTTCTTTATTTTTCCATTTTTTTAATAATCTGGTTGGGCCACGTAGCACCCTCTAGTCTACCCACGTGGCTTCACCTCCTCATGCCACCTGGCTCTGTCCTTGGCCTTTGGATCACCTCTGCATACCCTCATCTTAACCACACATCCTCACTCTTCCCTTAGCCCATTGATCTCTCCTGATCAAATTCATCTGGACCATATGTTTCTGCCTGAATCTCTGCCATTTAGTGGCTGAGAATCCAATGGCTCCTCTGCCTCCATGCCACCCGTCTCCATTGGCCTTCCGTTGCACATCTGTGCAATGATCTCAATCGTTGGATCAGATCCTATGATCTGATCTTGTCTGCTCTTGCGTGCCTCCATCTTGGCTATTGTATTGCAAGATCCAATGGACGTCCCCGCATCTTCCACCTCCTGCATCCCCCTTGCCAACCATTTCACCTTGCTGTGCCCGAGTCAGTTTTGCTATATCAACTTGTATTTAACCTGAGCTATGGCTTCATATCACTTTGTGCTATGAGGACATAACAAATGTTAAGTATGGGGGGGTATACTATATACATATATTATATATAATTTATCCATAGCTCATATGTTACAATTTTTGAAAACTTTCGGGGCTAGGGTATAAGTATTTGTCAACTGAGTTTCGTAAAAATGTTTGTAAAATGCTTTGGAAAATTTTCTAACTGTGTTACACAGTTTTGAAAAATATTTGGTTTGAAAAACAGGGATTTTACTTATTTGAAAATCATTTGAAAAATATTTTGAAAATATTTATATTTTGTGACATAGTTTGGAAAATATTTTCAAATTCTTTTCAAGAATGTGGGACTAACTGGTTTGTTTTGAAAATTCTTTTCAAAAATCCCATAAAAATATGGAAAAAAAATTAAAATCTCTTCTTTGGTAGCGATTCTGACAACTAAGCTTAAAAATAAATAGATACTTTTCAGTGAGGGAATGGCATTCTCCCTTAGCAGAGTGGGAGGTTAAAAGACAACACATCTGACAACGTCTTAAAGTAATACGGGTAGCCATCTAACGGTCTGTACTTACAACCATACTGGTTGCAAGTAGATGCAACCATTTATATGAGCTTGGGCCAATTATTATTTCTCTAAAGAAACAAAAAATCCTTAAAAATATGCAAAATTCAAAAAATATAAAAAATCACTAACTTTGGAGTTGATGTATTCCTGACACATTCACTATCACTCAAGGCTTGAGGAATTGAGGACACTTGATTTTTGAGATCTTGAGAGTCTGAGTAAACCGACCTTAGTCATTAGGGTTTTCGAAACTTAATAATCCACACTTCCCTAGTTTGAAAGATTTGAGCTCTATATTGTGCTCTTCATCTCTACCTTCTAAAGAATGTGATCAACACATCACTTCCACAACTGCATGATTGATGAGATGAGTTGAATTATCACTTGAGGGAGTGGGATTGGAGATTTGAGTTTAGGCCCGATTTAATGATGCTTGAGGATGAGATAAAGTCAATGAATGCTTCAAAAAAACCTGAGTGTCAACAAACCCTAGCCAGTATGCGAACAAGTTCACATACTATTGTTTGGTATTTACCTATGTGCCATGGTATGATAAAACATAATAAACTTGTTGATCCGTGTGCACAATTTCTTGGTAAAAGAAGTGGAGCTAGCCAAAAAGAAAAGAAAAGAAAGAAATGTTGAAAGAAAAGCTCTCTCACTTCAAAGTCAAAAAAATCAAGAGCTTAGAGAGCTCCCAACCATTTTCAAAGTGTCTGATTGGACCAAAGCTAATAAGGACCAATGAGTCGGGCTAGTACCTAAAAAAGGGCTCTGCATCGTAAGCGATACTAGTCTGGGTGTAAGTATATTAGATAATTAAGGAAGACACAACCTGGTGTACTCCTGGGAAACCAAGTACAGACGACTCAAACACTCTTGACGGACACATTGATCAACAAACCAAAAATATACATGTGTTGAGTAATAAGGCACTAGAGAGGATCCTTGTTCCAATGTGAGGGAGAGCAGAAAAATACACAATCCTATGCCCTCCATTATCCGACCTTCCATTTACACTTTCAAGTCTGAAAAACTAATGAGATGGTGGATTGAATGCAAGAAAAGACATTCCCTAGTGTCGAGGATTAGGTCTAGAGGAGAGTCTTCTGGAATGGGACCTTGGGTGACATCTCGACTCGACTCTCATGATTGCAGTACATTAAGTATCATATGCTTATATTTTATGTACTAACAGAGAGTCTGACAATAGCGAAGTTGGATTCCTTTTGACTAGGGCATGGTTGAGCCACGAATTTTAGGATTAGTTAAATTGAGGGTCTTCGATGAATTGGGCCTTGAAATTTCACATGCACTGTCAAGAATTAATCTGACTCCTTCATTCTTTAGATGCTCGAGGACGAGCATAGTTTAAGTATAGGTGGATGATGAATCTATGATACATCATATTATTTATTATTTATTAGCCTCCTAAACTAATCAAGTCAATAAAGTTCACATTTAATTCACCATTATTAACAATTGGTATGCTGCTAACCCTAATTATTGTATATATTACATAATCTTGATTTTATCTTCTATTAAAATTATGAATTACTTTATATATCTATTTTGAGCTTTAAAATAAAAAAATACAAAAAAATAACAAACCCATTAAAAATAGTGTTTTTATCTATTAAAAATTCTTCCAAAAAATATTTCTTTGTGTTTGAGATCCCTTTTGACTTTTTAGTCAACATAAAACTTGTAGATCTCATCGAGATCTACAACTTTCATGTTTTGTGTTTTTACTAATTTTTGCCTTATGCTATTTATTTTGTATTTTTCTTTATTTTCCCATTTTTTAATAATATGGTTGGGCCACGTGGCCCCTCTAGGCCACCCATGTGGACGCATCTCCTCACGCCACCCGGCTCTGTCCTTGGCCTTTAGATCACCTCTGCATACCCTCATCTCAACCACACGTCCCCACTCTTCCATCAACCCTTCGATCTCTCCTTAATAAACTCATCTGGACCGCTTGTTTTCGCCTCAACCTATTTTGTTTGATGGTTGAGCATCCAACGGCTCCTCTGCCTCCACATCGTCCTTTTATATTGGCCGTCCGATCATCGCCTCTAGACTCCATTACAACTGCACATCTGCGCCATGATCTAAATCGTTGGATCAGATCCTATGATCTGATCTCGTCTGCTCTTACGCACCTCCATCTGGGTTGTTGGATTGCAAGATCCAATGACCGTCCTTGCATCTTCCACCTCCTACATCCCCCTTGCCAGCCATTTCACCTCATTGTGCCTGCTCCCCCTTCCATTTTTGGCTTCCACCATAGCCACCCCCTCCACTACCTAAAAGATCCCCATTTATCCCTAACCCCATCTTCCTAGCAGAGCCTTCATGACCTCAACATCTTGCCACTGCCTCTCCATCTATCCATTGTAAAACACCCGACACCACTGTAACGACTGAAGACCGACACTTATAAATCATCCCCCTCTGCTCCATTTGCACCTCGTCCACCATTCATGGGTTGAGCTCTAGTATCCCCCTCCTCTGGTAATAGAGGGGAAGGGAATTGATTGGCAATCATGGGACCTCCAACCAGGTGTCTACCCTCAACCGTCCCGGTCGAGTAACGGTGGCTCTGCCATCGTTGAGCACTGTGGCACGGTTGCTCGCGTCGTGCGACGACCCCAAGCACCTCCGGTGCTTATCCCAGGCCATCTCCTACGCCCAATTTCCATCCGACCAGGTCCGAACTCTCCTCTTTCTTCGATTTTTCTTTCATTTATCCTACTGCACACAATGCGCACCCCGACCTGATCATTTGTCAAGCTACTCCACACATCCTCCATCTTCATCAACTACATCTTTAATCCCTTCCCTTCTCCAGACCCCCGTTCACATCTGTCCCACCTCTTCAAAGGTTAGTCAGAGAAGAAGCCTGGGATGCTCGCCTCCTCCACTTCCCGCTCCCCCATTTCATTCATACACCCCCACATACTACACGCTTCGGCTTATTTAACACTTTCAAGATCCGTATTTCATTAATGATCCAACATTGTGATCATGCTCCATTCTCCCTTGTCGCCTCCAACAACCCGATCTCACCTCGCCTTCTCTGCCACTGTAGCCGCCCCACATCACTAGCCTGGCCTTCGCCGTGTGCCCCCGATCTTCCCCAGCCTTCCACCAATGAGCAGCATATCGATGGAGCTCAGGGGAGGTCGCCGGAGCCTAGGCTCATTGCTTCCACCCACAGAAGAGGACAGAGAGGTAGATACCCTTGGATCTTGATCCATGGGTATCTACGTCAATGAGTCCATAGTCGTTCGATCTTGAGATGGAGGAAGGCCCATAGCCATTGGATTCACCCATTTGAGCCTCCTAGGCTCGGGTGGTCCTACACCTCAGATCCGTGCCACGTATAGCTTCGCCACCCGAGCCATCCATGCCAAACCTTCGATCACCTCGAGCCTAGCCCACACGTTGTACGTGCAAGCTGGGTTAATTGCATACAAGCCCTCCGAGCTTCTAGATTTTGTAAGAAGGTCCTTCTAGGCGCACGTGCCTTGCACATGTGTGCCTGAAAAATTACAAGAATGCCCCATCATGTTTTCTTAATTACACTTATGCCCCTACGCAGGAACTAATTACATATTTATCTAATTTTATTTTGCATATTTTTACTGCATTTATGTCCTTGCACCCTTTATTCAATATCTCGAGCATATAAACTCCTTTTCAATTGATTTGAATTTCATTGGATTTCTAATTTAATGATCTATCTAATGGCATGATCATTTCTCTGATTTGATGTAGATATTAAATTCTTAAATTCTAGATGATTTATTGTATCAACTTCTCCTCACTTCGATACCATTATTGAATCGTTGACGAATCTTGATATTATAATTTATCATGACATTGAATGACTTTGAATTGCTCGGTAAATGAAATATTCTAGTGGCATATTTGTATCTGCATCATCATACCTCATATAATTAAATATGCATTTAATTGCATAAACAAAATAAAAAATACATGCATCATTTATATACCATTCTGTTTGCATCGTGTATCTGTATATCATTTTGTGTTGTGCCTTCCATCTGAAGTCCTAAATAAATGAATTTTAATCTCTTAAATTTAATCGATAATTTTTGATAGATAGACAAGGATGCTCGTTTCCTTGTGTTCGACCTTGGTAGGACTTGCCAAGTAAAATTCTGCACATATTCAAAAGTATGGTTTTTGTTGAACCATTTTCACCACCTATACTACGATAAAACATGATTATTAATGTGGTGAAATTGCACATCTCAAATGGCGACGTTGTCGGAGACACGACTCATCGTAATGTGTCTATTGAATTTAATTTATTTTTTTAAACTTTAGGTCTTCACATTGTGTTTGTTTTTTGCATCATTTGTTGATCAATTTTCTTGATGACTTTCTGATATTTTTCTTTTGTGGCGGGGCCCATGGAGACTGAGGACGTTTGAGAACGATGGAGGCGTGGAGTCGGTAGTCCCTGCTGTGAGGAGCCACAGATGAAACCTAGGAAAAATCAAGAGATTTATCAGCAATTCATTCCATTTTTATGTTGTATATATTTGTATTAAGATTATGGGAGAGCAACCCCGACATTATACGCATGATATTTTGATTGTTGAGAGGCGAGGACGTATCCCTAGGATAGTTCCCAAAACCTAGTCATTAAACCCGTATAATGGACTCTAATTTTGGATGATCACTAATAAAATGGACAAGATAAATGACTAACCCTTGTTGGTCTTCACGAATGAGTTGGTGAATCAAGGGTATTGCTTGAATGACTGAGCCTTGTATGACTATTCTTCCCATTCCTCCCGTAACTCTAGATGATCCACCCCCATCTCCATCCAATCATCTCTGTAAATCCCCACCTCTCTAACCTTGCTAATCGCCAGTTCCCCATCCAACATCTAATAGTTAGGTTACTCTTCAACCTAAGTATAGGGGGAACTTTGTGCAGTGACTGATTATTCACCACGGGCCTCTCCATCCTCATTGCATATCCAATACTTAGGCTACTCTCTGCCTAAGTATCAATGAACTCGAGCATTCATTCTTCCCTCTTCTTTTTCTTATACGTAGGTCATTTTGACCTAAGTATAGGGGGAGAATCCGAGTCTGTTCTGCTATATCATCTTGTATTTATCCCAAGCTATGGCTTTATATCACTTTGTGCTATGAGGACACAACAAATGTTAAGTATAGGGGGTATACCATATATATTGTATATATACTTTAGCCATTTCTCATATGTTAATTTTTTTGAAAATTTTCGTTGCTAGGATATAAGTATTTGTGAACTGAATTTCCTAAAAATGTTTGTAAAATGCTTTGGAAAATTTTCTAACTGTGTTACACTATTTTGAAAAATATTTGATATTGTTTTAAAAAATGGGGATTTTACTTGTTTGAAAAATCATTTGAATTTTTTTTGAAAATCTTTATATTATGTGACATGGTTTGGAATATGTTTTCAAAATTTTTTCAAAAATGAGGGACTAACTGTTTTGTTTTGAAAATTCTTTTAAAAAATCCCATACAGATCTGAAAAAAATTAAAATCTTTTCATTGGTAGCGATTCTGACTACTAAGCTTAAAAATGAGTAACTACATTTCAGTGAGGGAAATACGGTTTTCCTTAGAAGAGTGGATGGTTAGAAGACAACGCATCTGACATCGTCTTAAAGTAATACAGATAGCTGTCTATTGGTCCGTATTTACACCCATACTGGCTGGAAGTAGATGCAAATATCCATATGAGTTTGAGCCAATCTTATTTCTCTAAAGAAACAAAAAAATCCATAAAAAAATGCAAAATTCAAAAATATAAAAAATTCACTAACTTTGGAGTTGGTGTATTCCTGACACATTTACTATCACTATGCTTGAGGAATTGAGGACACTTGGTTTTTGAGATCTTGAGAGTCTGAGTTAACCAACCTTAGTCATTATGGTTTTTGAAACTTAATAGTCCACACTTCCCTAGTTTGAAAGATTTGAGTGCTATTTTACGCTCTTTATCTCTACCTTCTAAAGAATATGATCAATACATCACTTCCACAACAACATGATTGATGAGATGAGTTATCACTTGAGGGAGTGGGATTAGAGATTTGAGTTTAGACATGATTTAATGAGTTGAGTTATCACTTGAGGGAGTTGGATGTAAGTATATTAGATACTTAAAGAAGGCACACCCGGTGTACTCTCAGGAAAACAAGTACATGCGACTTGATAAATCCCAGATTTATCATCATTAATCTCCATTATTAACTCTCTTACTTAAGTAAATAATAGGATTCATTGACTAATAAAAACTAATTACTAACTATTGTATTGTATATAAATATCACTAATTATTAGGGGTTGATGGGGCTGCCCCTGGGGGCAGCCGACATGGCTGCCCCGTCCCATTTTTCGTCAATTTTTTTATTTTTTGGAAAAATATCACCATGTATATTCATCCCTATATCTCTCCTATATGTCATTCGAATTTCGTCAGAAACAGAGACTCCTACGGCCTCCATCTAGACAGGGTCGATTTAAAAAATCTTGCGACCGTTAAAAAAATGACATCTAGATGGAGGCCGCAGGAGTCTCTGTTTCTGACGAAATTCGAATGACATATAGGAGGGATATAGGGATAATATACATGGCCATATTTTTCCAAAAAAATAAAAAAATTGACGAAATATGGGATGGGGACAACCATGTTGGTTGCCCTTAGGGGGCAACCCCATTTTCCCCTAATTATTATATAATATTATATCACTATTATGGAGTAATATTTTATGTATTTATTTCTTATTAAAAATCAAATAAAAATTAGAATAAAATTGTGTATAAATTACCATAAAATAAAATAAAAATACAAAAAAATAAGCAAAAAAAAAGTGTTTATATGGTTTTTAATAGTATTTAATATTTAACTATGTATAAATAACTTCTGATCTCTTTGACTTCTACATGAAAGTTGTATATCTCATTGAGATATAAAACTTTCATGTTTATCACATTTCCAATTCGCCTTCTAATTGATTCTTTTTGGATTAACTTTGATTTTCTGATTCAGCTTAACTCCTATTGGGCCACGTGGCACCTTCAGATCGCACCACGTGGCCCGTCTCTGTGTTTGCCACCCGTCTCCTTGTAGGTCGTTTGATTGCTTCATGAACATACGCATCTAGGCCATCTGTTAGCGCCTCATTTAGGACCACTTGATCCCATTGATCAAGTGGATCCTGTCCTTCCAACCATGTCCAAATTTGGACCATTGGATCTTAATCCTACGGTCCCAAGACCTCCTTCAACCTCCAACCGGCGTCTCGTCTCCACTAAATCTCACTAACCCCACCGACTTGCCACCTTTTTCTCTCCATCAATAACCTCCTTCTCGCCTAACTGACACCACCCGATCCATCCCATAACATCTGTAACCCATGCTAACTTCTTCATTTCATCAAAACCCTGATCACCCAATCGATGGTGGCAGTTGAAACTTCCGCCATAACCTCCTGGAGGTTGTCTACCTCTTCATTCAAATACTTCACCACCGCCACGAGCAGTGGTTATCCATCCTTGCCGGAATCTTCCCTAGCCGCTCCTCCTCTTCGTGGCAGGAAGATGGAGTCGATGCTGAGCAATCATGGCGAGGCATTCCTGGTGTGACCCATGGCTCTTCGCCATGATACAACACTCATGAAGCTACTGTTCGAGCTTCACGCAAGGCTGCGTATGTTAAGTGACGACGACCTCAACCCAAGCCAAGACCTTCACCATTGGCATGTGTTCATCAATGTACAGGTTCTGTTTATTTTCCTTATCCTTCCTTCGATTTCTTCAGCTAAGACTTGTGATCTAAGCCATAACCTGATCTGGTCCGACCTTCTCCATGGATTCAACACCCATGCGGAAGGTATTGTCTTCGTTTTCATGTTCCATCGTGACCTTCCACTTTGATCAACCTTCTCCTTTAGCAAGGAAGAAGAATCAAACCATAGGGATGCCACCTTTTACATCCGTTCAGCCTCCATTCCATTCCAAACACATTCGCATGCACCCACTCTTATATGCTTCGGCTATGCACGTTTTAACACCTGCAGTTTCACAAGACCTTCACTGGCTGGAAGTGTTGAAGGTGCTTCGATATGGAGGTCAGCCTTCATGGTATGTCCATCTTCATAGACATCCAGAGAGGGCTGCACCTTCACCGACTTCGCGTCACCTTCGCGAGCCATCCAAAGACGATCGCCAACCATCAGATAACTTCCTGGAGATCAACGGAGGAAGGAGGAGCTCACTGGAGCCCCGCCTCTTTGCAACCGCGTAAGGTGGAGGAGTAGAACATTGGCGTACAATTGCCGTTAGATCGCGCCTAATTGGGCTTTGATCTAACGGCCTACAAGCCGCCACGTCTTCGCCACCGAACCTGCAGCCTTGGAGCGACCAGACCTCTTGCTAAAGCATAGAATGGTGCCACGTGTCCCGAGCCACACCACGCCATCCGAACCTAGGCCGAGCGTGCTCTACGCATGCAACCATGGGAAATTTGCATCTCTACCCTGCTGGTTATCTCTATTTACAAAAATACCCCCACATAGGGGGTAGTTCATAATTTCGCATGCTGACTTTTAATAATTACATTTCAGTCCCTCCAAGGACCTATTTGTCATATTTTAAATTATGTTTTATTGCATTTGTGCCCTCAGATTCTATGTTGAATAACTTGAGCACCTTTTATCCGATTGAGATGATTTCAGTGGCATTTTGATCCTAGTTTAAATGTCTATGATCTGATGTGATTTATTTTCTTATTAGATAATAAATGATGGACTAATTTGTGAAGAATCTATATTGTGCATCCATGCTTATCAAATGAAAGATAACTCTATATTGCATTGATCAATTGGACTTAGAATTAATTTCTATAATGTCTTAAGTTTAATGAATCATTTTAGGACATATTTGTGAGAAAACTTGCATTTGTTCATGATTTATCATTATGATCATTATGTCATTATTTCTAACAAAGCGTTAATTGTTTAAAAATCACATTTCATCTCATGCATGCATTAGTGTTGTGCATTATACTTTGCAGTGCTTGCTTACATTATTTGTATGTTTTGACCTAGATGATTTATTGATCACTTAACCTAGATATTTAATGACCTGAATAACCGTATTATGGCTCGTGTCATTGTGTTCGACCTTGGACTTCCTGAGTTATAAATTTAACCTGAGAACCTCGTCACTGAGATGCTTCTCGATTTTATATGAGAAGCTAAGTGTCCGTGCTACAACGGATCGATTTTAATACATGCAACATTTCATCAGATGTCGTCATTGCCGGGGACACAGCTTCATTAATATAATTATTTAAGTCTTCCTATTGTGGTTAAGTTGATTTTTATTTTATTCAGGTTGATCCCGTATTACGTTTTCTACATTATTATATATATGTGTGTTGATAATCTTTGAAATATATATAATATTTTCTCTTTTAAGGTAGTGCCCGTTCATCGAGGATGCTCATGGAGAATGGAGGTTGGAATCTCAAGTTTGAGTTCCCGCTGAGAAGAACCATAGAAGACGTCATGAAGTTTTCTGAAGATTATTTTTGTTATTAATATTCTTGATGTATAATTTTGGACTGGACTTTATTATGTGTGTGATGAGTATATTTCACCCTCATGTTGGTGGGATTCATTATGAGTGACTGATATTAGGATTTAGGCACATAGTTCTTAGAGCTTCCTCTTTTTATATCCCTAAGTGCTTGAATCGTAATACATGGCACATTAACTTCATCTTATAAGATTCACTCATCTATAAGATTTATGAGACACAAGTAATCTTCGTTCAACCAAGCTCAAAGAAGTTGATATCTGCCCGCTAATAGACGCATGATTAGGTGCAGATCTCCATCAACTTGCAAGCATTTAGTTAAATTTTGTATTCAGTCTAGCATATGCATGATGAGAGTTGGCGACACTATTAGTACTTCTCTTTAGCATGGCATCATGATTTTACATTTGCATGATTTTTCCCCTTTCATAATTTGTCACTTAGGATAATATGGAAAAGGGACTGGACGGTAGACAATGACTTTTTGTGTTCAGAGATTTAATTACAAGTGGTAACCTAATCTCTAAAAATAGGATTGTTAATGCAAGTCGATGAAAATAAAATGGAGCTAAAATTCATCTTGTTTTTGGGAGAGGAAACCTTTCTTACTTGCATATATATGCATTCATTGAGAGGTGAGGATGAATCCTTAAGTATAGATCCCTAACCCTATTTCAGCCTGCTTGTAACGAACACAAATTTTGTATTATCACCAATAAAAGAGGCAATATAATTAGACCATATTTATGGTCTTCACTGTATGCGGTGGTGAAATAACCGGGTTTGTTTGATCATTGTTTGATTCTTCAATCTCCCGAAACCCTAGGCTCCATTATCATCTCCTGAGATTCATCATCTTAAGATTCAGCTAACATTGATCCCTCCATCACTGAGTTTCCTATTCTTTATACTTAGGCCTATTTCCAGCCTAAGTACGGGGGGGGGGATCCATATTGTTCTGATTGTTCCCCTTAGGTCACCTGATTTTTAATTCATATTTTTATACTTAAGCTATTTTCCAGCTTAAGTATAGGGGGACCCGAGTCTATTTCTTTCTCTGACTGATTATTTTACTCACGATACATCTGTGATTCTGGATTCAGTTTCTGTATATTCTTTATACTTAGCATGAGCTATGGCTTCATTTCATTTTGTGCTATGAGGACATAACAAAAGCTAAGTATATGGGGGGTCTACCATATATATTGCATATATACTTTAGCCATAGCTCATATTTTTAAAAATTTTCCAATTATTGGGGTTATGGGTATCGTATTACTTTTTTGAAACTAATTTTTGTAAAAATGTTTTGAAAATAATTTTTGAAAATTATATATATTTGACATGGTTTTCGAAAATGTTTTACGTGGTTTGCAAAAATACAGTTTTACATGTTTGGAAAATCATTTGTAAAATGTTTTGAAAAACCTACATATTTATGTGACATTGTTTTGAAAAACAAGTTTTACTTAAGTTTGAAAAAATGGGTTTTTACTTGTTTTGAAAAATCATTGTAAATGTTTGGAAAAATTCTATACATATGTGGTAATTTGCAAAAAGTTTTCAATTTTTTTCAAAGCTAAGGGTGTAAATGAGTCTAATTAACTTAAAAAAATTACTGACTTATTAATTAGTGATTCTTTCCCTGACAAATTTTCACTATACACTTAAGGCTTGAGGTGATCTTTAACATTCTGTTAAGGAGTCCCTAGACTTAGAGTTATCATATATTAATATTAAGTTCTTGGACTTAAAAATTCATACTCTCCTAGTTAAAAGATATGCATGCTATATCCCATGCTTAATCCCCCTTGAAAGAATTTGACTTTCAGCGACATACACAACTGCATTCATGATTGAGATGAGTCAATGTATCACTAATGAAATTGGGATTGGAAGTTTAGTTTAGACTTGATTTCTATGATGCTCGAGGATGAAATAAAATTAATGATGGCTTCATGAAACCTGAGTGTCAACATCTTAGCCAGTATGGGACTTGTTCTCATGCTATATCTTGATCAAATCTAAAGTGACAGGGTATGATGTCATTAATTGATAAGTTGATCAGTGTGCGCCAATCTTTTGGTAAAAGCAGTGGAGCTAGCCAAAAACAAAGAAAAAAAAGAAACAATGAAAGGAAAGCTCTCATTCTACAAAGTCAAAAATTCAAAGATCTACCACCAAAGGCAAGAGCTCCCAACTATTTCCAAAGTGTCCATTTAGACCACCGCTATTAGGATCAGGAGTCGGGCTAGCACCCAAAAAGGTCTCTACATCGTAAATGCTACAAGTCAGGGTGTAGAAGGTATATTAGATACTAAAAAAAGGCACACCCCGGTGTATTCCAAGGAAAACAAGTGCAGACGACTCCAACTTCTCTTGACAGCCACACTGATTAGCAAAAATCAAAATGAAATTGTGTTGCATATTGGCATTTGAGAGAACCCCGTTCCAATGAGAGGAAGAGAAAATAAGTACACAATCCAACAACCTCCATTATTCGGCCTTTAATCTATCTTTCTAAAGTCCGACAAACTAAAGAGAAGGAGGATTGAGGAAAGACTAGATTTGTTCCCTAGAGTTGAGGGTTGGGTCCTTAGGAGAGTTTCTGAGAGTGGAATTTTTGGTGATGTCTTGATTATAATCTCATTTGCAGTCAACACTAAGTCTTATTCCTTATATTTATGTATATATTGAGAGTCTGACAATTAAAGGAATTGAATTCCTTTTGATTAATACTTGGATCAACTTAGAGTTTTAGGATTCCTAAAACCTAGTGTTCTAGGTCAAATCAAGCCTTGTATACTCACTTGCACATGTCAGGGATTCACTAATTAATCTAACCAATTCGTTCTTTATTAGCTCAAGGATGAGCTTAGCTTAAGTATGGGGGGAGGGTGATAAATCCTAGATTTATCATCATTAATCTCCATTATTAACTCTCTTACTTAAGTTAATAACAAGACACATTGACTAATTAACACTAATTACTAACTACTGTGTTGTAAATAAATAACACTAATTATTATATATTATTATATCACAATTATGGTGTAATATTTTATGTATTTATTTCTTATTAAAAAATCAAATAAAAAATAGAATAAAATTGTGTATAAATAAATTACCATAAAATAAAATAAAAATACAAAAAATAAGCAAAAGAAAAATTTGGAAAATTTCTTTTATATGGTTTTAATAGTATTTAATAATTAACTATGTATAAATGACCTCTGATCGCTTTGACTCCTACATGGAAGTTGTAGATCTCATCGAGATCTACAACTTCATATTTTCCACTTTTTCCAATTCACCTTCTAATTAATTCTTTTAGAATTAACTGTGATTTTCCAATTTAATTTAATTCCTATTGGGACACGTGGCACCATCAGATCGTGCCACGTGGCTCGCCTCTGTGTTTGCCACCCGTCTCCTTGTAGGTCGTTTGATTTCTTCCTGAACAGACGCATCTAGGCTGTATGTTAGCGCCTCATTTAGGACCACTTGATCCCCTTGATCAAGTAGATCCTATCCTTCCAACCGCACCCAAATCTGGACCGTTGGATCTTAATCCAATGGTCCCAAGACCTCCTTCAACCTCCAGCTAGCCTCTCGTCTCCACTAAATCACACCAACCCCACCGACTTGCCACCATTTTCTCTCCGTCAATAACCTCCTTCTCACCTAACTGACACCACCCGATCCATCCCCTAACATCTGTAACCCATGCGAACTTCTTCATTTCATCTAAACCCTAACCACCTAATCGATGGTGGCAGTTGAAACTTCCACCATAACCACCTGGAGGTTTCCCACCTCCGCCTTCAAATACTTCATCACCGCCACGAACGGTGGTTGTCCACCCTTGCCAGAATCTTCTCTAGTTGATCCTCCTCTTCATGATAGGAAGATGGATTCGATGCTGAGCGATCATGGTGAGGTATTCCTGGTGTGACCCATGGCTCTTCGCCATGATACTCCGCTCATGAATCTGCTGTTTGAGCTTCACTTAAGGCTTTACGTGTTAAGTGATGACCAAAGGTCGACGATGACCTCAGCCCAAGCCAAGACCTTCACCATCGTCACGTGTTCTTAAATGTACAAGTTCTGTTTATTTTCCTTATCATTTCTTCAATTTCTTCAGCTAAGACCTGTGATCTAAGACATAACCTGATCTGGTCCGACCTTCTCCATGTATTCAACATCCATGTGGAAGGTCTTATTCTTCGTTTTCTTGTTCCATCATGACCTTCTACTTCGATCCACCTTCTCCTTCAACAAGGAAGAAGAATCAACCCATAGGGCTGCCACCTTCTACATCCCGTTCACCTCCATTCCATTCCAATCACATTCGCACACACCCACCCACTCCTATATGCTTCGGCTATGCATGTTTTAACACATGTAGGTTCACAAGACCTTCAATGGTCAGAAGTGTTGAAGGTCCTCCAATCTGGAGGTCAACCTTCATGGTCTTTCCATCTTCATCGACATCTAGAGAGGGTCACACCTTCACCGACTTCGCGTTACCTTCGCCAGCCATCCAAAGCCGATCGCCAACCATGAGATATACTCCTGGAGCTCAGTAGAGGAAGGAGGGGCTCGTTGGAGCCCTGCCTCTTTGTAGCCGCGCAAGGCGGAGGAGAAGAACAGTGGCTTATAATTGCCGTTAGATTGTGCCTAATTGGGCACGATCTAACGGCCTACAAGCCGCCACGTCATCGCCACCAAACTTGTAGCCTTGGAGCGACCAGATCGCTTGCTGAAGAACATACTGATGCCACGTGTCCTGAGCCACGCCACGCCATCCGAACCTAGGCCGCACATGCTCTGCACATGCGACCCTGGGAAATTTGCATCTCGACCCCCGGTTATCTCTATTTACAAAAATATCCCTACACAAGGGGTAGTTCATAATTTCACAAGCCATTTTTCAATAATTGCATTTCAGTCCCTCAAGGGACCTGTTTGCCATATTTTAAATTATGTTTTATTGCATTTGTGCCCTTGGATTCTATGTTGAATAACTTGAGCACCTTTTATTCGATTGAGATGATTTCAATGACATTTTGATCCTCGTTTAAATGTCTATGATTTGATGTGGTTTATTTTATGATTATATAATAAATGAGGGATTAATTTGTGAAGAATCCATATTGTGCATCCATGCTTATCAAATGAAAGATAACTCTGTATTGCATTGATCAATTGGACTTAGAATTAATTTCTATAATTGCTTAAGTTCGATGAATCATTTAATTGCATATTTGTGAGTAAACTTGCATTTGTTCATGATTTATCATTATGATCATTATGTCATTATTTCTAGCAAAGTGTTAATTGTTTAAAAATCACATTTCATATCATGCATGCAATAGTGTCATGCATTATACTTTGCATTGCTTGCTTGCATTGTTAGTATGTTTTGACCTAAATGATTTATTGATCACTTAACCTAGATATTTAATGACCCGACTGAATATTATGGCTCGTGTCCTTGTGTTCGACCCTGGACTTCCTAGTATAAATTTAACCCGAGAACCTCATCACTGAGATGCTTCTCAGTTCTGTATAAGAAGCTAAGTGCCTGTACTACAACATATCGATTTTAATACATGCATTTAGCGCTTCATGATGACTCAAACACTCTTGACGGACACATTGATCAACAAACCAAAAATATACATGTGTTGAGTTATAAGTCGCTAGAGAGGATCCATGTTTCAATGTGAGGGAGAGAATTAAAATACACAATCCTATGCCCTCCATTATCTAACCTTCCATCTACACTTTCAAGTCTGACAAACTAATGAGACGGTGGATTGAATGCAAGAAAGGACTTATTCCCTAGTGTTGAGGATTAGGTCTAGAGGAGAGTCTTCTGGACTGGGACCTTGGGTGACATCTCGACTCGACTCTCATGATTATAATGCACTAAATGTCATATCCTTATATTTTATGTACTAACAGAGAGTCTAATAAGCAGAGAAGTTGAATTCCTTTTGACTAGAGCATGGTTGAGACTTGAATTTTAGGACCACTTAAATTAAAGGGTCTTTGATGAATTGAGCCATGAAATTTCACATGCACTGTCAAGAATTAATTCGACTCCTTCATTCTTTAAATGCTCGAGGACGAGCATAGTTTAAGTATAGGGGGATAATGAATATATGATACATCATATTATTTATTATTGATTATCCTCGTAAACTAATAAAGTTAATAAAATTCACATTTAATTCACCATTATCAACCATTGGTATGTTGCTAACCCTAATTATTGTATATCTAACATTTTCTTGAATTTCTCTTTTATTAAAATTATGAATTACTGTATATATCTATTTTGAGCTTTAAAATAAACTAAAAATACAAAAATATCAAACCTATTAAAAATTATGTTTTTATCTATTAAAAATGCTTCAAAAAATATTGTTTTTGATCTCTTTTGACTTCTTATAAACATGAACTTGTAGATCTCATTGAGATCTACAACTTTCATGTTTTGCGTTTTTGCTAATTTTGTTTTTGCTAATTTTGCCTCTTGCTATATATTTAGTAATTTTCTTTATTTTCCATTTTTTTAATAATATGTTTGGGCCACGTTGTTCCCTCTGGGCTGCCCAAGTGGCCACACCTTCTCAAGCAACCCGACTCTGTCCTTGGCCTTTGGATCACCTCTACATACCCTCATCTCAACCACACATCCCCGCTCTTCCCTCAACCCTCTGATATCTCTTGATCAAACTAATATAGACCTCATGTTTCTGCCTCAACCTATGCCATTTGATTACTGAGCATCCAACAACTCCTCTGCCTCTACGTCACCCTTCTCAATTGGCCGTCCAATCATCGCCTCTAGACTCCATCATAGCTGCACATCTGTGCCACAATCTTAACCGTTGGATCGGATCCTATGATCTGATCTGGTTTGCTCTTATGCACCTCCATCTGGGTTGTTGGATTGTAAGATCCAATGACTGTCCCCGCATCTTCAACCTCGTGCATCCCTCTTGCTAGCCGTTTCACCTCACTGTGCCCATTGCCCCTTCCATTTTTTGCCTCCCCCACAACCACTCTATCCACTACCTAAATGCTCCCCCACGTAGCCCTAACCCCCGTATTCCTCACGAAGCCTTCATGACCTCAACATCTAGCCACTGCCTTTCCATCCATCCATTGTAAAACCCTTGACACCACTGTAACGACTGAAGACCTCCACCTACAAATCATCCCCATCTGCTCCATTTGCACCTCATCCACTATTCATGGGTTGAACTCTAGCTATCCCCCTCCTCCAATGACAGAGGGGAAGGGAATTGATTGGCGATCTTGGGACCTCCAACCAGGTGTCAACCCTCAGCCATCCCGACCAAGTAACGGTGGCTCTACTACCACTGAGCACCAAGGCACAGTCGCCCTCATCGTGCAATGACCCCAAGCACCTCCGGTGCCCAGCCCATGCCATCTCCTCCTCTAAATTTCCATCCCGATCACGTCAGACCTCTCCTCCTTCCTTTGATCAATTTTTCATTCATTTATCTTGCCGCACACGATGCACTTCATCCCCACCTGATCATTTTTCAAGCTCCTTCACAAACCTGCCACCTTTGCCAACCACATCGTTCATCCCTTCCCTTCTCAAGACCCCCGTTTACATCCGTCCCACCTCTTCAATGGTTAACTAGAGAAGAAGCATGGGACCCTCGCCTCCTCCACTTCTTAATCCCTATTTCACTCATACACCCGCATACTACATGATTCGACTTATTTAACCCTTGCAGGATCCTTCTTTCATCTATGATCTGACATTGTGGTCGTGCTCTGTTCTCCTTCAATGCCTCTGATGACTTTACCTCGCCTTGCCTTCTCCAGCACCGTAGCTGCCCATAACATATGCATGGCCTTCACCGGTGTGCCCCCGATCTTCCCCAACCTTCCAGCATCGTGCAACGCTTCGGTGGAGCTTAGGGGAGGTTGCTGGAGCCATGGTTCCTTGCTGCCGCCCATAGAGGAGGAAGGAGAAGAAAATATCCTTAGATCTTGATCCAAGGGTATCTACGTCGGTGAGGCCATAGCTGTTCAGTCTTGAGATAGAGGAAGACCCATAGCTGTACGATTCACCCACTACAGCCCCCAGGCTTGGGTGGTCCCGCACCTCAGATCCGTGCCACGTGTATCTTCGCCACTCGAGCCATCTGCGCCAAACCTCCGATCACCCTAAGCTTAGCCTCCACACGTATAACGTGCGTGCAAGATGGATTAATTGCAGATAATCCCTCCGAGCTTCCAGATTTTGCAAGAAGGTCCTTCTAGTCTGTTGAGCTTGAAAATTTCCTCTTTTATAATAAGGAATTGTACTATAGGAGACGATCTTCGATTAAGTAAAAACCATAATCTTTGATTGTTGTGGAATATTTTTACGTAGTAAGTCTACCAAGGTCGAACACAGGGACACAATCCTCTTCATCTATTTATCAAAAAATCATTGTTTAATTCAGGAATGAGTATCTTCTAGTTTTAGGTATTCATGCAGATGCACAAGAAAAGGGCAGACAAAACAATGCAAGGAATGATGCATGTAATTTTTATTTGAATTTTCAATGAAATTATATGACATGATGGACACAATATACAGTGATGTGCAAATGACAAGCATGCAAAAGTCTATCTACAAATATGCCCTCTAGAATATGAGAACAAATTATGATTTAATTTCAGAGTCAAATCGAGCATCAAAATAAAGAACAAGTATCTACTAATGGCAAGGATTTATAGAGTAAGAGACACTATATGTCATAAAAATTCATCACATTTAAATTAGTGTCAAATCAAGGATTTAAACTTGCCATTAGATAAAGAATCAAATAAGCTTTAAAATGACACTGAAATCATGCAATTGGACTTAAAATACTCAAGATATTGCAGAAACAATGCAAGGGCAAAAATGTAGTAAAAGTGCATGAGAAAATAAAGACAAATATTGCAAATAGGTCTTTAAAGGGACCCATTTGCAAATACCAAAAACTGATGGGGCCCTTTTTTAATTTATCCATTACGCACAAGGGCCTTTTTGTGATTTTATAAAGCCATAAGCGCCTCCTTATAAATTACCCAAATGCACATGTGAGGTACACGTCTAGGGACCAAGCTGTAATTTTTGAACATTCTAGGGTCTTTCATGCAATTTACCCCTCACATGAGGGGCTAGGCTCAGGAGAGAATCGGGCTTGGATGGCACGTGGCACTTTATTGCGCTTCGTGATATGGCTCGCTGCCTCCCCAGCCTAGTGGCTTGGTCATCCGAGCCTACAGGTCCGGATGGGGTGACGTGGCTCTATCAAGGCCGTTGGATGGCCGTTGAGAGTCGCCATCCAACAACGCCTGTGCTTCTCCTCCATCGGAGGAGCAATGGCATGAATGGGACTTCGACGAGCTCGCTAGATCCCCTCCATACTCCTCCGTGATCGTAGATCCTTGACGGAGCTCTGTGATCACCTAGCGGTGATGGCCGATGAGAGAGATAGCTCCCAAATGGTGGTCGACGTCGCCTCGCTGAAGAGGCTGCTCGAGATTGGAGGTGGTGAATGAACCTCTGCCATTGACGAAATAAGCTCCTAAAATTGTTAGGTATAGCCAAAGTTATAGAATGCAAGTGCTTGTGAAGTGAGTGGGAGACTGATGAAAGGGGTTTTGCCAAGGTCATGTCTTTCCACAAGGCAGCTCGACAGTCGCTGAGTTGACCTCAGATAGAATCCCTAATTAGTCAACAATTAACCCATAATAAATGTATGCAATCAATATCCAAAAATGTGGAGTTAAAATTTATTATAACTCTACATGCAAATGTGTATAGCTGTAAGCACAAGTAGAGGTTGAACAATGGGAGGTGAAAGGTTGTATGGTGAAAGTTGTTGTGCAGTTATTCAAGTCCATGATCATGTCCATTTCTTATTGTTTTTGTGGGTTTTTAATTATATATTTTTTTTTATATTTTTTTTTTATAATTTTTATTTTGTTTTTTATTTTCATTTTTTTATTTTTAATTATATAATATAATTACATATATATAAAGAGGTATATATAAATATATAAGAGGAGAGGGAGAAGTAATATAATATATGGATATATATTTATACAAATATTCAATATATATACTAGATATAATAATTTTTTGGCTTTTTATGTTTTTTCTATTTTTTGTTATTTTTCTAGACTTTTACTAATTTTTATGTATTTTTTATTTAAAAAATGTCCTCAATATGGACCAATTAAATAACCCGAAACTAATTTGGGTTTTAAAAATTGAAATAATTCCCAAAATTATCCAAATCAATTTTATTACATTAATAATAATATATAGATAATTATAAAAGAGAAAAATATATTTTTTATTTTTCTAGGGTTTTTCTATTTTTTTGTTGGATTTTGGAGCTTTATGCTTTTTATATTTTTCTTTTTCTTGTTTTTAGGGTTTTTCATTTTCTAGAATTAATATATATATATATATAAATATACCATATATATTTTTTTGTAATTTTTCAAAAACATTTTACAATTTTTTTGTATTTTCTAATTTAAACAGTACAAAAGGCTCCTTTTTCATTTCTAATAATTAGGTTATATGCAAAAAATGCAGAAGGGACACGTGGCGTGAAGGTACACTACATGAAGCATCTAACCTAATTTTTGTGGATTTTTAGGAGCTACATAGGTATTTTTAATAAATAGATAAAGGACATAAAAATTAAACAGCCTAGCATGGGTATTTTTGCAAATAAAATAAATATAGGGGGCTCTGTGCAAAAATACCAACATAATAAATATTAATTTTAATTTTTGGAACTATTTTACAATTTACAAAAATGTTAGGGTATACACTGCAAAAATCACACACCTCACGTGGGACTGCACGTGAGGCGTGGAAGGGCCTAAACGGAATTCCATAAACTTTAGGGGTCCTACTGCAAAGTTTACAATTTATTTACAACGTGACATTTAATTTACAAAATTTAAATCTAAATACAACAAAAAGCGGGGGTATAAGTAAAAATTACCCCCAAAGGCGCTGGATCTGACGGTTGAGCTTCGTGACTTATCCACGTGGCGCCTCCACGTGAGCCGATGACGCTTCGCGGATCCACGGTGTGGATTAGATCTCCAGACGAGATCTGACGGCTGATGCATGCGTGATCCGACGGCTGATCTTCAATCTGGGCCTCCATCTTCATCCAACAGCAGGGGCGATGGCTGGACGAACAGGGAAGAACGCTCGCCGGGGCGAGCTTCTTCTGGTGATATCTCGCACCTCCGCCGGTCTTTGCCGCTCCTGAAGGTCCCATGGGCTTCCTGGAAGGTTCTTCTAACTGTTGGAGGTCTTGGATCGGCCAGAGGTACGCTGGAGCGCCACCACGAGCTCGGAGAAGGAATGGGGCTCCAGGTACCTCCGTCGGCTTTGATTGCGGCTCCGGGCACGTTTCAAGGCGCCTAACCTGCCCAGAAAGATCATACGGCTCGAGGGCGTCACTCCTCGGTCAAAAGTAGAAGTTGTTTGCATAAAACGACGGGGGGCGGCGATGCTCCGGCGAAGTGGAGGAGGTGAGCATCGATTCGCAGATCTAGGGAAGATCTGGTTGAACAAAGATGGCCAAGATGTGGAGAACGCGAGAGGGAGTGAAATGGGGGTGAAAAGACGGTCGGAAACAGTCGAGGGCACGGTGGAGAAGTCGCCGGAGTAGAGCTCCAGCGAACTTCGATTTAGCTAACCTACGCTACACGAACGATCTAAATGCTAAATAAAATGCAGGAATGAAATGCAGGAATTAAAATCTACCTAAGAAACGTAAATGCGCAGCTCTTATACCTGGAGAACTCCAGGGAGCAGGACGGATGCCGGAGCTCCGCCGTGGGCGCATCTCCTTCCTCCGCGAGCCTCCATAACCATCAGGGGATCTCCAGTTGTCACCTGGATGCGCTCTTGGCCGAAGGCTGGGGCTCTAGGGCTAGGGAAATGGCCAAAATGGCGAAGGAGAGAGATGGGGTTATTTATAAACAAGGTTGGCGCCCTTATTTGATCAGCAAATATTGGAGAATCTAGGCTATGTACATGCACTCTAAATGAGCGGCGTGAATGTACAATGAACGGGGCATAAATCTCGTGAAGTGATGGTTGTCAATGGAACAACAGATCGGGCGGGAAAAATGCAAGAATAAGGGGGATTGGACACTTCTGACGGAAGTCAAAGGCGCAGGGGGAGTTGACCGGAGGTCAACATTTCCTGGCCTCTGATTGGTCCATATCAGCCCGAATTTGACTTTTTTTAACCTAATAAATGAATTTATTATTTTTTTGCTTATAAAATAAAAAATGTTTATTAATTCATGTAGTGTTTATTTATGTTTTTTATTTATTTTTTGATGTATTTTATTATGGGTTTATTTTAATAATGTATTTATAAGTGTATTTACAAGTATTTTGTGTATTTTATTTTTATTTTGTATATTTTATTTTATTATTTTATTATCTTATTTTATAAAATTATGACTTATTTTTGTGAGTGTAAATATATTTTTGTTTAATTTTTATGAGTTTATTTACATATTCAAATAAATAGGTGCATATATAAGTAGGTATACTTATAGGTATTTTACCAATATTTTATATACACTTTATTTATTTAATGTATTTTCTTGGTTTTTATTTTGGATTTGTATTTTTAATAAATTATAAGTAATATTTACAATATTCTAAAAATATAGATGAATAAAGAATAAAAGAATAAAATCCCTTTTTATTTATATACATATAGATAGCATAGGTATTTTGCCTATGTATTGTATAGATTTATTTTATTTTACAAATCCTTTTTGGTTTTCTTTTAATTTCAATATGTATATGTAATATATATTATTTACAAGATTCTAAAATTATCAATTTATAGAAATAATAAATAATGAATAGAATGAATATTTTAATAAGTAATATATACAATGAGAGGCAAAAACCTAACTTTCACAGATGAACTCCAAAAATTATGAAACCAATTTTGTTAAATAGTTCTTGGAAAGCTATATACAATCAAAGGTGAGTTTGGTGGATTTTGAGTTTTTATTTGCAAGATATGGGTCTGTGAAGTTGAGATTCTGGCTTTTTATTCCGTGTAGAAAATGTACACTATGTATCATTTTGTACAAACTCAATTTTGTAATTTTATTCACATTATTCTCTACAACTTTTATGTACAAAATTTCTTTATTTGATGAATAAATAATTAAATACAAAATAGGTGTCAAAAATGCATAAATGAATGAATAAATAAATGGGGTATTTATTGTATTATTGGCCCTTATCTCCCCCTACTTTATTCCTTGTTAACCAATTCCATTCTAGACTTGGTCTCAGGATTTGGGTCATAAAATATTTGCAATATTTTATTCCTTTTTCTTTTCTTCTCTTTATTCTATAATTTTGGCATTAAAAACCTTATTTTATGTACATTTAATACAATAAATAATGAATGCTATTATGAACAAATTGACGCTATTTACATGCATTTGCCGGGGTTTTTAAGGCCAAAATGATAGAATAAAGGTGATGAAATGGAGATTCATCACCCCCTATACTTGCCTTTGCTAGTCCCTAGAAAATACTTATGCAATAAGTACAAAAAGAATAAAGAATAAGAAGAAAAGAAAAAGCAAAAATAAAGAATTCAAAGAATAAATTGAATTAATCATGATTATTAAAATCATCTGTACAAAATCAAAGTTTGGAGCTCAGGTTATATCTTGGTGTGAGAATGTGTGTGGAACCTAATCGGGAACCAAATTTAAAACATACAACCTTCGAGAGTCACAGAACTCGGTCCAAATTACCTCAATAGCCAGATCAGAACTAGCCTACATCAAACGCAAACCCTTATGACTATGAAGCTGACTTGTACAGTGTAAGTGATGGTGGCTCTCCCCAACTGAAATGACAAAGAGGCTGACTTCTCCAGAATGACAACCCAATGATTCCCCAATCCAACAGCTTTTTCCTCGAGGAGCGGGGTATTCCCTTCTAAGTTCAAGTGGCATCTAACTCAAGAGGAGGGGGTAGAGAAAAGAATGGATGGTAGCCAGTGTAGCTACCTATCCTAGGATGCAAGACCAGTGTAGTCAAGTCATCCAGCTGCAGGCTCACATGGTATAACTTTGATGCTCAAGCTTGCTTATTTTCTATACAACATATTTACATTCTCTGGCCGGCACTTTATTTTATTTTCATGCCTGTCCACTTTTTTTGGAGATTTTTTTTCAACATAATTTACAACATCATTTACATAAGGACTTTTTCCTCTTGAGACAGAAGACTATCCCTCTTTTGAAGCATTATTACAACCCACACTCTCCTGTCGTTAGACCTCATGGCTACTGGACCAGGTTGGGGTGCACTTCCCTCCCTAGACGAGGACGAATGTTTCCACCCATGTGCGTCTCAGACTGGCAAATCCAACCCCCTCACCACTCCAACTGAGTTGAGCCAAGTGAAAGGTGCAAGTGTCCAAGTTAGGTCACGGTCGACAAGAGTCATACGTGTGTTTCGAAAAGTTCTAGTTAGTCCACTGAGGTGACTTGAACCTAGCCCTGATTTCTCAAAGAATTAAGTCTGAATAGACCTGAAGTACCTTAAACCTAGTTCTCATAAGGTTCCAGTGCAGTTAGGTGCGGTAAGGTCCAACTAAGCTCCAATCTTCGACTTTATTGGACTAGTTCAATCATCAAGATCAATCAAAGAATATAAATGCTATGCAAATGCTATTTACAAATATGCAAAGAATAATGCAATTTTTCAAAGAATTTGAAAGAAAAGAGAAAAATTTCACACAAAGAATTTTTGCAAAATAAAAAAATAAAATATGTACAACTATTTACACGGGCGTGCCGCTTTATTTTTACAGGACTTAAAGAATTTTAAAGAATTTACAGGTTTTAACAAGGTGACTTATTCATGTGTATATAAAATTAATTTAATTTTATTTCTTTAAGATGCTTTTATTCCTCAAATTTATTTAGAAAACATTTTGAAAACTATTGTACAAAATAATTTTTGCAAATATTTACAAATATTTGAAAGCCATTTTGCAAAGATTTTGCAAACACTATATATACATTTTTCAAAATATTTTTAAAAAATGTTTTCAAAACCATTTGAAAATAGATTTTCAAATCCTTTATTTCACACAAATAGAAGAATTTTTTGCAATCAAAATATTTTTACAAAGGTTGAAAATACTTCACAAAAAGTTTTCCAAACAGTTCACACCATTTTTCAAATCATTTTGCAAAAATATTTTTAACCTGATTTATTAATCAGTATATACAAAAAGAATTTGAGGAATAATCACATCTTTTTATTAAGGTTTTTTAATGAATTTTAAAGAATTATTAGCCATATTATTAAAAGAATAAGAAAGTATGAGTTATAGCTAAAGTATATACAAAGTATATACAACCTTCCTATACTTAGCTTGAGCTATGTCCTCATAGATCGGAAAAGAGAAAGAGAAGACATAACTCGTACTGAGTACAGACAAGTCTAAAGAATATACGAATAAGAGATGAAGGAAATAGAAGTTGACCGTCCCCTCTATACTTAGGATCAAGTAATCCTAAGTATAGCAGACTGTACACAAAGCAGGGAGGGTCAAGGGTGGGAATAAACAGATCAAAGAATTAGCAAATCAGGGGTGCACCCCCCTATACTTAGGACAAAGTACGTCCTAAGTATAGGAAACTGACACAAAGGGGCGACACCTTTTATATAGATAAAGAAATATGAAAAAGAAAAGAAGAAAAGAAGAAAAGAAAGATATATACATATAGCTGGAAAGATCATGGAGAATATACGCATCACTCCCCCTATACTTAGGGTGAGATATCCCTAAGTATAGGCAACAACATGAGTGACAAAACTGAACAAGGAAAGAACAACGCGATGTGTACCCCCTATACTTAGGACAAGGTACGTCCTAAGTGTAGACACAAAGATATGGCGATAGATCTGGGGAACACTAAAACATACTTGAGAAAGAATGAAAAAGGCACACATATATACAAGCGGTGAAAAACTGGTGGAGTACAGGACGGTATCTGACAAGTGAATACCGTACTCTCATCGTCGTCTCCCTATGAGAACGAGGACGCAGTCAGAAGGTGAAAAGACACCCAGATATGCAGTCAGGTGGGTGTCGGCTACCAGGGACAAACATATCAGAAAGTAAAGCGGGGACCGGTAGCATGAATCAGTCAATCGGCTCGAAGATTCAGGATGAGGAAATAGAGCCGATACTATAAGACCGGGAGGAAGAAGGAACAGTACAGATTCCTCCGGTCAATCATAGTCTCAATAAGATATGGAAGATAGAGAATAGGAGACATCGTGGCATTCGGTGGTCATGAGGTCGGAAGATCACAGAAAACACCGAATACCGCAAGACATGGCTCAATCCTGTAAGGTTCGTCAAGGTGAGCAGGCTCAAAGGATCCGGGAATCGGATCATAATCAGAAGACTTGGTCCAGTGATTCGCAGATCGGATACACCATCAGAGGGGGGACCAAGTACATATCAGGAAAATCGGCTCCGTGCTCCCCAGATCCGAGACACAATCAGAAGGAGACTGAGTAGAAAGCTCAGAAGACTCGGCTTCGTTCTCTAACAGATAGGAGACACTAAAAGTGAAACCGAGTACCTACAAGGTGATGTACCCTTCCGCAGATAACCCTCGGGGAATGGTACATACTAGTCAATGAATAATCAGAAAAAGACTCGACCTTGCGAGGGTCGTCAAGGAGAGAGAAGGGCTCGAAGGAGCCGGATCCATCAGACGGACCCACATAGTGGTCTCAGTAGTCGACAATTCGGCTACCAGCAGCAGAGACCAGTCAGATCGGAAATATGTCGTAGTCTCCCGCAGACAACCCTCGGAAAGCTACGAGCTAGTCAAGGGATAATCAGAAAAGAGCTCATCCTTGCGAGGACCGTCAAGGAGAGCAGACTCAAAGGAGTCTGATCAAGTCGATCTCATGCCCCAACAGATCAGGCGCACAATCAGAAAGGGAGACCGACTACCCATATCAGACGAATCGACCATGTGCCCCAACAGCTATGGGCACTGATAAAGCGCAAGATTTCGATCACTCGGATAAAGGTACTAATCGGTCGTTGTGACCCAAGCAATCAAATGCACTTAATCAAGAAAAATGAACCACTCAGAATAGATAAAATCGATCAAACCACAAAATAGCGGTCCTGCTATTGGATTAACCTAGTATAGCGACCAGGGTCTAACTCAAGGAGCACGGATTGGCCTCTCGGCCTACGAAGTAGTAAAAAGAAATAAAATAAAGGAAGAAAATATTTTTAGTGGTTTTTAAATTATTTTATATTTTTTTGGATTTTTAATGTATAAAGAAAATAAGAAAAACAAAGAAAAGCACACTTCAACAATTTATTTAAAGTACTAAAAATCAACTAAAAATTCAAACAAAAATATTTTTATGTCTTTTATAATTTTTAGTATTTTTGGTAAATTTTTGAGAATTTTCCGATGTTTATTTAATTTTCCAAAAATTAAAAAGTGGCAGAAATGAATGGTACTGTCCAGCCGAGCCAAAAAGCCCTAGATAAAATATCTAAGAGCCTCAAAATGGTTGGAGGTAATTTTCCTATGAAGAGGATAAAATGAGGAAAATTTAGGTACCAATTTTATTGTTTTTGGGTTTTTAATCTATTTACTATAATTTTTATAAGCTTTTGCGTGTTTTTCAATTTTTAGGTGTTTTAGATAATGAAAAATAGCCAACATTGGCTAGAAAATCAAACTAAGCAAGACAAACAGTAGTTAATTTTTGTGGAATTTTTAAGTGAGTTTTAATATTTTTTTATGATTTTTCAAGTTAGACAGTAGCAAAAATGAAGGTTTTTGATTTTCTAAAAATATCAAACGAAATAAAAAATGTCCTCAAAAATCCACAAAAATTTTACACCATAGCAGGAGCCATGTGTCCAATTTTCGTTGGATTTGGAGGTGATTTGCTATTTTATTCAAAAATAAAGAAGGGGCACTGTGTACAGGGACCAAAGTGCAAATACCCAAAGTTCTAGGTCCCTGGAATAACAACCCTAGAAAGTATAGGTATAGGAGTGCAAATTACCCCCCAGGCCACGCACGATACGCGTGACTCAGTCCTGAAGGGACCAAATTGCAATTCCTATTTATAAAAATACCAAGCGTAACAGGGCGGAAAGGCAGGGTCAAAAATGCAAATACACCAAATAACCACGTCTCGATGCACGTGTCCACAACTAGCAGGGGTATAAATGCAATTCAAATAAACATAGAGGTCCACAGTGCAATTTTTACAAAAATAAAAGAACTACACTAAATATTTACATGATTAAAAACTGAATGCATAAAGTAAAGGGGCCTAAGGACAATTTACCCCTTTTATTTACGTCGACGGCCGGATGTGTGACGCGTGACAGATCCAACGATCGAGACAACTGGCGCCTTTGACCTTGAATGCGTCGGCCTGATCTAACGTCTGAGGGCGCTCCACGTGGAGATCGGACGGCTTCGGTGCTCTGGAGGCTAAACCCTCGAGTAACCAACGGCTGAGATCGATCCTCCGAAGATCAGGCGGTGGCTGCAGCTCCACGAACGGACGGACGTGATGCAATCTGGAGCGACGAGGTCGATCTGACGGCGAACGAAGATCCTGGAAGAACTGGACGCCGGCGACTTTCGCCGGCCCTCTGTGCGCACGGTGATCCTCGTCTGCTGCTCCTGAGGTGCGGGAAAGCTTCGCCGTGAAGCTCCGCACCTGATGTGATGCTCCGATGGAGGCGAGGAGCTCCGGAGAGCTCCGGCGGCGTGAAAGAACTGGAGCCCCTGTGCTATGAAGTTTCGACCTCCAGATGAGGTCGATTGGCTGAGATACCTGCACAGGGAAGAGCGGGCGGAAGGTGGACGATGCGTCGATATGGAGGGTCTCCGGCGAGCGGCGGAGGTGAAGACCCAAGATCCTGCTCCGGGACGAGACAGGGGGAATGGCTGGGTGGAGAAGGTGGAGAGGAGTCAGGCGAAGGTGGTTGAGTGGTCGGATGGTAAAGTGAGTGGACGGAGACGACAGGGGGAGGTGGCGGAGCTAAGCTACTGAAGTTGGAAAAACTCGAAACTAAGCTATTCTACGGCCTAAGGGAGCTACCTGATGGATGCTGTCGACTAGGCTGGAGCTCAAGAAGCTCCCGGTCATTGCCTGCAAGGGGTCGTCGACTCCCTGAGGCTGGGCGCACTCGCGGCGGCGCACGGTGGAGTTAACCACCGGATCAGTGGATTCCTTGGAACTCGGGCCTCGCTTCCACTCCAAAACACGCAGCTGTCACTCGGGTGCTCTGGAGGAGCTCCTTGGCGGCGAGCAGGAGTCCAAAGATGAAAGAATTAGGTCACCGGAGACGACAATATATATGGTGCTGGATCCGAGAAGATGATGGTCGGGCGAGTAGCGCGGAGCTCGGATCCTCCAAACCCACCCCGGGCGAGGGTCCTGGATATGCAGTGATCAATTGGAGCCCGGGGTTTGGGTCAATGGCGGTCGGGTCAGGCGGGTAGAATTTGGAGAAGACGGGTCGGTCGCCAGATCCGCAAAAGGGAAGGGTCCGCGGGGGAAGTTGACCGGGGTCAACAAACCCCCGTGGACCAATCAGGAGCGGCCAAGCATTGATTTTTTATTTATTTATTTTGAGCTAGAAAATGCTCGAATTAACAAAAACTTAAAACATGAAAAATATTTATTTTATTTTTCTCTATTTTTTTTGTGATTTTTAATTAATTTTTCGAAATAAAAATAGAGTACTTACACTATATAGCTATATATAGGTATTTGTACACTATAGGGTTTTTGATTTTGATTTTTAAATTATTATTTTTATACACTTTTATTCCCATTTTATATTTTATTTATTTTCATTATAAAATAAGGAATAAAAAGGGTATTTTTATTTTATTTTTATTATTTTTTTACATAGGTAAAATAAATACATATATACATCTATATACATGGTATATGTACAATATATTTTTGTATTTTTAATTTTGCTATTTTTATTTTGCTTTTGTTTTAATTGTTTTTATTTTATTTATTTACAATATATAACATAGAATATTTACAAAAAGTTTGGAAATTAAATTTATTTTTTACAAGGTTAAATAAATACATAGAAGTGGTTTATGTACATGGTGAAGGTGGTATTTTAATTCTTTTTGATTTTTAACTTTTTTCTTTTGTTTTTATATTTATAAAAATATACAAGTATTTACAAGCATATTTTTGGTGAGGAAAATATCTTTATTTTATTTACATAAATACTTACACATGAGCCCCTATCTCCCTCTACTTTGGCTTTTATGCGGTCAGGCCCATGCTGAGCCCTCCCTTGGGTTAGGTTGCTCAATATTTATTCTAAATATTTCCCTCTTTTTCTTTTTACTCTTTATTCTTTTATTTTTGCACAAAAACATGCTAATTATAGGTTTTTACACAATGCATGCTTTTGGTAATTATTTGTATTTACATATATCTACATGCATTTGCAAAGGTTTTTGTAGCTAAAATATAAGAATAAAGAGTGATGAATGAGTATTCATCACCCCCCTATACTTAACTTTGTTAGTCCCTTAGCAAACACTTATTTGAAAAAGAAGTGAAAAAGAAAGAAAGAAAAAGAAAAAGAGGATGTACATGGATCAAGGTTGATTATTAAACTTGCCTTCATTAAATTGGGGTATGGAGCTCAATCAGATCTTTGGATTATTAATTTGTCGGAACCTTATTTGGACTTAAGTCTAAAACTCAACAGCCTCTAAGTTCCACTAATCTATAACCAAGACTCCTCAATGCTCCAGATCAGAACAAGTCATCAATCACAAACCCTGAAGACCATGAATCTTTTCTTGTCCTGTGAATGTGAGGTCTAAGCTCTCCACCTCAGAAATGGCAACTTGACAACCCTCCCCAACAAGGTAACTCTATGACCTCAATCTGGCCACTCTTTCCTCGAGGAGCGGGGTATTCCCTTCTAAGTTCAAGTTCAACCGGCTCAAGAAGAGGGGGAAGAAGAGAATGGGTCAAGGCCAGTGTAGCCAAGTACCCTTGGGAGCTTGGCCAGTGTAGCCAAGTCTCCCTGCTGCAAGCTACAACAGGTGGATCATGAAACCAAGCTTTGCTTATTGCACTCTATATACATACTCCGGTGGGATTATCATTTTCTATCAGACCCACCACTTTTTTGGAGTTATTTTCTTTTTGCACATTTTTTTTCAAGTGCATCTGTACAACATATACATGTGCAGCATATATACAAGGAGTTTTTCCTCTTAAGCTAGTAGACTATCCCTCTTTTGAAGCTTTATTGCAACCCACAACTCCTGTCGTTAGACCTCATGGCAACCAGACCAAGTTGAGACGCACTTCCTTCACTAAAAGAAGAAGAGAGGTTCCGCCTAGAAGTACTACCCTCATATGCTACCCCAAGTCAAGGAAGACTGCCTCCTCACCACCTCATCCGTAGAGAGCTCGGTGCATAGTGCTGGTGTCCAAGTAAAGCCATTGTCTATATGAGTCATGTGTTGTTGTTAAGTGCTCTACTTAGGCTCATTGAGATGACATGTGATCATAGCCTAGTGGACTCAAAGAATTAAGTCACCATGGACCTGGAAAGCCTTAAACCTAAGCCCTATAAGGTTCCTCTTAGAAATTAGGTGGATTAAGATCTTAATCAAGCTCCATTTCTCAATTTGATTCCAGGCTAGTTTAAATGTCAACTATAATCCTGAAAAACTATATACGTATGTACAAAAGATGCTTATTTACACAAATTTTACAATCATGCAAAAATTTTTGAAAAATGTTTTGAAATCATGAATGGATCATGCATGAAGTGCAGGTTTTGCAAAAAGATATTTACACACATTTACACAGGATTTTTGCAAACTTTTGATTTTCAAAACATTTTGGAAAAATTTTGTACTATATACATAATTTTGATACAAAAATATTTACACAAGCTTCACACAAAAGATTTTTGAAATCATTTTTACAAAAATAATTTGTACACTAGCTATTTATGTGCAAATAAAAGAAGTTTATGTACATGGAAAATTTTTAATTTTTGTGATTTTTAGCCATTTTATTTATTAACACACTCACACAAAGTACGAGTTATGGCTAAAGTATATATGAAATATATACACACCCCCCTATACTTAGCTCGAACGATGTCCTCAGAGTCAAGAGCGATGAAGAAGACATAACTCGTGCTAGATATAGGGAAGTGAAAAAGGAAGGCTATATACAAAGAAGAAGAATAAAATAGAAGAGTGAAGAGGGTCTCGGGTCTTCCCCCTTTACTTAGGGTTAAGTAATCCTAAGTATAGCAGGTTGTACACTAAGGGAAAACCGAGTGTTGAATGTACAGGTTTACCCCCCCTATACTTAGGGTGAAATATCCCTAAGTATAGGCAACAAAATAGGGGTAACAAGACACGAAGAAAATCAACGAATATATACAAGAAGGAGGAGACATCACTCCCCCTATACTTAAGGTGAAGAACCTTAAGTATAGGCAACACAACAGAAGTGATGAAACAGAACGAAGAATAACCCGGTGTTTTCACCCCCCTATACTTAGGATGAGCAATATCCTAAGTATAGCAAAGATAATCCTAAGCGAGACCTGGGGTGAAAACAAGAACGGAAGAAAGAAGGATCAAAATAAGACGAAACACGTATATACAAAAGAGTACAATGTTGAGGTGCCTCTCAACAAGCGCTAGATTTTACGCCCCTAGCTGGGCGCAAAGGCTAGGACAATGCAGTATCAAGGTTCAGGACGACATCAATAAGTCGAATGCCGTACTGTCGCCGCAGTCTCGGTGTGAGAACAACGACGAACTCAACAGTGTAAAGTAAGACACACAGGTATGCAATCAGGCGGGTCTCTGCTACCGGCCCATGATATGAGAATAAGTGATTGGGATCCGGTAGCACAAAAGAAATCATCGGCTCTGGATCAGATTGGAGTAAGAGTATAGAGCCGAAGAAATCAAACGCGGAGAAGGATGGATCAATAATAGAATCCTCCACATCAATCAGTGTCTCAAACAGGTGTGGCCAATCAAGATCAGGAGACTCTTTAAGCAGAATGATATCCGATGCATGAAGTAGAATCAGATCAGGCAAATCATCGAATATCTCCAAGATGGGCTCATCCTCGTGAGGGTCGTCGAGGTGAGAAGAATCAGAATTAGATGGATCTAAAGACTCGGTTTCGTGTTCAGCCAGATCGGAAACACTCTCAATAGGTGAAACCGAGTACTCATCGAGTGCGGCATCCTCCCGCAGATAACCCTCGGGGAGAGATGCAAGATCAGAAGTGACTAGAGGAGGATCAGGATCTAGATGGGCATCTGTGCTGCTATCAAGTATCCACTCGGTGCACCAAGTTGCATCATCATCGAAAGTGTAAGTCTCGGCAATCTGGAAACAAGAGAAGGTACTAGTCAACACCGCGGAAGCTGGCAAAGTATCTGTGGCTGATCCTCGCTCTGCGGCTATGCTGGCTGCCAACTGGTCCTCAGCAAATGTATCTGTCTCATCAGAGTAGAGGACAAAAGGCTCGAAGACGGGACTCTCTATGTCTGTACTCTCAAAGTGCTGTCCCTCCTCAAGCTGTGGCTGCTGGGCTGAGTCCTGATGACTGTCTGCATCCAAGAAGTGTCTCTGCAGGAAGGAAACTGACTCCTCTGGGACTGGAAACTGAAGTAGCTGAGTCCATGGCTGCAAAAGCTGGGGCTTCTCCGGCTCCTGGAGTATCAGCAGATCTGATATCCAAGACTCGTCGACTGGAAACTCTGGGGCTACCTCGAACTCCAGTTGGAAAACCAACGGGAACTCAAGTAGACTCTAGGTCCGAACCTCTGCTAAGGAAATCATCTCCTCTGTCCGTGGTGCTGTCAGCTCCAAGTCCTCAGGCTGATGTGTAAAAACTGTCTCATCATGTAAAGTGACACACCGCACTGGTACTGCATCGTCCACATGTGTTGTCCCGACCAAAGCATCTCGTGTAGAAAGACTCTGTGAAAGTAGCCTCGAGATGGTATCCAGTAGGTGAATGTCGGAACTGCGGTGTGAAGTGCCAAATGTGGTAATCACCAGTGCTATCTGCTCTGCGGTCATCCCCCGCATGGAGATCTCTATCAAGTCTGTAAGTGGAAGTCCATGCTCAGGGAATCTCCTCAAGAGGTCAAGAAACCTCGGCCATGCCTCGTGTAATGGCTCCTGGGGGTCAACTGAAAAGTCCATGATCAAAGACCGCATAAAATCTGCTCTACGTGGAGGGAAGTATCTCTGCAAGAACTCTCGGCGTAGCTCTCCCCACGTCTCGAATGTCCTTCCCAATCGTCGGTGCCATCTCATGGCTCTGTCATAAAGCGTGAATGGGAAGGTCCTGCTCATCAGCTCCTCTGCAGTGACGTCTGAATATCTCTGTGCTCTACAAAACTCCTCGAAAGCGGACAGGTGAAGATAAGTCTCCTCATGCGCCTCTCCTAAAAATATCGGCAGTCGCTGAATGTAATCCAAATCCAAAGCGAATGGACCTAGTGTAGAAGCTGACTGAGCTCCATGTGCTATCTGCTCCTCCATCCTTCTGGAATAGGATATGTCTGCTGATCTCCACTGCTCTCTCTGGTTCCCAACGGAGTACGCTCTCAACTCAGCAACAGCATCGTCCGGGTCTTGCATCTGCTCTATCGGGTATCCTTGGACGTCTAGCACAGCATGCCCAGAGTGATGAGATGAAAGGGAGGGAGGGAGCGGGAGGTTGGTCGGAGATCCGACCTCCCTAGAAGGTGGACTGGAGTGATGGTCAGAAGACGGAGAAGAAGCCGTAAGAGTCGACTCGTAGTGAGGGGAATCCATCATCCAGGGATAAAGAAGAAGAAGAAAAGAGAAATGAAGGGAGGTGAGGGAGGGAGATGAGAAAGGATCGAAGAGATCTGGCAATTAAACAAGATGAACAAGCAAACCCCCAATTCACCTACGCACACAGAGCTGAAGACCGAAGGGATCGGTCAATTATCTTGTCAATTTTATTTCTGGTGATCATCCAGTCTATCAGAGCGATTACGTGAGGTCAATAGGTATCCAAATCTTTCTCAACCGACTGTCCCGTACTGAAAGCCGGTAATCAGTCAAGAAAAGATCGGAGGCTCTATCCTAATGTGCGGATCACTCTCTCGCTCATCCAAACCAAACAAGGAGGGGGTTGCTCTCCCCAAGACAGATTTTTAGTGAGGTGTCTTTTAGGTCAAGTATGATTAGCAGTCCCGATTTTATTGTTTTTTTTGTTTTTAATATTTTTCAATAAAAAGAAACGCCTAACGAATTTTTCGGTTCTCCTGGTTATTTAGTCCAAAACAGGGGGGAGAAGTCGAAAAAGCCGATGCACGATAAATCAATGATGCATGCTAAGTCAGAAATGCGTACCTTGCCTCCAGCACTCTACATGCAAGTGATCCGTGCAGAGTTTAAAGACAGGAAAGTAAACTACCTAAATGATGCAACGGGAAAAACCGAGTCCTAGACGAGCAATTTCTATCGCAGAACCGTCTAACCGGTCATCAACCTCCAAGCCAAAGGGTCCGGTCTTGGCCCACCCCTCCTCTGCCCGACAAATCGGGGGTAGGAGAAAGCGCTTTACAGGGTGAGCTGCGGCACGTAGGCTACGAAGGAGATGAGTCGATTATTTTTATTAATGATTTTTAGTAGGTCCAATTAACGCACTATAGGAGCAGGCAATCAATTAGGTGTGGGGACCCTACTAATTACGGCTCAAGCAAGAGAAATTCCTAAGTCTAGGGGCTCGATCAAAAACCGCATAAACACCGGAAAAGGCAGTAAGAAAAAGAAAACCGCGTCAAAAACCGCGAAAAACTCCTAAGGGTCCCCCGAGCACACCGGTGCTCGGCGAAACAGACCCGCTAAGTCAAAAATCCACAAATGTCCAGTCTGAGTGTCCCTGTATTATTACAATAATAATAATGAAAATAAAACCTAATCTAACCTCACCCACTCCACTCTCTCTCTCTCTCTCTCTCGCTCTCTCCTGCGGCTTCGTAGAGAAGGAAGCCGCCTCCGAGTCTCGCGGTTGCGTCGGCTTCTCGAGATCAGCCGCCTCCGCGGTCCTCAGGCCCTCGCAAGAAAAAGAGATGAGTGGTCAGACTAAGATAATCAAATAAAATAAAAAGAAAATAAATGAAACTGAAAATGAGGGTATATATGCAAAAATTCAAAATAAAATAAACACTCAAAATAATAAAAACAAAAATAAAAGAAAAAGAAAACAAAATAAAACAAAAATGAAATATAAACAAAAGCCGCGAAAAAGCCGCGAGCTCTGAAAGAGCCGCGAAAAGCTACGAAGACAAAAACGAAAATAAAATAAAAACTACTAAGCCGTGCTCCCCGGCAACGGCGCCATTCTGATGAAGCGCAGAATTTCGATCACTCGAATAAAGGTACTAATCGGTCGTTGTGACCCAAGCAATCAAATGCACTTAATCAAGAAAAATGAACCACTCAGAATAGATAAAATCGATCAAAACACAAAATAGCGGTCCTGCAATTGGATTAACCTGGTATAGCGACCAGGGTCGAACTCAAGGAGCACGGATTGGCCTCTCGGCCTACAAAGTAGTAAAAAGAAATAAAATAAAGGAAGAAAATATTTTTAGTGGTTTTTAATTTATTTTATATTTTTTTGGATTTTTAATGTATAAAGAAAATAAGAAAAACAAACAAAAGCACACTTCAATAATTTATTTAAAGCACTAAAAATCAACTAAAAATTCAAACAAAAATATTTTTATGTCTTTTATAATTTTTAGTGTTTTTGGTGAATTTTTGAGAATTTTCTGATGTTTATTTAATTTTTTAAAAATTAAAAAGTGACAGAAATGAATGGTACTGTCCAGCCGAGCCAAAAAGCCCTAGATAAAATATCTAAGAGCCTCAAAATGGCCGGGAGGTAATTTTCCTATGAAGAGGATAAAATGAGGAAACTTTAGGTACCAATTTTAATGTTTTTGGGTTTTTAATCTATTTACTAGAATTTTTATAAGTTTTTGAGTGTTTTTCAATTTTTAGGTGTTTTAGATAATAAAAAATAGCCAAAATTGGCTAGAAAATCAAACTGAGCAAGACAAACAGTAGCTAATTTTTGTGGAATTTTTAAGTGAGTTTTAATATTTTTTATGATTTTTCAAGTTAGACAGTAGCAAAAATGAAGGTTTTTGATTTTCTTAAAATATCAAACGAAATCAAAAATGTCCTCAAAAATCCACAAAAATTTTACACCATGGCAGGAGCCATGTATCCAATTTTCGTTGGATTTGGAGGTGATTTGCTATTTTATTCAAAAATAAAGAAGGGGCATTGTGCATAGGGACCAAAGTGCAAATACCAAAAGTTCTGGGTCCCTAGAATAACAACCCTAGAAAGTATAGGTATAGGAGTGCAAATTACCCCCCAGGCCACGCACGATACGCGTGACTCAGGCCTGGAGGGACCAAATTGCAATTCCTATTTATTAAAATACCAAGCGTAACAGGGCGGAAAGGCAGGGTCAAAAATGCAAATACACCAAATAACCACGTGTCGATGCACGTGTCCACAACTGGCAGGGGTATAAATGCAATTCAAATAAACATAGAGGTCCACAGTGCAATTTTTACAAAAATAAAAGAACTACACTAAATATTTACAGGATTAAAAACTGAATGCATAAAGTGAAGGGGCCTAAGGACAATTTACCCCTTTTATTTACGTCGACGACCGGATGTGTGACGCGTGGCAGATCCAACGATCGAGACAACTGGCGCCTTTGACCTTGAATGCGTCGTCCTGATCGAACGTCTGAGGGCGCTCCACGTGGAGATCGGACGGCTTCGGTGCTCTGGAGGCTAAACCCTCGAGTAACCAACGGCTGAGATCGATCCTCCGAAGATCGGGCGGTGGCTGCAGCTCCACGAACGGACGGACATGATGCAATCTGGAGCGACGAGGTCGATCTGACGGCGAACGAAGATCCTGGAAGAACTGGACGCCGGCGACTTTCGCCGGCCCTCTGTGCGCACGGTGATCCTCGTCTGCCGCTCCTGAGGTGCGGGAAAGCTTCGCCGTGAAGCTCCGCACCTGATGTGATGCTCCGATGGAGGCGAGGAGCTCCGGAGAGCTCCGACGGCGTGAAAGAACTGGAGCCCCTGTGCTCTGAAGTTTCGACCTCCAGATGAGGTCGATTGGCCGAGATACCTGCATAGGAAAGAAGCTGGGTCGAGGGCAAACTGCCTCGACCCGTCAGAGCGGGCGGAAGGTGGACGATGCGTCGATATGGAGGGTCTCCGGCGAGCGACGGAGGTGAAGACCCAAGATCCTGCTCCGAGATGAGACAGGGGGAATGGCTGGGTGGAGAAGGTGGAGAGGAGTCAGGCGAAGGTGGTTGAGTGGTCGGATGGTAAAGTGAGTGGACGGAGACGGCAGGGGGAGGTGGCGGAGCTAAGCTACTGAAGTTGGAAAAACTCGAAACTAAGCTATTCCACGGCCTAAGGGAGCCACCTGATGGATGCTGTCAACTAGGCTGGAGCTCAAGAAGCTCCCGGTCATTGCCTGCAAGGGGCCGTCGACTCCCCGAGGCTGGGCGCGCTCGCGGCGGCGCACAACGGAGTTAACCACCGGATCAGTGGATTCCTTGGAACGCGGGCCTCGCTTCCACTCCAAAACACACAGCTGTCACTCGGGTGCTCTGGAGGAGCTCCTTGGCGGCGAGCAGGAGTCCAAAGATGAAAGAATTAGGTCGTCGGAGACGACAATATATATGGTGCTGGATCCGAGAAGATGATGGTCGGGCAAGTAGCGCGGAGCTCGGATCCTCCAAACCCACCCCGGGCGAGGGTCCTGGATATGCAGTGATCAATCGGAGCCCAGGGTTTGGGTCAATGGCGGTCGGGTCAGGCGGGTAGAATTTGGAGAAGACGGGTCGGTCGCCAGATCCGCAAAAGGGAAGGGTCCGCGGGGGAAGTTGACCGGGGTCAACAAACCCCCGTGGACCAATCAGGAGCCGCCAAGCATTGATTATTTATTTATTTATTTTGAGCTAGAAAATGCTCGAATTAACAAAAACTTAAAACATGAAAAATATTTATTTTATTTTTCTCTATTTTTTTGTGATTTTTAATTAATTTTTCGAAATAAAAATAGAGTACTTACACTATATAGCTATATATAGGTATTTGTACACTATAGGGTTTTTGATTTTGATTTTTAAATTATTATTTTTATACACTTTTATTCCCATTTTATATTTTGTTTATTTTCATTATAAAATAAGGAATAAAAAGAGTATTTTTATTTTATTTTTATTATTTATTTACATAGGTAAAATAAATACATATATACATCTATATACATGGTATATGTACAATGTATTTTTGTATTTTTAATTTTGCTATTTTTATTTTGCTTTTGTGTTAATTGTTTTTATTTTATTTATTTACAATATATAACATAGAATATTTACAAAAAGTTTGGAAATTAATTTTATTTATTTACAAGGTTAAATAAATACATAGAAGTGGTTTATGTACATGGTGAAGGTGGTATTTTAATTGTTTTTGATTTTTAACTTTTTTCTTTTGTTTTTATATTTATAAATATATACAAGTATTTACAAGCATATTTTTGGTGAGGAAAATTGAAGGATATGGAGAAATCCTCAAGCGCATCACGGAAGCGTGATCGTCGTATCAGATACGACGAAGAACGACTAGTCGCACTAGTTGTTCGGTGCAGCGGAATTTAAAAAATTTATTCGATGAAACCACATGATCCAAGAACCATTCTCGGATCGTTTCATCTAAAACCACAACAAGTATAATGCAATACCTCTTGAAGCGTGGTTGATCGAGTCTCTAAGAGAAGAGACCTCCTGTCTCAAGTCCGATCGTCGGAGAGATCGCTTGCGAGCGCGGGGATGAACCGCGGTGTCCTCGCAATCCAAGATGTTGATCCAAGCGCGGTTGCTCCTGATCTCGACACACGAGATCGCACGTCTCCTTCGCGAGTGCAGCACTCCAAGTAGACGAAGAACCGCAGAGCGTCGAGGCGGCGGCACGAGGGCGCGGGCGACGACGGTTCTCTCCACCAAGGTGGACGGCCACCAAGAAGCAAGGGAGAGAGGGGGCGTCGAGTATGAGAAAGAGAGAGAGAGAGTTTTGCTACAATAGCATGTGTAAAGAGAGAGCCAAGTATGCCTCTCTATTTATAGGGTTTTGGGATCCATGGATCTCAATCCATGTGCCTCAAAAAATCAATGGTTGAGATTGATTTATGATAATCCAATGGTCAAGATTGTTGTTGGTAAAAGCCAACAACTTATGATTTAATTTTGATTAAATATATTTGATAAATCAAATATACATTAATACCAAATCAAACCAATCAAATAAGGAGTGAGATAACAATTAGGAGCCTCCTTCCCATTAGGGAGAGGGGGACGGCCACCAAGTCCTAAAGGGAATTGGTGCCGCCCCCCCTCTTCCTTATGGGGAGGGCAATCCCATGGATTACATGGGATTGCATATCTCCTAATTTATCTCTCTACTTATTTTCCAACAATTTTCACCAAAAATAATTCTCAATTAATTTTGGGAATATTGCAATCTTGACATTGAAATATTGTGAATCACATTCACAACCCAAAACAAAATGTAATTTATATTTTCAATTAATTAGACAATGTGTATCCAATACACATTAATAATTAATCTACTAATATAAATTATATATAACTCTCTCTAGTATACTATAAATCACATTTATAATATATTATGAATAATTGGATATTACTATCCACATTATTCATATCCATAATAATTAAATCACATTTAATTATATTGGATAATATCTCATACATCATGATAATTAAATCACATTTAATTATCAACTTCTCTTTGCTTAGATCTCATGGAATTGTTCTTAAACCATTTAAGAACAATGTTATTTCTCCTCAGATACTTGGAGATAAGGACAGGGCGATTGTATTGTTCCACGTATAGTGACTTGGATATTGAGATCACATCTCAAATCCAGATCCCATGGACCTCTCATAGATGCTTGATTAAATCAAGACCGTAAACCTAATCTTCTCATTGCATCTGAATCTCATTCAGATCAATGTCCAGCTCATGGACTAAGATTAGGTCACTTCTCTCATGAGAGGAGTCACTAAAATCCAGACCTGTTTCATCACTCCCTCGGAATGGAAGCGTCATGGTTATACAATCGTTTATGATCAAATCACCCTTCAGGTATTCCTAATACCTGCACATCCTGCATACTGGAAGACTCATGATCATCATGAAGATAAAGATCACTTTTACACTGTCATCTTCATGGTCTGATCATTAAGTTTCTCAATCTTGGTCCTTGGGATATGGTACAGATCATATGCTTTCACAAAGCATATATCTTACCTTCAAATTCATATCATGCTTCTAAAGCATGATGACCATGCATGGAATTTGGTCAATCCCAATACCTCATGAGTGAGCTCATGTCTCCCGGTTCGTAAGTGAACCTGTATGATCCCTTTGAGAGATCATATTACTCATATGCCCTTACATGCACACCAGCTCGCCGGTGTATAGACCTTGATTAGGTCATCAACCTATTGGTCTGCCAAATGTACATGCTCAGACATATAGTAATATATCTGTCTCTGGTCAGAGGATGTCTGCCTGTGATGTGACAGTATTCATCATAGGTCTTTGGTTATCTCGATCTCGTTAAGTCAACTCATTGACTCAACTAATCTGATACCTCCGAATCAATATTCCTATGCAGAGGACCTGCATCAAGAGGTCGATCAGATATCAGTCTAATGAGATGGGATTGCCATCTCCCACTCAGACTGGAGATCACTACTTGTTAATCATTTGATGATGCTTGATGAGTCCTCTATCTAACTCCTTAGATATTCATCCAAGCATCAGCCTCTATGATTCAATCATTGAATCAACAGCTGTATGATTATCAAGTTGGCCATGGTACATAACCCTTATTGTACAGAGGGACCTTATAGTGCATTCATTCAATCAATATCAGAAAGGGAGTGAAACAAAATCAATAACTTTTATTGATGAATCATTTATTACAATAACATTTATTGTAGGAATGGTTCGCCTCGGGCTCACATTGCTAACAATCTCCCACTAGCCCTCAGAACCATTCAGGAACAATCCTTAAACCCATACTCATTACATGCTGGTCAAAAACCTTCTGTGTCAGAGGTTTGGTAAGAGGATCAGCAACGTTGTCGGCGGAGGCCACCTTGGTGATGATGATGTCACCACGCTTTTGAATCTCCCGAATGATGTGGTATTTCCTTTCTACGTGCTTGCTCTTCTGATGCCATCTGGGTTCCTTCGCCTGGGCAATGGCTCCCGTGTTATCACAGAGTAGCGGGATGGGAGTATCAGAGGAAACTACGCCAAGCTCCTGCACGAACTTGCGCAACCACACCGCCTCCTTTGCAGCATCCGATGCGGCAATGTATTCGGCTTCTGTTGTTGAATCTACCGTAGTGTCCTGCTTCTTGCTTCTCCAGCTCACAGCACCACCGTTCAACAGGAACACAAACCCTGATGTCGACTTTCGATCATCAATATCTGATTGGAAGTCAGAATCTGTATATCCCAAGACTTGGAGATCACCATCTCCATAGACCAAGATGTAATCTTGCGTCCGTCTAAGATATTTGAATATGTTCTTTACTGCATTCCAGTGTTGTTCTCCATAGCAGGATTGGTAACGGCTTACCACTCCCACTGCATGGCAGATATCTGGCCTAGTACACATCATGGCATACATTAAGCTTCCTATGGCCGATGCATAAGGACATCCAGCCATGGCCTTCTTTTCCTCAACAGTTTGAGGAGCCATTCCTTTAGACAGGTGGATACCATGTCTTAAGGGTAGGAATCCTTTCTTTGAACTATCCATACGGAATCTTTCAAGAATCTTCTTAATGTATCCTTGTTGTGACAATCCCAATATCCTCTTCTCTCGATTTCTGAACAGTTTCAGACCCAAGATGTAAGAGGCTTCTCCAAGATCATTCATCTCAAAGGTATTGGACAGCCAAATCTTTACACTGGTCATCATCCCTGTATCATTCCCAATGATAAGGATGTCATCTACATAAAGCACGATGAACACAATGGCGCTCCCACTAAGCTTCTTGTACACACAAGGTTCATCAGGATTCTGCACAAAATCATAACTCTTTATGGTTTCGTCAAATCTGATGTTCCAACTACGAGAAGCTTGTTTGAGCCCATAGATGGATTTCTTCAGCTTGCATACTTTGCCATCCTCAGTTATGAAGCCCTGGGGCTGCTCCATGTAGATATCCTCCTCGAGGTATCCATTGAGGAAAGCCGTCTTGACGTCCATCTGCCAGATGTCGTAGTCAAGATATGCAGCTATAGCTAGCAGTGCCCTGATGGATTTAAGCATAGCCACAGGAGAGAACGTCTCATCGTAGTCGATGCCTTCCCTCTGTGTGTAGCCCTTGGCTACGAGCCGTGCCTTGAAAGTCTCTACTTTCCCATCAGGTCCCCTTTTTCTCTTGAAGATCCATTTGCACCCGATGGGTTTTACCCCCTTAGGTGGATCCTCTAGGGTCCATACACCATTCTTATGCATGGAGTCAATCTCTGACTTCATTGCTAGCATCCATCTATCCATGTCATGATCCGCGAGTGCTTCATCAAATGAAGTAGGATCACTGTCAGTTTCACTTGACACATGGAATCCATACCTTTCAGGTGGTGCAACCACCCTCGAACTCCTTCGAAGAGGTATGGGTGTTTCATCTTTATTTATCTCTTCAGTTTCTGGTTCAGGAAGCTCAGAGTCCTCAGGGGACTCAATGAGTTCCTCTACTTCACTTTTGTCTTGACCTTTAAGGAAATCATCCTCCAGAAATTTCACATCTCTAGAGACAAAAACCTTTTGGGTCTCAGGGTCATAAAGTTGATATCCAATACCATCTTTAACATACCCAATGAAGTAGCACTCACGAGAGCGAGATTCTAGCTTACTTGCATCCACATTCTTTGCATGGACCAAGCAACCCCAAACCCTCAAGTGATTAACACTAGGTTTGGTTCCATACCAGAGCTCATGAGGAGTCTTAGGTACAGATTTGCTAGGAATCTTATTTAGGATATATATTGCAGTCTCTACTGCATATCCCCAGAAACTAAGTGGTAAATGTGCTTTACTCATCATTGAACGAACCATATCCATGATGGTTCTGTTGCGTCTTTCAGCAACACCATTAAGTTGGGGAGTTCCAGGAGGAGTGAGATTGGAAATAATTCCATTCTCCTTAAGGTATTCCTTAAATTCATCTGATAGGTACTCGCCACCTCGATCAGATCGAATTCGTTTAATCTTCCTAATGGTTTGGTTCTCAACCAAAGCCTTGAATTCTTTGAACTTTTCAAAGGTTTCAGACTTATGACGTAATAGGAAGATAAACCCGTATCGCGAATGGTCATCAATAAACGTCAAATAATATCGATATCCATTTCGAGTCGCGGTACTGAAGGGACCGCATACATCAGTATGTATTAGGTCAATAATACCTTCACATCTTGTAACCTTGTAACGGAAAGGCATCCTGGTCATTTTACCTCGAATACAATGTTCACAGGTAGGTAAAGGCTGAACCTGTAGAAAGTCCAAAGGTCCATCCTTTATCAATCTATTGATCCTATCAACAGATAAATGACCAAGCCTTTGATGCCAAATCATGTTTGAATGATTTATATTACTCCTGGATCTTTTAGGGTTTTTATTAGTGGTTGTAATATTCATGACATGCTCATTAATGCACAATTCATAGAGCCCTCCAGAAGTCAAAATACCCTCTGCAATATATTTATCATAATGATTTATGACTAATTTATTACAAAATAGGAATGAATATCCACTTCTAACTAGCTTAGATACAGATATCAAATTCCTTCTGACTTCAGGTACATAAAGACACTCTTTAAGTACTAGGACTCTTCCACTAGATAATGATAGTCTGCAGGTCCCGACGGCGACTGCTGCAACACTTGCATCAGATCCCATCTGGATGACTATCTCCCCTTCCTCAAGCTGTCTAGTTTCCTGAAACAAATGCAACAAATTGCATACATGAACAGAAGCACCAGAATCAACTACCCAACTTCCTTCTCGTCCAACGAGAAAGCTGGTTTCAATGATAAGAGTAGATTTCATACCTGCAGGGGCTTTACCTTTGTCGACCGACTTCAGGTAATCTGGGCAATTACGCTTCCAGTGCCCCGGCTTCTTGCAGTGGTGACAGACGTCGGTCTTCTTCGACGCCATTAAAGTGGATGCATTGGAAGATGAGGCAACACCTTGTCCCTTCTTCTTTCTCTTCTGGGCCGGGCCCTTCCGAGAACCTTGCTTCCGACCGCGCTTCCCTTTGACCTGTGCAACCATTGCAGTGCCAGAGGGACCATCTTTCTTCATTACGTCTTCTGCAGACTTTAATGCAGCAAGAAGCCCAGCATTTGTCAGTTCCAGCTTATTCATGTGGAATGACACTACAAAGTTATTGAAAGATTTGGGCAATGACAGCAGAATGAAATCAGATTGCATGTCTGCATCCATCGTCGCCCCTAGAGTTTCAAGTTCTGACAAGTACCCAAACATTTTGAGCACATGATCGCGGACCGAGGTCCCTTCCTGCATCTTACAGCGAAGAAGATCTTTCATAACATTGTACCGCTGGGTGCGGTTAATGTCACCAAACATATCCTTCAGATTCTGCATTATATCCTGGCAAGTGCTCATCTCCACATGTTGCTTCTGAAGAACATTGGAGAGAGAACCCAAGATATAACATCTAGCCAAGACATGATCTTCATCATACTTGTCATTATATGCTTTTTCTTCCTTAGATTTAGGGTTTTCAAGTTTGTTATCATGGAGCACATAACTGATGCGCTCCGCTGAAAGCACAAGCTCCAAATTACGGATCCAATCCGAGTAATTTGGTCCGGTCAGTTGGTTGACCTCCAGAAGCCTATTCAGTGGGTTCATGGCCTTCATTTTCTGAAATTGAGAATGCACTATATTAGAACATATAATCATATATCCAATTTAATTTTATTTGATTAAGGCATTTTAAATCAAATTAGTCTTGCTATGTCAACTATGAAAGTTTATTCCCTTATTCACTTTCAAAGTAGGAGATATACTTACCAATATATCTCAAGCAAGAACTGGGATCTCCTCTTTATCATTGTCATATCCCAATAATATGAGAACCTATGACTCTGATAAAGAGAAGCGGGAACACATTCCGCCTTGCAAGTCCAACTTGCATTTCCCAATTCGGTCTTTAATACCCGAGCCCACCACCCCTAAGGTGATGTTGACTCGTCATTAATTGAACCAACCGTCAACAGGAATACAACTCGCTATGCGCAATCCAATATCGCCCCAATAATATGAGGACCCGATATTGGGGTCACTACGCATACGTCCTTACTCTTTCGAGAAGCGACGAGCCCGATCCAAACGGATCATATGTGGGAGCTGTCACTTCGGACAGGCGTCTCCCACATATAATATTTGGCGACGAAACCCTTCGCCTTGACGGGAGACCATGGATGTCACTTATGTGATCCTCCATCTCTTATTCAAATTTAATTAATTTCTATGAATCTCATTCATATAATTAATTCTTCCAAGGGAATTATTAACTCTAATCATATTAGAGTATTTTCAATTGGATATAATTAACTTAATCATATTAAATTAATTATCAATCCAATTTAATCAATCAAACTTAATTTTATGCTTGAATATACATATATGATATTATTCTCAAAGTACGTATTAATTCGAATTTTAATAATTAGAAAAAAATACATCATAATCCCTCGGACATTATCCCGGCCCTACCCGCTGTCATGGCCAGTACCGACGGGAGTGGGGCGGACCACATACGTTGCAACCCGCTGACCCAGCGATCCCCGACTAGACACCATATCCACCTCGGGAAAGGATAATGCCAAATTGATTATTTTGTACTTGAGATGATCATCGGTTTTTCAACCGAAATTATACCATATAGTAATCAAAACAATTTTGATTTTAAGGAAATTTGCTAGGCAAATTCCCAAGTCCTATTCAAGCAAGAAGTTTGATGATTGTAGTTCCAATTAAGGTTTAGATCAAATCTAATCATTTAATTGGTTGGGGCCAAGTCAATTAGGCAAATAATCATGTTTCAATATTTCACAAATATTTTTCAAGATTATCTCACGAAATTAACAATTAATTTCTCTAATTGACAATCACTTGGTTCTAGATTAGGAAGGCAATTTCAGCAGTGACCCCTACTTACTAAAATTGACATATCTCAATCATATTAAATCCAAATTAAGCAAAGTCAATTTCTAAGGTTTGCTAATTTGATTTAGGACAGAATCTAAGTGATGTTTCACGCATTTCGAGGCAAGTCTAAACAGTAATTAACATTTTAATCACGTTCAGATTCACAGTTCTCGCAACAGTGCATACATGTCCATTAAAACGACCATATCTCGAGCATACGAATTCCGATTTACGCAAACTCAGATCCTATGGTTTCCTTATTTAATGGGGAACATAATCCAATTAAAAAATTCGTGTTTAAACAATTTAAACAGTGCCGAATTTCTTCACTAAACAGATCTGCGAAATCAAATGCGATGAAAACTTTCGCGACCTAAACGAACCCAAGTCGTCCTTGGTTAACGAATCACTATTCGAAACCATCGACCTAAGGCTCTGATACCACTTGAAGGATATGGAGAAATCCTCAAGCGCATCACGGAAGCGTGATCGTCGTATCGGATACGACGAAGAACGACTAGTCGCACTAGTTGTTCGGTGCAGCGGAATTTAAAAAATTTATTCGATGAAACCACATGATCCAAGAACCATTCTCGGATCGTTTCATCTAAAACCACAACAAGTATAATGCAATACCTCTTGAAGCGTGGTTGATCGAGTCTCTAAGAGAAGAGACCTCTTGTCTCAAGTCCGGTCGTCGGAGAGATCGCTTGCGAGCGCGGGGATGAACCGCGGTGTCCTCGCAATCCAAGATGTTGATCCAAGCGCGGTTGCTCCTGATCTCGACACACGAGATCGCACGTCTCCTTCGCGAGTGCAGCACTCCAAGTAGACGAAGAACCGCAGAGCGTCGAGGCGGCGGCACGAGGGCGCGGGCGACGACGGTTCTCTCCACCAAGGTGGACGGCCACCAAGAAGCAAGGGAGAGAGGGGGCGTCGAGTATGAGAAAGAGAGAGAGAGAGAGTTTTGCTACAATAGCATGTGTAAAGAGAGAGCCAAGTATGCCTCTCTATTTATAGGGTTTTGGGATCCATGGATCTCAATCCATGTGCCTCAAAAAATCAATGGTTGAGATTGATTTATGATAATCCAATGGTCAAGATTGTTGTTGGTAAAAGCCAACAACTTATGATTTAATTTTGATTAAATATATTTGATAAATCAAATATACATTAATACCAAATCAAACCAATCAAATAAGGAGTGAGATAACAATTAGGAGCCTCCTTCCCATTAGGGAGAGGGGGACGGCCACCAAGTCCTAAAGGGAATTGGTGCCGCCCCCCCTCTTCCTTATGGGGAGGGCAATCCCATGGATTACATGGGATTGCATATCTCCTAATTTATCTCTCTACTTATTTTCCAACAATTTTCACCAAAAATAATTCTCAATTAATTTTGGGAATATTGCAATCTTGACATTGAAATATTGTGAATCACATTCACAACCCAAAACAAAATGTAATTTATATTTTCAATTAATTAGACAATGTGTATCCAATACACATTAATAATTAATCTACTAATATAAATTATATATAACTCTCTCTAGTATACTATAAATCACATTTATAATATATTATGAATAATTGGATATTACTATCCACATTATTCATATCCATAATAATTAAATCACATTTAATTATATTGGATAATATCTCATACATCATGATAATTAAATCACATTTAATTATCAACTTCTCTTTGCTTAGATCTCATGGAATTGTTCTTAAACCATTTAAGAACAATGCTATTTCTCCTCAGATACTTGGAGATAAGGACAGGGCGATTGTATTGTTCCACGTATAGTGACTTGGATATTGAGATCACATCTCAAATCCAGATCCCATGGACCTCTCATAGATGCTTGATTAAATCAAGACCGTAAACCTAATCTTCTCATTGCATCTGAATCTCATTCAGATCAATGTCCAGCTCATGGACTAAGATTAGGTCACTTCTCTCATGAGAGGAGTCACTAAAATCCAGACCTGTTTCATCACTCCCTCGGAATGGAAGCGTCATGGTTATACAATCGTTTATGATCAAATCACCCTTCAGGTATTCCTAATACCTGCACATCCTACATACTGGAAGACTCATGATCATCATGAAGATAAAGATCACTTTTACACTGTCATCTTCATGGTCTGATCATTAAGTTTCTCAATCTTGGTCCTTGGGATATGGTACAGATCATATGCTTTCACAAAGCATATATCTTACCTTCAAATTCATATCATGCTTCTAAAACATGATGACCATGCATGGAATTTGGTCAATCCCAATACCTCATGAGTGAGCTCATGTCTCCCGGTTCGTAAGTGAACCTGTATGATCCCTTTGAGAGATCATATTACTCATATGCCCTTACATGCACACCAGCTCGCCGGTGTATAGACCTTGATTAGGTCATCAACCTATTGGTCTGCCAAATGTACATGCTCAGACATATAGTAATATATCTGTCTCTGGTCAGAGGATGTCTGCCTGTGATGTGACAGTATTCATCATAGGTCTTTGGTTATCTCGATCTCGTTAAGTCAACTCATTGACTCAACTAATCTGATACCTCCGAATCAATATTCCTATGCAGAGGACCTGCATCAAGAGGTCGATCAGATATCAGTCTAATGAGATGGGATTGCCATCTCCCACTCAGACTGGAAATCACTACTTGTTAATCATTTGATGATGCTTGATGAGTCCTCTATCTAACTCCTTAGATATTCATCCAAGCATCAGCCTCTATGATTCAATCATTGAATCAACAGCTGTATGATTATCAAGTTGGCCATGGTACATAACCCTTATTGTACAGAGGGACCTTATAGTGCATTCATTCAATCAATATCAGAAAGGGAGTGAAACAAAATCAATAACTTTTATTGATGAATCATTTATTACAATAACATTTATTGTAGGAATGGTTCGCCTCGGGCTCACATTGCTAACAAAAATATCTTTATTTTATTTACATAAATACTTACACATGAGCCCCTATCTCCCTCTACTTTGGCTTTTATGCGGTCAGGCCCATGCTGAGCCCTCCCTTGGGTTAGGTTGCTCAATATTTATTCTAAATATTTCCCTCTTTTTCTTTTTACTCTTTATTCTTTTATTTTTGCACAAAAACATGCTAATTATAGGTTTTTACACAATGCATGCTTTTGGTAATTATTTGTATTTACATATATCTACATGCATTTGCAAAGGTTTTTGTAGCTAAAATATAAGAACAAAGAGTGATGAATGAGTATTCATCAGGCACCAGAAGTAAGTGAAGCCGATCGTAAAGAAAGTGTCACATCCTTCCGCAGATAGTCCTCGGGAAGTTATGTGAACTACACAGTGAATAATCAGAGTACATCTCATCCTTGCAAGGGTCGTCAAGGAGAGAGAATGGCTCAAAGGAGCCAGATCCGTCAGACGGATCCACAGAAAACATAGTCTCGATAGACGGCAGACCGTCTACCAGCAGAAGAGACCAGGGAGCTAAAATGTGTCATAGCCTCTCGCAGATAACCCTCAGAGAGCGCTATGAACCAGGCATGGAATAATCAGAAAAGTGGAGCTCTGCCTTGCGAGGACCGTCACTGAGAGCAGTCTCAGATGAGTCTAGTATATTGGCCTCGTGGACTGACAGGTCAGGTACACAATCACCGGGGGAGGCCAATCGAGCATATCCTCTGACTCGATTTCGGGTCCCGTCAAGATGGCAACCAAAGCAGTGTATGAAACCGCAGTCCTAGAAATTGTCGCATTCTCCTGCAAATAGTCTTCAGGGAGTAATATGAACTAGATCATTGTAGGTCATGGAAATGCTGGCATAAAATCTCAGGTCCTCGAAATAGTGTGAATCCATCAATCCATAGGAGGGCATAAGATGATGTGAGGGAGCAAATAATCAGGTCAACCACAAAACATCCCTCAAGCTACTCCAATCAGCTAAGATGGCACGAAAGATAATCAGGAATCCTCAAAGTGCCATAGGTGGATCAAAGAGTCAGGAGATCAAGGAGGGTTTAATCAGGAAGATGAGAGATCATGCAGGATCCGCACACCTTTATCAGGCAGTCCATATCAGAATAAGCAGTCAATCCTCAAAATCAAGATGGTTGGAACCCCAAGAAAGATAGATCAATCAATACTCATGAAATCATCACCAAATCATCGCATCATATCACATCCTCAATCCGGTATGCGAGATCTAAATTCTCAATAAAGAATCACACCTAATGATCATGGATCATAAAAAATCCTCAATACACTCGCATGCATGTATCCAAGGTCAAATCCACCAAATCAATCTTAGCATCCTCACATCATTGGCCCGACTTACACAAATAATCAGGGTAATCATAAAAGCCTCGATGCAGGCCTCCTCGATGTGTACAACATTCCCGGGTAATCGAAAAATGATACGGGGGACACAAGGAAGGTGGATCAGAAGGGTAACATACTAGAGTGGAGAAGCTGATTGAGCTTACGTGCCAATATCACGGGTGAAAGAAGAGTGATACAGAGGGGACGAGGAGGGCGGGCGAGAATATCGGGATATAGACAAAATTGGGTGTTCCACACAAGGCGGGAACACCGTCAAAATGGTGGTCCGAAGAGCAGGCTCTCCTCGAACCGGAGAAAATGGAGATGGTACAATGGATACAAAGAAGATGGTGAAGAAGAGGGGAACGAAGGACTTGGCGAAGAAATGATTGAGCTCAAGCGCCAATTTCACGACTCAATGCAAATGAAGAGGTATATGTATAAGAGAGGTAGAGAGACTCAAAGATTAAAAATGCATGACTCACACGGACGGGACCTACTACTCTAATAATGAAAGAAAAGAATAATGGACTCCAAGTCACAATCAAGACACAAGGCAAACCCCCAATTCACCTACTCAACACAGTGAAGACCGTCAGGTGACGGTTTATTTATCTTTTCAGTTTTAGAGTTAGGTGAGAATCAAAAAGTTGTACAAACACTTAGGAGGCTTGATGGGATTTAGGCTCTACTCCTTAGTGTGTACGTGAGCAATTTAAAATGCATACAATGAGGGGGTTGCACTCCCCAAGACAAGGAATCCATTACGTTTTAATTTTAGGTCCAATAGAGTTAACAATCCCTATTTTATTTAGGTTATCACTTTTTTTGGGGTATTTTCAATGCACGTGCCTATCGAGGTTCCAATTTCCATTAAGCATCCTAGGTTAGCAAAAACAGAGGGAGAAGGTCGGAAAAGCCATGCAAGTCGGAAATCGATGATGCATGCTAAGTGAGAAGACTTACAGTGCCTCCAGCTCTCTCCATGCGGGATGCATAACAGAATTTGAAACCTAAGCTATATGCAAATGCAAGCTGAAGAAATCGCCCTAGGTTCAGAAATTGCTATTATCGTGAAGCACCACAAGTCGCTCGCCGATCTTTAAGCCAGGAGTCCGATCTAGGCTCACCCCTCCTCCTCTCGACACATCGAGTTCAGGAGAAGCGCTTGGCAGGGTGAGCTCGCGGCGCGTAGGCTCGAAGATGGCGAGGCGACTGTTTAGAGTTTAATCTAGGTCCAAAGCGAACTATAGGTGCATGCAAATATATTACGGTGTTTGGACCTAACTCTACGAGCAAGCAATTCCTATGGCTAAGGGCTCATTCACACAAAATAATAAAAATAAAATAAAAACGGAAAAGCATAAAAACCATCGAGGCCCCCAAGGGAACAATCCCTCGAGCACTGGACCTCGGGAATCGGAGTGTACCTGTGAGAGTCCTGTTTTATTACAATCCAAGTGTCACTCTCTCACATAAATATACATATTAAAAATAAAATGCATAAAATGAGACTGCCATCCAAAAATTCTCCTTCATCTGCTATTGATGCTCTCTCCTGTTGGCCGGCATAGAAGGGCCAACTCCGCCTTGCTTGGGTGCATAGGTCCTCCTAGAAGGTCCTCTTTCGCTTGGCAGTCCCTCGCATCAACGACAAAGAAAGAAGACGGGTCAGAGCAGTCAATCAAATAATGTCAATAGAAATAAGAAGCCAAATAAATAAATATATAATGGACATGAGCAAAGAATTAAATAAATGAATTAAAAACCACACAAAATTCATACAAAATCGGTTTCCTCCCCGACAACGGCGCCATTTGATGAAAGGGGTTTTGCCAAGGTCGTGTCTTTCCACATGGCGGATCGATAGTCGCTGAGTTGACCTCAGACAGAATCCCTAATCAGTCAACAATTAACCCACAATAAATGTATGCAATGAATATCCAAAAATGTGGAGTTAAAATTTATTATAACTCTACATGCAAATGTGTATAGGTGTAAGCACAAGTAGAGGTCGAACACTGGGAGGCGAAAGGTCGTATGGTGAAAGTTGTTGTGCAGTTATTCAAGTCCATGATCATGTCCATTTCTTATTGTTTTTGTGGGTTTTTAATTTTTATATTTCTTTTATATTTTTGTTTTTATAATTTTTATTTTGTTTTTTATTTTCATTTTTTATATTTTTAATTATATAATATAATTATATATATATAAAGAGGTATATATATAGAAGAGGAGAGGGAGATGTAAGAATATTGGATATATATTTATACAAATATTCAATATATATACTAGATATAATAATTTTTTGGCTTTTTATGTTTTTCTATTTTTTTTATTTTTCTGGACTTTTACTAATTTTTATGTATTTTTTGTTTTAAAAATGTCCTCAATATGGACCAATTAAATAGGCCGAAACTAATTTGGGTTTTAAAAATAAGAAATAATTCCCAAAATTACCCAAATCAATTTTAATACATTAATAATAATATATAGATAATTATAAAAGAGAAAAATATATTTTTTTTGTATTTTTCTAGGGTTATTCTATTTTTTGTTGGATTTTAGAGCTTTATGATTTTTATATTTTTCTTTTTCTTGTTTTTAGGGTTTTTCATTTTTTGGACTTAATATATATATATATATATAAATATACCATATATAATTTTTTTTGTAATTTTTCAAAAAACATTTACAATTTCTTGTATTTTCTAATTTAAACAGTACAAAAGGGCTCCTTTTTACATTTTTAATAATTACGTTAAATGCAACAAAATGCAGAAGGGACACGTGGCGTGAAGGTACACTACATGAAGCATCTAACCTAATTTTTGTGGATTTTTAGGAGCTACATAGTATTTTTAATAACTAGATAAAAGACATAAAAATTAAACAGCCTGACAGGGGCATTTTTGCAAATAAAATAAATAAAGGGGGCTTTGTGCAAAAATACCAACAGAATAAATATTAATTTTAATTTTTGGAACTATTTTACAATTTACAAAAACGCCAGGGTATACACTGCAAAAATCACGCGCCTCACGTGGGACTGCACGTGAGGCGCGGAAGGATCTAAATGCAATTCCATAAACTTCAGGGGTCCTACTGCAAAGTTTACAATTTATTTATAACGTGACATTTAATTTACAATATTAAAAATTAAATACAACAAAAAGCGGGGGTATAAGTGAAAATTACCCCCAAAGGCGTTGGATCTAACGGTTAAGCTTCGTGACTTATCCACGTGGCGCCTCCACGTGAGCCGATGACGCTTCGCGGATCCACGGTGTGGATTAGATCTCCAGGCGAGATCTGACGGCTGATGCGTGCGTGATCCGACGGCTGATCTTCAATCTGGGCCTCCATCTTCATCCAACGGCGGGGGCGATGGCTGGACGAACAGGAAAGAACGCTCGCCGGGACGAGCTTCTACCGGTGATATCTCGCACCTCCGCCGGTCTTTGCTGCTCCTGAAGGTCCCATGGGCTTCCTGGAAGGTTCCTCTAACTGCTGGAGGTCTTTGATCGGCCAGAGGTACGCTGGAGCGCCACCACGAGCTCGGAGAAGGAATGGGGCTCCAGGTACCTCCGTCGGCATCGATTGCGGCTCCGGGCGCATTTCAAGGCGCCTAACCTGTCCAGAAAGATCATACGGCTCGAGGGCGTCACTCCTCGGCCAAAAGTAGAAGCTATTAGCATAAAACGAGGGGGCGGGGATGCTCCGGCGAAGTGGAGGAGGTGAGCATCGATTCGCAGATCTAGGGAAGATCTGGTTGAACAAAGATGGCCAAGATGTGGAGAACGCGAGAGGGAGTGAAATGGGGGTGAAAAGACGGTCGAAAACAGTCGAGGGCACGGTGGAGAAGTCGCCGGAGCAGAGCTCCGGCGAACTTCGATTTAGCTAACCTACGCTACACGAACGATCTAAATGCTAACTAAAATACAGGAATAAAAATCTATCTAAGAAACATAAATGCGCAACTCTTATACCTGGAGAACTCCAGGGAGCAGGACGAATGCCGGAGCTCCACCGTGGGCGCATCTACAACCATCAGGGGACCTCCAGCTGTCACCTGGATGCGCTCTTGGCCGAAGGCTGGGGCTCTAGGGTTAAGGAAATGGCCAAAATGGCGAAGGAGGGAGATGGGGTTATTTATAAACAAGGTTGGCGCCCTTATTTGATCAGCAAATATCAGAGAATCTAGGCTATGTACAGGAAAATCTAAATGAACGGCGTGAATGTACAATGAACAGGGCATAAATCTCGTGAAGTGATGGTTGTCAATGGAGCAATAGATCAGGCAGGAAAAATGCAAGAATAAGGGGGATTGGACACTTCTGACGGAAGTCAGAGGTGCAGGGGGAGTTGACCGGAGGTCAACATTCCCTGGCCTCTGATTGGTCCATATCAGTCCGAATTTGACTTATTTTTTTAACCTAATAAATGAATTTATTATTTTTTGCTTATAAAATAAAAATTGTTTATTAATTCATGTAGTGTTTATTTATGATTTTTATTTATTTTTTGATGTATTTTATTATGGGTTTATTTTAATAATGTATTTATAAGTGTATTTACATGGATTTTGTGTATTTTATTTTTATTTTGTATATTTTTTATTTTTTTATTTTATTATTTTATAAAATTATGACTTATTTTTGTGAGTGTAAATATATTTTTGTTTAATTTTTATGATTTTATTTACATATTTAAATAAATAGGTGCATATATAAGTAGGTATACTTATAGGTATTTTACCAATATTTTATATACACTTTATTTATTTAATGTATTTTCTTGGTTTTTATTTTATATTTGTATTTTTAATAAATTATAAGTAATATTTACAATATTTTAAAAATATAGATGAATAAAGAATAAAATAATAAAATCCCTTTTTATTTATATACATATAGATAGCATAGGTATTTTGCCTATGTATTATATATATTTATTTTATTTTACAAATCCTTTTTTGTTTTCTTTTAATTTCAATATGTATGTGTAATATATATATTATTTACAAGATTCTAAAATTATCAATTTATAGAAATAATAAATAATGAATAGAATGAATATTTTAATCAGTACTATATACAATGAGGGGCAAAAACCTAACTTTCACAGATGAACTCCAAAAATTATGAAACCAATTTTATTAAATAGTTCTTGGAAAGCTATATACAATCAAAGGTGAGTTTGGTGGATTTTGAGTTTTTATTTGCAAGATATGGGTCTGTGAAGTTGAGATTCTGGCTTTTTATTCTGTGTAGAAAATGTACATTGTGTATCATTTTTGTACAAACTTAATTTGTAATTTTATTCACATTATTCTCTACAACTTTTATGTACAAAATTTCTTTATTTGATGAACAATAATTAAATCCAAAATAGGTGTCAAAAATGCATAAATGAATGAATAAATAAATGGGGTATTTATTATATTATTGGCCCTTATCTCCCCCTACTTTATTCCTTGTCGACCAATTCCATTCTGGACTTGGTCTCGGGGTTCGGGTCATAAAATATTTGCAATATTTTATTCCTTTTTCTTTTCTTATCTTTATTCTATAATTTTGGCATTAAAAACCTTATTTTATGTACATTTAATACAATAAATAATGAATGCTATTATGAACAAATTGATGCTATTTACATGCATTTGCCGGGGTTTTTAAGGCCAAAATGATAGAATAAAGGTGATGAAATGGAGATTCATTAGAGACCGTCAGGTGGAGAAGGCGGGGTTTCAGGCGGGTTCCTCTACCGTGAGGGCAAAGAAAAGGGGCAGAGTGAGGGAAGGTTATGACGGAAGAAGGAGGTGGTTGAGAACCCCCGTGAAGATCGGGGGCTTCCTACAGAGGTGCTTGAATGATCGGGTAGGAGTGAGGGTGATTTGGGGCGATGAAATAATTAAGAGAAAATGAAGGAAGGGGACGGATGGAAACCTGGAGATCGGAGAGGGTCACCGACGGGCAGAGTTGGCTTGGGCTAAGCTTTCTTGAAACTCGGGTCATCGCACATGCTGGTCAGCCAATCGAGCGAGCTCGAGCATCTGCAAGAGTGGCGGAGCGTACATGGCAGGTGCCATGGATCACATCGGGGGTATAGGGACTGTCTTTGCCTCGACAGCCGCCCTCCATTGTCACCGGAGGGCGGAGTAAACTGAGCCTCAACCCCTTGGATGGTGGATGATAAGTGGAGGTGGCGGTGTCTATCGATTTATAAGAGGAGGTGGCGTTTTCAGGTGATGATGGTGAGGTTTTGCAACGTCTATAGTGATGGCGTAGAGTGATGGAGGGAGTTGTTGGTCGTAATGCGAGGAAGGCAGAGTAAAGGGTTACGTGGAGGGGCCATTAGGTTGTGCAGAGATGATCGTAGGAGATGGGCAAAATAGGAAGGGGGTGAAGTGGTGGCGAGGTGTAACGGATGGGTGCTAGGCACGTGGGAGGATGAAGACGAATCGAGGACCGTAGGATCTCGTGATCCAAAGATCGTGATTAGCGTACGAGCGGAGGGCCTGGATCAGATCTGAGTATTTGATCCAGCGGTGAGGGTAGAGGCAGGAGCAGGCGGTCTAGATGGGACTTGGAGGATCACATCCAACAACAGAGGATGGAACCAGTGTCGTGGTTGGAGCTTGGTTGTTGGATGGCAATTATCTAACAGTAAGGGGGCGGTGGAGGCGAATGGTTGAGATGGAATCGATGAAGGGAGATCGAAGGGTGGAGAGTAAGGCAAGGGCAAACGGCTAGGATGAGATATGGGGATCTCATCCAATGGTAGGGGTATAATGGGAGACGTGGACGAAGAAGAGCCACTAGATGAGGACTCATCTGGCGGAGGAGATGCAGGCGCGAGGGTGCGGTTTAGATAAGATCAGAGGACTGATTCGACGGTGGAGAGGGGAAGGGCGATGGGTGGCTGACACTGAAGTGGGGAGAAGGTGATCAGATGGTGAGGAAGGGTGGCGGGTGGCGTGAAGAGGAGCGGGCCACATGGGTGTCCCAGAGGGCGCCACGTGACCGCTCTGGAAAATTCAATAAATACAAAAATAAAAAATCGAAAAGAAATAAAAGGAGACTGAAATAGAAAACAAGTTAAAACATAACAGTTGTAGAACTCGATGAGATCTACAAGTTTCATGGTTAGCAAAAAGTCAAAGGAGGTCATTTGTACAAAGGAGTTTTTTAAAAGATAAAAATACTGCCTTTTTGTAGTTTTGATATTTTTTGTATTTTTGATTTCTTTTAAAAGCCAAAATAATTATAAACAATATTATCCTTTTAGGGATTTTTAAAAAGATAGAAAATAAAGAAGAAATATTAGTAATTAAATACAAAATAGAGTTAGCTATTTAGAGTAATTTATAGGTTAATTATACACAGAATATACACAATATAATACAAGTTAATATTAATAAATTATTAGTGATCTTTACTGAATTATTTAAGCTTGGGGAATAATATATGGTTTTTAAAATGATTAATTCGAGATTCATCATACCCCTTTACTTAAACTATGCTCGTCCTCGAGCATCTAAAGAATGAAGGAGTCAGATTAATTCCTGATAGTGCATGTGAAAATTTCAAGGCTCAATTCATCAAAGACCCTCAATTTAAGTGATCCTAAAATTCTGGGCTCAACCATGCTCTAGTGAAAAGGAGTCCACTTCTCTAGTTATCAGACTCTCTATTGTACATAAAATATAAGGATATGACTTTTACTGTACTTCATTCATGAGAGTCGAGTCGAGACATCACCCAAAGTTCCAGTCCAGGATACTCTCCTCTAGACCTAATCCTCAACACTAGGGAATAAAATGGTTCTTGCTTTAGTCAACCGTCTCATTAGTTTGTCAGACTTGAAAGTTTAGATGGACGACCGGATGTGTGTCAATTTTTCTCTCCCTCACATTGGAACAAGGGGCCTCTCGAGTGCCTTATTACTCAACATTTGTATATTTTTATTTTTGTTGATCAATGTCTCCGTCAAGAGAATTTGGAGTAATCTACACTTTATTTTCTAGGAGTACACCAGGGTGTGTCTCTTTTGAGTATCTAAGATACCTTCAACACCCAGACTTGTATCACTATACGATGCAGAGCCCTTTTATGATGCAAGCCCGACTCCTTGGTCTTAGTAGCATTTGGTCCAAGTGGACACTTTGAAAATGGTTGGGAGCTCTCACCTTTGATGGAAGCTCTTTTGAATTTGACTTATAATGATATAGCTTTTCTTTGAACATTTCTTTCTTCTTTTCTTTTTGGCTAGCTCCATTGCTTTTATGAAGAGTTGGTGCACACTGATCAACAATTAATTATGTTTCATCACACCCTGACACATAGGTAGATATCAAGAGATAACATGCAAACTTGTTCACATACTGGCTAGAGTTTTGTTGACACTCAGGTTTCTTGAAGCCTTCATTAAATTTATCCCATCCTCGAGTATAATTAGATAGGGTCTAGACTCAAATCACCACGCCTAGTTCCTCAAGTGATAACTCAACTCATCTCGTCAATCATGTAGCTATGAATGTGTTGTGCTAATCATATTCTTTAGAAGGTAGAGATGAAGAGTGCAATATAGCGCTTAGATCTTTCAAACAAGGGAAGTGTGGATTATTAAGTTCAAAACCCTAATGACTAAGGCTGGTTAACTCACTCTCGAGATCTCAGAAATCCACTGTCCTCAAATCCTCAAGCCTTTGAGTGCAAGTGAATGTGTTAGGAATACACCAACTCCAAAGTTAGTGATTTTTTTGTGATGTTTATCTTTTGTGAATTTTATGAATTTTATTTTTTCAAAACATATTTTTTATTTCTTCAAAGAGATAGTGACTGGCCTAAGCTCATATGAATAGTTGCATCTACTTTCACCCAGTATGGGTGTAAGTACGGACCGTTAGACGGACCCGTGTTACTTGAGGACAAAGCCATAAACAGTGTCCTCTTGATGAATATGTGATTCATCAATCTAAAAGTTGAAAATAAAGATTTATTCCCTAGTAATTAGCTGCATATTTCCAGTTATATTGCATAATTAACATTCATGCATGCATAAATAATATCTTCATTTTAGCATTCATATTTGCATTAAATAAGAAGTCCAATTCACTTGTAAAAATCACTTGTATATTCACCATAATACCCTATTTGTATATATTTTATACTAACTCCCAAATCCAATAAAACCAGCTCTATAATGTATGTATTACTAACACTAATTATAGAAAAATATCAAAAAAATACTAACATGTAAAATTGACCAGTAAAACCCAAATCCAAGTTTGAAATTAGGAGTCTTAAAATGCACATATCTCTCTCATACAGTGTTCGATTTAGGTCTACTCACTTTTAAAGTAATATACATTCAAAGACCTTCAAAATGAGACCAATTTCATTAAAATCGGAGATCATATGTGAAACTTGGGTTTTGGGCCCCTGTTGTAAATTGTACATATTGATCAAAATACCCTTTATTTTATCCCTTTATTTTCTCAATTATTAAAAATACAAACAAATTAGATTAAGTTGTAAATAGTTCTTTCATATTTTTTCTCTAACATTATTTTGATCTTTCTCGAATTCAAAATGACAAAAAAAATTTACAAAAGATAAAATGCAGTATTTTATATCTATAAGGTACCGCCCAAAAATACACTTTGTACATATGACTTCTTTTAGTTTTCGGCCCTTCATAAAGTTGTAGATCTCGTCGAGACGAGCAACTTTTGTGTTGACTACTTTTTGATTTGAATCCTTTGTTATTTCTTTTTTATTTCTTTACATTTAATTTTTGATTTTTTAGGTACCACACGTGGCTGCTCCTGGAGCCGCCACGTGTCACCCTATTTTTTATTATTTATTTCGTATTTTATTTTATTACTTTATTTTATTTATTTATTTATTTATTTACTTTTTTTCTTTATTTTTTAGTAGCCTACTTATTTTTTATTTTTTTATTTTATTTTCCTTTTACCTCATCTCTCTTTACTTTCCCTTCACTCCAAGCCATCAACTCCCCACTCCTGCACTTTCTCCATCTCTTTTCCAAATTCCTCCTCCTCTTTATATTCACATCTCCCCCTTCTTTCATCTTCATTCGCCATTTCGTCTTTCAACGAAAAAGAGAGCGAGCTTGGAGTGTTTCCGTCGATGACAGAGACCTAGCATCCTCCTTGAGCAACGACCTCTCCATGGCGAGATCTGAGATGGTATCTACCACTTTGTGCCATCCCTCGCAGGAAGCTGCTCAAGCTTCAAAAGCCGCCGTCTCCTTGAAGCGACGATCATCAGAGTCGAAGTTTATCTCCTCCTCCACAGACGACAACATCCACCCATCACAGGTAAATCTCTCTACATTCACTTCTTAAAATTATTTTATTTAACATCTATTGTTTGTCTTGTGCATCTTCATTACATTTTCACCATCATCTTATTCAAACATCCATAATCACCACAACATCCACACCTCATAATCATATTTTTTTACATCATTATCATCCTCATACATCACACCACATATTCATTCATTCATATTTTTTCCTGTTTACAAAAAGAATTTGCAAAAAAAATTACAAAGGAAAAAATAAAAAAACATGCAGCTCCTGTCTGTGGCTGCACGACCACACCCTCCTCCTCCACGGTTGCGCGCCCTCCTCCCGCTGCAGCGCTAGCCCCAGTGGCCGCTTCCACCGCCAACCTTCTGTGACCACCGCTCCACGTCCTCCTGGCCACGCGCCCTTTGCCCTCGACCTGCGGCCGTCATCCAGGCCGCCTTCCCGCATGCCCATCTCCTGAACCTTGCCCTCCAATTGCGCCACCCCAACCCGCCGCCCTACGTGCCCCACCAGCGGCGGCAAGCCACCGCCTCCTGCACAGCCCGACGCTCGCCCGCTCCATCCCCTGTGTGTGTGCCCCGCACGTGTGCCGATGCCGTACGCCCGCAGCCTCGCGCTTCGATGCCTCGCAAGCACCGCCTACCTCTCCTCCCCCGACGCCGCCGCCCCTCGCCCCATGCCTCCCGACCACCCCCTGCCATGTGCTCCAGCGGTGCCAACCTTCTGCCCTTGCGCCCTAGTTGCCCCCACACCCTTATGCCCGGGCTTCCGGGAGAAGAAAAGCCAAAGGTCCATTTTTTTCTTTTTATTTTATTTTGTGAAAATTGCAATTTCATTCGTCAAGTTTGTTTATTTGCAAAACAACCCCTGCGCGCAGTTTTTTTCTGTATTGCAAGGACACACCTAAATTTATGCATTAACTTGGGCAGTCATCTTGCATCATTTATTTTAATGAAAAATAACACGTTGATGAGCAACTAATTCTTTGTCTTTTATCTATTTATTTATATTTTTGTGAGAGTTGAATGATTTATTAAAAACCAGAGTTGGAAATTCAGTGATATTTTACCCATTTATGCTCTGAATTTGCTCATACTCAAATATTGCTCCAAATATTATGCAACAATTGTGGATGATGCCCTTAAGTACTATTTAACTGTTATCCAAATTTCATCTAAATTGGAGTTGTCTTTTGTATAAAATAAATTTCTTAGTGATTTTGGTAAATGATTTTAATTAAATCCACAAATAATATTTTTAGGAAATTTCAACTCTCTTGGATTTCTCATCAAAATATCTATTTGAGATAATTTTCTTCTAGATAAATTGATTTCGTGGATTTATTAGGAATTAAATACACATAATCATCTGTTTTCATTAAAAAAATTCATAAATTGTTAGAAAATTCCAAAAAAATAATGCAGCTTCCTTTTACCATATTTCACTTCTAGTAAATTTTTCATAATTTTTGCATTTCGTTTGCATGAAAAATTACATAAAAACCCCAAAAGAGTTTGCTTTTTCGTTGTTGAATTTTAACCCCGAAAATTCCAAAAAATACATTTTGCATTCATCGTTGGATTAGGTTTAAAGGAAAATTATAATTTGGCTGAATTGGATTAATATCACATTAAAATTAATTTGGCTAAGTTATTTATTTTCTTAACAACCTAATACATCTGCATTTTGCATTTGGCTTTTTTATCGCATAAAAAAACAAAAAAATGCTTGGAAAACTGTGAGCTAATTCCTCTAACTTGATCCAAAGTTGTTCCTTTGCCTCCTTGAGTCGACCCTAGGGCTTGCCAAGGTTAACAAACATAAAACCGTACATTAATTAATTAATTGATTATTCGAATCGTGCAATTAATTTTTGATCTATCCTGATTGCCCGACTACAACAAAATAACACATCTTAACCATATTAATTAAAAAGGGTGATTTGAGGATACGTCAAATGGCGCCGTTGCTGAGGAGGCAAACAATTTAGGATCTCTTTAGAAAATTAGATTTACATTTTCCATTCACTCGGGTAGTCTGACCCCAGAGCCACCTTGTAATTATCTATTTTTTTCTTAATTATTTTTCTGATCATTTCTTTATATATTTTCATATCTCTCTCTAACATAATTTTTATCTTTTTGTGCGAGGGTCCGGTGGTCTTGGAGCAGTTTCTTGAAGTTGATGCATCTCGAAGTGCATCAGAGGTCGACGATTCGTGGATCAAGTCGGTTGTTGAGACGCTAAAAAGATTTTTATTTTTTATTAACTTGTAAAAAAAAGTGCCTGCATTTATAGTGGTTCCCGTTTGGATTCTTGCACGTGTAATTAAATAATAAAAAGAGTCCCTATGTTGTGTGGTTGATTGACGTAGGATATGACCTGCACTCGCGACTCTTAGTGCTTTCTTAGGACTATTTGTGCTCGTAATATCTAGGACCACACTTCACCATTAAAAGATGCACTTAGACAACAGATATTAGCCAAATTTAACTTGTTCTTCACTCTCTAATAGAATTGCCTGTCTAGGAGCAGCTTTTCATCGATTGCATTAATTTAGTGTAAATTTTCAATTCAGTATTGCATCCCACATTGTAGAGAGTTGGAGGCATTGTAAGTCTTCTTACTCAAGCATTTATCATCGTTTTCTCGATTGCATCAGCTTTTTCCGATTCTCTCTCTCTCGGTTTTTCTAACCTAGGATAAAGGAATTGGGACTGGACAATAGACGTGATTGCTTGTGTGGATTAATCACAATGACAACTAATCTCTAAAATCAGATCTGCTAATTGAATTAGAAAAAAATTAACTAAAATTAACCCTTGTTTGTGGGAGAGTAACCTCGACCTTGATTTTAGGCTGAGTGAGGGTACAGAGTGTGTGTGCATACCCTAAGGCAGAGCCAAAATTCCCGCCTTCCACATCACGTACCCCGATCATAAAAAATATCATAGGCTGAACTATTCGGGGTTCGACTGACTAGCGTAAAGTAGCCTCCGCCTACTTCGATTGGTAGATAAAGTTGAAATAGCGGTGCACCGCGACAAGTTGCTAGTAACCCTCTGGGGTGAAGTTATAAGCCTTGTCAACCTCTGCCTACTTCGGTAGGTAGATAGGGACAGGTCCTTGAACTTCTCAGTTGGTGATAGGAGCGAAGAAAGGAAGGGTGTTGGTATCTTAGGCGACAGGTTAAACATGGGAGACGCATCCGGCTTTGAGACGACTTCCCTATAGGCAGCGTAACCCTTGCTATTTATCTGAAAAATTACACTTAAAATAAACCAGATTAATCAGACCTGGCTTCGGGTCCTTCACCTTGTTGAGTGTGAACTCAGGGTTTGCTCTTGTGTTTGTCTTTCTGTCTGTCTGTGTGTGTTATCCTGTGTAATTGCATGTTTTCTACCTCGATCTGCATCAAGATGTTGGAATATTGGTCCCCATACCATGAGACCTTTGGTTATTCCTCCTCGACCATATACCGTTCATCTTCACCTTCTCCTTCTTCCATGTATCCTCCGCTATCCACGGGAGACCCTTACCCGTGGTCGGTTCCACCTCAACCCAATTATGAAGTCAGAACTTCAACTGACTTCTCCACTTCTTCGCATTTCTCACCTACTCCATATTCTAACACTCTGTATCCACTTCCATCGTGGGCTGACTGTCCTTATGCTCGAGAGCTTGCTGGAATCAAAGAACTGAATGAAGAGCAAGCCACTGCTGAGACAGATGATTGGCAAAATTATGTTCCCCCCATACTTCATTCTCACCTCAAGTAGGGACCAGACAACAATTTACATATACACATCCCGACTTGACCTTAGGGCATAACATGGTCTATCGAACATACCGAATGGAGAGGCATGCACCTTATGATCTTCCTGACTTGATTGACCCTAGTAATCAAGCCTACATTGAACGGCCTTCATATCATACATTCGGAGAGCCTACTCATTCAAAGGCTTGGACTCATGAGCTAGACTTACCGGTACCCCATTCATTGACTCCATTACATGTGGCTTTAACTGATATCTGCCACACAGATAATCCATACTCGACCCAGATTTACATGCCAGAGTCTAGGTATGTTGAGTATGAGACCCAATATCTCAGCAGTATCCTCCATGATAAGAACTCAATCATGATTTGTCATGAGAATATTTTGGAGGATGACATTTCCAGACTTATTGAAAAAAAACGAATCATTTGGCAACAAGTTGAGAGATGTCATGGAAATATTGCACTTAATTTCTGCCATCCTGGGTATGAAAGTGGAGAAGGAAGTAAGTAGATTTGATGTTGAAAACCGAGCGAGCAATAGGGAACCCACACCTTTTGTATAGCTGGAGTCCATTCTACATCCCTCTTCTACTAACCACTTACCCTCCAATCCAGAGCCTGACCATTCATCCACCAAAAACACCAAAAAAATTGAAAATCCCAAAAAGATCAAAAACATTGAAAAATCATAAAAATCCATAAAAATAGAAAATGAAAAAGACTTAAAAAAATTGGATCATGTCCTAAGGGAAGCAATCAATAAGGAATTGATTTATAATCTTCCCTTAATAAAGGCCATAGATCACTTCTCCAACCTCAAACGATTTGTGAGAAGTAAATTGATGCCTAAGAGGTCAGGCAATAAGAGGACAAGGACTGAGAGACACATAGTGTCTATGTCCACCTTTTTGGTAATGGGGAGAAAGACCAAGAGCCACAGAGTGAAGCGGTTGCCTCGAGTTGAGTGTGAAATCAAAGACACTATCTTTACCCATACAAGAATCGATGATGACTCTTCGATAAATATCCTCCCGACCTCTGTGTTTGACAAGCTCAAACTCAGGCCAATCAGAAAGTCGAGAGAGATCATTCAGCTGGCTGATCGATCTATCAAACGGTCGAGAGGAACTATTTCAGTCATCATAACTTTTCAAGGTGCTCTACTCCAGGTAGACTTTACGGTCATTAACATTGAGCACCGAGGAGAGTTTACCCAGTCTCCTATTATTCTCGGGAAGCCATTCTTAGCCTCGACTAAGGAGACTATAAATTACGAGACTCAGAAAATCAATTTTACAGCATTAGGAGCGCTTTGACCTTACCCATTCTTTGATACACTTTACTCTAAGGTGACCCGCATATCCGCAGACAGTCGTTACCATGGAGAGATAGATGAGTCCCTTCTCTCTACTACACCTGAGATATCGACTGTCCGGATGACTATTGGTTCAGAGACTCCCCACACCTCCACTTCACCAACTGCTTACACCACCACCATGACAGTTTCTAAGGAGGATTCACGATCCGAAGCTATCATTGAGTCAGACACAACTTTTCATGATTGCCTTGACCATTTTGATGATCCGACAGAAGAGTCCAATAATGTCGAGCCAACTGAGAGCACTAGCACCTTCCCCAGACGTGCGCTGACCCTGTAGGAATATTACAATCTACATGGTGACTCGTCTGATGAGGAACCCATGGTCAGCACCACACCACATCCTGGACCTTCAAAGGAAACAACCAAGACTAAATTGACCTCACACAAAAACACGGTTGTTCCCTCCTCTAGCCGGTTATCTAGTGAGAGGAAGTCGAGAAATGATTCCTCAAGGAGTTACCCCAAACCCCTCAAGGCGCATTGCTCTTCACTCCCTCACAATGATTTAGGTTCTAAAAAACAACTAAGAAAATCTCCTCCAACATACTAGGGAAGAAATTTTCTGAGGAATCCTCATCAGGTTCGGATGAGGTGATTTATATGAGTGAGCTCAGTTCGGCTGTTCTCAAGCCTTATCTAAGTAAGCAGCAGTGTGTCGACCCGCGTTGGATGATCCCTTCACCTCACTACTATTCATATGAGGACGATTCCGACAGCGACACACTTGTATATTCCTCACCTCCTCATTCACGCAAGAAGGTTCGTCACAAACCTTCTTGATCCTTATATAATCTCAATCCTCCTTGTATATATTTTCTTTCCCTCCCTCCCCAGTGATTCGAATCACTCGCCCTGGCTCCATATCATTTCATTTTATTGCTATACTTAGGATGACCAGATCCTAAGTATGGGGGGAGAGTGACCCGAGTCTCTTCATGCAGAGGACCTGCATCAAGAGGTCGGTCAGATATCATCCTAAATGAGAAAGGATTGCCATCTCCTACTCAGGCTGGAGATCATCTCTCAACAATCATTTGACGGTGCTTGATGAGTCCTCAATCTAACTCTTTAGATATTCATCCAAGCACCAGCCTCTATGATTCAATAACTGAATCAATAGCTGTATGATCATCAACATGGCCATGGTACATAACCCTAATTGTACTAAGGGACCTATTATGCAAATTGGTTATTCTTCATTTCAGATCAGGGAATGATATTCACAATAACATTTACCGCATAATGGCTCGCCGTGGGCTGGCATGTCCAACATTATCAACATCCAAGCCCAAGAAAAGAAAGAGACAAAGTAGATCCGAGCGACACATTCTCACAATGGCCACTTCCTACGCCATCACTCACCGTTCACACATTAAGAAGGGGAACACTGTTACACCTCCTGTGAGATGTACCATTTTTTATTATTCTTATGATCACACTCTCCTTGACGGTAGTGCCTTGATTAATGTAATACCCTTATCATTGGTAAAATATCTTCATCTTGGGCCTCTCAAGAAAACCATGATGATTTACCAGTTTGCTAATGGATCAATAAAGAGGCTGAGGGGTATTCTAGAAAACACCATAATCCAGATCCATGGCAGGAACTTCATTGTAGACTTTGTTGTATTGACCATGGAGACCACCACCCATGTGGAGCATCCTCCAATCATCATGGGATGACCTTTTCTCACCTCTACGAGAGTCGTTATTGATTATGGATCTGGACAGATTTGCTTTTGTTCTACTGACGAGAGTGTTGCCTTGATGACCGCACTCACCACTGACCAAAGACCCGCATCTGACGAAAGTATACCTGTGTTAGCTGACCTCGAGGGCTATGACCTATCTGTTGACATCAGAGAGGTTTGCTTTATCATGGGTGAGACTGAGACTCGAGAATTTCTCTACAGGGAGACAGACTCGAAAAGCATAGACCTTGGAGTCCCCCCTTCTGATACGTGGCAATGTATTGATGACATCTGTGGTATTTACACTATAGACACCTTAGCGTGGAGGATATACTTAGGAGAGACTGTACATGACGGATTCGACCTTACTACTTTTATATATTTTTATTTTTTAAAGGTTTTAAAATATATTTAGATTTTTATAATTGGGGTTGTGGAGTATGCACATAGGTGCATGTAATTTTACATGTATCGGGGCCTATATCTTCTACGTTTTTTAAATTATCTAGAAAATATCATCATATATATTTATCTATATATCCCTCGATTATGCCATTCAATTTTCGTCAGAAACTGAGACTCCTATACCCTCCATCTAGAATGGGTAATTTTAACGATCTTAGAATTGTTGTAATCAATATGTTCTAGATGGAGGACATAGGAATCTATGTTTCTGACAAAATTCGAATGTCATAATGGAGGGATATATAGATGAATATACATGATGATATTTTTCAAAAAAATAAAAAATGTAAAAGATATAGGCCCCGGTTCATGTGAAATTACATGCACCTGGGTGCATGCTCCCCAACCCCTTTATAATTAATACTAATATTAAGTATATAAGTAGTATTAAGTATATATATTATATCGAATTTTATATTTATAAATATACTTATATAGTCAAAAATTACAAAATAAATAGTTTTTGTGTTTTAAATATTTTTCTCTATTTTGTGATTTTTAGGTATTTTTTTCTAATTTCTATATATTTTTAAAGTATGAAATACTCCAAAACAGGGAGTTAATAATAAGGTCAAATTATTTTGAGATCTAAAATTAGATAATAAGATCAAAATTTCTCAAAACTATTTTTAGTACAAAGTATAATATATATATTTATAAAACAAAAAACTATTTTTTTGTTTTTTACAGATTTTTTGCTAATTTTTATAGGGTTAAAAGGGTTTTTTAAATTTTAAGGTTTTCCTTTTGTTTATTTTTTTGTGATTTTTGATCTCGAGTTACTATTAGTAACAATATCTAGTTTTTTGGAATTTTTAGATAAAGTTTTCTAATTCTTTTGTATCTTTCTAAACAAATAAGGAATAAATAGGTTCCTTTTGATTTTTAATAAATCGAAAAATGCAAGAAAATGCAAAAACAAAAACATTACGTGAACAAGCATAAAATGAAGCACCTTCAGCTACTTTCTTATAATTATTAGAGCATAGGAGCTATGTAATAAAATAGAAATGACAACAAATAAATTTACAACCTAGTAGGGATTTGCAATAAAAATAAGATACAAGGGTTTACATGCAAAATACCCAAAGTTTTGAACTTAATTATAAATTTTATAAATTAAAATGAAATAAACAAAGCTGATGGGGGCTTCCTGTAATTTGCCCAACTCAGGTAGGGGACCACGTGATCTAAGCTGACGCGGACCCTGATGCATTATATAATAAACACAAGGGGTCCATGCAATTTTTACATAAAATATAAATCATCTTTAAGTATTTATAGGACTAAAATGAAATATGCAAAAAGGGCGTATTATGTAATTATCCCCTTGAAATGCGCGCAATTGTGTGGTGTAGCTCGCTTCATTTATGCGATCCAACGGCTGGCATTTGGTGATGATGATTCGGCGCTAGACGCACGAGATCAGATCCCAACCCTGATGTGACAATGGTTGGAGCTTGAGATCGGACGACTCCTATAGGATCTGGAACAGGGTGCGTGATCGGATGGTGGAGAAGGTAATTGGAATAATAGGGAAGAACCATGTCACCTCCAAGCTTCAATCCACTAAAACTCCATCGTCTGACCCTCCTCGTTGCTGCTGAAGTTCTAAGGTGTCCGGAAGGAGTTCGCAGCAAATAGAACCCTCAAAAGTGTCCAAGACCCATTGATGGGGTCCTGGTGGCTCGATGGAGTTTGGGACTCTTGGACTAAGCCCCTGGGAGCGATTGGGCCTCAAATGGCCCCTTGAGGATCTGCAAACATTGTAGGACGAATGGCGGTGCAGAGGTGATCGATCACGACCATTATTTGGGGAAGAACAAGGGGAAATGAGTGGAGGCGACGAGCTGCATGCGGAGGTGAATGACGCAACTCGAATCGCTTGATCTGTGTAGGATCAAGGGGGCAAGAGTGTGGATCTTATGGATAAGTGAGTGAGGAACGAGAGGGGGAGAAAGTAAGTCTGATTATGGGGAAGTTTACGATGATACAGTGGCAGGAGCTCTACAGATATAGCGAATTTTAATCTCAAAATTACACTAAAATTGACAGGTAAATGCAGAAATTAAAGGATGGTATTAAATAACAGTAACGAAAATTACCTAGAAAGCAAAGAATATCAGCTCAAACCAAGTCAGGAGACCTAGGAGGAGAGGGCCAAGGTGGAGACGGTGCTCCGGTCAAGGGGTCGCTTCTCCTCCTCCTTATCCATGCCGACAGGTTGGGGAGCAACCTTCTATCACCAGGCACTCAATCCAAATACTTCTTTGGTGTTACGCTAGAGGAAAATTGATAAAAACGGACAAAGTGGTGAGGGTCAAAATTTATAGGCATGAATTTCAGCTAAAAAGGTGGAGATCTTGCACGAAGATGGAACGTGGTAAGTGGAGATTCTGGAGAGGGCGAAGGTGAGGGATGACATGGGAGCAGGAAGGTAAAGGTCTCGAGGATGGAGGTGCACGGAGGAAGGCCAGGAAAATGCTCAAAGTCTAACGTCCCATGACATCTAACAAAAAGGGGGCGCGAGAATGTACAGTCGACCGAAAACAAATGTTGCGATCCGGTTGGTCCACTGGACCAAACAGAAAATAGATGGAATCAAATTTTTTATCAATTAGATTAGAAATGATAAATGATTTATTTTATTTCTGGTCAAGACATGAAAACACTTGCAATTTTATGTAGTATTTTATTCTGATTTTTATTTATTTTTACGAGATGGTTTATTACATGCTAATATTTATATGTCTATACATAGGTATATATACTTTATTTTGCAGATTTTTTTATTTTGTATTTTATATTTTATTCTTCGATGTACATAATTTTATATTTATATTTATTTAATTACATATTTAGATATTTTTAGTATATTTTTCTGAAATTTGATTATATACTTAAATAATTAATTATAATATTATGTAGGTATATTATGGGTATATTTCATCTATATATCAAAGTACATTATTTGTTTTAATAGATTTAATGATTTTATGTTTATTGCTTACTTGTATTTTAATCAATATATTTACAAATATATAAAAAAATATAAGAATGCTAAAAAATAAAGAATAATTATAATGAATATTTTATATAAGTAAACTACACAATGAGGATCCAAAAGTCAACTTTTACATCTTAACTCTAAATTAAATGAAACTACCTTTATTAAATAGATAATTTAATTTTATGAACAATAAAGATAAGTTTTTGTGAATTTTGAGTCAGTATGGAGAAGATACAAGTCTGTAAAGTTTTCTTTGCGGCTTTTTTATTCTTCGTGTCCCGAGTACACTGTGCATTATTTTTAAATGAAATTAATTTTGTATTTTTTTATTTTTATTCACAATATTCATGTTGAGGTTCATTGATTCACGGTTTAAAAATAGGAAAATAAAATAGGCCCCAAAGGCCTATTATTGTCAGATGAAATTAGGGTTTTTGAGTGTTATATCAATTTCTATGCCTTATCTCCCTTACATTATTCCTTATCGACCAAGTCATCATGATGACTTGATTTGGGGGTCTAGAGTCACTTACTATCTTTGACACTTCATTCTTTTTCTTTTCTTTCCTTTATTCTTTTATTTTGGTATTAAATACAGTATATTATACATTGTTTATTGATTAATAATTCAATATTATTTTGTAAAAATTAATGCTATATACATGCATTTAACTAGGGATTTAAGGTCAAAATGAAAGAAGAAAGATGACGAAGTGGAGATTCATCAGGAGGGTGCTTAAGAAGAGATTTGTGAGTGATCAAAATTTGTGATCATGGGGCGGTCTATTTTAACCATGCGGAGGGATGGCTCGTGACCCGAGGGGTTGAAGGAGCTTTGCCGGAGTTTGTTTTGGTGAGAGAATCAAGGTCGGTGAGGATATCAAGTTTCGGATTAATGGATTGGACCCAACATGATGTGATCTTCGAGTTGAGGAGGTTATGAGTAAGGTGAATCTCCAACATTGGAGCCTTTAGATCAGTGGATAGTTCTGGAAATCTGTGATCCAGTGACTCATCCAATGAGCTCCATGTACTGGTTGAGATCGTTTCTGTATAAGGGGGAATTTGGAGGATTTTGTCGGGTAATTTTGCATGACATGATTTTTTACGTTTCGGGTCACTAGCGAATATATCCACGGAGGATCTCTTGTTCGAAGTTGGAAGTCGAGATGGAGGAGTTTGTTGTTTGATCAGATATTTCCATGCTTTTGGTCGTGGGCTTGATGGAATCAGTGGACGTATGAGGCGGTTGTTGCCCGCATGCAGTGTTTTCGGCGGATTTTTTTTGCGGAGGATGCGTTTACTGTAGCCATTACAAACCCATGTTAGCCGGGCAAGGGGCAAGGGAGGAGGGCGAAGCGTGGGAAGATAAAGAGTGAGATCAGTGGTAAAAGAAGAGAGAATGTACCTCAATGAGAAAATTCGTAGTTATACCTAAGGATTTAGAATAGTATAGTTATGAATGTATGTTAAAAATATACAAAAATGTTTTCTTAGGACTGATAACAGATTTTTTTTAATAAATAGTACACCAATGTCCACCAATTTAAAGCAAAAGTTCATGTCGAAGAAAAACTCACAAATTTAATAACTACATTATTATATTCGTCCAATATAGCTTTGTCAACAAATTCGATTTTAAAAATTTATAATGGATCTCGCAAGTATTAACCTGGAAATAAAATAGATACTATAAAAAAGTTTTACACTTGTCATTCAGATCCTTAATTCGTGGATTCACCTTTTCTGGTGAAGCTATTTTAGTTAATTCGCCTTATCATTTAATAGGTATGCATATATGTAGCACCAGCTTTTGTTATAAGATATAATATTTATCATGCATCAATATACGAGCATGGTGACTAAAATACAGATCAAAAAGTATGTATACACATAATAAAGGACATATAAATAAGATGTAACCTATGCATTAAGATAAAGTATATGAATTTTGTATAGAAGAATGAAACTCTAATGAACTTACTGTACATACGATATTTATGTATCCTTATCCATTGTAATCTCTAGTTAAAAGTAATCAGTACTAATAACAACTAGAGAGTGTTTTTATTTTTATGTTTTGTTTCTTGATATATTGAGAGCTTTTGATAACCTTAAACAAGATTAAGGCACAGGCTCATAAGGAGTCACATGAACGACCGCAAGGGGTTGTGTTAGCCCAAGGGGTAACGCCACAAGGGGTGTATGGTTGCAAGGAATCATAAAGGAAGAAGCAAAGTCCTCTACAGTTGTACCTACACTGTCATTTAATGCCGCAAGTGGCGTATGGTTGCAAGGAACAACAGAGCAAAAGCTAAGTCCTCTACAGTTATAGCTACACTGTCATGGACCGCAAGTGCCATCGGTTGAAAATGTATAACAAGATACGTACATGAAAGTTATGAAATAAATGATTATAAAGGTAAATCATTACAAGTATGCAAGGAAATGATTTATAAAGGTAAATCATTACAAGCTATGAAATAAATGGTTTATAACGGTAGACCATTACAAGTATGCAAGGAAATGGTTTAATTAAGGATAAATCATTATATATTATACCAGAGATGATTTAATAAAGAATAAACCATTACATGTTGTACAAAAATTGGCTTAAGAAAAGTAAACCATCAAAGTCATATGGGCCAAAATGCAAATTGATTTACTTGATAAAAGAAACATGTTCTTACTTTGAATCATATGAAATATGTCCCACAAAATAGAAGAAAGGTATGTCGTAGTTTCTCATGCAATTTACATATGTATACCTATGGTTATGAAAGATTTCAAATCATACATGTGAGAAATATAACTTAGACATGCATGGAAATAATTAGACACGTAATTATGTTTATACATGGAAACTCAAGTACATGCTTTATAATGGATTAAAAGACCGTTAGAAATCCCATGCATGGATCTTGATACATACTGAGCATTAGGCTCATGCGAATTACGTTTATTTATTTCAGGTAAAAAACAAGTTTGACCAAGCACTCAAGTTCATGTGACAAACTCAATAAGACATTCAGCGCGGTATGGATATTGCATGATTTATGGTGGATATGTGTATGCCCACTGGAACATGGACCCATGTTGTAAACTTATTTAGTTTCTTTTACAAGTATGTCATTTATTGATGTTGTAATAATGGAACTCTCGGTGGAATTGGATTTTATGGATCTTTTTTAGAATGGTTTTTGTATGCTCAATGATTACCATGCATGAATCGGTAGCGGTTTGGTTGTGCGAATTTAAGTCGCACGCTTCTGCCGGTTAGCGTGATCTGTTCCATTACAAATGATATCAGAGTAGGAGTTCCTCTGGGTATAGGATATCCACAACTGATAGTGAGGCAAGACTAAGAAGAATAGAGGAAAACTTAATTTGTAGAGACAACTTATTGACCCTTTGATTTTCTGACTCAGATGACCCCTCCTTGTGGAATTAAAGTAAACAATAGTCATGAGTCATCACTCAGATAATGAAATTGCCAAGGGTACACACCAATTACTAGAGTTGATAATAATTATGACTCAGCAGTGAAAGTATTATGCACAGAGCTTTGCTGGATTTATATTGAAGGCCTTTATTCCGAACAATCTATTCATCTTATAAGGCAAACAAGATATGGAGAAAGTTAAGCATTGGATGCATTAGATGAAGATTACTTTTGAAATTATAGACTACCATGAGGAGAATAATCTTTGGGATATCTTATCTAAAAGATTGGATAAAGGAGTGGTAGATTGAACCCAATAGAATCCACTTTTTGGAGATGTTTTCCATTGAATGAAGTGATATTATCTTAGACATTGTAATAAGATAATCGAAGAGTAGGTGATTGTGATATGGAGTTCGAGAAGTATGAAAAGCAAGTGAATTGTTCATTAGGTATACATGATCATCTCAGTTACATAACAAAAAAATGATGTTAAGGACTTTTCTTGATGATTTTCATATGATCGTTCAATATTACCTTCTTATAGAGATTTTTTTGAGGAAAGAGGGTGAAATCCCGAGTTAGGACTCACCACCAGAAAATTTTATTTATAGAATTTTAGAGATATACATTACATTGTGGATCAAAAACGATAAAGGGAACGACATGAAGCGATTACATTTTCAGAATAGAACCTCTGGTTCTTAAAAATGAGGTCATTTCTTCCTCCCCAGATGGCCCAAAGAGCTGCAAAAGGCAAAGAAACTTCATCCATCGAGTTCATCCCCACTGACCTAATCGATCTCCAGAAATCAGTCGTACCACCATGTTAACCATGTCGCACCTATCTCCTTCTAGACTTGATCTGACGCAGGACATGTAAAGAACAAATGTTCTGCATCCTCCGTCTGTGCACCACATCTATCACATTGGGTATCTGGAATGCCAAACAGTCTTCCTCTTCTTGTTTTATCCCAAATCCTTCCCCTTCGGAAGCACCACAGAAAAATCTTCACTCTATAAGGGATCCTACTTTCCCAGATAATCTTCATATCCTGCTTCAAGTCAGTCTCCAACTCTTCACTTCTCCCTCTAAACACCTTGTATGCCTTCTTCACCGAGAATCTCTTCTCCTCCCATGCAAAATGATCCTTACCCTGCGAGATGCAATCAGGGGAGGGCAGCTCAGATAGCATTTTGCCCAACTCCTCCCTTCTACGTCCAGAAAGATCATGCATGAATTGAGGAACCCACGACCCAGAAACCCCAACCTCAGCCACTGAACACCCTCTGTTTGCCACCCAAGCAAAGAGTCTTGGGAATCTATTACATAGAACTCCATCACATGTCCAGTTGTCCAGCCAAAAATGAAAGATTGCCCCAGACCCCAATCTTGGCATCAATCTCGACCTCAGCTGTGGCAAAATATCACGGATCCCACTCCAAAGAGAAGACTAGAATCTCACTCTACCAGCTTCTAGAGAGCCGTTGACACCATAAATCTTTCGTAGAAGCTGAATTGCCAATCTATCTGAGTTGCCCCAAATCTGCACCAACCATTTAGCCAAAAGCGCTTTATTCATACAAGACACATCCCGAATTCCAAGTCCTCCTTCGTTTTTTTGTTGCATGAGATCCTCCCATCCTACACCAGAAGAATCTTCTCATCATTACCTCTATCTTCTTTCTTACACCAGCCGGCATCAACCAGGTCGAAAAGAAGAAAATAGGAATTGCTGACAGCACATGTTTTAGAAGAATCAGCTTCCCTCCTTTAGAAAGAGTGACCGCCTTCCATCCTGCGAGTCTCTCCTGACAACGCCTTAGGACCATATCCCATTCCGTTTTCCTGAGCCTGCCCGCCACTAAAGGTAGCCCAAGATAGGTAATGGGTAGCTCTCCAAGAGGGCATCCCAAAAGTACAGCCCTTGATTTACTCTCTTCCTTATCTAACCCGAACTGGATCACTACGAACTTCTCTCTATTGATCTTGAGACTTGAAATGCTGCTAAAAATTTCTACCAGTTGCTTCGTCCTTCTTTGCATGTCTTCTGTACCACCCAGAAAAATCACAGTATCATCTGCATATTGTAAAAGAGGAATAGAGATGGACCCCATAAGGAATCCTTCACACCACACATCGACGACCGCTCTCCTGAGCATTACCGCTAAAGCGTCCGCCACCAAGACAAAAAAGCATGGGTGCTAATGGGCATCTATGTCTCATCCTTTTGAGGCTGAAAAAAGCCACCTTCCGGTCTCCCATTCACCAGAATTGAGTAGGAGGAGGTAGTGACGCACCTCTACATCCATGCTATCCAGAGGTCACTGAAACCGCGCCGCCGAAGTGACTCCCACAAGAAGCTCCAATCCACGCAGTCATACGTCTTTTCGAAGTCAATCTTCCAAATCAAACCCTTTACGGTTTCCTGATGCCATTGGAGGCAAATCTCAGATGCCATAACTAGTCAGTCCGCCATCTATCTGCCAGGGATAAAAGCTGATTGGTTCTGCAGGATTACACCCTCCAGTACCTGCCTGAGTCTGTTTGCCAATACCTTGGCAATAATCAAATATATTGCGTTAGACAACGCAATCGGCCTATAATCCTCCACCCTTATCGGGCTTTCCTTTTTCGGAAGGAGAAAGAGCAATGCCCTGTTAACCTTCTCAAATCCCCTGTTGCCATCTCTGAATTCATTGATTGCCACCATAACGTCTTCACTCAGCATGTCTCAAAATTCTCTGTAGAAAAAGACTGGAAAACCGTCAGGTCCGGGTGCCCCGTCCGCATTCAATCCCCACACCGCGCTTTTGACTTCCTCCACCGTAAAAGGTGCCTCAAGTCCGGATGCCTACTCTTCTGACAACGATTCAACACCTGCCCGACGCCACCCCCAACCGTCGCGTGCCCTTCTCCTCGACCTCTCTATGAAATGGTCCCTGAGGACTCGCCTCAACATAGCGTCACCCACGACTCTATCACCACCCACCTCCAGCCTATGAATAAAATTCCTCCTTCTTTTGCCAGAGGCCATCGAATAGAAAAATCTAGTGTTTGTGTCACCTTCGCGCAACCACTTCTGTCTGGATTTCTGCCTCCACTCCACTTCTTCCTTCATGTCCTCCAAAAGAAGCTCTTCTAGGAGCCTTGCCCGCTCAAGCACCTCATCATGATCCAGACCCCTCTCATCATCCAGCCCATCCAGACGGACAACACCATCCTGAGCCACACGACTCCGCTCCCTTCTTTGTGTCCTCACTCTACGGTTGAAATTGAGTAAAAAAATTCCTTAGCAGTACCAATTTGGAAGCCAGACGCCTGACTGTCGACCCCTCCACCTGCCAACCCCTCCATTGTGTAACCACTCATCCTTGAACCCTTCCTCCATCAACCAAGCTCTCTCAAATCGGAGAATGGATCTGGGTCGCATCTGCTCCTCTGAAGACCATAATTTTGCCTTATGGTAAGAGTGTGCCCGAGGTAGCGCCCACGCCCGAGAGAGGGGGGAAATTCCACTCCCTCGTATGACAGAAGAAATCTATACAACCTCGATCTCGACCTTGCATTCCGCCATGTGGAAGCACATCCCTCCGCATCAATAATAGTGAGCCCCAAATCCAGGACCTGAGTCCTGAAAGCCTCCGAGCCAGTAGCGCGTCCACCACCCCTCGAAGGTCTGTCATCAGCCATTAAGGTGACATTCAGATCGCCGCCAATGAGCAAATACCCTCCTCCCTATGCGCTCCCACCTCCGAGAGATCTACCGCCAAGGAGCCCGCCACCAGATTTGTAGGCCCATACACACTGGTCACTGTGAAAATGACATTATCCACTCTTCTCTTAAGGCACACATATAAGGAGAACACAGATCTACTCTCCACCAGCTTCTCAAAGTCAGAACTTCTCCAACTGGTTAGGAGCCCTCCCGCGGCACCCTGAGCCTCAATCTCAGCAAATTCAAATGAAGAGCCACCACCAAGATCACGCCATGCCTCGACCCTGCCCTGGAGACCTTCATCTCTTGCAAGAGCACAATATCCACATGAGCATCCCCTAGCAACTTCCCGACCTGTAGTCATTTTTCGATATGACCCAAACCTCTCACATTCCATGAGACCACCTTCATTTATAAACTTCTTTGTCCTTCCCTCGCGGTGGAACCACACCCTAACTTTCCGCGAAACGCCTATCAAGCAGGCTGAAAAAACTTGCTCTTCCGATAGGCGACGATGTTCCTTCAATCCCCGCAACAGTGCAAACTCCTTCAGAAACTCTTGGGCTCAGTTATGTCCCCACCAACAATTTCCTCTTCTCCCTCCTCCTCCACCCACGAGGCTTTCTTTCAAAACACCACACCACCCACCCACCCGCATCTCCCAACACAACCTCCCCAGTCCCCTGCATCTTCTTCCCTGACCTTGTCAAACACTCCACTTCCCCTTCCCCTTCCAAACCGAGGCGATCTTTATCCAAACTCTTCCCACCATACCCGTGCAAATTTGACACCCCTCCCCCCTCTGCCTGCACAGCTTCCCCCCTCCCCTCACGACAACTCCCTCTCCCTCCACTGGGGACGCCACCACCTGCCGGACCAGAACCGCCCTTCTCTCCCCCTCCCGACATCTGGTCCACCGCCACCAGCCCGGCAACCCTCCTCTCAACCTTCCCCGTGCTAGCGCTTAACACCACATCTAACCCTGCGGCCCTCGTGTTGCTGCCCTCATGATGCCCCGACAAGAGCGCTAGCTCAGGGGTCGGAACCAGACCACCATCTGCCCCATCCTCAAGCCTGAGGTCCACCACCAAATCACAACATGCGGCTTCTGACCTTTGTCCTCCTTGCTTCAGCACCCCTTCGGCAACAGCCCCTACGTCCTGTGATGCGGATCCCGAACCTCCCTAGAAAGTGTCCCCCTCGCCTGCAGCCCCGTTGCCTGAAGATGACGGGCTCAGATCCCCTTGTCGGCGCCCTCCCTCCCAAAATAATAGCCCCCTGTACGCTCTGACTCTGTAACCACAGACATATCTTGACCCGGACCCGAGCTTGAGACCCCGCCAGAAAGGGGCCTTTCCCATCCGCGACATATCATGCGGTTGTTCCCAACCAAACCTCCAGGTTGGACATCCTTAGAAAATGGCCCCGGATCAAGGGCACCACATGAAATGCCAGCATGGAAAATGTTATTGGAAACCGCCGTTGGAGATTTAAAGCCACCATTATTCTCAAAAACCACACGTTTCACCACCTTTTGATTAATTGCCGTTGGAATTCCAAATGGCTTGGAGTTAACGGGCCTTGTTGAAACCGTCCCCGTGATTGGCGGAAGACGGACCGTCTCGCGCGCCCTCTCCGGTGGAATGTCGCTTTGCCGCTCCCGAAACACGCCCCCTACCACGGCCGACTCCGTCGACGAGATTTCCAACTGCACCTATCGTCCCTCCACACTCATCGTCCACCAGCCGAGCATCCGAGGGTGAAGATGATGCACCCAGATCAACGGATCCCCATTCTCCCCCAGCAAGAGTCCAGACGCTGCCAACCCTTTTACTTCCGCAATGCACGCTAGAAGCTGCCAGACCCGATGAAAGTTCCTCCATAAGAGCGGGATCCTTTTAACTCTAATCGGATCCAGGTTCCTCTGCGGCAAGCATCCATCGCCAGCCCGCACCTTTCTCCACTTGAGCAGCGACCTCCTCGATTGCGTCAGAGTCAGCAACGCTTCTACCTCGCCGTCAGTCAAACCCCTGATCAGGACCCTCCAAGGTGACAACGCCATCACATCTCCCTTGAAGCCTCCCCTCGAAACGAAACCAACGTTAGAAGACCCCCTGAACAGGGCTCCTCCTCCCCCTCCTTCCCCACCAGGACGTGAAGTGCTCTAGCCGAAGCCACCTCCACTAGCTCTGAGTGACCTCTCCCTCTGCAGTTCCTGCTCCGATGCACGAATCCCAAACATTTGAAGCAACGAATAACATCTCTGCACTGCCTCGCCCAATGACCAACCGAGCCGCAACGGAAGCAACCTTGCCCGAAAGGATTCCTAATACCCGTGTTAGGAGGATCACCACGTCGAGATCCACAATGAAGAAGCCCTCCATCCTTCCTTGAGCGAACCCGCCTACGAACTTCAGTCCACCCTCCCTCTTCATCGACCTCTCCCTCTCCCTCTCGCATCGCCTTCCCTTTCCTCCATTGATGTTATCCCATAAACTGCACTAATTTCAAAAACTCCTTACACTATGACACCTATTGAATTGAAAAAAAAAAGAAGAAGGACCAGTTATAGTGAAATTAGGATAAGAATGTTTTTCGTTGTAACTCAATGAATCTCCATAAAAAGCATTTATTCTTTTTGTAAAATAAAGGTAGGTCTTAGTATTTGTATTGGTGATTAAATAGTGAGTAATGTAACCTTAAGAGATTAACTTATACTTCTTGGAATAAATTATTCATTCATTTAATTATGGAGAGAAAAGATCTTTTAAAGATGGAATAAAGGAGGATGGAAGTCTAGAAATAGCTTCTAGATTAAGGATTGGCTACTGTAAATTATTTTATCAGGCATTTTGATCTCACAAATACTTTTGCAGCTATACAAAGCTTATTAATAGGATTTTTCAAGAAGATTATGATAAATTTATGATTGTATTGTGGATGATATTGTTTTGTACTTCGGTGCTCTGGAGAAATACCAAGGGCATCTCGATATTGTATTCAAAAACTTTTGCCAACATTAGATCTATACGAAGTGCTCTAAATGTAACACAGGATTGGAAAAAATCATATTCCTTATTATTTTCGTACTTAATGATGGCATTGGAGCTGACCGAATTAAGATGAATGTTATAATACTTTGGATGTGTTGAGAAATATTTTAGAGACTCATAGGTGACAAAGTATGTTGGTGATCCATATAGAGCTTTCATACATATTGCAATAATGAACATCGTTAGAAAGGATGCCAAGTTTGTATGTCTATAGGAGTGGGATTGAAGTATCAAAGGATTAAAGTAAGAATTAATTATGACTCTAACCTGAGCTTACTATTATGAACTTGAGCATTTGTGATATATATTGATACATTTGACACAAAATATGGATGTATTTTATGAAGAATGAAAAGGTTGTTGATAACATCACACAATAAAAAAATCACAATAGATTAATCATCCTACTCATGATTTGGATTTAGTGGTGATAAGACTTCCTCTAAAGTTTGACGGTGTTACCTTTATGATGAACAATTTGAGTGGTTGGATAAAAAGATGTTGATCAGTCAAAAATGATTTAAATTCTCAAGAAGGAAGGCTCTTATTTTATGGACTTGATGAAGATGTGGGATACCATGATAGATTTTTAATTATGAGTGACAAAGAGTTAAAGCAGGAGATCTTAAATGATGATCATAGATTAATGTACACTATTTACCCATGCATAAAAAAATACATAAATGTCTATAATAAAATTTCGGGTAGTCACAGATGAAGAAAGACATTGCCAAATTTAATTATATGTGTCTCGTAATTCTAATTTGAACATCAGAAACCTGTCAGCCATGTACACCTTTGGACACTATAATGGGATTGGAAGCATATAATGTTGGATTTTGTTACCGATTTATCTAAGATAAGGACATCATATGATATCATATATGCTATTGTAGATCACTTTGATCAAATCAACCCACTTCTTACCTATTTGCCTATAGATAAGTTGAAGGTGCGTCTGATAAAATTTGAAAAAATTGTACGTGAATGAGATAGTTATATTACATGGTGCTCTGATGTCAACTGTGTCAGATTATGATACGAGATGCACATCGTGATTATAGATTTTTTTGTTTTAGGCTATGGAACTTAATTAAAGTATATCACCTCATCTCATTCGCAGACTAATTAATGGCCAATCAGAAAGGAATGTGCAACACCTAGAAGAACATTGAGAGCTTCCATCTCAGATTTAAAGACAGTTTTATGTATCTTCTTTAGTAGAGTTTGCTTAAAAAAAACATTTTTCATTCGAATATCAAGATGGTTCCATATGAAGTAGTGTATAGAAGATCTTGTAGATCACCATCTCATTAAAGTGATCAATTGAGACCAAAGCCAGTTGATATTAGTAGGAAGAGTGTTGAACTAAATGAGATGCAAAGGAAATCCACGATCTTTATTATATCTCACTACTAAGAAATTTGGAGGACGGAATTTTTTTAAAGGTGATAGATTGTAACAACCGTGACTTTTTCAAAAATAAAAAAACAATAATAATTCAAATCTATTAATTTCCTCCGACTAAATTTCCTTATTCTTCTATTCGTGCAATCAAGGTAATCAAAAAATAGCATATCAATTAAAGGAGAATTTGTAATACTAATTGAATAGGATTAATTATCACATTAATCTCTCTCCTTTGATAGCTTTTAAAAATTCAATGTTGCCTTCAAATTCCATCCCCCCATCAAGTATCTTTCCCCTACCCATGTGTTTTAGAGAGAGAATGGGAGAGAGAGAGAGGTCATTCATCAGAAGACTCATCTCCTTCGCCAGAGGCACCGACGTCGAATCAGAGGAGCACGAGGACTTACGTTGCTGAAGGAGTAGTGAACGAGCGACCATAGCTTCGAAAGATAGGCACCGGAATTGAGGTATGTATCGGTTTAGGATTTCGATCTATAATTGTATGTTTTGGTCTATGATTTCGTATGAACAATGATCACATTAGACATAGATCCAAATGTATGTGTCGGTTCATAAGTAACACGTGAACACAATGACTTGATGTTGAGTAAAGACGTCTCATTGTATGTATTGAATATTGATCTATCTTCGAAGACCTCCAAATACATATGACAAACCGCTAAAATATTATATTGATATACTCTGGAATGTGTCACTGGATATTTAATATCCGGATTATGAACTCTTAATTTGTACACACGATGTCACCTCAACCCATGTTGGATATGTCATAGGAATTTTTTTACACAAACATGGAGCACGTGTGATAATTAAAAAAAAGTGAGATCATTAATACTAAGCATTCATGTCAAAGAAAATCTCACTAAAGTAAACTTATGTTAGTATATAGGAATTTTGGATAAAGTTGGATACTATGAGAGTCATTTAAATTTATCACGCATGTACTGGTTTAATGTTATATTATTTTGATCAATTATGCAATCTAGGCACATGAATTTTAGTTATGAAATGGTGGACTGCAGATATTCCTTTACTGGTCTTTATGGACACATCGTTTTTATTTGAATGGGTTTCATAAGTATTATGTAAAACCCCAAACAAATGTCCCATACCGTGGAACACAAAAAATTCCGGGTGGGATAAATAGTGAAGGGGCTTACTACCGAAAAACCCGGCTTAAGCATTTTGGGGGTGGTTAATCGGGTTCGTATGGGCCCGATCCCAAGAGGTTGTCAGGGCCAGTAATGCTTCGATAACGGACCGGGGATCTAAGCCCGGGACGTTATAAAATGGTATCAGAGCCGAACATCCTCTGACAGTGGAAAGGGCTACCCGAGAGGTGGAGCCGCCCTACAAGAGGTTGAAGGAAATGGCTACCCGGAGCGTGCAGCCGCCACTATGACTGGGAAGAAGTGATGTGCCATGTCGCAACGAGGACGTTGCGAATATAAGTGGGGGAGGTTGTAAAACCCCAAACAAATGTCCCATACCGTGGAACACAAAAAATTCCGGGTGGGATAAATAGTGAAGGGGCTTACTACAGAACAACCCGGCTTAAGCATTTTGGGGGTGGTTAATCGGGTTCGTATGGGCCCGATCCCAAGAGGTTGTCAGGGCCTGTAATGCTTCAATAACGGACTGGAGATCTAAGCCCGGGACGTTACATATTAACCTGGAAAATAATAGATACTATAAAAAGATATACAGTTGTCATTCAGATCCTTAATTCATGGATTCACCTTTTCTGGTGAAGCTATTTTAATTAATTCGCCTTATCATTTAATAGGTATGCATATCTGTAGGACAAGCTTTTGTTACAAGATATAATATTTATCTTGCATCAATATACGAGCATGGTGAATAAAATACAAATCAAAAAGTATGTATACTCATTATAAAGGACATATAAATAAGATGTAATTTATGCATTAAGATAAAGTATATGAATTTTTTATAGAAGAATGAAACTCGAATGAACTTACTGTACATACGATATTTACATTTACGTATTCTTATCCACTGTAAATCTCTAGTTAAAGTAATCAGTACTAATAACAACTAGAGAGTGTTTTTATTTTTATGTTTTATTTCTTGATAGATTGAGAGCTTTTGATAACCTTAAACAAGATTAAGGCACATGCTTATAATGAGTCACATGAACGACTGCAAGGGGTCGTGTTAGCCTAAGAGGCAACGCCACAAGGGGCGTATGGTTCCAAGGAACCATGGAGGTAAAAGCTAAGTCCTCTATAGTTGTACCTACACTGTCATGTTAATGCCGCAAGGGGCAATGTCGCAAGGGACGTATGGATGAAAGGAACCACAGAGGCAAAAGCTAAGTCCTCTACAGTTGTAGCTACACTGTCATCGACCGCAAGTGCAAGCGGGAACATATAACAAGATACGCACATGAAAGTTATGAAATAAATGATTTATAAAGGTAAATCATTACAAGTATGCAAGAAAATGATTTATAAAGGTAATTCATTCCAAGTTATGAAATAAATAGTTTATAAGGGTAAACCATTACAAGTATGCTAGGAAATAGTTTAATTAAGGATAAACCATTATATATTATACGAGAGATGATTTAATAAAGCATAAACCATTATATGTTGTACAAAATTGGCTTAAGAAAAGTGAACCATCAAAGTCATGTGGGCCAAAATACAAAGTGATTTACTTGATAAAAGAAACATGTTCTTACTTTGAATCATATGAAATATGTCCCACAAAATGGAAGAAATATATGTCATAGTTTCTCATGCAATTTACATATGTATACCTATGGTTATGAAAGATTCCAAATCATACATGTTAGGAATCTAACTTAGACATGCATGGGAATAATTAGACACGCAATTATGTTTATCCATGAAAACTCATGTACATGCTTTATAACGGATTAAAAGACCGTTAGAAATCTCATGCATGGACCCCAATACATTCTGGCCATTAGGCTCATGCAAATTATGTTTATTTATTTCAGGAAAAGAACAAGTTTGACCAAGCACTCAAGTTCATGTGACAAACTCAACAAGACGTTCAACGCGCTATGGATATTGCATGATTTATGGTGGATATTTGTATGCCCACTGGAACATGGACCCATATTGTGAACTTATTTAGTTTCTTTTGCACGTATACCATTTATTGATGATGTTGTAATAATGGAACTCTCGGTGGAATTGGATTTTATGGATCTTTTTTAGAATGATTTTTGTATGCTCAATTATTATCATGCATGAATCGGTAGCGGTTCGGTCGTGCGAATTTAAGCTGCACGCTTCCGCTGGTTACCGTGATCCGTTCCGTTATAGATGTGGATGGGAATAACCGTACTATTGGAAACAGTGTCGGGTGGAGAATTGATCCCATATTACAGTGTTTATTCTCCAAAGGAACATGGCTTAAGATTGCTTCAGATGGAAAATCACAAATCGGAAAGAATATATGGTAAAGGGACATTGTTCTAAAATGTGGGAAGCAGATTCAGAATCAGAATCGATCATATGTACAGGAAGCATCTGTTTATTATGATAAAGTTACGGATGGTAAATTTTTTTCAAAGTATTCAGTTTATTTTGAAAAATTAATCAAAGGAAAGATGAGATCCTCGATGGAAAATAATTTTGACCAAACTTCCGATGTAGTTGCGAAAGCGATTCTGGAATTTCTCATGGTATTGTGGAGTAATTTCTCTTCTTTGATATGATATATGTCTGTTTGTGTTTATGTATGCATATTATGATTATTATGTAATTATCCGTTTCATATATTTACTTGAATGTCGTGGACAATGGCTGTGTTTCATGAAAATAATTTTCTACTTGTTTACAGATATTGATGAGGGCAAATATCATTACCTGTACTCCAGTGAGGGGACCTGTTACAATGCAGTCGGAAGATACAACGGTTTCTCGATATCAATACCCAATACATGTGGTATGTAATCCTACATGTGTAAATAAATTTTGGTCGAGCTAAGAAGAAGTTTCCCTTTCTTTTTAAGTTGGTAAAATCAAATCGCGCTTTGTAGTCAGGTATTTTTTAGAAAAAGATCAAACTTCATTTATCGAAAAGGACAGCTAGAGAGTTTAGAGTCAATACACGCCCAGTAATACAAAGGAGAAATTAACCTGCACAGATGCATGACGTGTAAACAATTCAGGTGATCTTACACACAAGCACTTTATAACGGAGAGCGGATCCTCTGTTGTTATAACACTTGTTGTAACGTTCTTTTTCTTATGTTTGTAGAACACAAACACCTCAATATATAGCACCAGCCGTTGGATAAAAATAGGTTCACCGAATAAAAATAGTATGCACGAAAACCGGATACGCAATTGATCCCTCAAGACTTGGTTACATACAACTCCATTGTGCATGCACAACCATACACCTAATCGACCATATTCCACGATTAGATCCAACATGCTCCCCATTACCACCCCCCCCCCCCAATCTTGTTGTGGCAGAAGATTATGAACGCCTAACAGGCGGTGACGGAGACAAGGGGGTGGGTGGGTGCTTAGCCCCCCAGTCTCAAATAATAACTTTATTTTATACGCTTTGCATTGAAAAAAATAATATAACCATCAAGATATTGTATATAGTGGATCTTATTGATTTTTGAAATGCAAATTGTTTTCAACATATATCAATATATCCATAAAGTAAGGTTGTAAAAGTAATAATCGAAAATTATTATATAGAGAGAAATTGCACTCAATAAGTAAGGCACCCAAAGGGTACCAAATAGAAATGCAAACGAACAAATAAGATAAATATGTTACAATTTCCTTATCTAATTTTAAAAACTAATATGGATATTGACGGATATTAAAACTATACTATCCTTAAAAGTTAGAATAAGTACAAAATAGATACTTCGCATATGAGTAAGATTAATAAGAGTAAGATTAGGAATACTCCATAGATTAGCTTAAATGTAGATGTACTGAATAGAATACACACGATATAAATATAAAAATGTACTTATACCATTACAATTATACCAAATACGATGAAAAGAGGTACACAATTATGTTATATATGGTTAAATATACATTTACAGTAATAGTTATACATGAAAATAGATATATGGATATAGATATATATATATGTTTGCGGATATCAATGTAATATTCATATTCCTACCATTTTAAAATGAATACGGATATTAATGTTAGATATGTATAAAACAGATAGTGGAAGACCATATATAAATATATTCACATATGTTTACATCCCTAGTTCCAAATGAATAGATACAAATATAATTAATAATTATGTCTTGATCCTATTCAAAATGTGAATATAGATGCAGATAGATATGTTGACACATATGAAAGTTACTTTACAATATCCTTAAAAATAGTTCCAAATAAAAAAACTTACATATTAGAAAAGGCTAATAAAAGAAATATTTTATAGATAATTAGCTTAAATATATTTGTATTGGATGGTTTATACATGATACAAATATGTTAAATATACTTATTTAATGATAAATACATAGGAAAGTATCTATTTTAAATTGGATAAGCATACATATATCGAATTCTATATAAAATAGATACAAATATGATAGAGGAACATGTACATATGTATTATTTTTATTCACATCCATACATATAAAGTATTTCATAGTCTTCCTCTTATATCTTAGATTTTGAATCTTTCTCTATAATATAATCTTATAGGTGCATGGATTGTTGATAAAATTAATTATAATTTATACTTTAATAAGCATATAGTTGGCATTCAATTATTTCCATACACATAATAAAGGCACAATGGGAACACATATTAAAACTTTACACCTCAAAGAACGGAACACATTAATGTGGAGAAGTGGAGAATGCATTAAAAGACATGCATGTAGTAATTGCATGAAGCTCTAGCATCAAGTTAATGACGCCAATGGAGCACAAGAAAGTTATTGGAATGCAGGTTGAGAGGTATTTAAAAGAATAAAGGGTTAAGAAATAGTATAAGTACAGAAAAATATATTTTTATATTTAAAAAAATCTAGATATGATGGTATTACCAAACAACATATTATTTGAAGGGCATTCATATAAAATGAAGAACTTTACAGAGGTATTATTTTTAATACAATTTTTTAAAGGACAATGGTGTAAAATCTCAATTTTATAAGTATTTTTATGTAAAATCTCAATTTTATACGTATTTTTTGTAAAATATCTTAAAAAATCTTTGTACTAAAATATTTACCATCCTTTCTTGCACGTTATATGATCTTTAAAATCCAACAGACATTGCCAACGAAAATGATAATTGATTGTTATAAGAATATAAATAATATCTTAGCCCCCTGAATAGATATTTCTGGCTTCGTCCTTGCTAGCAGGTGTCGCATTGTTGCCAACTTCGCTGCCGGTGGTGGCTTCGTCAATGTATCGGCTCGTTGCTCCTCCGTTCATAGAAACACCGCAATAATATGTCCTCCTTCGACACATTCACGAATAAAGTGGATTTTGGTGCCAATATATTTGTTGTGTCCATGGAAAATGAGATTTTTCATCAGGCAATGCAGACTTGTTATCAACGACAATTTCACAACCATCAATTCTTTCTTTGTCAGGTTGCTCAACAAACTTCGAAGCCACATTGACAATTTCACAATCATCGACTCTTTCTTTGTCAGCTCGCTCAACAAACTTCAAAGCCACAATGCTTGACATGTCGCCGTGGTTACTGCCATGAACTCGGCATCACATGATGAAAGAGCCATTGTTTTTTACAGCTGCGAATTCCATGAGACTAGAATGTCATTTACATAAAATGACATCCCTCGTGTTCTTTCTACACCAGCCAGATTATTATTCGTGAACCCAGTTATCATCTCCTCTCCTCCACCTCGAGTGTAAACGAGGTCATATTGACGTGTATCCTTCAAGTACGAAAGAATTTGTTTCATTGCCTTGTGGTGCATAGGGATGCACATGATCAGATACAAATATAGATATGGGTCATATCATATACTTATTCATTTTTGAATTCGAATACAGATACATATACGAATGTTATACGAATACACGGATCATGTAACCATATCATTAAAAAATGGATACGAATATAAAATAAATCTTTAAAATTTGGATACGTACAGATTATCCTACGATATATTTTGAGTTGTATATTCTATGAAAAATGCTTATAACAACTACACAAAAACATTCATATTCACTTCCGTGACAATCATAAGAAAATATAATTAAATAATAAACATGGGTACCTAAAAACAACTAAAACAATTCTCTGTTCCCAAAAACAACTAAAACAAATTCAGACATTTTGGATTTCAGTCTAGAATACATTCTAATTTTTTAATCCGATTTAATTTGATATGATGTCATCTCAACTTTCAACTTGACTTGATATAACTCCTCAAGTTCAACGCCACAGTAATCGTACTTATGGTTTTTAAAATCTAATATTTAATCTACATTGTGGGAAAATCATGGTTTCTTGATCTCACTATATAGTTCAAACGTGTTCTCAATAAAAAACTATGATTCACGCCCGCATTTATTTTTATTCAAATAACTTTTAAATTAATGTTATGTCGATATAAACTGTTGTGGAAGCTGGAAGTTAAAGATGTATATATACCTGACCTGATTGCCACTTGGCAGCAGCGGGAATCAATGGAGTTGGGTAGCTGATCGGCAATGGTGTTGCAAGTGATTTGTGGATCGGTGGAGGCGTCGTAGTGGAGGAGTTGGGGACTGAATCGACAATGGCATCGTAGGTGATCAATGAAGGATTGGTTCGTGCTGAAGTGAGAAGGAAGCGGCGCAACGGTGGTGTCGCAGGTGATCGGAGTGGTGGTGTATTGTTGGTGGAGGGTTGGGTTGTGTTGTTCCGGAGGAGAAGGGCTAGAACATAGGGCTCAGCTTGAGAGGTTTAGGAAATTAGGGTGTAGGTTGCCAATTGGGGATGGGGGCCCTTTGGGGCGAGTGGGATCGAGATAGGAATGGGAACGTGGGGACCCACTCCTTGGGGACTCTCAAGTCTCAATAAACACTATTATGGTTTATTATGGAAGATATCATGTATTAGTTATATAATTCAATATTAGCATATATGAAAACGGATTCGTATTCCTTTGAATATATATCGGTATCCGCATATGTATCCATCAAATTATGTTTTTAACATTTGTATTCGCATCCGTATTCATCGGATGTTAAATACCAACATCCATATTTGCATCCATATTTGTCAGAATCTAAAAAACATCCATATCCTCATAAAAACGAATATAGATATGAACAAATATGAATATATCTGCATCCTTTTGATCTGATGCATCATCGTAGGCCTCTCCATAAATCTATTAGCCATATCGATAACAAAGGAGATAACTGGTTGAGTGTAGAGCAGATACTTGAGGCACCGATGACACTGCGATACTCCATTGCATTCATAGACTGCCCGTTAGGATATTTTGCAATTTTGGCTTCTGCTCCATATGACATTTGGTGGGATTGCACACTGGCATTCCGAATAGTGACAACTGATGAACCGCATTTTCACCTCTTTAAGATATATGTGTTGTAGCACAGGAGGTGAAAATATTCATGCAGAACCACACTTTGGATTATGTGGATAATTATTTTACTTGGCAAGTCTACCAAGGTCGAACATAGAGACACGAGCCTCCTTGTCAATTAATCAAAAATTAAAGGTTAAATTTGAGCGATTAAAATCATAAATCTGTGTCTTCTTGATGTAGTCACAGTATGCACACACAACCAATGCAGACAAAATAATATAAAATGATGCAAATGATAGACAAGATACACTGAATGAGAATGTATTTTTTATTATATGCAGAATAAATGAAGTACAGTAAATATGATGCATGGAATGATGGTCAATATACATTGCAAATGATGATAAATATGCATTTTTATTTGGTTTTTGGTAATTAAGAAAATGATGCAAGAATGACATAAGATGTTTTGATATATGATGACGAAAGAAAAAAATATGCCTTGAAATAGTCGAATTATTGAGCAATTAAAATAAGTCCAATTTCATGAGCAACTTGATGAATTAAAATGAATCCTAGCACCTATTAATTGCCATTGAATATAGAGCAACTGACACAATACACAATTAGAATTAAGTAAGTTTAATTAAGTGTCAACATATGAAAGAACTGATGCTAGTAGATATAGAATAAAATATGTAACAACATGACACTGAAATCAATAAAAATGGAGTTCATATGTTTAGGGGCATAAATGTAAAGAAAATAATTTAAATAAATGCAGGAATGTATCAAAAAGGTCCTAAGAAGGGAAAAAATGCAATCATCCATAGTCGGTGTGGTATTGTTTCCAAATTACCAAGCACGACACGTGAGACACGCACGGTTGGGATGGACTTCTTCGCAATTATCGAAAATAAGAGAAGGTTGGATGTAAATTACCCATTCACACATGCTTGGCATGCACACGGCTAGGTTCGGGGTGAGGCTCGATTGCCATTGTAGGAGCCTTGGGCAATGTGGTAGCCCAAGGTGCTCCGGGCGAAGGCTCGGTTCCATCGAGCTGTATAGCTTCAGTGAGGCGGCGTGTCTCCTTAAGACCCATTGGATGGTTGCCAAGGTTGCCAAGGAGGCACCATCAAATGGTAGTTGCTCGTTTTGGGGGATCTGCTCTGCATTGATATGGATGGCATGATTAGAGCTCTGGAGAGGCTGCCAGAGCTCCACTGCGCCTATTCTTGCATCTTGAAGATCTGGGCAGCATGAGGAGCGGTTGCAGAAGAAGGTGAACGAGGTGGTTGGCGTGAATGATGGATGAACAACGAAGCTCGAGGTGCAGTGAGGCTATGGTAAAGCTAAGTGTGCATGGGGAGAAAAATTAGAGAAAAATGATGAAAAAGAAGGATAGAATCATACCTAATCAGAGAGGGTAATTTGGCAAAGGTAGTGGCATGTGTTGAGGTCAGGAGGATCTCCGATTGTTACTCAACCTACTCGTTTGGGGCAGGGAGCTCGGGCAACCGCCTTCAAGTCTCTGCAACATGGCAACTACCATAGGTTGAAACCTAGACCTTGAGGCATCGTTGGCCCTCAATCCTCCGCCCCTCTGTCAAAGGAGGGAGGAGAGGGCCTCGCCTAAGGCCCATGAACCATAGACGAGTAGTAACGAAGGCGGAGTGGGGGTTTTAAAGGAGGAGGTGACCGGATGTTATGATGGTGGAGGGGGAGGTTTGTAATTACAGTGGGAGGAGATGCAGGCGTGGGTTGAAGGCAATGATGGCTACACGAAGGTCGGGGTGGTTAGGGCTTCGTAGAGGCGGAGGTAGATTGTTGAGAGGTTTTGAGGTGGGGCGCTAAAATAAGAAGGGGGAGCGAGCTCGGCGAGTGTTACGTGGGAGAGAGGGAGTAGCTGGAGGAAGAAGACGCAGTATGGATTGTTGGATCTTGCGATCCAACGGCCAGGAAGCGGGTGTGGAGCGATGGCTAGGATCAGATCAAGGGATCTTAACCAAGGGCCGATGGCACGATGCAGATGGATGATTGACATGAAGCTGCAGGTTTGATCCTATGTCTAAGAAGGAATGGGCGACTTGGAGGGATCAAAGCCAGTGGATGAGGGATCATCTGATGGTTGAGATGAAGTCAGAAAGTTGTGTCTGGGATTACACTAGGGAGAGGGGATTTGACGGATGAGGAGCGAGTGGGAAGGAACAGTGGAGATGGATGTGAGTCGAGATGATCCAACAGTAGAGGAAGGAGGGTGTGTGGCAGATAAAGAGGTGGGCTATGTGGCAGCTCTAGAGAGCGCCATGTGGCCCAATGAGATTATTCAGAAATTATAAAATAAAAGGAAAATGCAAAAGAAATAAAAGGAGGTTGAAATAGTACAAAGTCAAAACATCACAGTTGTAGATCTCGATGATATTTACAAGTTTCATGTTGGACAAAAAGTCAAAAAAGGAATCAAAGACATAAAGCAAATATTTTTTGAAGTATTTTTAATAGATAAAAACACTAGCTTTTAAAATTTTTGTGATTTTCTTGTCTTTTTAATTTTTTTCAGACCAAAACAAATATATACAATAATTAATCTAATTTTTAAGGAGTTTTTAATAGGAAATAAAATAAGGAAAAATAAAGAAAATAAGAGGGGTTAATTTTACAAATAATAAACAGGTTTATATACAGAAGAAGGGTTAATTGTCAATTAAGTGGAATTAATGAAGATTTTGATTAAAATGTTTATGCTCCGAGGATAATTAAGGAGTATAGTTATGATAAATCAGATATTCATCACCCCCTATATTTAAACTATGCTTGCCTTCGAGCATCTAAAGAATGAAGGAGTCGGACTAATTTCTGATAATGCATGTGAATTTTCAAGGCTTGATTCATCAAAGTCCCTTAATTTGAGTGATCTTAAAATTTTGGGCTCAACCCTGCTCTAGTCAAAAGGAATTCAACTTCTCTAATTATCAGACTCTTTGTTTTGTGCATCTAATATAAGGATATGACATTTAATGTGTACTGCAATCATGAGAGTCGAGTCGAGATGTCACCCAAGCTCCCGGTCCAGGAGACTCTCCTCTAGAATTTTTAAATTCAACACTTTTTCATATGACACATGTGAATATTTCTTATCAATTTTTCTTTATTTTCTTTATTTTCTAATTTTGGGACCTTGTGGCTCTCTCTGGAGCAGCCACGTGGCACACTCCTTGATGATGCGTAATTTCACCATGTTAATAATCGTCTTTTATCGTAGTATGGGTGGTGAAAATAGTTCAGCAAAAACCACACTTTTGAATATGTGGAGAATTTTACTTGGCAAGTCTACCAAGACTGAAAATAGGGACACGAGCCTCCTTGTCTATCTATCAAAAGTCATTGGTTAAATTTAAGCGATTAAATTTTATTTATTTAGTTCTTCAGATGCAAGGCAAAACACAAAATGATATGCAGTACACAATGCAAACAGAATGACATATAAACGATGCATGTATTTTTTATTTGGTTTTATGCAACTAAATGAGATGCATGTGTAACGATATGAGGCATGATGATGCCTATACAAATATGTCCTTAGAGTATTCATTTACTAAGCAATTCAAAGTCATTCAATTTCATGATCAACTATAACATCAAGATTTGTCAACAATTCAATAATGGTATTGAAGTGAGGAGCAGTTAATACAATGAATCATCTAGAATTTAGCAATTTAAATTCTACATTAAATCAGAGAAATGATCATGTCATTTGATAGATCATTAAATTAAAAATCCAATGAAATTGAAATTAACTGAAAAGGAGTTTGTTTGCTCAAGATATTGATAAAGAGTGCAAGGGCATAAATATAGTAAAAATATGCAAAATAAAATGACATAAGTATGCAATTAGGTCCTTCATAGGGCATAAATGTAATTAAGAAAACTAGCAGGGCATTCTTGTAATTTTTCCATGGACGCACGTGCAAGGCATTTACGCTTGGAAGGGCCTTCTTGAAAAATCTAGAAGCTGGAGGGCTTGTTTGCAATTAACCCAGCTCACATGCGTGTTGCATGTGAGCGAGCTAGGCTCGAGGCGATCAGAGATTCGGCGCAGATGGCTCGGTGGCGAAGCTATACGTGGCACAGATCTTAGGTGCAAGACCACCCGAGGCTGGGAGGCTCGGGTGGGTGAAGCCAATGATTGCGAGTTTCCTCCGCCTCAAGATCGAACGGCCATGGCCTCACCTACGTAGATACCCTTGGATCAAGACCCAACGGTATTTACTTCTCCTTCCTCCTCCGTGGACGACAGCAAGGAACCTAAGCTCCAGCGACCTCCCCTGAGCTCCACCGGTGTGATGCTCAATGCTGGAAGGTTAGGGAAGATCGAAGGCACACTGGCAAAGGCCAGGCTGGTGCTGTGGGGTGGCTATGGTGGAGGAGAAGGTGAGGCGAGGTTAGGTCGTCAGAGGCGGAAAGGGAGAACGGAGCATGGCCGCAATGTCCGATCATTGACAAAAAAGGATCCCTGCATGGATTAAATAAGCCAAAGTATGTAGTGTGTGGGTGTATTAGTGAAATGGTGGGCCAAGAAGTGGAGGAGGTGAGGGACCCAGGCTTCTTCTCCGACGAACCATTGAAGAGGTCGGGCAGATGTGAACGGGGGTTTGGAGAAGGGAAGTGATGAACGAAGTGGTTGGCGAAGGTGGGGGATGTGTGGAGGAGCTTGACAGATGGTCAGGTGGGGGTGAAGTGCATCGTATGTGGTGGGATAAATGAAAGAAAAATCGATCAAATGGAGGAGGAGAGGTCTGACCTAATCAGGATGGAAATTGAGTGGAGGAGATGGCCTGGGCTGAGCACCAGAGGTGCTCGGGGTCACCGCACAATGAGGGCAGTCATGCCTCAGTGCTCAGCAGCAGCAGAGCCATCGTTACTCGGTCGGGATGACTGAGGGTTGATACCTGGGTAGAGGTCCCATGATCTCCAATCAATTCCCTCCCCCTTTGTCACCGGAGGAGGGGGATAACTAGAGCTCAACCCTTGAATGGTGGACGAGGTGCAAATGGAGCGGATGGGGAGGATTTTAGGTGGAGATCTTCAGTCGTTACAGTGGTGTAGGGGGTTTTACAATAGATGGATTGAGCAGCAGGTGGCATTATGTTGAGGTCATGAAGGCTCCGCGAGGAAGACGGGGGTTAGGGCTACGTGGGGGAGTATTTAGGTAATGGAGGGGGTGGATATGATGGAAGCCAAAAATGGAAGGGGGAGCGGGCACAGCAAGGTGAAACAACTAGCAGTGGGATGCTGGAGGTGAAAGATGTCGAGATGGTCGTTGGATCTTGTGATCCAATGGCCCAGATGGAGATGCGTAAGAGCTAACCAGATCAGATCACAAGATATGATCCAACGGTTGAGATCATGGCACATATGTGCGACTGTGATGGAGTCTAAAGGCATTGATCGGATGACCAATGGAGAAGGGTGATGTGGAGGCAGAGGAGCCGTTGAATGCTCAGCCATCAAATGGCATAGGTTGAGGCAGAAACATGTGGTCTAGATGAGTTTGATCAGGAGAGATCGGAGGGATGAGGGAAGAGTGGGGATGTGTGGTTAAGATGAGGGTATGCAGAGGTGATCCAAAGGCCAAAGACAAAGTCGGGTGGCATGAGGAGGAGCGGGCACATGGACGGCCCAGAGGGCGCCACGTGGCCCAACCGGATTATTAAAAAAACCGGAAAATAAAGAAAATTACAAAAGAAATAGCAGGAGGCAAAATTAACAAAAACACAAAACATGAAAGTTGTAGATCTCAGTGAGATCTATAAGTTTCCTGTTGAATAAAAAAGTCAACAGAGATCAAAAACATAAATAATATTTTTTAGAAGTATTTTTAATAGATAAAAAATGTTTTTAATGGGTTTGTTACTTTCTGTATTTTTAATTTCGTTTAAATCTCAAAATGGATATATATAGTATATCAGAATTTTAATAAAAAGATAAAATCAAGAAAATGTTAGATATACAATAAGGGTTAGCAGCATACCAATTGTTAATAATGGTGAATTAAATGTGAAGTTTATTGACTTGATTAGTTTAGGATGGTAATAAATAACAAAAAATATGATCTATCATAATTTCATCATGCCCTATACTTAAGCTAGGCTCGTCCTCCAGCATCTAAAGAATGAAGGAGTCACATTAATTCTTGATAGTGCATGTGAAATTTTAATGCTCAATTCATCGAAGACCCTTAATTTAAGTGATCCTAAAATTTAGGACTCAACCATGCTCTAGTCAAAAGGAATCCAACTTCTCTACTTATCATACTCTCTATTAGTACATAAAATATAAGGATATGATATTTAGTGTACTACAATCATGAGAGTCGAGTCGAGATGTCACCCAAGGTCACAGTCTAGTAGACTCTCCTCTAGACCTAATCCTTGCCACTAGGGAATAAGTCTTTTCTTGCATTCAATCTACTGTCTCATCAGTTTGTCAGACTTGAAAGTGTAGATGGAAGGCCAGATAATGGGGGGCATAGGATTGTCTATTTTTCTTCTCTCCCTCACATTGGAACAAGGATCCTCTCTAGTGTCTTATTACTCAATACGTGTATATTTTTGATTTGTTGATCAATGTGTCCGTCAAGAGTGTTTGAGTCTTATGTACTTGTTTTCCTAGGAGTACATCGGGGTGTGTCTTCTTTAAGTATCTAATATACTTACACCCAATCTTGTATCGCTTACGATGCAGAGCCCTTTTTGAGGTACTAGCCTGACTCATTGGTCCTTATTATCTTTTGTCCAATTGGACACTTTGAAAATGGTTGGAAGAGCTCGCCATTGGTGTAAGCTCTAGATTTTTTTCTTTGAATTGAGAGAGCATTTCTTTCAACATTTCTTTTTTTTCTTTTCTTTTCGGCTAGCTCCACTGCTTTTACCAAGAATTGGCACACACTAATCAACAAGCCTATTATGTTTCATCACACCATGGCACATAGATAAATATTAAATGATATTATGGAACTTGTTCACATACTGGCTAGGGTTTATTGACACTCAGGTTTTTTTGAAGCCTTCATTGACATTATTCCATCCTCGAACATCATTAAATCGGGTCTAAACTCAAATCTCCAGTCCCAATCCCTCAAATGAGAACTCAACTCATCTCATCAATCATGCAGTTGTGGAAGTGATGTGGTGATCTTATTCTTTAGAAGGCAGAGATGAAGAGTGCAATATAGCACTCAAATATTTCAAACAAGGGAAGTGTGGACTATTAAGTTTCAAAAACCATAATGAGAAAGGTCGGTTAACTCAGACTCTCAATATCTGAAAACCAAGTGTCCTCAATTCCTCAAGCATTGGGTGACAGTAAATGTGTTAGGAATACACAAACTCCAAAGTTAGTGAATTTTTTATATTTTTTTAATTTTGCAAAATTTTATGGATTTTTTTGTTTCTTTAGAGAAATAATGATCGGCCCAAGCTCATATGAATAGTTGCATCTACTTCCAATCAGTATGGGTGTAAGTACGGACCGTTAGACGGCTACATGTATTACTTTAAGGCGATGCTAAATGTGTTGTCTTTTAATCATCTACTCTGCTACGGAAACTGTAGTTCACTCACTGAAAAGTAGCTACCTATTTTTAATCTTAGTAGTCAAAATTGCTATTTAGATTTATGGGATTTTTGAAAAGATTTTCAAAACGAAAAAGTTAGTCCCTCATTTTTGAAAAGATTTTGAAAACATTTTCCAAACCTTGTCACATAGTAAAAAGATTTTCAAAACTTTTTTAAATGATTTTTCAAATAATTAAAATCCCTATTTTTCAAACCAATGCCAAATATTTTTCAAAACAGTGTAACACAATTAGAAAATTTTCCAAAGCATTTTATAAACATTTCTACAAAACTCAGTTCACAAATACTTATAACCTAGCCCCGAAAATTTTCAAAAATTTTAACATATGAGCTATGGAAAGTATAGATACAATATATATGGTATACCTCCCCTATACTTAACATTGTTGTGTTCTCATAGCACAAAGTGATATGAAGCCCAATCTCGGGTTAAATACAAGATGATATAGCAGAACTGACTCGGATGCTCCCCTATACTTAGGTCAAAATGACCTAAGTATAAGAAGAAGAAGAAGAAGAAGATGGAAGAACGAATGACTCGGGTTCCCCTATCCTTAGGCTGAGAGTAGCCTAAGTATTGGATATGCAATGAGGATGGAAAGACATGTGGTGAATAATCAGTCACTGTACAAAGATCCCCCTATATTTAGGTTGAAGAGTAACCTAAGTATTGGATGTTGGATGGGGAACTGGCGATTAGCAGGGTTAGAGAGGGGGGATTTACAAAGATGATTGGATGGAGATTGGGGAGGAATCATTTAGAGTTACTGGAGTATTAGGAAGAATAGTCATCCAAGCCTCAATCATTCAAGAAATACCCTTGATTCACCAACTCACACGTGAAGACCAACAAGTTTTGGTCTTTCATCTTATCCATTTTATTGGTGATCATCCAAAATTAAAGTCCGTTATGCAGTTTTAATGACAAGGTTTTGGGAACTATCCTAGGGATACATCCTCACCTCTCCACAATCAAAACATCATGTGTATAATGTCGAGGGTTGCTCTCCCATAACCCAAGAGTGATTTTTATTCCATTTATTTTTGTCGACTTGCATTATAGTCCTGATTTTAACTTGAGTTTATCATTGTATTAATGTAAGAGCACAAATCAAACAACCGTCGTCTGATCAGTCATTCCCAACTTCCTTTAATATCTTAAGTGATAAATAAGGAGAAGATTGAGAAAAATCAATGTATGCATAAAAATCATGATGCATGCTTGAGAGAGAAACTTACAGTGCCTCCAGCAATCTCCATGCACGTGCAAGACTGTATTTGAAAATTTTACACTAAATGCATGCAAGTCGAAGAAACTGCACCTTAAATATGATACTATTAGGGGGAAGAATTTGATTTAAATTTGGCTAAGTCGATCGTTGTTTAGGTGTGTCTTGTGAATTAAGTGTGTCTTGACCTACAAAGCAAGCACAAATGATAGGAAAATAAAAGAACTCAGAGAGCCATGTGCCTGGCCCTAGGTTGACATTCAAGTGGAGCCCCACCTGGATTGGGGTGAAACAGGCTCCACACAACACAAGTAGAGGATCAAGTTCATGCTTACACACGCTAGCCCTCAAATGAGGATCGCTAGAATTGCAGTTAATACAAATATATACAACATGAAAACGGAATGAATTGCTAATAAATTTCTTATTTTCTCCTGGGTTTCCTCTATGACTCCTCGCAGCAGGAGTTCTTAACTCCACGCCTCCATGGTTCGCAAGTATCCTCGGTCTCCATGGGACCTGCCACAAAAGAAAAACATCAGAAAGTCATCAAGAAAATTGATCAACAAATGATTCAAAAACAAACACAATGTGAATACCTAAAGTTTTAAAATAATCACATCAAAATAATAGAATAAATTCAATAAACACATATAGATGAGTTGTGCCTCCGGCAACGTCGCCATTTGATGATGCGTATTTTCATTACATTAATAATCGTGTTTTATAATAGTATAGCTGGTGAAAATGGTTCAATAAAAACCATACTTTTTAATATGTGGAGAATTTTACTTGGCAAGTCCTACCAAGGTCGAACACAGGGACACGAGCCTCCTCGTTTATCTATCAAAAATCATTGATTAAATTTAAGAGATTAAAATTCATTTATTTAGGTCTTCAGATGCAAGACACAACACAAAATGATATGCAGATACAAAATGCAAACAGAATGGCATATAAATGATGCATGTATTTTTTATTTGGTTTTGTGCAATTAAATGCTTATGTAATGATATGAGGTATGATGATGCATATACAAATACGCCCTTAGAATATTTTATTTATAGTGAAATTCAAAGTCATTCAACTTCATGATCAATTATAACATCAAGATTCGTCAACGAATCAATAATGGTATTGAAGTCAGGAGCAGTTGATACAACGAATCATCTAGAATTTAGCAATTTAAATTCTACATCAAATCAGAGAAATGGTCATGTCATTATAGATCATTAAATTAGAAATCCAATGAAATCGAAATCAATTGAAAAAGATTTTATATGCTCAAGATATTGAATAAAGGGTGCAAGGGAATAAATACAGTAAAAATGTGCAAAAAAATGAGATAAATATGCAATTAGTTCCTTTATTGGGGCATAAGTGTAATTAAGAAAATCCAGTGGGGCATTCTTGTAATTATTTCAGGCACACATGTGCAAGGCACGTGCGCCTATGATGAATCTCATATTCATCATATTAAAATCCACATATTAATCCCCATGCTTAAACAATTCAATAAAAACCACTAATAATTCATTAATATTAACTTGTATTATATTGTGTATATTCTGTGTATAATTAACCTATAAAAAACTCTAAATAGCTAACTCTATTTTCTATTTAATTACTAACATATCTTCTTTATTTTTTATCTTATTAAAAATCCTTTAAAATTAGGATAATATTGTGTATAATTGTTTTGATTTTAAAAAAATAAAAAAATAAAAAATATGAAAACTACAAAAAGACAGTGTTTTTATCTCTTAAAAAGACTCCCAAAAATACACCTTTGTACAAATGGCCTCCTTTGACTTTTTGCTAACCATGAAACTTGTAGATCTCATAGAGATTTATAACTTTCATGTTTTAACTTTTTCCTATTTCGGCCTCCTTTTATTGCTTTTGAATTTTTCTTTATTTTTGTATTTATTGAATTTTCTGGAGCGGCCACGTGGCACCCTCTGGGCCGCCAACGTGGCCCGCTCCTGTTCACGCCACCCGCCACCCTTCCTCATAGTCAGATCACCTTCTCCCCACCTCAATCTCAGCCATCCATCGCCCTTCCCCTCTCCACCATCGGATCAGTCCTGTGATCTTATCCAAACCGCACCCTCATGCCTAGATCTCCTCTGTCAGATGACTCCTTATCTAGCAGCTCTTCTTCATCCACATCATTCATTATACCCCCACCATTGGATGAGATCCCTAGATCTCATCCTAGCCGTTCGCCCTCTCCTTACTCTCCACCCTCAATCTCCCCTGATCGATTCCATCTCAACCATCCGCCTCAGCCGCCCTCTCATTGTAAGATGATTACCATCCAATGGCCATGCTCCAACCACGACACATGTTCCATCCTCTGTCATTGGATGTGATCCTCCAAGTCCAATCTAGATCGTCTGCTACCGCCTCTACCCTCACTGTTGGATCACATCCTCGGATCTGATCCATGCTCTCCGCCCATGCGCTAATCGGGACCGTTGGATCATGAGATCCAACGATCCTCGGTTCGTCTTCCTCCTCCCACACGCCCAACCCCCATCTGTTACACCTCGCCACTACCTCAACCCCTTCTTGTTTTGCCCATCTCCTCTGATCATGTCTACACAACCTAACGGCCCCTCCACGTAACCCTTTGCTCTGCCTTCCTCGCGATACCACCAACGCCTCCCTCCATCACTCCACGCCATCACTACAGATATTGCAAAACCTCGCCATCATCACCTGAAACTACCATCTCCTCCTATAAATCGATCACCACCTCCACTCATCATCCACCATCCAAGGGGACGAGGCTCAACTTCCTCCGCCCTCCGGTGACAGCAAAGGGCAGTTGTCGAGGTAAAGATGACCCTTATACCCCTGGTGTGATCCATGACACCCGCCATGTATGCTCTGCCACTCTGGTGGATGCTCGAGCTCGTTGGATTGGCTGACGAGCATGTGCGATGACCCGAGCTTCAAGTAAGCTCAACCCAAGCCAACTCCACCCGCCAGTGACCCTATCTGATCTCCAGGTTTCCATCGGTGCCCCTTCCTTCATTTTCTCGTAATTATTTCATCTCCCCAGATCACCCTCACTCCTACCCGACCATTCAAGCACCTCCGTAAGACGTCCCCGATCTTCATGGGGGGTCTCAACCATCTCCTTCTTCCGTTATAACCTTCCCTCGCTCCGGCCCTTTTCTCTGCCCTCACGGCAGAGGAACCCACCTGAAACCCCGCCTTCTCCACCCGATGATCTCCCACTCACTTCACAAGTACTCGCATTCTGTGGCTTTGTCTATACCTAACAATTACATGAGCTTATTTTGTCAATGCCTGGAGTTCATTCACCATCTCTGATCTCGAGCAACCTCTCCAGCGAGGCGGCGTCGACCACCATCATCAGCTACTATGGGAGTTTCCTCTCCCATCGGCCATCACTGCTAGGTGATCACGGAGCTCCATCGAGGATCTACAGCTAGGGAGGAGCATGGAGGGGCTCGAGGGAGCTTGCCGGCGTCCCACTCACGCCACCACTCCCCCGGCGGAGGAGAAGCACAGACTCCGTTGGATGGCGCCTCTCGGCAGCCATCCAACAGCCCTGATAGAGCCATGTCACCCCGTCCGGACCTGCAGGCTCGGATGACCAAGACACCAGGCTCGGGAGGCAGCGAACCATATCATGAAGCACCATAAAGCGCCACGTACCATCCGAGCCAGAGTCTCTCTCGAGCCTAGCCCATCACGTGCATGGCATGTGAGAGGCTGGTAAATTACATGAAAGACCCTGGAATGTTCAGAAATTACACTTTGGTCCCCAAGCGCGTGCCTTACATACGTGCCTAGGTAATTTATCGAGAGGCCCTTGCAACTTTATGAAATTACAAAAAGGCCCCTACGTACAATGGATAATTACATAAGGGCCCCGTCAATTTCTGGTATTTGCAAATGAGTCCCTTCAAGGACATATTTGTAATATTTATCTTTATTTTCTCATGCATTGTTAATATATTTATGTCCTTGCATTGTTTCTTCAATATCTTGAGTATTTTAAGTCTGAATTGCATGATTTCAGTGTCATTTTGAAGCTTATTTGATTCTTTATCTAATGGCATGTTTAAATCATTGATTTGACACTAAATTAAATGTGATGAATTTTTATGACATATAGTGTCTCTTGCTCTATAAATCCTTGCCATTAGTAGATACTTGTTCTTGATTTTGATGCTCGATTTGACTCTGAAATTAAATCATAATTTGTGCTCATATTCTGTAGGCATGTTTATAGATAGTCTTTTGCATGCTTTTCCTTCGCACATCATTGTATACTGTGTTCATCACGTCATATAATTGCATTGAAAATTCAAATAAAAATTACATGCATCATTCCTAGCATTGTTTTATCTGCCCTTTTCTTGTACATCTACACGAAGCCCTAAAAATAGAAGATACTCACTCCTAAAATAGACAACGATTTTTTTAAAAATAGACGAAGATGTCTGTGTCCCTGTGTTTGACCTTGGTAGACTTACTAAGTAAAAATATTCAACAACATTCAAATATTGTGGTTTTTGCTGAATCGAAGATCATCTCCTATTCTACAATTCTTTATTATTAAAGAGGTGATTTTCAAGCTCATCAAATGGTGTCGTTGCCGGGAACAGGGCTCACCTTTATTTATTTGTCAAAATTTGTTGAATTATTTTTTAAGTGAATATTTTTAAAATTTTCAGGTCTTATCTTCATGTTGTATTTGCATCATTTTGTTGATTATTTTTCTTGATATTTTCTCTGACCATTTCTTTCGTGGCAGGGCCCATGGAGACCGAGGACCCTCGATCTACATCGAGGCGTAGAATTGGGAATTCCCGCTGAGAGAAGCCACAAAATAAAATAAGAAGAAATGAATGAAGAGTCGTCAACATTTCTTTCATGCATTCTATTGTAAAAAAGTAAAAAATGTAACATGTGCATTTCTAGTGGTCCTCGTTTGAGGACTCGTGTATGTGTCAAAAAAAGAAAAAAGAAAAAAAGAGTAGATCACTCGATGGTCTACCCCCCCCCCCCGCCACACACACACACACACATATATACCACTACATATGTATATCGACTCACCCCCCCCCCCCCCCATCATTCTGTATATTCACATACACACCCCTCCCGCATCCACATCTTCATCTGTAAAAATTCACCACCCTCACCCACCCCCCACCCCTCCTCTCATTTATATGCATCTCTGTATGAATTCACCCTAACCCTAACAGCCTCAAGTCCCCCAACCCAAATTTTAGATCCTTCACGTAGGCTATACTCAGTCTAAGTATAGGAGGGACCCAACTCGGTCAACCTTCCCTCTATCTATTTTCTTATAGTAAAGTCATTTTTTGACCTAAGTACAGGGGGACCCTCTGACTGAGTTCCGCTATATCACCTTGTATTTAACCAGAGCTATGGCTTCATATCACTTGTTCTATGAGGACATAAAAAAGTTAAGTATAGGGGGTATACCGTATATTATTATATATATACTTTAGCCATAGCTTGGGTTTTATAATTTTCGAAAACTTTTTGGGCTATGTTTAAGTTGACCTGTGAACTTATTTTTGTAAAACAAATTGTAAAAATCTTTAATAATTGAGGATTAAATTTTTATAAAAAAATTAACCTTTTTCAAAAATACTATAAAAATATGAAAAAATTCAAAACTTTTTCTTTTGTAGATGCTCTGACTACTAGGCTTAAAAATGAGTAGCTACTCTTCAGTGAGGGCACTTCGATCTCCCTTAGTAGAATGGGTGGTTTAGAGGTGATGTATCCGAAAATGCCCCTTTTAATTTGATTAAGATGTGTCGTTTTTGTTGTAGTCAGGCAATCAGGATCGATCAAAAATTAACTGCACGATTCGAATAATCAATTAATTAATTAATGTGCGGTTTGATTTTTTTAACCTGGGCAAGTCCTAGGGTCGACTCAAGGAGGTAAAGGAACAACTTCGGATCAAGTTAGAGGAATTAGCTCACGGTTTTCCAAGCATTTTTTTTAATTTTTTTATGCGATAAATATGTCAAATGCTAAATGCATATGTATTAGGTTGTTAAGAAAATAAATAACTTATCCAAATTAATTTCAATGTGATATTAATCCAATTCAGCTAAATTATAATTTTCCTTTAAACCTAATCCAATGATGAATTCTAAATATATTTTTTTGTAATTTTCGAGATTAAAATGCAACAATGAAAAATGCAAACTCTTTTGGGGGTTTTATGTAATTTTTCATGCAAACAAAATGCAAAAATTATGAATTTTTTTTGGAAGTGAAATATGATGAAAGGAAGCTACATTATTTTTTTTTTGAAATTTTCTGACAATTTAATATTTTTTCTATAAATTTTTTAATGAAACAGAGTGATTGTGCGTATTTAATTCCTAATAAATCCACGAAATCAATTTATCCAGAAGGGAATTATCTCAAATAGATATTTTGATGACAAATCTTAGAGAGTTGAAATTTTGGAAAATATTATTGGAAGAGGCGTGGGGCACGTTGGGGGCGAGTTGGCGTGGTGCAGCCGGAGGGCGAGGTCCAGGAGATGGGCACGCGGGCAGGCGGCCCGGCTGACGGCTGTAGGTCTAGGGGGAAGGGCGTGTGGCCGGGAGAACGCGGGGCGGTGGGTGTGGGAGGTTGGCGGTGGAGGCAGCTGATAAACACGAAATTTGATGTGGTCAAAATTGGTGTCTCACACAAGGCGGAGACGACCGTCGCTGTGGCGACTCACAAGTGAATCTCGTATTTAATCAACAATTAACCCACACTAAAGATCAATAAATTAGAAATAATGTGGAGTTAAAATTTATTTTTAACTCTGCACAAATGGTGTATAGTGACAAGTATGCAGAGAGTTCGAACACAGGGAGCAAACAGGGTAATTCACAAAAGTGTGCACAAGAGTGTGTGTGTGTGTGTGTGTAGTGTCTACACTAAGCAAACAAACAATGAAATTTTTGTGGGTTTTTAATTTTTAATAATTTTGTTTTATTTTTATTTAATTTTTAGTTTTGTATTTTGCTTTTTAATTTTCTGATTTTTATAATTTTATATTTTATATTTTTTTTCTTTTTCAATATTGGAATTTAAAAACAATGTAATGAAAGGCAAGATAAAATATTTATAAAAATGTGCAAAAATAACCAAAAAGTCAGAAATAAAATGTTTTTAATATTTTTAGGATTTTTTACTATTTTTGTGATTTTTGGGTATTTTTCAAGGTGTTTTTGGTATTTTTAATTACTGAAATAAGGCAGAATAGTGGAAAATGTGCTGGCTATGAATAAAATGAGAAATAAAATTAGCAAACAGCAATCAAAATTTTTCACACTATTTTTCAACTAAAGAGAACAAAATATGGAACAAACAGAAACTGAGTTTGTATTTTTTGGAGTTTTCTAGGATTGTCTATATTTTTTGAATTTTTTGAATGTTTTTAAATTTTTAGTGTTTTTCTTTTGAGATTTTTAGTGATTTTTGGACTGACACTAAAATAGGATAGACACTAGGTAATTTTTTGGAATTTTTCGAAGTGTTTTATTATTTTTTTTTGGCATTTTCTAAGCTAGACAGTGCACAAAAAGCATGTTTTTGATTTTTAATAAATATAAAATTAAAACAAAATCAAAAACTAAAATTATAGCGTGGAAGAACAAGTGTCCAAAAGCTTAACCCTATTTTTGTGGAATTTTTGGACTTAAAATGATAATTTAAATAATTAGAACAAATATCCAAACAATTAACAGGGCTGGCAGGGGTATATTTCCAATTTCTCAAACATCCAGGGGCTCACATGCGAAATTTCCACAAAAATATAAACTGAATATTCAATTTTAAGGGCCAAATAGCAATTACAAAACCCGGAGGGGCCTTAGCATAAAATTCCCAGGCCTAACACGTGCGCAACACGCGCCTGGCAGGGACCTAAGTGCAATATTCAAAACTATCAGGGGGGTCGATGCAAAATATCCCAAAGTTTTACACTATATTACAAAATTTTGGGATTGAACTGAAATAACCCAAAGTCCAAGGGTACCCTTGCAAAATGCCCACCCCCTCACGTGAACAGGTCACGTGAGGTGACGTGGCAGGGGACCTAGATGCAAATAAAATTAAATGCAGGGACTTACATGCAAATAACCCAAAGTTTTTCAAATACAGATGAAAGTTTAAATACTAAACAGTAAATACAAAAGGCACGAGGGTTGATATGCAAAATACCCTCGACGCGTGATCCGACGGCGATGAAGAGGCCACCTAAACACGTGGCAGCATATGGACGGCTGATGACGCTTCGACGATGGTCGGCTGAGATTAGATCGCTCGAAGTCGATCTGACGGTTGAGGCGTGACGCGATCCAACGGCGGAGATCAGAACTAGGGCAGCTCCCTTGATCGGACGGTGGCGAAGGCGGCTGAAAGAACAAGGCGGAGCTCCGGCTGGGCGGAGTTCCTCAAGCTCCTCCGGCCAGCTCCGGTGGCTATTGAGCTTCAAAAGCGGGCTGCGGCCTCCTCAGGTCCTCCTCTATCGTCTGGAGTCGTCAAAAAGCCACGGTAGTGGCTGTGGTGCTCGCTGGTGGCTGGCGGAGCTGGGAGGCTTCGTTGGCTCCGGCGAGCTTCAAAACTCGCCTCCAGATGCTCTCAAGGGCACGTTGACCTGCAAAACGAGTCAAGGGGTCCAGGGCAAACTGCCTGGACCCTTGGATGGAGGTGGGGGAGTGTGGATCGACGGGGAGATGATCGGCCGGAGGTGCGCTCCGGTGAGATGGAATGATCGGGCGATTCAGGCGATGAAACTCAAAATTTCTTGGGAGCTAATGATCCTAGACCTATGGCTAAGCTAATGAGCAAGAAATAAAAGGGGGAAAGGGCCCTCAATGGCCGGAGCCAGAGGAAGAAGGTACCTCGACCGCCGGACTTGAAGGAGGTGTTGGAGGCTCCTCCGACTTCAAACGCCTTAGCTGAAGGGCTTGCGATGGAGCTGTCACCTCTAAGAAGCTCAAGAGCACGAAGGTGGCGCAGAAGGGTGGACCAAAGGGACTCAAATTCAAAATGAAAAGGAGGGGGTCGTTATACCTGGTTTGACCTCGAGTTGCAGGGGCTCGAAGATCGACGATCTTGGAGCGCCTCAGTGATCCTTGGCCCGATGTAAACACATGGCGGGCAAGAGGGTTGATAGGTGAAGAGGTTTACAGAAGGGATCGAAGTGAAATGGTGAAAGAATCGGCTGGGAAAAAACCAAGAAAGTGGCTCAAAAACCAACCTCTGACAGGGGGATAGGTGGGAAGGACGACCAGTTGACCTAGGTCAACTGGGACCGTCTCCTGATTGGTCCACGTGGACCAATCAGGAAAAATCCCTGATAATTATTTTGTAAAATCAATAAAAAATAGAATAAGGCCGAATTAATTAATGGTTATAAAATAAAAAATATTCGTAATTTTATGTAGTATTTATTATGATTTTTATTTATTTTTATGACTTATATTTTTACAAGTTACCTTTTTAACCCTATATAGGTGTAATACCTATGTATTTAAGTATTTGATTTTCATTTTATGTATTTTATTCTTATTATTTTTATTTCTTATTTTCTAAAATTATAAAATACTTTTATGTACACAAATATATTTTTATTTTATTTTTCTGATTTATTTTGTATGTTAAATAAAATATAAGAGTGTTTTGTATAGGTATATGTATAGGTAGTATACCTATGTATTTTTTATACAAGTATTTTTATTTTGTATTTTCTTTGCATTTTTATTCTAAATTTAATGCACATATATATTACAAGTAATATCTACATAATTATAAAAATATAAACATACAAAAATAATGAATAAAGAATAAATTGAATATTTTATTTGGTACACTGTACAACGGGGGTCCAAAAGTCAACTTTCAAACCGTAGCTCCACCAAATGCAAAACCACCACCATTAAATAGCTTATTTTCTTCTATATACAATTAAAGGTAAGTATGCTGCATTTGTACTTTTCATTTGTGAGATGGGAAGTTGGGATTCTGGATTTTTATTCAGACTATAACTTCTTATCTGTACATTATTTTTCAGTGAAATCAATTTTGTATTTTTCTTTATAAAATTATCTACAACTTTTATGAACAAAGTTTCTTTATTTGATGTATAAAAAGTGGAACCAAAAATAGGTCCCAAAATGAATAAAGAATGAATAGAATGTATAGGTATTTTATCTATATTTCTGGCCTTATCTCCCCCTACTTTATTCCTTGTCGACCTATTCATCAAGATGCCTAGGTCTCGGGGGTTTTGGGTCATAAAATATTTACAATATTTTATTCTTTTTTTCTTTTCTTTATTTATTCTATAATTTTGGCCTTAATTACAGTATTTTATACACTAATATGATGCACATGCATGAATGCTAAGATGATGTATTTAAGGCTATTTACAGGCATTTGCTAGGGTTTTTGATGCCAAAATGATAGAATAAAGATGATGAAATGTGGATTCATCAGCAGCCGCTGGGGCTAGCACTATAGCGGGAGGAGGGAGCGCGACCGTGGAGGAGGAGGGTGTGACCGTGCGGCCATGGGCAGGAGCTGCTTGTTTTTTTTTGTTTTTTTTTCTTCATTTTTTCTTTGTATTTGTCTTGCATTTTTTTGTAAATAGGAAAAAATATGAATGAATAAATATGTGGTGTGATGTATGAGGATGATAATGATGTAAAAAAAATATTATTATGAGGTGCAGATTTTGTGGTGATTATGGATGTTTGAATAAGATGATGGTGAAAATGTAATGAAGATGCACAAGATAAACAATAGATGTTAAATAAAAAAATTTGACGAAGTGAAGATAGAGAGATTTACCGGTGACGGTGGACGTTGTCGCCTGTGGAGGAGGAGATAAATTTCGAATCCGATGATCGTCGCTTCAAGGAGATGGCGGCTTCCGATGCTTGAGCAGCTTCCTGCGAGGGATGGCTGCGATGAAGTGGTAGAGACCACCTCGAATCTCACTGTTGAGAGGTCGTTGCTCAAGGAGGATGCTAGGTCGCTGTCAACGATGGAAACACTCCAAGCTCGTTCTCTTTTTCGTTGAAACACGAAATGGTGGATGAAGATGAATGAAGGGGGAGATGTGAATATAAAGAGGAGGAGTAAGTTGGAAAAGAGATGTAGAAAGTGGAGGAGTGGGAATTGATAGCTTGGAGTGGAGGGCAAGTAAAGGGAGAAGAGGAAAAAGGAAAATAAAATAAATAAAATAAAATAAAAATAATTAGGCAACTAAAAATAAAGAAAAAAAGTAAAAAAAGAAATTAATTAAATAATTAATTAAAGTAAAATAAATAAATAAATAAAGTAATAAAAAATACGAACTGCCATGTGTTGCACCTAAAAAAACAGAAATTAAATGTAAAGAAAATAAAAAAGAATAAACAAAAGGTTTCAAATCAAAAAGTGGTCAACATGAAAGTTGCTCATCTCAACGAGATCTACAACTTTCGTGAAGGGCTGAAAATTAAAAGAAATCATATGTATAAAGTGTAATTTTGGGTGGTACCTTATAGATATAAAATACTACACTTTAACTTTTGTAATTTTTTTGTATTTTTTAATTCGAGAAAAATAAAAATAAAGTTAGATAAAAAATATGAAAGAACTATTTACAATTTAATCTAATTTTTTTAGATTTTTAATAATTAAAAAAATAAAAGGATAAAATAAAGGGTATTTTTATCAATATGTAAAATATAAAACAGGGGCCCAAAACCCAAGTTTCACATACGATCTCCGATTTTAATGAAATTGGTCTTATTTTGAAGGTCTTTGAATGTATATTACTTTAAAAGCTAAATCAGACACTATATGATATATATATATATATGCATTTTAAGACTCCTAGTTTCAAACTTGGACTCGAGTTTTATTAGTCAATTTTACAAGTTAGTATTTTTTTGATATTTTTGTATAATTAGTGTTAGTAATACATACACTATAGAGCAGGTTTTATTGGGTTTCGGAGTTAGTATAAAATATATACAAATAGGGTATTATGGTGAATATATAGGTGATTTTTACAAGTGAATTGGACTTCTTATTTAATGCAAATATGAATGCTAAAATGCAGATATTATTTATGCATGCATGAATGCTAATTATGCAATATAAGTGGAAATATGCAGCTAATTACTCGGGAACAAGGCTCTATTTTCAACTTTAAGAGTGATGAATCATAGATTCATCAACCCCCTATACTTAAACCTTGCTCGTCCCCGAGCAACTAAAATGAAATGCAAAAGTGAAATGATTTTGGGTTCCATACCAAGGTCATGAACAAAAGTTGAAAATGGAGCTTGACTCAATCTTTGGATTAATAATATGGCGGAACATTATTGGGATCTGAATTTAAGGCCTAACAGACTTTAAATTCCACAAGTCTTCAATTCAAGATGCCTCAAAAGTCAGGTCAGAACAAATACTCATACGCAAATTTCTCATGAGTATGAATCTTACTTGTACTGTGTAAGTGAAATATAGCTCTCCACATCAGAAATGGCAAAGAACCAGCCTCCTCTAATAAGGTAACTTTATTTCCCTGGTTTAGTAACTCTTTCCTCGAGGAGCGGGTATTCCCTTCTGAGTTCAAGTGCAATCGGCTCAAGAAGAGGGGGTGGAGAGAAGAATGGATGGTAGCCAGTGTAGCTACCTATCCTAAGATGCTTGATCAGTGTAGCCAAGTCATCCAGCTGCAGGCTTTCATGCTATGAGGATGTGAAGCATATGCCTTGCAAATATACATACTCCGACATGCATTTTATTTTCAATCTGGGCTGTCCATTTTTTTGGAGTTCTCTTTTTTTCTCTTTTTAATATATATACAAGGTGCAGCATGTACATAAGGAGGTTTTCTTCTTGAGCCAGTAGATTATTCCTCTTTTAAAGCTTTATTGCAACCCACAGCATCCCGTACTTAGACGTTAATACCACCAGACTAGGTTGAGATGCACTTCCCTTCCTAGAGGAGGATGGATGTTTCCATCCGTGTGCTACTCCAAGCTAAAGGATTCTACCTCCTCACCACCACATCAATGAAGAGCTACGTGCATGGTGCTTGTCCAAGTTAGGTCACTGTCTAAATGAATCGTGCATGTGCATGAAATATTCTACTTAGACTAATCAAGATGACATGTGAACATAGACTTGCGGACTCAAAGAATTAAGTCACTTGACCTGAAAAATCTTAACTCCAGTTCCAATAAGGTCCCTCTGAAATTAGGTAGATTAAGGTCAAAATCCTCGACATATATTCATAACTTGGCTCAAACCCCACTAACTTTTCACTTTGCATATGCTAGATATGTAGATGAGATGCAGATGACATGCTATAGAGATGAATGACATGCAAGATTTTTTTTTGAAATGCAAGGATGATATGCAAGAGTAAATAAGAAGCCTTTGTTTTCATTTTTTTTAATTTTCTGGTATACAATAATTTTTACAACATCTTTTACAAAAGTATTATTTACAAGAATTTTACAACTTTTTATACAAGTATTATACAGAATATACAATATACATACTAATATACATGTATTTAATTTTTTTTACAAAAGTTTTACAAGTACTATACAATATACTATACAAGTATACAAAAAAATCAATTTTTACCCACCGTAATTATTTCATAATATATACAAAAATACACGAAAGTACGAGATATAGGTAAAGTATATATGTAATATATACATGTCCCCCTATACTTAACGTTTGGTATGTCCTCATAGCACGAAAAGCGAGGAAAAAGACATAGCTCGTGCTAAGCGTAGGAGAGCCAAAATAACAAAAATGTATAGAAGTCGTCCCTCCCCCTTTACTTAGGCTCTGGCAGCCTAAGTGTAGAAGAAGAACAAAAATGGGACGGATGAGGTCAAGAGGGGAAATGGATGAGTATATACACGATGGGCATCGGTCTCCCATATACTTAGGCTCTGGCAGCCTAAGTATAGGACAAGAGTGAGTGTAAGAACCGATGATATCTTGATAATGTACATAGATTCGGAGGTGTCAGATTACTTGGGTCAAAGAGTTGACTTAACAAGATCGAGATAACCAAAGTCTTATGTCATATGCTGTCATGATATACGAACACATCCTCTGAACGGAGACAGATATGTTGCTATATATCTGAGTATGTACATTTGGCAGACCAATGGGTTGATGACCTAATCAAGGTCTATACACCGGCGAGCTGGTGTGGATGTAAGGACATATGAGTAGTACGATCTCTCAAAGGGACCATACAGGTTCACTTGTGAACCGGAAGACATGAGCTCACTCATGAGGTATTTAGACTGATCAAATTCCATGCATGGTACGTGCTTTGGAAGCATGACATGAATTTGAAGGTAAGATATATGCTTTGTGAAAGCATATGATCTGTACCAAATCCCAATGATCAAGAATGAGAAACTTAGTGATCAAACCCAGAAGATGACAGTGTAAAAGTGATCTATATCTTCAGGATGATCATAGGTCTTATAGTATGCAGGATGTACAGGTATTGGGAATACCTGAGGGTGATTTGATCATAAACGATTGTATAACCATGACGCTTCCATTCCGGGTGACTGATGAAACAGGTCTGGATTTTAGTGACTCCTCTCAGTAGAGCAGTAACCTAATCTTAGTCCATGTATTGGACATTGATCTGAATGAGATTCAGATGCAATGAGAAGATTAGGTTTACGGCCTTGATTTAATCAAGCATCTATGAGAGATCCATGGGATCTGGATTTGAGATGTGATCTCAATATCCAAGTCACTATACGTGAAACAATACAATCGTCCTGTCCTTATTTCCAAGTATCAGCGGAGAAATCGCATAATTCTTGACGGGTTCAAGAATAATTCCATAAGATCTAAGCACTAAGAAATTGATAATTAAATGTGATTTAATAATCTTGATGTATGTGGAAATTATCCAAAATAATTAAATGTGATTCAATTATTTTGGATAAAGATAATATGGATAGAAATATCTATTTATTCATAATATATTATAAATATGATTTATAATGTATTAGAGAGAGCTAATTATAATTTATATTTGTTGATTAATTATTAACATGTATTGGATACACATTGTGTAATTAATTGAAAATATAAATTATATTTTATTTTGGGTTGTGAACGTGATTCATAAATTTCCAATGTCAAGATTGCAATATTCTCAAAATTAATTATGAATTATTTTTGAAGAATAAATCACAACAAAAGTTGTTGGATTAAATAAAAGAGATTTTCACGGAGATTTGCAATCTCATGAAATCACATGAGATTGCTCCCACTTGCAATCAAGTGGACGGCCACCATAACCAATATGGAAATTGGTGGCCATCCACCATGATACAAGAGGAGGCAATCTCCATGTTGGTAATCTCCCTTGTTTGATTGGTTTAATTTTAGGATTGATGTATATTTGATTTGTTAAATATATTTGATCAAAATAAAACTATTAGTTGTTGGTTTTTACCAACAACAATCTTGACCATTGGATTAGATATAAATCAATCTCATTCATTGATTTTATATGTCTCATGGATTGAGATCCATAGATCCTATAAACCTATAAATAGAGAGGCATACCATGCTCTCTTGTACATGCTTTTGGAAGCACATCTCTCTCTCTCTCTCTCTTTTCTCTCCCCACACACCAACTCTCTCTCGCTCTCCTTGGTGGTCGTCCACCAAACCTAAGGGAGATCTTCGTTTTCGCCTTCGCCACTGCGTTGCCGCTTTGATGTTCTCCGGTTCTCCATCTTCTTGGAGTGATATGCTCGTGAATAAGACGTTCGGTCTCATACGATGAGATCAGGAGTTCCCCGTGCTTGGATCAACTCGTTGGATTGCGAGGATCACGCGACTCATCCCCGCGCTCGCAAGCTTCTTCTTCGATGATCAGACTTGAGACAGGAGGTCTCTTTTCGTAGAGACTCGATCAACCACACTTCAAGAGGTATTCCTTTATACTTGTTGTGGTTAGACGAACGATCCGAGAATCGTTCTTGAATCATGTGGTTTCATCGCATGAAAATTTTAAATTCCGCTGCATAGAACAACTACTACGACTATTCATTCTTCGTCGTATTCGATACGACGCTCACGCTTCCGTGATGCGCTTGAAGATTATATCCCATATCCTTCAAGTGGTATCAGAGCCTTAGGTCAGAGGTTTTGGATACGATCCACAAACCTAGGACGACTTGGGTTCGTAGAGGTCGTGAAAGTTTTTGTCGCATTTGATTTTCGCACTTCTGTTTAGTGAATACATTCGGCCCTGTTTAAATTGTTTAAACACGAATTAATCACTTAGATTTTTTTCCCCATTAAATAAGGAAACCATAGGATCTGAGTTTACGTAAATTGGATTCCGTTTGCTCGAGATATGGCTGTTTTAATGAACATGTATGCACTGTTGCGGGAATTGCAAATCTTAACATGATTAATGAGTTAATTACTGTTTTGATCTGCCTCAAAATGGTGAAATATCACTTAGGTTCTGTCCTAAATAAAATTAGCAATGTTTGAAAATTGATTTTGTCTAATTTGGATTTAAATGATTGAGATATGTTAATTTTAGTAAGTAGGGGTCACTGCTGAAATTACATTCCTAATCAAGAACCATGTGATTGTCAATTAGTGAAATTAATTGTTAATTTCATGAAATAATTATGGAAAATTTTTTAGAAATATTGAATGATGATTATTTTCTTAATTGACTTGACCTCAACCAATAAATTGATTAGATTTGATCTAGATCATAATTGGAAACTCAATCATCAAACTCCTTACTTGAATAGGATTGAGAATTTGTCTAGCAAATTTCCTTATAATAAAAAATGTTTTGATTATTACTATATGGTATAATTTCGGTTGAAGAACCGATGATCATATCAAGTACAAAGTGATTGACTCGGCATTATTTTTCCTGAGGCTGATATGGTGTCTAGTCGGGGATCGCTGGGGTAGCGGGTTGCACCGGATGCAGTCCGTCCCATTCCAGCCGGTACTGGCCATGACAGCGGGTAGGGAACGAATGATGCCTGAGAGATCATGATGTATTTTTCTAATTATTAAAATTCGAATTAATACGTACTTTGAGATAATGTCATTTATTCAAGTAAAATCAAGTTTGTTGATTAAAGTGGATTGATAATTAATTTAATATGATTAAGTTAATTATATCCAAATTAAAAACTCTCTATTATGAATAGATGTGTATTTCCCTTGGAAGAATTAATTATGTGAATATGATTCATGATAATTAATTAAAATTTGAATAAGAGGTGGAGGATCACGTAAGTGACATCCATGGTCTCCCGTCAAGGCGAAGGGTTTCTATCGCTAGGGATTGCATATAAGAGACGCCTGTATGAAGTGATAGCTCCTATATATAAGCGCATCTGGATCAGGCTCTTTGCTTCTCGAAAGAGTAAGGCCGTATACGTAGTGATCCCAATATTGGATCGTCATATTATTGGGGCGATATTGGATTGTGCATAGCGAGTTCTATTCCTGTTGATGGTTGGTTCAATTAACGTCAGGTCAACATCACCTTAGGGGTGGTGGGCCCGGGTGTTAAAGATCGAATTGGGAATGCAAGTTGGACTTGCAAGGCAGAATATGTTCCCGCTTCTTTTTATCAGAGTTGCAGATTCTCAAAGTATTGGGATGTAACAAAGATAAGGAAGGAGATCCCAGATCTTGCTTGAGATATAATGGTAAGTATATCTCTTACATTGAAATTGATTAAGGGAATGAACTTTCAGTGTTGACAAGGCAAGACAACTTTGATATAAAATTCCTAAATCAAAGGAAAATGTGTGTATATATATTTATATATATTTATGCAAATTTCTTATTTCAGATAAATTTTCATTAAACCCACTCAATACTATACTCAATAATAACCGGTAAAATATCATGGATTGGATCCATGATTAAGATATTGTACTTGCAGCTGGACACAGATTGTATGTGGTTGCAATGTGCAAGTTTCCTCATAATAATGAGGGGTGACAATTAAATAGACAATAGGACTACAACCCTAGGGTTTGTATGTCTCTATAATCTTGATCTCTCATTGAATGTACTTTGGAAGTGACATGTCAATGATGATCATAATTGTCAAATAATCCTTATAAAATCTAAGAAGATGTTTTGGCATGCATTTGTGCTCTTAACATTTTATCATGAATGACATGGTTCTCTGCATCACGCAGAATGATGGCTCTATAAGAGATGTTGTATTCAAATTGTTTGAGTACCTACCCGAGCCAATGTTTTAAGAGTTTAGATGGATGTAGATACGATGAGTGTCATCATTCTACAATCTATACTCTAGTCATTCATGAAGCTTCAGAATATTCACATTGTATGAATTGAATGAAGCATGTACAAATGTTGAAATGCTCTTATATTGAAATCTTTTGAATTCAGTATAAGAGATCCTTTGTCTAAAGCAATGGTTGTTTATAGATAAAGGGAGTGCAGTGGAAGCATGGGTTGGACCCATGTAAGAAGGAAAGTCAAAGAGTTGACTGTACTTCTGTGACTTCCATATGACATCCAAAGAGTTGGATGAATAATAATACTGAATAAGTTGATGTGTTGATAGTATAACTATCAAATCTATCTAGAATCCTTAGCGAAGGAATCGGATAGTGCATCAGAATAATCTACATATAATCATTGAGATTGACTTACTTATTTGATAAGATAAAGTCTAATAATTGTATCTCAATCTTCTAATGACACTTGCGGGTTGCATATGTATTAGAAGATTAGAAATTTGATCTTATAGGTTTAATAGTCATCCACATGGATATTGATGCAATTGTTGCAACAATCTCTATTGAATTGATAGACTTTGTAATTTCAGTGGGAAAGCCCTTAGTCTTAGAGAATGTCACTATGACCTAGATATTAGAATACACTCATTGTTTATTTCTAAATTTTGGAAATAAATGTGAATTCTGTAATACACCTATCATAAGGAGTTATGATGGAGATATTTCAGATAGTAATCTAAAAATCTTGTGGACTCTACTAAATTAGAAAAATTAATGAACTGTTCATTAACATTTCTAATATTGAAATTAAACCTTAAAAGATCAATAGGAGAATGAAGATCATTTGATGATGATCTGGCATCAAGCCTTGGACATTTGTTTGTTGATGCGATCAATAGATTAGTGAGAGATGAAACTTTAGATTGTTTAAAGGTTCAAATCTTACATACTTGTGAATATTGTATTCAAAAGTAAAAATATCCAATACACCCTTCCTTAGAATGGTGTAAGATGTCAAGGTATTCAAGATTTCATGCATATTGATATGTGTGAATCATCTATGTCGGAATAAACATTATGGATATATGATATCTATTGATGATTATTTGTGATATGAGATTTCTTCTCTTCACTTAGAAAACTTTGAAATATTCAAAGATTTCACAATTTTGGTTTAGAACCAAAGTTTTAAGGAAGATTAATGAATTTTTGATCTAATCTAGGTAGTAAGTACCTATTAGATAAATTCATGCAATACCTTATAGAGATATGAATGTCATTTGTATCTCAATCCTCCTAATGTACTCGAACTCAAGAGAGTTGTGGGGAGATACAATTAGATCATGTATGACATGATTTGATCAATGATGAATTTTAGCATAATTACCTATTAGTTTCCAGGTATATATGTAGTAGAGACTACAATATATCCCTAATAAGATTCCATGCAAGTAAGCTGGAACTTAGCACTTGAGAGTGCTACTTCATTAGGAAAATAAAGGATGGTATTGTATACCTACTTTATGACCTTGAGATTCTTAGAAGATCTCATCTTTGAGAATATGATTCTTATAGGATGACTCTCTTGAGAATCAAGATGAAAATGAAGTAAAGGAACTCATTTAACCTTGAGAAGATAATGAAGCTCCTAAACTTGGAAACTAAAAGGACAATTAAAGATGAAACACTAATACCTATTCAAATAAGTTTGAAGATGGATTCCATGTGTTAGTTGAATTTGACAATGATCTGACTTCATGTGATGAAGCTTCTGAAGATCATAGCATGGAAAGATGGATGTTAGCAATAAAGTCTAAAGTAGACTTCATATACACGTGTTGTATATGGACCCTCGAGGATCCACCTATATGGGTAAGACCCATTAAGATGTAAATGGATCTTCAAGAGAAAGAGGAAACCTGATGAAAAGGTAGAGACCTTCAAAGCTCGGTTCGTGGCCATGAGCTACACACCGAAGAGAAGACATCGCTTGCGATGAGACTTACTCTTTAGTGACCTTGCTTTAACCCATCAGAATATTGCTAACCATAGCTACACAACTTGACTATGACATCTTCATGATGTGAGTCAAGATTGCATTCCTCTATGAATACCTCTCTGAGGATATTCACATGAAGTAGCCACAGGGCTTCATGATTGAGGAAAGAAAGGTGTACAAGCTAGAGAACTCCATCTATGGACTCAAATATGCTTCTTGTAGTTGGAATATTGGATTTGATGAAATCATAGATGTTATGGTTTCAGATAGAATCTTGATAAACCATGTGAAGCTTAGTGGGAGTGCCATTGTGTTCATCGTGCTAAATGTAGATATCCTAATCATTTGGAATGATCTAAGGATGATAATAATAAGTATTTTATAATCTGGTTGTTCCATACCTCGAGATATGATCTCAAGGATACCTCTTAGATCTTAGTTTTGAAGTTTTTCAAAAGCAAAGAAAAGAGGGTATTGGGACTGTCACATTAATGGTATACCTTGGATATTTCCATGGAAAATTCCAAGAAAGGATTCTTTCCCTCAAGATATGGTACTGACCTATCTAATGGAATAACACCTCACAGAGTTGAGGATGTGAATGCTAAAACTACTTGCCCTTGTGCATCAGTTTCAATAATCCAGGTGTATGCTAAATGTGTACAAAAGCCAGATGTTTGCCATGCAGTGGGAGTAGTAAACGGTTACTGATCCTATTATGATGATTAAACACTTGATTGCAGTAATAACAATACCTTCAAAGATGATGAAACTTAGAGATAGTGATCTTAAAGGCTTATCTTCAAAAGTTTAAGACCTTGTAGATAGTGATCTATAAGGGTCTTAACTGTAGATACCTTAGGAGATAGAGATATCTAGGAATAAAGGTATTCTGATAAGGATTATAGGCATACTGGTTATAATAATTATCGAGCTATAGTGGCAAGGATACTATAACAAAATAGAGTATTGGTTGCATAAGATGCAACATTCGCATTGGATGCGAACACTGTTACTAGGAGATATGCAAGTGTCGTAAAAGGACTTGGCGTAGTCTCTTGGGAACATAGTGACTGATCAACTTACCTAGCTATTTTCTAAATAGCCTATGATTGTCACATGAGTGCAGGTTTAAATGATTAACCCATTAATGGCTCTTTGGGCTAGTGGGAGATTGTTGGACATGCGAGCCCACGGTGAGCCATTATGCAATAAATGTTATTGTGAATATCATTCCCTGATCCGAAATGAAGAATAACCAATTTGCATAATAGGTCCCTTACTATAATTAAGGTTATGTACCATGGACATCTTGACGATCATACAACTGTTGATTCAGTTATTGAATCATAGAGGCTGGTGCTTGGATGAATATCTAAAGAGTTAGATTGAGGACTCATCAAGCACCGTCAAATGATTGTTGAGAGATGATCTCCAACCTGAGTAGGAGATGACAATCCTTTCTCATTTAGGCTGATATCTGACCGACCTCTTGATGCAGCTCCTCTGCATAGGAATAGAGATTCGGAGGTGTCAGAATAGTTGGGTCAAAGAGTTGACTTATCGAGATCGAGATAACCAAAGTCCTATGTCATATGCTGTCATGATATAGGCACACATCCTCTGACTGGAGACAGATGTGTTTCTATATGTTTGAGTATGTACATTTGGCAGACCAATAGGTTGATGACCTAACCAAGGTCTATACACCAGCGAGCTGGTGTGCATGTAAGGACATATGAGTAATACGATCTCTCAAAGGGATCATACAGGTTCACTTGTGAACCAGGAGACATGAACTCACTCATGAGGTATTGGGACTGATCAAATTCCATGCGTGGTCATCATGCTTTGTAAGCATGACATGAATTTGAAGGTAAGATATATGCTTTGTGAAAGCATATGATCTGTACCAAATCCCAATGACCAAGAATGAGAAACTTAGTGATCAAACCCTGAAGATGATAGTGTAAAAGTGATCTATATCTTCAAGATGATCATAGGTCTTCTAGTATGCAGGATGTACAGGTATTGGAAATACCTGAGGGTGATTTGATCATAAACGATTGTATAACCATGACGCTTCCATTCCGAGGGACTGATGAAACAGGTCTGGATTTTAGTGACTCCTCTCAGTAGAGAAGTAACCTAATCTTAGTCCATGTATTGGACATTGATCTGAATGAGATTCAGATGCAATGAGAAGATTAGGTTTACGGCCTTGATTTAATCAAGCATCTATGAGAGGTCCATGGGATCTGGATTTGAGATGTGATCTCAATATCCAAATCACTATACGTGGAACAATACAATTGTCCTGTCCTTATCTCCAAGTATCAGCGGAGAAATCGCATTATTCTTGAAGGGTTCAAGAATAATTCCATAAGATCTAAGCATTAAGAAATTGATAATTAAATGTGATTTAATTATCTTGATGTGTGTGGAAATTATCCAAAATAATTAAATGTGATTTAATTATTATGGATAGAGATAATGTAGATAGAAATATCCAATTATTCATAATATATTATAAATGTGATTTAGAATGTATTAGAGAGAGCTAATTATAATTTATATTTGTTGATTAATTATTAATGTGTATTGGATACACATTGTGTAATTATTTGAAAAATGTAAATTATATTTTGTTTTGGGTTGTGAATGTAATTCATAAATTTCCAATGTCAAGATTGCAATATTCTCAAAATTAATTATGAATTATTTTTGAAGAATAAATCACAACAAAAGTTGTTAGATTAAATAATGGAGATTTTCATGGAGATTTGCAATCTCATGAAATCACATGAGATTGCTCCCACTTGCAATCAAGTGGACGGCCACCATAACCAATATGGAAATTGGTGGCCGTCCACCATGATACAAGAGGAGGCAATCTCCATGTTGGTAATCTCCCTTATTTGATTGGTTTAATTTTAGAATTGATGTATATTTTATTTGTCAAATATATTTGATCAAAATTTAACTATTAGTTGTTGGTTTTTACCAATAACAATCTTGACCATTGGATTAGACATAAATCAATCTCATCCATTGATTTTATATGTCCTATGGATCGAGTTCCATGGATCCTAAAACCCTATAAATAGAGAGGCATACCATGCTCTCTTGTACATGCTTTTGGAAGCACATCTCTCTCTCTTTCTCTCCCCACATACCAACTCTCTCTCCCTCTCCTCGGTGGTCGTCCACCAAACCCTAAGGGAGATCATCTTCGTCGTCACCTTCGCCACCGCACCGCAGCTTCGACGTTCTTCGGTTCTCTGTCTTCTTGGAGTGCTACGCTCATGAAGAAGACGTTCGATCTCGTACGACAAGATCGGGAGTTCCCCGTGCTTGGATCAACTCGTTGGATTGCGAGGATCACGCGACTCATCCCCGCGCTCGTAAGATTCTTCTTCGATGATTGGACTTGAGACAGGAGGTCTCTTTTCGTAGAGACTCGATCAACCACACTTCAAGAGGTATTCCTTTATACTTGTTGTGGTTATAGATGAAACGATCCGAGAATCATTCTTGGATCATGTGGTTTCATCGCATGAAAATTTTAAATTCCTCTGCATAGAACAACTAGTACGACTAGTCGTTCTTCGCCATATTCGATACGACGCTCACGCTTCCGTGATGCGCTTGAGGATTATATCCCATATACTTCAGATAATTGGTTCATGGCTTGGCCAAGAGGGGCCTCAACAATATCATGAATACTGCAACCACTTCAGGAATGGTCAACATTCTTTTCAAGATTTTCTATCTCTTCCATACAAGGGGAGAGATCGGAATCATCATCTACACAAGGATGACTAAGAGTAGTCTGTACAATGTCATCTTTGGGGTCAAAGTGGGAATTGTGGTGTATGTGTGTGTGGTCAAAGGATTTGGAAAGGATGCCCTCTCCTCACAAACTGATTCAGCTAGATGTCTCCCGGTTTCTTTTTGGTTTTTTAGGTTTTTCTCATTTTTTATATTTTGGACGATTGCCGGTTCTCATGGGTGTCCTCTAGTGAATCCATGAATCCATAAGGTGAAACAGTAGTGCGACTCTTATTTAGGCTAGTGAGTTCATCTATCCTATGATTCATTTGCTCCATTAATCGAGTTCATCTTCAAAATAAAAGAAAGGGATCAGGAGAGCACAGAGGTCAAGTCAAGATATGCATGAAAAAGGTGCAATTGCGCAGAAAAGATGGAGTATGCACACAAATAAACACAAATATAAACAAACAAACAAACATGTCAATTCACCAACGCAACACACTGATGACCGTGAGAGTTTGGTCGTTTTATCCTTTCAATTTTTAGAGTTAGGCAAATTTCAAAAAGTTGTACAAGCAAGTAGGTAGGCCTAGGATTGTGGCACTAATACTTAGTGTGTATGTGGTAAGTATAAAATGTGAATACAATGAGAGGGTTATTCTCCCTAAAACAAGGATTTTTCTTTTTTATTTTAGGGCCGAGTAAAATTAGTAGTCCCAATTTTATCAGTTCTCACTTTTTTTGAACTTTTAATAGAAATGCACGAATCCTAATGAGGTATCAATTCCATTAGTACCCTGTGTGGTCAAAATCAAAGGGAGAGAGTCAGAACATCAATGCAAGCGGCAATCAGTGATGTGTGCTCAGATAGAGATGCTCACCTTGCCTCCAACTCTCTTCGTACAGGATGCTAAGAAGAATTGAAACCTACTCTATATGCTATGCAAGCTGATGAAATTGCCCTAGAATAGAGTTTGCTATTAGCATGAAGCACTAGATGTTTACTATCTTTATATGAGACCAAAGGTCTAGTCTTGGAGACTCCTCGGTGCCCACCATAGTGGGTCCAACAAGCATTTTTTGGAGCTTCTCGCGGTACGCGATCCCAAGTCTAAATAATCAAGAATTCAATTTGACTAGATCCAAAAGTAACCTACATATGCAATTTTAATTAGAGCTTTGGACCTTAATTTATCGAGCAAGCAAGTCCTATGCTAAGGCTCAATCACACAAAACAAATAAAAGAAAGGAGAAAAACTCAAAACTTCATGAAGCAAAAATAAAATGAAGAGATGAAAAACACAAAAAAGCCGACGAGGCCCCTAAGTAAACAATCACTCAGGCAATGGATGTCGTAAGTGTTGAAGTGTCCTGAGAGTCTAAATTATTACAATTAAGTGTCTCTCTCTCTCTCTCACTTGAATTACAAGATAAAATAAAATAAAAGACAAATGGTACTGTCTTAAAAAATCCTCCAAGTCCTCTTTTGCCGCTCTCTCCTGTCGGCTTGTATTGAAACACCGATTTCGCTTCAGGTGGATGCATCGGTCTCCTAGTAGAGCCTCCCTTGATCCGTGGTCCCTCGCAACAAATTCAAACAAGTATGAGGGTAACAATTTAGAGATAATATCAAATAAAATGGGAAGAAATAAATGAAAAAAATAGACAAGATGGACACAAAAATCAATCTATGTGATGTTTCTCCCTGGCAACGGTGCGATTTGTTGAATAGAGTTTTTCGCAGGTCTAATATGTCATCACAAGGCGAAGACAAAGTCATTGTGGCGACCCATAAGAAATCCTAATTTAGACAACAATTAACCACAATATAGATTAAGCAATGCAAAATGAAAATGTGGAGTTAAAATTTATTATAACTCTACAAAATGTGTGTATAGATGTAAGTATCTAGAGTGTCAACCACAGGGAGAAAACGTGATAGACTGTGCAATGAATGCAAATATTGTCCTTTCTCTTGTCTTTTATAGTATTTTCTATGGATTTTCAATTATTTATAAATTTTGGATTTTTATTTTATAATTTTTATTTGTTTTAATTTTATAATAATTATTTTCTTCTTATAATTTTCTGATTTTTAGTTTCTTTTTCTTTTTAATATTTAATAATATAACTATATATAGATATATAATACGATATAGAGTGATATAAATATAGTTAAAAATAAAAAAAATACAGAAAAAAATTTTTTGTATTTTTTTTCTATACTTTTTTTGTATGGGGAATTTTTTGCTAAATTTTAGGTACTTTTAAAGGCTAAATACACAAAATCAGGGACTTTTTAATGAGGTCGAATTGTTTGGAGTTTAAAAATACAAAATAAAGTCAAAATTATCCAAAAAATTTTTAATTAGTAATATATAAAAAAAGAAAATTCAAAGACAGAAATAAATATATTTGGATTTCTAAATGATTTATTATATTTTTATAAGAATTTTAGAGCCTTTTAACTTTTTGTGATTTTCTTTTTTCTAATTTTAGGTATTTTGGTCCGGAGGTATAGAATATAATGATAAATAAAATGTATTTTTTGGAAATTTTAAATACAAATTTATAATTTTTTTGGATTTTTAAAGCAAACATGAAATAAAACATGCCATTTTGATTTTTAATAAATAGGAAAAATGTCTAAAATGCAAAACTAAAATTATAGTGTGAAAGTCAACTAGCAGGCACCTATATATCCATATTTTTATGATTTTTGGACGTTTAATATTTTACAAAATAGAAAACAAATTTCAAAAATTAAATGAACTAATAAGGGTATATTTGCAATTAAAAATAAATGCAAGGTCTATTCTGTAAAATACCCAAAAATTTGCAATTGAGATTTGATATTGAAATGCTGAACTACAAATACAAAATGTGTAATGGCTAATGTGCATATTGCCTAGCTCACGTGGGATGACACATGAGCTGAGCTAGACTGGACCCAAATGTAATTTCACTAAAGCACAGGGGTCTCCTTCCAATTATCCAAAAAAATAAAGTCTCTTAAATAAATTATAGGACTAAATAATTATACCACAAAATTAGGGGAAGTATATGCAATTTACCCCCTATGATGCCTCGTGTGGCACTGGATCGTCCATTTGGACATGTGTGGCTCCGAGGTTGCATGATGATGCTTCATAGTGGACGTCTTGGATTAGATCCCTCGATGGGATCCTACGATCGAGGCTCGATGGATTGAACGGTAGCTGCACAACTGGATACCGATACTTGATCAGACGACGGAGGAGGGTTCTCGGAGAACAGATGAAGAACTCGCATGTGGCAAGTTTGAATATGGTGTTTTATGTGTCCCCAGCCTCCCAGAAGTCCACTGATGGCCTCTATACATTCCTGTCGACTCCGCACGTCTCCGAGATGGTTTAGATGGGTCCGGGGCTCGCTGATCGAGCCCTTGAGCTTGAGTGTTTTCTTGTTGACCTAGGAGCCATTCTTGGATGCTGATAGCCCTCAGATGGGTTCTTCAAGACCTGTAAAGCTTATAAAACGAATGGCAAGGCGAATGGGATGTCTTTTGGTAGAGGTAGAGGGTGAATATGGAGCGGGCAACGAGGACTGGCAGAGGATGGCAGTGATGGACCTCGAAGCTCCGATCTGGGGAAGATCTGAGGGAGCTAGATGGTGCGCGGGATGGAGAAGCAGAGGGGCTAGGTAGTGGAATGGTTATAGTGGTCGGAACAGGAATGTCATATCGGAATGACGGTGGTCGGAGCTCAAGAGATCCGATGAAGCTTAACTCCGAAGCTAGGCTAATAAAGTGATTAAAACATAAAATAGGATGTATAAAATGAAAACTAAAATTAAACTACACCTAAAAAGATAGAAAAGATACCTCAATTTGGGTGGTGCCAAAGAGATGGAACCTCGGCGATGGAGCTCACCGGAGATTGGTGGGAACCGCCTTCACACTACCTCTTCTCACCGCAAAATAGATGGGCGAGCTTGTTGTCACCTAGATCTAGCGTATGGGCATAAATTGGGGGAAAGAAGCGGAGCAAAAGGGGACGAAAAATCAAATATGGAGGAGGCAAAGATTATGTATATGCAAAGAAGTGGAGGGGAAGATCGAGGTGAACAACTCGATATAGAGGATCTCAGATCGAGGAAATGATCGGGCGTGATAGAGCATCGATCAAGGGGGGAAAGTCAAAGAGGAATAAATCCAAATCAATGATTGCATCGATTAAAGAAAAAGGGTGAAGGACGATCAAATCCTTTATCACGCTGCAGGCCTAGGCTGAGGGTCCAGTTAACATGAGGTCAACGGATCCTTCGACCTCATTGGTCCAAGTCACGCATGAGGACAAAATTGGGGAAAAAGATAAATAATTAAAATTAAAATAGTAAATGAATTTTTTAAATAAAAGTTATAAAAATATTTATTAATTTCTATAGTATTTTAATCTGTTTTTTATTTATTTTTGTAGCTTAATTTATTATGAGTTACTTTTTACACGTATAAGTATAGGTATATTTACCTGTATAATGTGTATTTTATTTTTATTTTTTTATTTTAAATTTTATTACTTTATTAACTTAATATATATAGATTTTTTAAATATGCCCAAATATATTTTTATTGTAGTTTTTTTATATAATATGTACACTTAATAATCATAGGTATAAATTACATATGTATTAGTATAGTATATTCATCAATGTATTTTGTATACTATTTTACGTTACTGCATTTTTTACAGTTTTATTGTATTCTAATTATGTACACATACTATAAGTAATATTTACAAAATTATAAAAATATAAATTAGTGAAAATATGAGGAATAAAAATAATGGATATTTTATTCAGGTATATAATATAAAAGGAGTCCAAAATCTAACTTCTGCATCTTAGCTCGAAATTAAATGAAACCACCTTCATATAATAACTAATAAAAAGTTATATACAATTAAAGACGATTTTAATGCATTTTAAGTTCATACGGAGAAGATACGTGTCTAGGAAGTTTAGGTTTTGGCTTTTTATTTAGAGTGTATAATGTGTAATATGTATTATTTTTATGTAAAGTAATTTTATAGTCTTCTATATATTTTTATCTACAACTTTCATGTACAAAGTTTTTTATTTGAGGTATAAGTAATAAAGAATAAAATGGGTCTCAAAACTGAATTATTGACATTTATGAATAAGGATTTTATTTTATTTTGGCCCTTATCTTCCCCTATTTTATTCCTTATCGATCCAGTCATCATGATACCTAAGTCTTGGGGTTTAGGGTCATAAAATGCCTTTGGTATTTTATTCTTATTCTTATTCTTTTCTTTATTCTTTTATTTTGATTTTAAAAAATGTATTTTATTCAATATTTATACAATAAATGATGAATGTTAATTTATGCAAAATAATGATATATATGTGCATTTGATCTTGGATTTAAAGGTTAAAATGAAAGAATAAAGGTGATGAAATGGAGATTTATCAAGGGTTTAGGTACATATTTAGATGGAATCTTATTTAGGACATAAGCTGTATTTTCTACTACATGACCCCAGAAACTGAGAGGTAAGTTTACTTTACTCATCATTGATCTTACCATATCCAACATGGTTCTGTTTCATCTCTCTACAACTCCATTGAGTTGAGGAGTATTTGGAGGAGTGAGATTGGAAATATTTCCTCTCTCCTTAAGGTATTCTTTGAATTCATTTGAGAGATATTCGCCACCTCGGTCAGATCGAATCTTTTTTTATCTTCTTTCCTTTTTTTGGTTCTCAACCAAAGACATGAATTCTTTGAACTTTTTAAAGGTTTCATGTTTGTGACATAACAAGAATACAACACCATATCATGAATGATCATCAATAAATGTCACATAATAATGATGTCCCACTTCGAGTCGTAGTACGAAATGGACTGCATATATCAATATGTATCAGGTCCAATATACCTTCGCATAGTTTACCTTTCTTAGAGAAGGTTGCCCTTGATATTTTTCCATGAATACAATGTTCGCAAGTTGGTAAATTATGGATTTCTAGAAAACCCATAGGTCTGTCCTTTACTAGTCTATTGATCCTATCAAGAGACACGTGTCCAAGTATTTGATGTCATATCACAGTTAAATTATTTTTCATCCTTCCTTGATCGTTTAGAGCTTTTAACATTATAATTAATGTTAATGTTATCAGTGGCATTGACATTCATAACACATTCATGAATGTTCAATTCATAGAATCCACCTGGCGTTAGAGAACCATCTGCGATAAAATTACTATAATGATTTATGATAAGTTTATTAGAGAAAAGGAAAGTATATCCATGTCTAAACAACTTAGATACGTATAGTAAGTTCCTTCTAACATCCACTACACATATACAATCTCCAATATCTAGGACTCCCCCACTAGATAATGATAGTCTATAGGTCCAATTGGTGACCACTGCAGTTGTATCAGATTCCATCTGGATGACTATCTCCCATTCATTGAGATTTATGGTGTCTTGAAATATATGCAATTGATTGCATACATGTACAGAAGCACCAGAATCAACAATCCAACCTCCTTCTCATACTACGATTAAGTTGGTTTCAATGATGAATGTATATTTATTATTTGATAGTGTTATACTTTTGTCATTCTCTAAGGACTTTAGATATTTTGGATGGTTACTCTTCCAGAATCCTGGCTTATTGCAGTGATGGTAGACATCCATCTCTATGGGTGTTAGATGTGTTGAATCTTTAGAAGATAGATCAATAATTTGACCTTTTTTCTTCTCTTGTATTAGACCCTTACGAGGTCTATGCTTTCTCTCATGCTTCCCTTTAACCTGTGTAGCCTTTGCACTTCTAGAGAAAAATTCTTTCTTCATAATATCCTCGGTAGGGTTTAATGTAGAAATAGTACGATTCACATCTCCATGCATCTTCTTTAGATTCAGGATGATGCCATTAGCAAATTCAATGTCTATAAGTTGCTTCTAAAGCACGTTAGACAATGATCCAAGAATGTAGCAACGAGCGATCGAATGATCCTCGTCCCACTTCTTGTTTAATTCACATGCATCCTTTGTTAGAGGGTTTCATACTTCATAGATGAGAGCACATACTCTATGTGTTTTGTCTCTATTCCAAATTATGGTTCCAATCCGAATAATTTCGACTAGGCAACTGATTGACCTTAAGCAGAATGTTAAGTGCATTGAGAGATTTCATCTAAAATAAAAGGGAAAATAGAATACACTTCAAACATTTTAATATTTTTAAATCAAGATTTCTAGTATTTTTTGTACTTTAAAATGCTTTCCCTTATGAGCTTTCAAAGCATGAGGCAAGATAACCAACAACCTTACTACGAAATCTGAGTCTCCTTTCCATTTTCATTACATCCAACATATAAGAAAATGCAACTACGATGGAAGGAGCGGAAACCCTTTCCACCTTACAAGTCCAACTTGTATTGTCAGTTCAGTCTTCAACACCCATACCCCCACATATATGGTATTAGCATGTTGTCGATTAGATCAACCGTTACTAAGCGAATATCAATTTACGCTATGCACAATCCAATACCACCTCAATAGTATGGAGAACAATATTGGGGTTGATGAATCTGTGATTCATCACTTCTAAAGTTGAAAATAGAGCCTTGTTCCCAAGTATTGAGCAGCATATTTCCCTTTATCTTGCATAAATAGCATTCATGCATAAATCTACAATACATGCATTTTAGCATTCATAATTGCATTAAATAAGAAGCCAATTCATTTGTAAAATTCACCTGTAAAATATCCACCACTACCCTCTTAATCATCTGTATTTTGTCCCCCTCTGAAGTCAATAAAACCTTCCTTATACTGTGTATATTACTAGTTAATATTATAAGGAAGAAGGCCAAAAATTCCTAGCTTGTAAATTACCCAATAAAAGCCCAACCCCAATTAGAGACCCAGAACTTAGAATGCACATAGCCCTCTCATACAATCTCCGAATTAGGTCTACTCACTTTCAGATTAATACATATTCAGAGATCTTTAAAATGAGATCAATTTCATTCAAATCGGAGCTCGTATGCAAAACTTGGGTTTTTGGGCCCCTTTGTATTCTATAGATATGTATATTTGTACTCTTGTATTTTTGTATCATATTTGAAATCATCTCTGTTTTTGGTCAACATATAACTTGTAGATCTCATCAAGATCTACAACTTTTATGTTTTGAGTTTTTCCAAATTCAGCCTCCATCTCTCTCTAAATTCACATTTATTCTCAGCCATTCAGAGCAGGCCACGTGGCACCCTCTGATTGCGCCTCACGGCCTGCTCCTTTGCGCGCCACGCATCCTCCACCTCCGCCGTCCGATCGCCCGCATTCTCTCTCGATCTGGGCCATCCAAGCCGCAACGCTCCTCTGCCTTCGATCAAACCTTGGATCCAATCCAGGTCGATCGCCAGCGCGCGTCCTCATGCTGCCATGCGTCCCATCTCCTCCACCGTTCGATGGCCGCCTCTCTCTCTTAATCCCCACCGTTCATCGTCCAGATCACCTCCACCCTTCGATATAAGCCCCGACTTCATCACAGTCGTTTGCCTCCGCCTAACTCTTAGCACGATACATGTAGTCTCATGGACCGCACGATTAGATCCTTGTGACTTCATCCCAATCATCCCTCTCAGCTTTCACTCACGCCCTCCACGTGGCTCCATCTCAACCCTTCGATCATTTCCCTCTGATCTAATCCTAACCTTCCTTTTCTACCCCTTCTCCTGACCGTTGGATCACTCGATCCAATGGTCAAGATGTCGTATTCTACCTTCCGCCTCGCCCGCCCCCACGTTGTCCACTTCACCGACAGGTCGGCCCCTTCCTATTTTGGGAGCCACTCCGGCCACCCTCTCCGCCTCCTGTCACCACCAGTTTGTACCCCACTCTTCCCCCATCCTCGCCGACCCCCTCGAACACCATGAACTCACGCCACCTCGCTCCACGATGTCCACCAACTCCATCACTTTGCCACCTATGCCGTCACCTTCCACCTATAAATACGCCCCCACCATCTACCGTCAGCCCTATCCTCCATCACGGAGAGAATCCTCGAGATCCCTTCTTCCTATTGGTGACAGTAATTTGAGGTGACGTTGAACGACGACCGAGATCCATCTCCGACGAGATCCATGGCCATCCCCCGCCGTGCCGCAGCCTTTCCTGTGAGCTGCACAAGCTCAGGACCATCTACCATCCTTCGAGCGACGACCAGGAGCACACCTTCGAGCTCCATTTCCTAGGTAGACGCCTCCATCTCCCTCACGATCTTCTTCTTCTTTTTCGTGTTTTTTCTCAAATTTTATTCGCCGTCAACAAGCAACTTCATGCTCCTCTGACCATCCTCCAAGCTTCACCTCGGAGCTGGCATCTTCGCGTACGCTTTCATCTTCTCTGACGACACACTACACTTCACGCTGATGCGAGCTCCGCCACCTTGGTGGAGCCCCATCACTGGACCACCCTCATTGCCCTTCAGGCCTCACATCGCACTCACGATCACTCCACGCTCACGTCACATGCCTCGGCTATTCATCTAACCCCGCAGGTACTCCAACTTTGACTGGCTGGACGCCTCATCGGAGCTCCTTCGAGCTTCGTCACCACCGCTCTCCAGACCACTGCAGCCTCAGCTGAGACCCTCGACGGATCCGCCACACTTCCACTATTCTTCCCAGCTACTCAGACGCCGCCGGCGAGCTTCACCGACACCAGACGAAGAAGGAGGTGCTAGAGCTCCTTCACCGGAGCGCAGCCACCTCCATCGTAGGAGGCGGCGGACCATCTAAGAAGGAAGAGAAGTAGCCGTCTGATCCCCTTGATCGGACGGTCCTGAGCATGCCACGTCGCCTTCAACGAGCATCCATCGGATCAGGAGGATCCTACGCACCAGAGGAAGCCACGTCGCCACTTACCCCGCGCTCCAGATGCCGTTGGATTCATCTTGATCCAACGGTCGTTGATTGTCTACACCTTCATCTAAGAAGCCATCCTCCGCTGTTAGGTCTTCATATGATCGGACGGCTCTAGACATGCCATGTCTCCAGCTATCTTCCACCGTTGGATCTTCACCAGATCCAATGGTCCATAGTGCGCCACGTAGCTGCCTCCGAGCCTCTTCCCCGACCATCAGGCTCGGAACCCCCGAAGCTTCATCGAGCCAAGTCCGAGCCTCCAGAGCCTTCGAGCCTCCTTCTGAGCCTCCGAAGTCACACAAGCATGGGCCCTCACGTCACGTGTGGGATGGGTATTTTGCACCGAGGCCCCTGAAGGTTTTGGAAATTGCATTCTAGTCCCTGTCGGGAGCACCACGTGAGGCACACGTGTTTTGTGGGCAATTTGTGCACATGCCCCCTCATTATAGGTAATTGCATATTAGTCATTGTCAGCATGTTTAATTTTTATCAATTTTATTTTCTGTAATTGCAGTTAGGCCCTATCTTTGCACGCATCTTTAGGCATTCATTTGAAATCATTTTTCACGTTAAAAAATTGCATTGTATAGCTTAATTTGTCATCTTTCATATGTGAAATTTGTCATATTTTTGTAATAGCAGTGGATTTTATTATTAATTAATTGGTAGAATTTTGTCATATTTTGCACATTTATGCCTTTTAATTTGTAGTAAACTCTTTGTTGCTCCAAAAATCCTCATAAATTCACATTAAACTTATGATAATTGAGTTTACATTGTCTCCAAAAATCATCTCATTTGCACGTATCCTGAGGCTTGAATAAATCATTTTGTGATTTTTTTTAATTAATTTTTAATAGGTCCATTTCACATAGAAATTTAGGTTTATTAATTTTCCTGGATTCTTCACACTTAGCACTATCTAGGATAATTTTTACATCTGAAAATATTATGTTGGTATTTATTAAAATAATTTAATCAAAATCACCTTGCATTTATTTTTAATTCATAGTAAAGTCATCTAGTGTCAGAAAAATCTAAAAAAATAAGCCTAGCTTAACTTCATTACATTTCACCATCTGGCCAAGTTTCATAATTTTTGGACTTGATTTGATCACTTTTTAGAATTAACTTGTAAACTGGCCTGATTTTGCATGTTTCTTTTATTAATTGCGTAAATTTTGTTTGAAAAAGACCAAAAACAATCTTCTAAAAATCCGACCTCATAAATTTGCTTAAAATCTACCTAAGGAGACAGCTGCCTCCCTGAGTTCAACCTTGGGCTTGTCCAAGTAAAAAATAAATAAATTTGCTTCTCGCGATTAACTCATCCTTAATTAAAAGTGGTTTTTGATTAGTCCTTATTACCTGGCTACAACGAAGATAAGGAATTAATTTGGATCGTTAATTTGACTAAATTAACAAGGGTAGTAAGCGGCTCTTCAAAATGACGCCGTTGTCGGGGTGGCACGACTTAGGTTAATTTGAAGTTAATTTTTTTGAGTGTCTGATTTTCCATCCCCGGGTAGTCTGACCCCCAGTTTTCTTGTGAATATTTTTCTGTCCTTTAATTTTGTATTTTTGTGTCGTTCTCTATCTGACCTCAATTTGTTTTTTCTGCGAGGAACATGAGGAGTCGAAGACGCTTCGAGGAATTTGTATTTTTGAACTTTTTGAGCGATTTGAGAGGATTTGTAATTTTTCATTTCTTTATTTTCATCACTGCTTGCATTATTTCAAGTGGTTCCCATTTGGGTTCTTACACATAGTGGAACCGTGTCCCCGTGTGCTGTGTGGATTGAATTTTTAGATTAGGCTTGCACTAGCGGCTCCTCGAACCACTCTAGGATTTGCTTGTGCTCGTAAATCTTTAGGACCGCACATTACACTTAAAAGACGCACTTAGACTGCAGATCTAGTCAAATTTTACTTGTGCTTCACTCGTTAAAAAAACGGTCTGTCTAGAAGCGGATTTTGTCGTCTGCATTTGCATGTAGTATAAAAGCTTTCAACTATGTTTTGCATCCTGCATAAAAGCGAAGGGATCAGTGTAAGTATTCTTCACTCAGCATACACATCATTGATTTTTCGTGCATCGGCTTTTCTCGATTTCTCTCTCTTGGTTTTTCAAACTTAAGTAAAAAGAAATTGGGACCGGACGATAGGCGTGCTGTGTGGATTGGACTTAACAAGTGATAACTTGACTTAAAATAGGGACTGCTAACATTATTGACAAAAAAATCAATAAAATCGGAAATTCTGCTTACGGGAGATTAATCCCCGACCTTATTTTCAGGTTGAGTGAGGGTACTTGAGTGTGTGTGAACACCTTAAGGCAGGGCCTAAATCCCCGCCTTCCATATCACGTTCCGACTAATCCTAGCAAATATCACAAGTTGAATTATTTAGGTTCACTGAGTAGTACCAAGTAGCCTCCTCCTGTCTCAGGTAGATAGGGGCGAAATTGCGGTACTTCACGACAAGTTGCCAGTAACCCCCGGGGTGAAGTGCCGGCCTTGTCAGCCTCCGCCTGCTTGCAGGTAGATAGGGGCATGTCTTTGAATCCATCAACTTGGGATAGGAGCGAAGAAAGGAAGGACCAGCGTCATCTTAGGCGACAGGATAAACAGGGAAGACGCATCCGGCTTTGAGCCAACTTCCCTATAGGTCACGTAAATCCTTGCTATTTTGCTTGAAAATCACACTTAAAATCAATAAGATTAATTGGACTCCATTTCGGGTCCTTCACCATGTGAGTGTGAAAATACAGGGTTTGGATTGAATTGCTTGCTTCAGGTAGGTGTAAAATCTGATCTTCACTTAGAACTCCCGATTCTTCTTGCCAATCCAAGATGAGTGACTGGGGGGATATCGACTCCTCATTCGCCAATCTCTCTCTGAGCCCCCCACGAAACTCATCTTCACCGGCCCAAGTGCAACTTAGACTACCCAGAACCCATGACCCTCTTGAGTTCTGGATCCCTCACACCCAGGGTGGTTACTCTCAAACCAACCATTTCCTCTCCTCTGAGCTTACCAAGGAAGACCATCGCCTCGGTAAGAATCCCTTCCTTGATTTGTCCTCTAACCCAGACCATTTCCATTTCCCAGAACCAGAGGACACAATGTCAAAGAAGAATCCTGAAGAGGAGGAAAACAGAGAGGACCCGATGATTCAAGTCTTAGCCCGGCTGACTAAAGCCAAACAACTTAACGTAGAATTAATGGCTAGACTGGGATAGGTGATCGAAGCTGAAGGAATATACAGACCAATGGTGGACGCCTATAATCCAGCAAAGAACGAGATACACAGTTGGCTAGCACCGGAGGTTCCCCCTGAAGCATTCGAACTGAAATCCCACTTCTTGAACTTGTTGTCGAAGTTCAATGGAAATGCGAACGAAGAACCATATACCTTCCTCAGAGACTTTGAGCTGGTTTGCAACAACCTTAGTCACCCTAGGGTTGGGCAGGATTATATCAAATTGAAGGCCACCACTTTTGCCTTAGGAGATAAGGTAGCACATTGGTTGAAGAACCTAGGGGTGATGTGTACAACCTGGATGCAGTTCAAGGACCTTTTCCTGAAAAAGTTCTACCCACTTAGTAGGACTAATCAAATGAGAACAAAGATCACAAGCTTTTCCCAGGGACCCAGCAAACCATTCCATGAAGCCTGGGATAGGTTTAATGACCTTATTCAGAAATGCCCCTGCCATGGCATTTCAAAAGCGATCTTAGTCTAGACCTTGTTCTGTGCCATGACCCCGGAGATGCAGGGGTTAGTCAGTGCCGCTTGTGGAGGAAGTTATCTGAACAAGAATGAAAATGCTGTATGGAAAATCTTGGAGCAGATGGCAGAAACAAGCAGATCTCAGGCCACCAGGGCCTATTAGTTGTCTCCTTCGAGCCTCACCAACGAGACAACCCAAAGGACTGTAACAAATCTGACGGATGACCTTATCCCTAGCATGGGGATAATAGCAGATAAATTAACCATGGTCGAGCAGATTCACAAGAGGGTCACTGACCTTGAGGCACTCTCCAGATTACCGAAGCAAGTGGAGGAACTTACTGAGAGGGTAGCTAAGATAAATCTACCTGCCCCTTCTGCACCACCTGTACCTGTACATCGAGTCCATCTTGTACAGGAACAGGTACTGGGGCCTCAGAGTAGCTGGGTAGAGGAGCCGACTTACACTCAGCAGGACCAACACACACCCCCACAAATAGAGACAGGATACGAGGAGCCTCCGCAGGTGTTCGAGATCAACGGGTTGTGGTACAACCATGACCCCGTCGGTAGACAATCGGGGATAGGGAACGATCAGCCTCACCGACCTTCCCTAGCTTACTTGGAAAATGGCTCCGTCCCCGCACCGTGCTTTATTCAGTCCAGGCCCGAACGAGGGTACCAGCCTCAACAACATCAGTAGCAGCAACGCACATTCCACTCAGGCCAGCAGTGTCCGTCACCGTCCCATCAGCAGTAGCAGTATCGGCATGGCCAGCAGGGCCAGTACAGGACCTCATTCTCAAGTCAGCATCAACCAGCCCAGCCCACCGAATTGGAGCCCCTCACCTTGGCGATCCTGACCCTGACTGATAGGGTCCAACAGATCCAGAATGACTATATGGATATGAGAACCGATCTGAATCATGTTTCTCATACCCAGGACCAGCAGATGGCGCCAAATACCCCAATTCCCGCCCAGGTTCAGGCCAATCCAAACAGCCTGAATCAAGTCCAGAATCGACCACGAGATCAGGTAAACTATTCAGATAATTCTTTATCTGAACATGAGATCCTTTTGTACGATAATGTAAACCATATGTCCCTCAGGAGCGGAAGGATCGTGATCATACCTGATCGGGCATGGGCACTGTAGGAAGGAGTTGCCAAGTCTCTACCTGAGGAGAACTTGGAGGCAGAGGAGCAGCAGCAGCATCACCACCACCGACAGAAGAAGAGGACTTCTGAGTTCTTAAAGAAGCAAGGGAACCGCACCAGTAGGGAGTCCGCCGAAACTGATGAAGAGCATACACCTCCATCTGAGGAGGACGTTCCAGCAGTCGCGGAAGATGCATCACCGGTTTCTCAGCAACATTTTTCTTTTCATCATAGTCAGAGTCCAAGTTAGTTTCAGAGTCTGAGTCCTGTACAAAACTCAGTTCCCACTTTGAATGAAAATCTTTCAGTTTCAGAATCTGAGTTGGAGTCAATAATCCCTTTCCCCTCGAGCTCTTAAGGGTGGAAAGAAGAAAACTAAAAAATCCAAAAAGATGACCCTGAGATGGCAGAATTTTGCAACAAACATATCAAGGTCATGATCTCCTTTGAAAAGTATGTGGAAATGACACCTGCATTCCAAAAATACCTTAAGGTGAGATGCGCACCTACTAGGGTTAGAAGGAAGACCAAAAGCCGTGTTGAGAAACACGTCCTGTCAGTAGCTACAACTTGCACAATAAAGAACTTGTTTCCAAGGAAACGAAGAGACATGGGTGCACATTATGTAGTGAGTCATTTTGATGACACTGCGTTTGCACGCACTCTCCTAGACAACGACTCCTCAATCAACTTAATGCCTACAACCCTCTATGAGCGGCTTAACCTCGGACCTCTTAGGAAATCTAGAGCCCTCCTTCAGTTCGCTGATAAATCAACCAAGAGGTCCCAAGGAGAATTTAGGAATGTTGTCATCAAAGTCGAGGGTCAAGAATACATCGTGGACTTTACTGTCCTTGATATGGAGACCCCTCGTAACTGGAGATATTCCCAGATCATATTAGAGAGGCCCTTCCTCAGAACAACAGGGGCCTTGTTTGATTACAAGATCGAGAAAATCCAGTTCCAAACTCCAGGCGGAGATGGGGAACTTGAGATGAAGCAGACCAAATGGTAGAGACCGGATTCCGAATCCATCACCAAGTACTCTTCATCTGAAGCAGACTGTGACCATGTAGACACAGTTGGGCCATGCAGACAGAACCCAGCCAGCACCGATGACTCCCTCCCCTCTGGAGATGATCTTGTGCATGAGTCAGTTTGCGAGGTCCTTAGAAATGAGTACAGCTCAGAACCTGCATTCCCCTACATCTTTGATGACTTAGAGGCCCAGCTGGGCCTGTCAGTCCTTCCCTCTTTAGGACAATCATAAGATGAGGATGACGAGTCGGACGTGGCTTTTGCCGATTGCCTGGAGACCTTTGACGATCCGACTCCAGAGCTTAATGAATTGGTGGCATCAATTTCAGAGACAAATCCAGCCACTACCAGCACTGAGCTAGATTTGATTGAGCCAGACTTCCTCGATGATCATACATTACCTGAGCTCAAACCCTTACCCACAACACTCAAATATGCCTTCCTTGCGGGACAAGAGAAGAAATATCCGATCATCATCACTTCACGATTGACCGAGGAGCAGGAATCTCGCTTGCTAGAGATCCTAGAGAAAAACCACAAGGTAATAGGTTGGAGCATTTCCAATCTCCACAGGATAAATCCCGCTCTGTGTTTGCACCATATCTACTTGAAGAATGAAGCTAAACCATCTCGTGAATTCCAACGTCGTTTGAATCCAAATTTACGAGAGGTAGTGAAGAAGGAGATAGAGAAATGGTGTGATGCGGGTTTCATTTATCCCATCTCTGACTCTAAATGGGTGGCCCCGATCCATGTTGTCCTGAAAAAGTCAGGTATTCAGACAACCACCAACGAAAAACGAAGAGGAGATCGTGATGCGAGTACCCACATCATGGCATGTCTGTGTGGATTACAGACACCTGAATGCTGCGACGAAGAAGGATCATTTCCCTCTACCATTCATTGATCAGATCCTAGAGAGACTAGTGGGGAAAGAATTCTTCTTCTTCTTAGATGGGTTCTCGGGCTACAACCAAGTAGCCAAAGCTCCGAAGGACCAGGAAAAGATCACGTTCACATGCCCCTTTGGTACCTATGCCTTCAGGCGCATGCCCTTTGGGTTACGCAATGCTCCCGGTACTTTTCAAAGGCGCATGATTGCTGTATTCGCCGAAATGATCGGTGAATTCTTGGAAGTTTTCATGGACGACTTCTCGGTCCACGACGATTCCTTCGATTCCTGTCTTAGGAATCTGGACCGAGTCCTCAAACGTTTTTGTGAGGTTAATCGGGTGCTCTCCTGGGAAAAAAGTCACTTCATGGTGACGGAGGGCATTGTGTCGGGGTTTGTCATCTCCAAGAGAGGAATGGAGGTTGACCCTGCCAAGGTGGATGTGATCATATGACTCCAGCCACCAACCAACGTCAAACAGTTGCAGTCGTTCCTCGAGCATATCGGATTCTATCGGAGATTTATCAAGGATTTTTCTAAGATTGCCCGACCGCTAACTTAGCTTTTAGGCAAGGACATGGAGTTTATTATTGATCACAAATGTCTTGAGTCCTTTAAGCTATTGCAAGGAATGATCATGGGCGCCCCGATCCTAAAGCCCCAGATTGGTCTCTACCTTTTGAGATTATGACGGACGCATCAGATTTTGTTGTTGGGGATGTGTTAGGACAGAGGAGGGATGGTGTCCCGTTTGCAATACACTATGCAATCAAAGTACTTGATACCGCTCAACTTAACTATACAGTTACGGAAAAGGAAATGCTTGCGGTAGTGTTTGCCTTGGATAAGTTCAGATCTCATTTAATCGGATCCAAGGTAATTGTGTTCACTGACCACACGACGCTACGCTACTTAATGGAAAAGAAGTACGTGAAGGCACATCTTCTTAGGTGGATTCTACTTATCCAGGAGTTTGACTTGGACATTCGTGATAAACTTGGAAAGAAGAATGTAGTAGCTGATCATCTCTCCCGTCTCGAAGATCTTAATACTTCTGAGGATTCACCGATTCGAGACTCCTTCCCTGACGAGTCGATTTTTGTTGTCAACTCACTCCCATGGTATGCTAATATCGTGAACCATCTTGTCTCCAAGAAGGATCCCGAAGATTGGACCAAGAGCCACATAGATCCACTCAAGTTGGATGCTAGACACTACCATTGGGAGGATCCGATCCTATTCTTTGAAGGGCCGGATTGTGTCTGGAGATGGTGTATTCCTCAGGAGGAATACCATAGTGTCTTTTCTTTATGCCACGCCTTGGAGGCAGGAGGACACCACTCCGGGAAGAGGACCGCATGGAAGGTACTTCAGTGTGGATTTTACTGGCCGGCTCTGTTTTGCGATGCCATCACCTTTGCGAAGTCCTGTCCAATATGCCAGAGAATGGAAGGAACCATTGAATCCAAGGATGAGATGCCGATGCAACATGTCATCATTTGTGATGTCTTTGACGCCTGGGGCATCGACTTCATGGGCCCATTCTCTGTTAGCCATGGATTTGAATATATCCTTCTTGTGTTAGATTACTTGTCCAGATGGGCGGAGGCTATCCCAACCCGAGCCGCAGACAGCAGGAATGTCTGTAAATTCATTAGAGAACATATCATCTCTAGGTTCGGGATCCCCAAAATGTTGATATCAGATGGGGGTAGCCACTTTGTAAACAGAGACATGAAGAAACTCTTGAAGGACTACGACATCGAACACCGTGTTGCTAGCCCTTACCACCCACAGACTAATGGTATGACTGAGGTGTCGAATAGGGAGGTGAAAACTATATTGCAGAAGCTTGTCCGCTCAGACAGGAAGGACTGGTCTCAAATCTTGGATCAAGTCCTATGGACTTATCGGATAGCTTACAAGACACCGTTAGGAACCTCCCCATTCCAGATGGTATTCAGAAAGCCGTGCCATTTGCCCGCAGAATTAGTGCACAAATCAGAATGGGCAATCAAGAAGGTCAATTGGAACACACACCTAGGATAGAAGCAGAGAGAAATGGATCTGAATGAGCTTGTGGAAGTCAAAAACCAAGCATACAACAACAGTTTGGTGTACAAGGACAAGGTGAAGAATTGGCACGATAGATATATCAGACGAAAGACCTTTGTTCCTGGATAGAAGGTATGGTTGTTCAATGCAAGGCTGAAAGTCTTCCAAGGTAAGTAGAAGTCCAAGTGGACGGGCCCATTCATTGTCCATGCAGTGCATGATAGTGGATGTGTTGAGATCTCAGATCTTGCAGATGACGCGCCGACATTCCTGGTAAATGGTCAACTATTGAAGCACTTCATCGAAACCAATGAACAATTAGTCCATGTTGAGGAGATTGTGTTCATGCGCGAGATAGATTCAGTAGATACACATAAAGCCGCGCATGAGACCTTGCAGCAGTAAACTCTAGCCATCAGCAGCATCTGGAAAGATTCAGACCACTATCCTTGTATATACCCACCATTCCGGTACATTCTTCCCCTCCCTCCCGCGACTCTAATCACTCACCCCAAATTCATGTATCTCCATCTACGACTATACTTAGGATGACCAGATCCTAAGTATAGGGGGTGAGTCACATGAGTATGTTCACTGTACATCCTCCAGATCACATCGATCCTCATACTCACTCCAATCCTATACTTAGGCTGACCTGAGCCTAAGTATAGGGGGGATCGATACCCGCCTTGTATATATTCATCCACTTCTCCTCTTGACCTCGTCCGCCCCATTTTTGATCTTCTTCTACACTTAGACTGCGAGAACCTAAGTATAGGGGGCAGGACGACTTCTATACATTTTTGCTCCTTTGGCTTTCTTACGCTTAGCACGAGCTATGTCTTTTTCCTCGCTTTTCGTGCTCTGAGGACACAACACATGCTAAGTATAGGGGGGCATGTATATATTATATATATACGTTACCTATAGCTCGTACTTTCACGTATTGTTGTATATATTACGTAATAATTACGGGATGGATAAATTAGAGAAATTTTTTTGATTAATACACTTGTATAATACTCATAAAATCCTTTAGGTATACCAAATTCTTTAAAAGAAATGAAAAAAAATCAAAGGCTTCATATTTTACTCTTGCATATCATCTCTGCATCTGAAAAGAAAAGAAAGAAAAAGAGTCTTGCATTTTCATTCATCTACATACCATGTCATCTCATCTACATATCTTGCATATGCAAGGTGAAAATCTAGTGGGTTCAGAACCAAGTTATGAGTAGATATTGAGGATGGACTTGATTTAACCTTAATCCGCCTAATTTCAGAGGAACCTTATAGGAACTAAAGTTAAGATTTCTCAGGTCAAGTGACTTAATTCTTTGAGTCCGCAAGTCTATGTTCACATGTCATCTTGATCAGTCTAAGTAGAATATCTCGTGCACACGCATGATTCTTATAGACACACGTAGCTCTTCATTGATGAGGTGGTGAGGAGGTAGAATCCTTTAGCTTGGAGTAGCATACGGGTGGAAACATCCGTCCTCCTCTAAGGAGGGAAGTGCATCTCAACCTAGTCTGGTGGTGTTGACATCTAAGGACAGGATGTTGTGGGTTGCAATAATGCTTCAAAAGAGGGATAGTCTACTGGATCAAGAGGAAAAACTCCTGATGTACATGCTGCACCTTGTATATAGTTCGAAAAAAATGCAAAAACTCCAAAAAAATTAGACAGGTCCAGGTGAAAATAAAATACTTGTCGGAGTATGTATATTAGCAAAGAAAATGCAGTTGGATGACTTGGCTACACTGGTCAGGCACCCCGGGATAGGTAGCTACGCTAGTTATCGTCCATTCTTCTCTCTACCCCCTCCTCTTGAGCTGGTCGCACTTGAACTTAGAAGGGAATACCCCGCTCCTCGAGGAAAGAGTTACTGGACTGGGTAACTAGAGTTACCTTGCTAGAGGAGGTTGTTTCTGAGCCATTTCTGATGTGGAGAGTTACATTTCATTTATACCGTACAAGTAAGAATCATAGTCATCAGAAATTTGCGTCTGAGGATTTGTTCTGACCTGACTATTAAGGAGTCTTGAATAGAAGACTTGTGGAACTTGAAGTCTGTTAGGTCTTAAGTTCAGGTCCCAATGAGGTTCCGCCACACAAATAATCCAAAGGTCGAGTCAAGCCCCATTTTCAACTTTTGTTCATGACCTTGGTATGGAACCCAAAATCATTTCACTCTTGCATTTCATTTAGTTGCTCGGGGACGAGCAAGGTTTAAGTATAGGGGTTGATAAATCTGTGATTCACAACTTATAAAGTTGAAAATAGAGCCTTGTTCTCGAGTATTTAGCAGCATATTTCCCTTTATCTTGCATAAATAGCATTCACGCATAAATCCACAATACATGCATTTTAGCATTCATAATTGCATTAAAGAAGAAGCCAATTCATCTGTAAAATTTACTTGTAAAATATACACCACTACTCTCTTAATCATCTGTATTTTATCCCCCTCTGAAGTCAATAAAACCTTCCTTATACTGTGTATATTACTAGTTAATATTATAAGGAAGAAGGCCAAAAATTCCTATCTTGTAAAGTAACAAATAAAATCCCAACCCCAATTAGAGACCCAGAATTTAGAATGCACATATCCCTCTTATACAATATCCAAATTAGGTCTACTCACTTTCAGATTAATACATATTCAGAGACCTTTAAAATGAGACCAGTTTCATTCAAATCGGAGCTCGTATGCAAAACTTGGGTTTTTGGGCCCCTTTGTATACTATAGATATGTATATTTGTACTCTTGTATTTTTATATAATATTTGACCTCATCTCCGTTTTTGGTCAACATGAAACTTGTAGATCTCCTCAAGATCTATAACTTTCATGTTTTGAGTTTTTCCAAATTCGGCCTCCTTCTCTCTCTAAATTCACATTTTTTTTCTCAGCCATTCAGAGCAAGCCACGTGGCACCCTCTGATTGCGCCACGCGGCCTGCTCCTTTGCGCTCCACGCATCCTCCACCTCCGCCATCCAATCGCCCGCATTCTCTCTCGATCTGGGCCATCCAAGCTGCAATGCTCCTCAGCCCTTCGATCAAACCCTGGATCCAATCCAGGCCGATCGCCAGCGCCGCGTCCTCATGCCGCCATGCGTCCCATCTCCTCCACCGTTCGATGGCCGCCTCTCTCTCTTAATCCCCACCGTTCATCGTCCAGATCACCTCCACCCTTCGATCGAAGCCCCGACTTCATCACGGCCGTTCGCCTCCGCCTAACTCTTAGCACGCCATGTGTAGTCTCATGTACCACACGATTAGATCCTTGTGACTTCATCCCAACGTCCCTCTCAGCTTTCACTCACGCCCTCCATGTGGCTCCATCTCAAACCTTCGATCGTTTCCCTCCGATCTAATCCTAACCTTCATTTCCCGCCCCTTCTCCTGATCGTTGGATCACTCAATCCAACAGTCAAGCCGTCGTCTTCTACCTTCCGCCTCGCTCGCTTCCACGTCGTCCACTTCACCGACAGGTCGCTCCCTTCCTATTTTGGAACCACTCCAGCCACCCTCTCCGCCTCCTGTCACCACCAGTTTGTACCCCACTCTTCCCTCATCCTCGCCGACCCCCTCGAAGACCATGAACTCACCCCACCTCGCTCCACGATGTCCACCAACTCCATCACTTTGCCACTTATGCCATCATCTCCCACCTATAAATACGCCCCCACTGTCGACCGTCAGCCCTATCCGCAATCACGGAGAGAATCCTCGAGCTCCCTCCTTCCTATTGGTGACAACAATTTGAGGTTACGTTGAGCGACGATCGAGATCCATCTCCGACGAGATCCACGACCATCCCCCGCCATGCCACAACCTTCCCCGTGAGCTGCACGAGCTCAGGACCATATACCGTCCTTCGAGCGACGACCAGGAGCACGCCTTCAAGCTCCATTTCCCAGGTAGATGCCTCCATCTCCCTCAAAATCTTCTTCTTCTTTTTCGTGCTTTTTCTCAAATTTTATTCGCCATCCACAAGCAACTTCACTCTCCTCTGACCATCCTTCGATCTTCTCCTTGGAGCTGGCATCTTCGTGCACGCTTTCATCTTCTCCGACGACACACTACACTTCATGTCGACGCGAGCTCCGCCACCTTGGCAGAGCCCCATCACCGGACCACCCTCATCGCCCTTCAGGCCTCGCACCGCACTCATGATCACTCCACGCTCACATCGCACGCCTCGGCTATTCATCTAACCCCCGAAGGTACTCCATCTTCGACTGGTCGGACGCCTCATCGGAGCTCCTTCGAGCTTCGTCACCACCGCTCTCCAGACCACCGCGGCCTCAGCTGAGACCCCCGACGGCTCCGCCACACTTCCACTATTCTTCCCAGCTGCTCAGATGCCGTCGACGAGCTTCACCGACACCAGACGAAGAAGGAGGAGCTAGAGCTCCTTCACCGGAGTGCAGCCACCTCCGCCGCAGGAGGCGGCGGACCATCTACGAAGGAAGAGCAGTAGCCGTTCGATCCCCTTGATCAGACGGTCCTGAGCATGCCACATCACCTTCAATGAGCATCCGTCGGATCAGGAGGATCTTACGCACCAAAGGAAGCCACGTCGCCACTTATCCCGTGCTCCAGATGCCGTTGGATTCATCTTGATCCAACAGTCGTTGATCGTCCACGCCTTCATCTCAGAAGCCATCCTCCGCCGTTAGATCTTCATATGATCAGACAGCTCTAGACGCGCCACGTCTCCAGCTATCTTCCACCGTTGGATCTTCATCGGATCCAGTGGTCCATAGTGCGCTACGTAGCCGCTTCTGAGCCTCTTCTCCGACCATCAGGCTCGGAACCCCCATGCTTCACCGAGCCAAGTCCGAGCCTCCAGAGCCTCCGAGCCTCCGCCCGAGCCTCCGAAGTCACCCGAGCCTGGGCCCCTCACGTGTCTCTCACGTGTGGCCTAGGTATTTTGCACTGAGGCCCCTGAAGGTTTTTTGGAAATTGCATTCTAGTCCCTGCCAGGAGTACCACGTAAGGCGCACGTGTTCTGTGGGCAATTTGCATACATGCCCCCCTCATTATAGTAATTGCATATTAGTCCCTGTCAGCATGTTTAATTTTTATCAATTTTATTTTCTGTAATTGCAGTTAGGCCCCTGTCTTTGCACGCATCTTTAGGCATTCATTTGAAATCAGTTTTCAAGTTTGAAAATTACATTGTATAGCTTAATTTGTCTTCTTTCATTTGTGACACTTGTCATATTTTTGGGGTAGCAGTGGATTTTATTATTAATTAATTTTTAGAATTTTGTCATATTTTGCCCATTTATGCCTTTTAATTTGTAGAAAATTATCTGTTGCTCCAAAAATCCTCATAAATTCACATTAGACTTAGGATAATTGAGTTTACATTATACCAAAAATCATCTCATTTGCACTCAACCCGAGGCTTGAATAAATTATTTTGTGATTTTCTTAATTAATTTTTAATAGGTCCATTTCACATAGAAATTTAGGTTTATTAATTTTCCTGGATTCTTCACACTTAGATCTATCTAGGATAATTTTTACATCTAAAAATATTGTGTTTGGTATTTATTAAAATTAATTTAGTCAAAATCACCTTGCATTCATTTTTAATCACAGTAAATTCATTTAGTGTCATAAAAATCTAAAAAAAATAGCCTAGCTTAATTTCTATGCATTTCACCATTTGGCCAAGTTTCATTATTTTTGGACTTGATTTGATTACTTTTCTGAATTAACTTGTAAACTAGCCCGATTTTGCATGTGTCTTTTATTAATTGCATAAAAATTGTTTAAAAAGACCAAAAACAATCTTTTGAAAATCCGACCTCGTAAATTTGCTTAAAATCTACCTAAGGAGACAGTTGCATCCTTGTGTTCGACCTTGGGCTTGCCCAAGTAAAAAAATAAATTTGTCGCTCGCAATTAACTCATCCTTAATTAAAAATGGTTTTTGATTAGTCCTTATTGCGTGGCTACAAGAAGACAAGGAATTAATTTGGATCATTAATTTGACTAAATTAACAAGAGTAGTAAGCGGCTCTTCAGTCACTACGCATACGACCCATCTCTTTTAAGAAATGAAGAACCCGATTCCATGGATATTTGTATTCCGGAGTCATGACTACGCTTGAGTGTCTCCAAAAATACAATCCATGGCGACGGAGTTCTCAGCAATGACAGGATACCATGGATATCATCATATGACTTAGTCCATATTGAAAAACCATCCAATTTACTACTCTAAAAGAAGAATAGTATCGCTGAATTGATCAGGTGATTTTTTGCAGAAAAAGATTAATTTCTAGTTAATCTTTTTTTAATTTTATTTATACTCCTAAACTTAAGTGTATAGCGGTTAAGCACAGGAGTGTCGAACTCAGGGAGGTAAACTGTTGATAACTAGGGTTAAACCATAGACAAACTAAGGTAAAAGGCTTCCTAATATTTATTTTATTTTTGGGGAATTTTCTGGATTTTTATTTAATAAATTTTACATTGTTTTGTGAATTTTAAGTATTTTATAAATTTTTTATTTAATTTTAGAAAATGTTTTATTTTTTATTTAATTTTTATTTTTTATTTCTATTTTTAATTTTAATTTTTCCTTTTTTATGGTTTTTTAGAAGGTTTTGAGATTTTTTATGGATTTGATTTGTTTTTAATATGAAAAACAATAAAAGTATTGAAAACGTATTTGTATTTTTTATTTTTAAAATCCAAAACAATGAAAAATATTTTATTTTATTTTTATTAGAAAGTAGATGAAATTATCTTTAAAATGATATGCTATATGTATTTTTGTGATTTTTCTTGAATTAGTTGTGAATTTGTGAAGTTTTAATGTGGTTTGTATTTTTTATTGGTTTTAATATTTGATTTTTATTTTATTTTTGGTTAAACATACTTAAGGTATTTTTATTAGTTTTTTAAGAGTGTTTTTATTTTTTTATATATTTTGAAAGTTTGTTATAATTTGTTGTATTTTCTTAATGAATTATTAAAAACTAGAAAATACTTTTATTTATTTTTTTTCAAAATGTGATTTGATATTGTATATAGTATATTATACGGTATTAATATGTATTTTTATTTTGTTTTTATGCCTTATTTTTTTCTTTATTATGTATTAGAAAAGTGTAGTAGTTATATACAATGTGGGGGTTGTTTGTGATTTTTTTGAAAAGTAGGGATGCACTCGTTAATCTACAGAAGTAGGAGGAACTCCTATGCAAAAAGACCAGGTTGTCATAGGCTCATCACGTGATCTCTTGTGCAACGGTACATGCATGTGAATTCGATGAATTCTGAGGGTATGCACACAATTGCCACAGATAACACGTGCCAAGCACGTGTCTCAAACCGTTGAAGACCTGCTTGAATTCACAGATTTCCAGGGCTATAAATGCAAATGCTCCAAAAATATCGGGAGGCCTACACATGAAGTCGGGAAGCGGTGGCACGGTATTTTTATCTACAGTCAATGCGTGGCGAAGTAGCGTGCATTGGATGCGGAACCAATAGGTGCCGTTGGGGCTCAATCGAACGGAGGTGATTGGATTCTCTTCGACAGATCTGACAGACCTTGTGAAATCTGGAGGGTATACTGCGTTCTTCCCCAAATTTGTTGCTGCTCGAATCGTCTCCAGATAGTTATCGACTGCGGGCCTTAATCTTCAGATAGCATCGACTCGGGGATGCTGCTTTGGTTCAATGATGGCCAGATTAGATGCGTCTTGAGTCAGTGCTCGTATTCTCAATTGAAGTGTGTCTTTGGATCAGAGAATAGGACCAGATGCTCAGCTTGTTTGACTCGATGCAGATCAGACCTGTAAATTGGAATCTAAGGCTCGAAGGTGTCCTCCTCCAAATTTGACGTAGGTCCTTCCGATAATACTTATGATGGTTTCAGTAATGGAATGACCTGCAGATAAAAAATATGCTCTTCGATTCGACGGAATCGGGTGCAAGTGGATAGAACCATAGATGGAAATTATAGTTAAATCGAGAATCCTTGATCAAAAATTGCATGCATATTATGGATCAAATCTCAACCACATATAAAACTTGAAGTGACGTTCTGAGCATTCAATAGAAAAACCATGGAATCCAGAATCAATTTGAGATATATGCATGGAATTCCTCATGAATCTCAAACAACAAATTTTGAAGCATTTTCAATCAGATCTTAACTTCCAATTCAGATTTTTAGAAGTCCGATTTGCAACAATCTGGTGAGTGAATGGGAACTCCAGTGGAAGGTGATGGGTTTGGGATCTGACTCAAACCCTTGTCAGATTTGAGGTGCGCAGATGGCGAGAGGAAGAATGTAGAAGCGACGTGTGCATTGTGTGAATGAGATGGATACGTAATCGAATCGGATGGAAATCTGACGATGAGATCGTAGCGATTAAGGGAAATCTAGCACAGAAGGAAGAGGAAATAAAAGAGTAATCTAACCTGCAAAGGAGATCAGATGCGGATGGAGTTGCTTGGGCTGGAGGCGGAGAACCTCTGGTTCGTTGCCTCGATGGCGTGGCTACGCCAGAGGCTGGTCTCACGCGACGAGCTACTTCTTCTCCCTGTGGTGATGCACGACGGTGCAACACTCCCGCATTGATCTCGCCAGGCCTCTCTCCCAAACCTCGCTGCAACGACGGACTGGCATTTCTGTCACTTGCCCTTGACCTCTCCGGAGCTCACAGGAATGGGGAAAAAACCAAATGGCGGATGCTGTCAATGGAGGGAGGTGCGGAGTTTATATAGAGGAGGAGGGATGTGGTCGCCGAGGGTGGTGATGGGACGCGAGGATGTTGGAGGAACGGTCGGCCAACGACCGGTCGTTGAGGTCGTTAGACGGAAAGAAGAAGGCGAGACGGCCGATGGGTATGTGTCGGAGGAGGAGGAAGAGGGAAATGAGAATAGGATTACAGGGAAGAAGAAGAAGATTGGGAAAGGTAGAGAGAGGAAAGAAGAGAGAGGAGCGGAAAAAAAGGAAAAAAATAAAGGTTAATAAAATTAATTAATTAATAATTAATTGATTACATTAATAAATAGATAATTTTAAAATACAATTAAATAATTAATTAAGTAATAAGATGGATAACTAAGTATTTAAATAAATAATTAAGTAAATAATTATGTAATTAATAAAATTACTAAATAATAGTTAGTAAAAAAGTTAATAATTAAATGAATTAAAAAAATATTTTTTATTTATTTTAATAATTAAATACTAATAAAGTATTTAAATAACATATATTAAATAGCAATGTATTACGGTACGTTGTACATTATACCAATACTGACCCGAAAACCGTGTTTTTCACACTAATTCCGATTTTAGCGAAATGACATTTTGTAGATAATTTAATAATATGAATTTTAAAACTGAGTTCGCCAAATTAGGAGTTCATACAACCAAGTTATGGGGTCCAGAAAATTTAGGTAGCGGATTCGAGGCTTCGGGTTTTAATTGTATTTTGAATTGGTTATATATTTATATTTTCTATGCATTTTTAGAAGATTTTAGGAGAAGAAATTATGTTAATCGAGTTTACGGTTAATTAACTACAAATCCGAGAAGTTTCTACATATAGTACATGTAGACAACGGGTCCCAAACACCAAAACTCATCGGTTTTATTCAAATATTTTTTTGATATTTTTAATAAATAGTACTAAGTATAAAACAGATTATAAAAGTGAGTTTTGTCCGTTTGGAGTTTTCTATAAATAGTTATGAACCTTGGAAGTCGGCTTTTGCAGCTTTTTCAGTCCATTACGTTTAATTATTTTTATGTTAATAAAATAATATATATTTTTGTGATCAATTTTGATAAAGGCTAGCGCTTTCAGGCAAGAGGGGAGAGTCCTGTCCGGGGTCGCTTTATTAGGTGGTATAAATGATAAATAAAATAGGTGAAATATTTACAATGTGTAAAATGGGTAAATTATATTTTTGGTCTTGATTTTCTTGATATTTTTATAAGTTAGGATCCTTATCTCCCCTACTTATTTATCTTGTCGACCCGGTCAATATTGACCTAGTCTCGGGTTAGGATTAGGATCAATCTGTATCCATTTCATATTTACAGCCTTCTTTTCTTTTATTATTCTTTTTATTTGTATTCTTTTATTTTGGTAATATAAGTGTTAAATATATAATATAAATATTTGTGGTTAAAATGATAATTAGTTGGAATTAATGGATATTTACATGTAGTTTACCAAGAATTTTAGCCAAAATGAAAGAATAAAGATGATGACCACAGATTCATCATTCCCCTATACTTTTCTTTTGCTAGTCCCTTAGCAAACACTTATTCTATAAATAAGTGCAAGCAAAAAGAAAAAGGAAAAGGAAATAAAAGAACTTAAAACATGGTTGTTTCTTTAAACTGAATTTCTCTTCACCCAAAATCTAGAGCTTGGATTCAGATCTTTAGATTAATAGTGTTTCGGGACTCTATTAGAATTAGGATTTAAGCCTCAACAGCCCTTAAGTTCCACAAATACTTATCCAAGTTCACCTTAACAGCCAGCTCAGATCCACTTATTCTTCACGCAAACTTTTCGACTTTGAAAGCAAATTTTACTGTGTGTGAAAGGTGCTATCTCTTCCCTCTCTAGAGAAGCAAAGAAATCGTCCATCCAGTTATACACTCACATTGGGTCCTTGTCCAACAACTCAATCCTCGAGGAGGGAGGTATTTCCTTCTGAGGTCAGGTCGTGCTGTGTCCACGATCGAGTATATAAAGAAGATAGAAGAATTGGAAGGGAACTGGAGTGTGATCAATGTAATCACATCTCCTGCGAAGCCTGGCCAGTTTAGCCAAGTCTTCACTAAGACATGCAGGCTTTTCTGAAGCTCGGACCATTGTGGTCATTTTTTGTATTTGGTGTATTTGGCTTCTTTTTAGTAGAGATAATTATTGTACCGCATAGGTCTTTTATGCCCCGACGGATATAGCATCTTTTCATTCTGTCCATTTTTTGGGTTTTAGAAAAATTGTTTCAGCAGATCCTTCCCTCATCCGAAGCTTTATTTCAACCCCATTCTCTCCCGTCTTAAGACATCATCACCGCCAGATAAGGATGGAAACACACCACTGAAATGGATTGCTCTTCGCAACCCCATGCAAGTCGATCAAAGTGTAGAGTGCATGAGATCAAAATTGGTTCAATTGGAGAAGAGTTAAACGAATGACACCAGGTGTCCTACTTAGGCACTTTCAAGTTGAATTTCGAACATGGTCTCATGGAACCAAAAGAATTAAGTCTACAAGACCTAAGGAGTCTCAATTCCACTTCCTAATACAGTTCCTTTAGAATTAAGTGGATTAAAACCTAAACCAAGCTGCATCTCTCTGACTTAGATCCATTCGGTTCAAGAATCAAACTTGTTCTGAAAAATACGAATGAATGCAACAATTTTTTATGAGGTGAATTTTTCAGCTTAAATATTTTAAGTGATTTTTAAAGACTTTGTAATTTTATTGAATTTTAAAACTTTTCAATTTTTAGGGGGTCCTTTTGAAAGAGTTAGCGAATTAATTCGATTTACACAAATTTTACACAAATTTTGTATATTTTATGAGGGATTTGATACACATTTTATATACAAGTTATACAACTTTTACACAAGGTTTTACAAGGATTTTATTTTCAATTTTTTTAAGTATTTTATCAAAGAATTTTACAACATTTTTAATACATTTTTTATAAAGATTTTTTAAGATATTTTACGATTTCTTGCGGCTTTTAAAAACCCAAAATATACACCCATACTTTTAGAAAGCCTTATCATTAAAAATACGATAAAATATGAGTTATGGCTTCTAAAGTATATATAGCACATATATACGACACCCATTATACTTAGAGTGAACTATGTCCTCATAGTGACCAAAGAAGCGGCAAAGGAAGACATAACTTGGGCTAAGTATAGATCGGTGAAAAGAATCCTATACTACAATGACTCAAAGAATAACGAATAAACGGAATATAAGTCGATAATCTCTTCTATACTTAGGATTAAGTAATACCAAGGATATCATACTCAAAATTGAAGATGATCTAAGTCAAGAGAATGTACACGCTCAACGGCTTGGCTTGTCCCCCTATACTTAGGGTAAAATATCCCTAAGTATAGAGAAAAATATCAAAAGATGAGGGACAAGTGAGAGAGCAGACGATACAAAAACCAACGATGATCAAAAGGGGAAGTGAGAGATATTACCCCCCCTATACTTAGGATAAAACACATCCTAAGTATAAGCAATGATTTGTGTAATAGAACAGAACGAAAAGAACAACAATAGTGTCTACACCCCCTATACTTAGGATAAAGCATATCATAAGTATAGCAAAATTCTAGATGAAACTAAGGGTGTAAGACAAACAGAAGGAAGAAAGGATGCAATCGGAAACACATATGTACAGAATAAATCGTGAAAATCGCGTATGAGATGCATAGTGTAAGAATGAAGAGCACATCTCATACAAAATGTATCGGGTCAACTTCAATGGTCGATGGATCCTGATCGAGAAAGGGTTTCAATCGCTGATCATTGACTCAAAAGATGGACTCAGAAGACAACTCAGATACGTCAATGCTACCGTTGTCGTACACCTTTCTGACAATGTAAGGGCCTTTCCATTTACTCTGAGGTTTCCTTGGGAATAATTTCAGTCTCGCATAGAATAGCCATACTTTCTTATCAGGCTCAAACTGCTTGTGGCTGATGTGAGAATTGTGCCACTCTTTCGTCCGCTCTTTATATTCCAGGCTACTCGTGAAGGCTCCGTCTCTCAGTTCTTCCAGGGCTTCCAGTTCAGTCTGCCTTTGATCTACCACAACATCAAGTCCAAAGATCACTTCTTTCACTGCCTTAAAGGATCGATGCTTAATCTCAACCGGTAAGTGGCATGGCTTTCCATAAACGAGTCGAAAGGGATATGTGCCCAATGGAGTTTTGAAGGATGTTCTATAGGCCCAAAGAACCGAGTCCAAAGGCTGCAACCAATTCTTTCGGTCTAGGCGAACAACCTTCTACAAGATCTTCTTAACCTCCCTATTTGAAACTTCGGTTAGACCATTTGTTTGAGGATGATACGGAGTAGCAACCCGATGATCTATGCCGAACTTGTTTGCAAGAGCCCTTACCTTGTCATTGATGAAATGGCTACCCCCGTCTGAGGGACCCTGAACCGTGTAATGATGTGTTTCCTTATAAACTTGCAAACCGTGTTTGCATCTGTGTTTTAGGCAGGAATAGCCTCTACCCAATGACTCACGTAATCTACAACCAGAAGAATATATTTGAATCCCTGACTCTTAGGAAACGAGCCCATAAAGTCGATACCCCATGTGTCGAAAATCACACAAAAGTGAATCGGCTGCATCGGCATCATATCTCTATGTTTGCAAGTGCCCATTTTCTGACAGTTAGTACATCTCCTTACGAATGTACAGGCATCTGCAATGAGAGTAGGCCACCAAAGACCGACTGAAGCACCTTCTCTGTTGTCCTCTTCCCTGAATGGTGTCCTCCAGCTTCGAATTTATGACAATAAGTGAGGACACTCTGGTATTCCTCCTGAGGAATACACCGACGCCAGACTGAATCCACTCCTTCATGATAAAAGATCGGGTCCTCCCAATGGTAAGACTTGGCTTTCACAAGGAAAGTCTCAAGCCTCTGTCTGGACCAACCTTGTGGGACTTTCTTAGCAACAAGAAAGTTCACAATGTCCGCATAAAATGGCAGCGAGACGACAGCAAGAATCGCCTCGTCGGGGAAGGTATCCGTGATGGGTGCATCAAACTCAGAAGTCTCAGGGAGTTCTAGCCAGGAGAGGTGATCCGCCACCACATTCTTGACTCTAGGATTATGCTTGATTTTGATGTCGAACTCCTGGAGTAGAAGGATCCATCTGGTCAGACGTGGTTTCGAATCCTTCTTATCCATTAGATATCAGATGGCAGTATGATCAGTGAAAATCGTGACTTTCGAGCCTAAGATGTGGGATCTAAATATATCTAAGGCAAATACTACAACTAGCATTTCTTTCTCCGTAATAGTGTTATTTTGCTGCGTGGAATCCAAAGTCTTGCTAGCGTAGTGTATGTCATAAGGCAGACCATCCCTCCTCTGTCCCAACACAGCCTCAACGGTGAAATCAGAGGCATCCGTCATGATCTCGAATGGGAGAGACCAATCGGGTGGCTGAATGACATGAGCCTCTACAACCATATTCTTGAGAGTCTCAAACACTGAAAGACACTTATCATCGATAATAAACTCGGTGTATTTTGCGAGAAGATCTGATAACGGTCGGGAATTTTACTGAAGTCATGAATGAACCATCGGTAGAAACTGACATGCCCCAGAAAAGACCATAACTGCTTCAAGTTGGACAGTGGATTGAGCTTCTTGATGATGTCCACCTTGGCCGGATCGACCTCCATGCCCCTGTTGGAGATGGTATGACCAATGACCGTCCCCTGAGACATAATGAAATGACTCTTCTCCCACGAAAGAAGAGGTTTACCTAAATTTACCTCTGAAGCACTCGGTCTAGGCTAGAAAGACATGAGTCGAAATTGTCGCCATAGAATGAAAAATCATCCATGAAGATCTCTAAAACATCGCCTACCATATCCGTGAAAATCGGGAGCATGCACCTCTGGAATGTAGCCGGAGCATTACATAATCCAAAGGGAATTCATCGGAAAGCATATGTTCCGAACGGACAGGTAAACATCATCTTTTCCTGGTCTTCAGGTGCGATACCCACCTGGTTATATCCCGAGTACCCATAAAGAAAGCAATAATGGCTCTTCCTGGCTAATCTATCGATAATCTGATCGATAAAAGGTAGCGGGAAGTGATCCTTCTTGGTTGCATGATTCAAACGTCTGTAGTCCACATAGACGTGCCAAGAAGTCAGTAATTGGGTAGCGATCTCCTCTCTGTCCTCATTGATCACTGTAGTGATACCCATCTTCTTGGGTACTGCATGCAAAGGACTAACCCATTTCGAGTCGGAGATGGGATAGATAAAATTGACGCTCCACCACTTGGATATTTCCTTCATAACCACCTCTCGAAGATTCGGGTTCAGCCTGTGCTAAAACTCACGAGATGGATTGGAATCATCTTCAAGAAAGATGTGATGGGAGCACAGAGCCAGACTAATCCCATGGAGATCCGCTACTGACCACCCGATTGCCTTGTGATCTCTCAAGAATCTCCATGAAATGGGATTCCTGATCTTCGGTCAGATCGGAAGAGATGATGACCAGAAACAATTTAGATTCGCCAGCAAGGAATCGGTATTTCATTGACTGAGGTAATGATTTAAGCTCAGGGGGAGAAGGAACATGAAGAACTGGTTTGATTAGGGCTTGTGTATAGGCTACTAGATCGATATGTGAATGCTCAGCCTACTCTGACTCAGAAAGATCTGGAGACTGCTTTTCTGATTGATGACTATGATGTATGGGCTCAGTCTGCAGGTTGGTTGTAGGCTCATCTGAAATTAGACGCGGAACATACTCATCAAAACTTTGCCAATCAAAGTCCACTTCTATATCGGAAAGATCAGAATAGGAACAACATGATTGAAAATCTGAATGATCATCATCATAATTGTCAGCCTTAGCCTGTGACGGTGTCTGCTCCAAGACTGTGCTATTAAATTTGTCTACATCTAGTATCTGCAACTCGAACTCTACTAAAGGCATGATGAAAGAATGTATGCTCGTTTCAGCCCAAACAGCTTCATCATCTGTTTGCACGAAGTCATAGTCCTGATGACTATCGGGTTCGTCATCATATGCTCTTTCTGAATCTTCTGATTTGGTTTTGACATCTTGGATCGTCTCTATATGTATACTCTCTCCTTGGACGGGAAAGTACTCCTTCCCTGTACCATAATCAGAAACGGCCTTTGTTGTGGCTAGAAAAGGCCGTCCTAATATGATCAGGGTATTGGTCACACATTCAGGGACCGTCATGTCTAACATGACGAAGTCCACGGGGAATTTCAAACCTTAAATGGTGACGATAATGTATTCGATTAATCCCTTCGAGCTCTTGACCGATCTGTCAGCAAACTGCAAGATTGTTCTGCTTGGTCTAAGAGGTCCGAACTCAAACTTGTCGAGTAAGGAAGAGGGAAGGAGATTAATCGATGATCCGCTATCTAAAAGAGTACGATCAAAAGTTTGATCAAGGATTTCACATCTGACATACGGTGCTCCCGTGTCTGATCTTTTGGCTGGGAGACGATTCTAGATGGCGTGACACATTTTCTTGGTCAACACATGGATTTCAGAACAGTGATTACACTGCCTCTTCTTTCTGTGAACAGTGATTCGCTCTTTGAGACCTTTCTGCAGAATAAGGATGTGTGCCAAGGCTTCCGAAAGAGTGAGATGAATAGTGAATTTATTGAGCATTTCTTTCGTCGGATCCAACATTCGGTTATTTTTTATATTTTCTTTTTTATCACCTTTTCCTAAGTAGAGTGCTTGAGGAAAAGGAATATGTACATCCTCCTTGTCAATATGTACAATAGGAGGATCAAATGAAGAAGAAGAATTCAGTCTTTTTGTACAACGGGGACTACCTCTATGTTGATCACCAGAAGTAGGCGAATCAACTGTCTTATCTTTATTTCTTTTTCTCGATCTCCTCCTCTTCCCATTTCTTTCTACTTTTATATCTTCATCACTAGATATGAAAGTTGGTAACATAAGTATCTCTGCATCGCGATCATCGGATTTGGCGGCATCGACACCACCATCCAAATCATCATGGATACTAGCGGCATCAGTACCACTCTCTACCTCATGCTCAACTGGCTCAAGAACATCATATACTGATGCATCTGTATCAGGCATAGTTGAGCTACTGCCAGCAGGAACTCTACCACTCCTCAGCGAAATGAAATCAACACGATTCTCATCATCAGGTGACATATGTGTTTGAGTAGCAGAGTCTATCTGCTGAATTTTCATGGCAGTCTGATCTAACACGAGATCCATTATATGTTGTTTGAACTTATCCATATCTCACGTATTCTTCTCATACTGACTAGTAAATCGATAGGCAAGATCATCTAAAGCCAAGTTCTCATAGGAATGCCCTAGAGAACTGGATGAGTAATCTAGAAATTATTGAGGTAACTAATGAGAAAGAGATCCTGGCATCCACTTAGTGCAAGTCCGAGTCTGATGAGGTTCGGTTGCAGGCTCCAACTGAAGGTTTTGTATCTGCTGCATTGGAGACTATGTATCAGATGAATCAGCTGGTAACCTTGAAGATAAGGTAGATGTCATCTGTTCAATTTGGTTCTTCATGTAACTAATACTCATTAAAAGCCCATCGATCTTGTTGAGCTTGTGTAACAGGTGGCATCTAGTCTCAATACGCTCTAGGTGATCCGATCTCTGGTTAAGAATCCTCATTTCAGCTGATGAAGATTCTGAATATATGAGCGTCGATGAATCCTCCTCAATTTGTGCCACGGTGGACTGATGAAGAAATGCAGGTGACTCCATCTGAGTGTAAGAGTCTGTCTAAGCTAAAGTGGCATGATGAGATGCCATTTTCTCAAAAATATCCCAGACAACATCCTCATGCTTCGAAAAGTATGAGCCACCACAAGTTGCATTCACCAACCCTTGTAGGTCAGATGTCAACCCACTAAAGAAGCTCTGAACCAAGCTTGCCTTAGAAATATCATGGTGGGGACACCTATCAATCAAGTCTCGAAAACGATCCCATGCTTCATGGAACGACTCGCTCCCTAACATGGTGAAATTTGTAATGAGAGACTTTGCAACATTCGTACGTCCGATGGTGTAGAATCTGCTTAGGAATTCAGCACGAAGTTGCTCCCATGTACTAATTATTTTCCCTAAATGTCGCAACCAATACACGACCTTATCAGCTAGGGAGAACGGAAATTCTATCATCCGAATTGTATCTTCATCAACTTGAGAGTCATATATTGTACTACAAATCAGATCGAACTCTCAAAGGTGTGAATGTGGCTCCTCAGTGAATTGTCCATGAAAAATCGGTAAAGTATGAATAATCTCAGGTGAGAGGACAAATGATCTGTGAATAAGAGGAAGTTGAATCCACCCACTAGCAGAAGAAGCTCCGGGTGTGTAAAGTTGTCTCATCGTACAGACATGCTTTGTAGGTACTGTCTCCTCTCTATCTGGACCATCATCCTCTAAAAGATGTTTCTTCTCTCTCAATTGTCGTAACTCAGCTCGGATCTCGGTCATCAAAAAGTCTTGCACCCTAATCTGAGTCTGCATAATCTCAAGGGAAGCAAGAAGACTGGCGTTGATCGTCGCTTGATTTGGCATCTTCGAAGCATGCTACGACTGGGTTCTATTCTTGTTCTGATCTATTTTCAGAAATGAAAAAGTATCTATGTCTGGCTCTGATAAGTCTATATATAGTTGTGAAGTGATCATCAAAAGTGGAGAAGAATAGAGTGATCGAGAGAAGCTTCCAGGGTCAAGTTCATACCTGGAAGAGGGAAGATGTCCCGAATCTGGCTCAAACAGCAGGTTCTCGCTAACCGAGCTCGAAGATGAGATTACAGAGGGAGATTGATAGTTCTTACGTTAGAAGAGAGGTCGGCTGAAGTGATCATCTACCCATCATCCTGAGAGTAATATGATAGTTGATCGATGAGATTGATTAAGATCTGGAAGATCAAGGACTCATGCCACAAATCAAATATAAAACAAACCCCGAGTTCACCAACTCAACCATGGTGATGACCTTAAGAGTTCGATCATTTATCTTTTCAGTTTTAGGGTTATTTCACAAGCAGGTTTTGCCTAAGCTTTTCCGTAAGACTGTCCTAGAGTCCTTATAGAATATCGCCTCCTCCCAGCCAGTATGGAATTAAGTACGGACCGTTGCCGGCTACCCTTGTTACTTGAGGACCGTACCTTACGCAGTGTCCTCTAAACCTTCCACTCTGTTAAGGAAACCCGGACACCCGAAAGTCCTCACTGAAGAGTATAGTGATTAATTATATGACCACAGTAGTCTCTTGAAAAAGCTCGAGCTCTGGCTCTGCCTTATGTGTCGTCTCTCACTCACTGATCTGGAGGTAGTACTTGCGTTGCAATTTCGGGTGTTTCTCTCCCAAAGCAAGTGGAGTCCTTACATCGTTTTAGGATCAGACAAAAATTAGTAGTCCATATTTTAATTTTTGGTCATCTTTTTTTTGGGTATTTTCGAACAAACGTCTAATGTATTTTTGTCTTTTGGGAATGGACCTATATACAAGCAACTAGGTTAATCGACTTAAGCAAGCATCTAATCTACATTTGCGCAGAGAAGGAGAAAGTCAAGAAATCCTAACAAGCACCTATCTCGATAAGCTGTGGAAAACCGTCAAGAAAAATACGAGAGAAAAAGCCGCGATGGGTGCCCTGCTCCTCCAAGAGTACAACCTTGGTGAAACAGACCCCGAGAAAGAAGTACAAGTCGGTATGCCTTTACGAGACCCCTTTCTACGATATTTTTTTACAAGAAATTACAAACAAATCCGACTCTGTGGTTCTGTCTTGCATTGCTCAACATGTGCTGCTCAAATCAGAAACATAAAGCCGTGAGGTTAGAAAAATAAAATAGTGAAAAGAGAAACCCTAAACCTAAGTCTACGGCTACCCTAGCATTGCCTCCCTGGCAACGGTGCCATCTGACTTCACCTGATCGATTCAGTAACATTATTCTTCTTTTAGAGTAGTAGATTAGGTGGTTTTTCAGATGGCGCCATTCCCGGTGATGCTGCTTTGGTTTAATGATGGCCAGATCAGATGCGTCTTAAGTCGGTGCTCGTATTCTCAATTGAAGTGGGTCTTTGGATCAGAGAATAGGACCAGATGCTCGGCTCGTTTGACTCGATGTGGATCAGACCTGTAAATAGGAATCTAAGGCTCGAAGATGTCCTCCTCCAAATTTGATGCAGGTCCTTACGATAATCCTTATGCAGGTTTCAGTAATGGAATGATCTGCAGATAAAAAAATATGCTCTTCGGTTCGACGGAATCGGGTGCAAGTGGATAGAATCGCAGATGGAAATTATAGTCAAATTGAGAGGCCTTGATCAGAAATTGCATGCATATCATGGATCAACTCTCAACCACATATAAAACTTGAAGTGACGTTCTCAGCATTCAACATAATAAAATCGTAATATCGTTATAAAAAGTTACATAGAAATTGATGGGAGACGGGCAACAAGCTGCGCCGCCAATCCCTTTTGAATGGCAAATTCAATTCTTCAAAATACAACATTCGTAGACTTAGGAACCATAACATTGCTATGCATGATTTTTTGAATCCTCTTAAGGAGCTCCGCTGCTTCACTTTCCAAGAACCCAAATGTATCAAAACCAAAGGGGATGAATACGTGTTGATTGTCAATGCAGGCCTTCTCATGCTTAGCCACTTTAGCTAAGGCAGCTTTTTGTGCAGCGCATCCCGCAACAAAATCACTTTTTATCGGACCCACCAATGGAGACACTCCAGTCAAATCAACACATGCATGCTTTCCTCCAACCCATCCAAATATCAAAACATCTGCCGGTCTGAGTGTCGATCTCCCCTCTTGTGGATCAGTTAAGAAATTCACCGGTGCTTCTTTTTTTGAAGCAACACCTGCATGTCTGAGTATATCAAATAGAACATCTCTAACAAGATCATGTCTGTATTTAAAACCTGGAAGCTCGCGACAATGAACGGCATGATCACCAAAAGCATCCAAGCAGGATTTGTGGCATACTGGACAAGCCTCATCTTGTGGGAAAAGGGGAATCATGAGGCGGTACTTGAGAATACTACGATATTCAATGGGTGACATATGCAATCCAAGCCCCTCAATAGGAATGGCAAGTAGAAAATGTCACGACCCGCCCCGCTAGTCGGCACGAGCGCGACATAAAAATTATCCTATCGTCTTAATCATGATTAGCGTGTCAAAAAAAATTCGACAGCAATTCCTCTATATTATGGACTCCCAAACACTAACATGTACCTGAAACAACCTTTATAAAACTTTTGCATAAAATTCTCATTTAACATCTTGCATCACCATCCAAGTCATAAACCACATTCACAGTAACAAACATATTTCCTTTGCTCCTTATGTACAACCGTTATCTACTTCTAAAGTTCATATACAAGTCTTTCTATTTCACCAAACACCAAGTATCAACCATTTTACCTGAAGAACCCAAAAACGTTGCTGCAATATCACAAAATGGAATAAAGGTCCCCACAGTCAGCAAACGACTTAAATCCTTCGCGCATCCTAGAGCTCCTTCTCAGGTGTATCTGTAAATAGTATTTAATAATAGAGGGTTGAGTCTAAACTCAAAATGAGCTTAGACCCAGTGAGTGGGTCTCAAGCATTTGATAGGAAAATATACTGGCTATTTAAAAAAAATTACTTTGCTGGCTGGTTGAAATAAAATATAATGCTATAATAGGGCAAATTTCATAAAAAAATGAAGCTTTGCAGAATAATAATGTTATAAAAAAATGGAATATCAAACTGACAAACTGAAATTAATTTACTATCTGGCTGTTGAAAATCTTGCAGGAATGAAAATGTTTATTTTTCAACTGTTATAACGACACCACTGTGGCTAGCGTACTAAGTACATGAACGCTGAAACAAACTGAGTCATACACGTAGACAGCCCCAAAGGCAAAAGAACACCCTGCATACGGCCCAAAGCCTATGTGTATACAGAATGCGGACCCAAAGTCCTCTGAATCACATCTAATGGTTGCCATATCTGATGGCATGTTTCAGGGTCATTTCTGATGACGTCACCATATCTGATGGCTAGTTCATGACCATGCCTGAGAGCTACTGTGGTGGTCATTTTTCTGACATATTTTCTGATCCATAACAATATGACTGTAACTGAGAAATTTATGATATCTGAATCATATTGTCATACTGTAATGTCTGAAAACTTCTATGGTACTAAAGCAACATTGCTGAATACTGAAAATTTTAATTAGTATACAACATTCTCAATGAGTAAATCAAAATTATAATATTGCAAAGTACCTGAGAAAGTATGAGTTATATCTTAAAATAAGCTTGAGACCACTCACCTGTGGTTGCAACGATGAACCTACTCAGAGCTATAACCCACATCAACTTTTATCCCAAAAAAAAATGTAATCACATGCATGAAAACTCTCAATGCATTAGTTTTAGAAAATATTATATTTAAATATCTCAAATACTATAATCCCACCCAGTATATTGGATTGCATTTTATTATTACTAAATAAATACAATAGGGTTAAATAAAATTATAGTACGTCTACCCTTATATATAAACTTTCACCATATTCTCAATTATCCCAAAGATTAGAATTTTTTTTTAGGTTACCTGGTTTTAAATCAAACGTAAATAGATTTCTTATAAACAACTCAACTTGTCCATACTTATCGCCCTTCCATAACTCATTCAGATCAGATTTCTAAATTTAACAACTATTCTAACAATAAATATGGTAAACTCCCATTCGTGGAGAATAAGGCTCGTCCTAATTTAACTTGATTGATGGTCTCTTAAACAAATACTAAAATCTATAGCACTCCCTAAATTCTACAGACTTTATCATCTGGATTCTTTTCACTGCATCTCTACCTGCAGAACAGAATCCCTCTCTTTTTTTCCTGAGAACGTGAGAATCGATAACATCATACTGCTTGTGTTTTAATGGTTAACCATATCCTATTTAACTGGTTCTTGCACAATAGGTTTGGTAATTAGCCTTCATGAATAAGCAAATAAAAACAAGGAATCCCTATGCTCAACATCTGTTCTGGAGAGAAAAATACCTGAGAGTTCTCCGGTCGAGATGATGCTGAACCTGCGCAATTGCTTGCGGAGAATTTCTGTCGTTCTTAGCAAATGTGAAGTGCCCTCAAGAAATAAAATGTAAGGTCGGCAGTAGCCTTATTCTTATTTATATTTGAAGTACCTAATTCTAATCCCTCACACTTCCTATTTCCCTAACACGTAGCAGAGAAATAAGATTATCGGCCACGTCATCTAACGTCATGTATATCTAATGGAGGCATCAAAATCTTTACCACTAACATATACTCCACGTAAAGTATATGAAAAAGAAAAGAATCAAATAGATTTTTTTTCCACTTCACCTAATGTGACCCAACGTATATATACAAGTCCATTTAATTCCAATTCACTTCATTTCTAAGATAATAATGTTAGATTGATATGGCTAAATAGTCATATGTGGATACATGTTCTGATTATTGACCAACTTATTTTACTTAATTTGTAATATATGTTATAACTCAAATGAAATATATATACATTTCATCCATCATAATCTAGACATCTCCCACCAATTCATTCTCTTATATGTCGAGTATGCTTTGGTCTCTAAAGTCTTATCCATACAAATCTTTATCTATGTCATTCTGCATTTATATACATATTCTAGAATAAACAGGGTAACAACATACCCGTTTCCGACCATTGACATCCTTGAAACTTAAGTTTAGTGTAAATGAATATTGTCTCCTACATGAATGTTACAATTCTTCCCTACTTAAAATAAATTTCGTCCTCGAAATTTACGTACCTCGGTCAACGTGAGAACAACTGTGGGTATTGAGATCGCATGTCCTCTTCTCTTTCCCATGTGGATTCTTCTATGTGTGGCCTCTCCATAGAACTTTTACTAGAGGTATCCTCTTTGTCCGAAGTTCTTGAACTTTATAATCTAAAATTTGTATTGGAATCTCTTTGTAAGAAAGGTCCTCCTTCAGTTGAATTTCTTGCGGTTCTATAACATGTGATGGGTCTGGAATATATTTTCGAAGGGTAGAACATGAAAAACATCATGTATCTTTGATAGATCCGGTGGGAGTTGAAGACGATACGCTACATTACCAATTCTTTCTGTAACTTCATATGGACCAATGTAGCGTGGGCTTAGTTTTCCTTTCTTTCCAAATCTGATTATGCCCTTCCAAGGAGATACTCGTAGAAATACCTGATCACCCACTTGAAATTCTAGATCTCTTTTTCTCTTATCTGCATAACTTTTCTACCTATCTTGTGCAACCTTCAAGTTTCTCTTGATCTCTTCGATTTTCTCCACCGTATTTTGTACTAATTCAGGTTGTACCAACTTACGCTCTCCTACTTCATTCCAGCAAATTGGAGTTCTGCATGCTCGGCCATAAAGGGCTTCATATGGTGCCATCCCAATACTCGACTGATAACTATTATTATAAGCAAATTCGATAAGAGATAGATGTTCATCCCAACTGTCTTTAAAACTTAATGCACAAGCTCTAAGCATATCTTCCAAAGTTTGAATAGTTCGCTCAGACTGTCCATCAGTTTGTGGATGAAAAGACGTACTGAATGCTAATTTTGTTCCCATTGCTTTATGTAAACTAGGCCAAAATCTAGAGGTAAAACGAGGATCTCTATCAGATATAATTGACACAGGCGCTCCGTGCAACCTTACTATTTCATCCACGAAAATTTTACCCAGACGATCCAATGTATATGTCATATTAACCGCTAAGAAATGAGAGGATTTGGTCAATCTATCGACAATTACCCAGATCGCATCATGACCTCGACGAGTCCTGGGCAATCCAGTAACGAAATCCATGGTAATGTGTTCCCATTTCCATTCTGGTATTGGGAGAGGTTGCAATGCACCAGCTGGTCGCATATGTTCTGGTTTAGTTTGTTGACAAATCAAACATCTTGATACATATTCTGCAATCTCTCTTTTCATTCCTGACCACCAATAGCATGGTTTCAATGTTCTATACATCTTTGTGCTTCCTGGATGCATTGCGTACATAGAGTTATGTGCTTCCTCAAGAATTTCTGTTCTAAGCTCTACAAGCTGTGGGATGCAGAGTCTTTGCTTGAAAAATAGCACTCCATGCTCATTTATTGTGAACTCAGGCATTTCTCCCCTCTCTACTTTCCCTCGTATTCTTTTAATTTCTAGATCAGATCCTTGAGCCTCTCGTATTTTATCATATAATATAGGCCTAACATGTAGGGTAGCCAATAAAACCCCTGAATCATGTACTGACAAGTTTACACTTAGTCCCCTTAACTGAGTCAATAATGGGTGTCGGTCAGTCTTTATATATGTCAGTCTCCCACTAGACTTCCGACTAAGAGCATCTGCTACTACATTTGCTTTTCCAGGGTGATACTCAATGGTACAATCATAATCTTTTATCAGTTCCAACCATCTTCTCTATCTAAGATTAAATTCTTTCTGAGAGAATATATATTTCAAGCTCTTATGGTCGGTAAAAATCTGACATGATTCCCCATATAAATAGTGCCTCCAAATTTTCAAAGCAAATACTACTGCAGCTAATTCCAGATCATGTGTGGGGTAATTTAACTCATGTGACTTAAGTTGTCTAGAAGCATATGCAATCACCTTCCCATTCTGCATTAAAACACATCCCAAACCTTGTCGTGATGCATCGCTATAAATTACAAATCCACCATTTCCAGATGGAAGACTAAGAATGGGAGCTGAGGTCAGACGATTCTTAAGTTCCTGAAAGCTCTCTTCACACTCATTATTCCAGACAAACATCACTTCTTTCCTGGTCAATCTTGTCAATGGTGCCACAATTCGTGAAAAATTTTTAACAAATCTTCTATAATATTCCGCTAAACCAAGAAAACTTCGAATTTCTGACATGCTTGTGGGTTGTCTCCAGTTCAGAACTGCCTCTATTTTACTTGGATCAACAGATATACCTTCCGCCGAGATAACATGCCCTAGAAATGCAACCTTCTTCAACCAAAACTCACATTTATCAAATTTTGCGAATAACTGATGGTCCTTCAGGGTTTGTAATACAATTCTCAAATGATCTTTATGCTCTCCCTCCGACTTTGAGTATATCAAGATATCATCAATAAATACGATTACAAATTTATCCAAGAAAGGACGGAATACTCGATTAATCAAATCCATAAAGGCAGCAGGGGCGTTCGTCAATCCAAAAGGCATTACTAAGAATTCATAATGTCCATAACGAGTCCGAAAAGCTGTTTTAGGGACATCTTCAGCTTTAATCTTCAATTGATGATAGCCTGATCGTAGATCTATCTTCGAGAATACAGAAGCCCCTTGCAATTGATCAAATAAATCATCTATCCGAGGAAGAGGATAATTATTGCGCACGGTCACTCGATTCAATCTTCGATAATCAATACAAAGTCTCAAAGAACCGTCTTTCTTTTTGACAAAAAGAACAGGAGCCCCCCATGGAGAAATACTAGACTGGATAAATCCCTTATCCGTTAACTCTTGCAATTGGATCTTAAGTTCCCTGAGTTCAGCTGGAGCCATTCTATAAGGAGTCAAGGCAATTGGCGCAGTACCGGGTACTAAATCAATGGTGAATTCAATTTCTCTATCTGGCGGAAGTCCCGGTAGTTCATCAGGAAATACTTCAGGAAATTCTTTCACTATAGGGATATTTTCTAAGCATATGGTTTCGGCTTTTGTATTGTATACTAGGGCAACAAAAGATGAATATCCCTTCCTGAGTAATTTATGTGTCACTATGCTAGAAATAATACGGGTAGGATATATACTCCTTTCTCCATAGAATACAAACTCTGTCTCGCCTGGCATTCGAAAAATAACTTGCTTCTTAAAGCAATCTAGTAAGCCATGGTATGATGTCAAACAGTCCATCCCTATAATGGCATCAAATTCTTTAATTTCCATAGGGATCAGATTCACGATAACTCTACCTCCTCCTATCTCTATTAAACAGTCTCTAAAAACATTCCAAACAATTTCCGGCTCTCCCTTAGGCAAAGAGATCGATAAGGCATGATCAAGTGTACCCATTTCTTTATCCGCAAATACTGAGAATCTTCGAGAAATAAATGAATGACTGGCACCAGAATCAATAAGAGTATGGGCATTTTTGCCAAAAATAACAGTGGTACCTGACACCACATCCTCAGCAGAGATAGCTTCTTGAAGTGTCATTGCAAAGACTTTCCCTTGATTTTGTGCATTTTTATTGCCTTTCCTTGGGATATCATTTCTCTTTTCTTCTCTCTTTAGATGGGGTTCTTGAGTTAGGGCATTAGCATGGATATTCTGTTGAGCCGGTCTCCTTGTATTTCCCCAGTTTGATATAAGATTTGGGCAATTTCGACGTACATGTCCTGTCTGTCCACAATTATAACAACCCGACGATCCACTGCGACATTCTCCCGGGTGACGCTTACCACATATATTACACTGCGGGTTAGAAAATCCCTGATTTCTAAAATTATCCTGAGCGATTCCACCCATTTGATTTCCTCTGTATTTTTGAGCAGATAAATTGTATTGCCTTGGATTTTCAAAATTTCTTCTAACTTTGTTCTTGGGTCCTCTCCATGGTGGTCTTTCCCCAAATCTTTTCCTATTGTGATCATTACACCTTTGTCTTTCCCGCATCACGCGCTCAGCTCTACGTGCAGCTTCCACTAATTTACCATACTCAGTAAATCCATTGGCTGAGATCATTGACTTAATATCTATATGAAGTCCATCCTCAAAACGTCGGCATTTATCTTCTTCGGTTTTCACTAAAGAGGCCGCAAACTTTAATAATTCCGTAAAGCGCTTCTCATATTCATCAACAGAAAAACTCCCCTGAGTAAGAAATAAGAATTCTTTGCATCGATCTTCTTGATACACTCTCGGATAATATCTTTCATTGAATTCTTTTTCAAATATCTGCCAAGTAGTCTCAGATGGATTGGTGTACTTCATCTTCACTGATTTCCACCAGTCATCAGCATTTTCTTTTAACAGAAATATTGCATATTTCAACTTTTGTGCTTCAGTACACTCCATCAATTCAAATATCTTCTCTATGTGTTCGAACCAGTCTCTTGCTACTTTCGGATCCGTCGTGCCTACAAAATCTTTTGCACCTAATTTCCGAACATGCTCAAATGGCAACTGATTTTCAAATTCAGGCGGTCTCATTGATCGAGCAGCCATGCTTCCCAAGGTCTGAGCTATTAATGCCAAGGTCTCCTGCATATTGTTATTATTACTCTCATCATGTCCACCACTTGGTCCTAGTCCTTGTGAGGTATGAGAAGGTTGCTCAGCCGCCATTGTGCCCTACATCAATAAAATTTCTTAATTAGCTCTTCTAAAATTATAAATCGTCAAATCTTATGGCAAAATATAGATAAATCCTCAATAACAAGAATATTGTTATTCCAATATCATTTCCATTTCATATCGGAGTCCAATACATAAATCATAACCACCAAGGGATTCATATATCAACCTCGAATATCAAGTTTGATCAAATTTCATAAACCATTGCTCTGATACCACCTAAATTGTCACGACCCGCCCCGCTAGTCGGCACGAGCGCGACATAAAAATTATCATATCGTCTTAATCATGATTAGCGTGTCAAAAAAAATTCGACAGCAATTCCTCTATATTATGGACTCCCAAACGCTAACCTGTACCTGAAACAACCTTTATAAAACTTTTGCATAAAATTCTCATTTAACATCTTGCATCACCATCCAAGTCATAAACCACATTCACAGTAACAAACATATTTCCTTTGCTCCTTATGTACAACCGTTATCTACTTCTAAAGTTCATATACAAGTCTTTCTATTTCACCAAACACCAAGTATCAACCATTTTACCTGAAGAACCCAAAAACGTTGCTGCAATATCACAAAATGGAATAAAGGTCCCCACAGTCAGCAAACGACTTAAATCCTTCGCGCATCCTAGAGCTCCTTCTCAGGTGTATCTGTAAATAGTATTTAATAATAGAGGGTTGAGTCTAAACTCAAAATGAGCTTAGACCCAGTGAGTGGGTCTCAAGCATTTGGTAGGAAAATATACTGGCTATTTAAAAAAAATTACTTTGCTGGCTGGTTGAAATAAAATATAATGCTATAATAGGGCAAATTTCATAAAAAAATGAAGCTTTGCAGAATAATAATGTTATAAAAAAATGGAATATCAAACTGACAAACTGAAATTAATTTACTATCTGGCTGTTGAAAATCTTGCAGGAATGAAAATGTTTATTTTTCAACTGTTATAACGACACCACTGTGGCTAGCGTACTAAGTACATGAACGCTGAAACAAACTGAGTCATACGCGTAGACAGCCCCAAAGGCAAAAGAACACCCTGCATACGGCCCAAAGCCTATGTGTATACAGAATGCGGACCCAAAGTCCTCTGAATCACATCTAATGGTTGCCATATCTGATGGCATGTTTCAGGGTCATTTCTGATGACGTCACCATATCTGATGGCTAGTTCATGACCATGCCTGAGAGCTACTGTGGTGGTCATTTTTCTGACATATTTTCTGATCCATAACAATATGACTGTAACTGAGAAATTTATGATATCTGAATCATATTGTCATACTGTAATGTCTGAAAACTTCTATGGTACTAAAGCAACATTGCTGAATACTGAAAATTTTAATTAGTATACAACATTCTCAATGAGTAAATCAAAATTATAATATTGCAAAGTACCTGAGAAAGTATGAGTTATATCTTAAAATAAGCTTGAGACCACTCACCTGTGGTTGCAACGATGAACCTACTCAGAGCTATAACCCACATCAACTTTTATCCCAAAAAAAAATGTAATCACATGCATGAAAACTCTCAATGCATTAGTTTTAGAAAATATTATATTTAAATATCTCAAATACTATAATCCCACCCAGTATATTGGATTGCATTTTATTATTACTAAATAAATACAATAGGGTTAAATAAAATTATAGTACGTCTACCCTTATATATAAACTTTCACCATATTCTCAATTATCCCAAAGATTAGAATTTTTTTTAGGTTACCTGGTTTTAAATCAAACGTAAATAGATTTCTTATAAACAACTCAACTTGTCCATACTTATCGCCCTTCCATAACTCATTCAGATCAGATTTCTAAATTTAACAACTATTCTAACAATAAATATGGTAAACTCCCATTCGTGGAGAATAAGGCTCGTCCTAATTTAACTTGATTGATGGTCTCTTAAACAAATACTAAAATCTATAGCACTCCCTAAATTCTACAGACTTTATCATCTGGATTCTTTTCACTGCATCTCTACCTGCAGAACAGAATCCCTCTCTTTTTTTCCTGAGAACGTGAGAATCGATAACATCATACTGCTTGTGTTTTAATGGTTAACCATATCCTATTTAACTGGTTCTTGCACAATAGGTTTGGTAATTAGCCTTCATGAATAAGCAAATAAAAACAAGGAATCCCTATGCTCAACATCTGTTCTGGAGAGAAAAATACCTGAGAGTTCTCCGGTCGAGATGATGTTGAACCTGCGCAATTGCTTGCGGAGAATTTCTGTCGTTCTTAGCAAATGTGAAGTGCCCTCAAGAAATAAAATGTAAGGTCGGCAGTAGCCTTATTCTTATTTATATTTGAAGTACCTAATTCTAATCCCTTACACTTCCTATTTCCCTAACACGTAGCAGAGAAATAAGATTATCGGCCACGTCATCTAACGTCATGTATATCTAATGGAGGCATCAAAATCTTTACCACTAACATATACTCCACGTAAAGTATATGAAAAAGAAAAGAATCAAATAGATTTTTTTTCCACTTCACCTAATGTGACCCAACGTATATATACAAGTCCATTTAATTCCAATTCACTTCATTTCTAAGATAATAATGTTAGATTGATATGGCTAAATAGTCATATGTGGATACATGTTCTGATTATTGACCAACTTATTTTACTTAATTTGTAATATATGTTATAACTCAAATGAAATATATATACATTTCATCCATCATAATCTAGACATCTCCCACCAATTCATTCTCTTATATGTCGAGTATGCTTTGGTCTCTAAAGTCTTATCCATACAAATCTTTATCTATGTCATTCTGCATTTATATACATATTCTAGAATAAACAGGGTAACAACATACCCGTATCCGACCATTGACATCCTTGAAACTTAAGTTTAGTGTAAATGAATATTGTCTCCTACATGAATGTTACAGAAAATCTTGGGCATGTTCAGCTTGTAAGCAATGGAAAATTGCTTTTTGCCTAGCAGACATGTCAAACTCAGCTTCCATATCTTTTACGATATTGCTAAAAAAAGAATTCGCCAAAGCATTCTGGGCTTTAGGGGGGACGGTATCCTTACTAGCAAAATGTGTAAGATCAATAGATGGGAGTGCGACACGTAGGCCTTCCAAAGCATTAAGGAAATCAGAATCTATATCATGTATCCCGCTGTCTCGTAGCATGTGGTCTTGGAGCATCCAGGATTGAGCTTTGGAGGCGACAAAAGTATATGAAGAAGCCTCAATAGCTGAGTAAAGACCTAAACCGCCAAGTCGGATGGGTAGCGACGCCATTCTCCATTGAAGGTCACCAAAAAAAGGACCTCCACACACCACAATATCCTCAATAGCTCCATGTAACCCTTTGTCAAACCATGCAGCGGTCCGTTTCATGTATGTGGGTTGGCATGTCCGTAAGCCGAACATAAGCTTGGCAGTACCCATACAAGAACGTAATAGAAGTAGCTCACTTTGTGGATCATCTAGCTGAGGAAGTAAATGCATTAAGTCAACAGCCTTGGTAGCCCTCATCATAGCCAACTCTTCAATAAAGTCTTTATCCCTACTCACGGCTCCTCCAAGCAATTTCACTCCTAGCTACAGCCTCCCAATATCTATGGGAAACAAACCTTCCCGGATCTTTTGACCATCACACGAAGGCCAGAACAACTCTGTTTTTTTATATTTAGAAAAAGCCCCATCTCTGGACCCCTGCATTGAATAATGTCAAGTGCCTTGGCCACTTCTACAGTGTCCCCAATAATTGTCCCATCGTCAAGATACCAAGCATGAAGTAGGAGTTTACAATTGTCTCTGATCTCATGAATAAGTGGGTGCAATGCTAGAGAAAAAAGAAGAGGGCCTAAAGGGTCACCTTGCTGCACTCCTGTTGATGACCGCAAATGATTGTCTCCAATATATAATCTGGCGGCTTGAGCATAGATAAATTCCACCCATGGAGAAATAGAGGGGCATCTCCTCCTAACTTCCCCAAGCATCAAAGATCTATCTACTAAGTTGAAAGCATTAGAGAAATCCACCGTAAGCAAAGAAAGAGACCCGTCTCCGTGAAGCTTGCTCAAAAGATGATTGGTGCTATGTAAGATGGCTTCCGCTCCTCCGGATACACCAACTCCAAATTGGAAGTCGTTAAGATATTTAGATGTCTCCTTGCTAACCCCTGCCATAGAAACTTTAGATATATGAATGGAATTCCTCGTGAATCTCAAACAACAAATTATGAAGCAATTTCAATCAGATCTCAACTTCCAATTCAGATGTTTAGAAGTCCGATTCACAACAATCTGGTGAGTGAATGGGAATCCCAGTGGAAGGTGATGGGTTTGGAATATGACTCAAACCCTTGTCGGATTTGAGGTGCACAGAAGGCGAGAGGAAGAATGTAGAAGAGACGTGTGTGTTGTGTGAATTAGATGGATATGCAATCGAATTGGATGGAAATCAAATTGACGATGAGATCATAGCGATTAAGGGAAATCTAGCAGAGAAGGAAGAGGAAATAAAAGAGTAATCTAACTTGTAAAGGAGATCAGATGCGGATGGAGTTGCCTGGGCTGGAGGCAGAGAACCTTCGAGTTAGTGCCTCGACGGCTTGGCTACGCCGGAGGCTGGTTTCATGCATCAGAGCTACTGCTTCTCGCGGTGGTGATGCACGACGGCGCGACACTCCTGCGTTGATCTCTCCAGGCCTCTCTCCCAAACCTCGCTACAACAACGGACTGGCATTTTTGTCACTCTCTCTTGACCTCTCCGGAGCTCACATGAATGGAGAAAAAATCCAAATGGCAGATGTCGTCAATGGAGGGAGGTGCGGAGGTTATATAGAGGAGGAGGGATGTGGTCACCGAGGGTGGTGACGGGACGCGAGGATGTTGGAGGAACGGCCATCCAATGGCCGGCCGTTGAGGTCGTTAGACGGAAAGAAGAAGGAGAGGCGGCCGGCGGGTATGCGTCAGGGAGGGAGGAGTAGGGAAACAAGAAGAGGATTACGGAGAAGAAGAAGAAGATTGGGAAAGGTAGAGAGAGAGAGGAAAGAAGAGAGAGGAGAGAGAAAAAAAAGGAAAAAATAAAGGTTAATAAAATTAATTAATTAATTAATAATTAATTGATTAGATTAATTAATAGATAATTTAAAAGTACAATTAAATAATTAATTAACTAATAAGATGGATAATAAAGTATTTAAATAAATAATTTAATATAGAATTAAGTAAACATTTATGTAATTAATTAAATGACTAAATATTAATTATTAAATGAATTATTAACTAAATGAATTAAATAATATTAATTTTTTATTTATTTTAAGAATTAAATACTAATAAATTACATAAATAATATATATTAAATAATAATGTATTACGGTACAGTGTAAATTATACAATACGGACCCGAAAATCAAGTTTTTCGCATTAACTCCGATTTTAGCGAAACTAGTGTCATTTTGTAGATAATTTAATAATATGAATTTTAAAAGTGAATTTTCCAAATTCGGAGTTCATACGGCTGAGTTGTGAGGTCTGGAAAATTTAGGTAGCGGCTTCGAGGCTTCGGATTTTATTGGTATTTTGACTTGGTTATATTTTTATATTTTTCTATACATTTTTAGAAGATATTAGAGAAGAAACTTTTTTAATCGGGTTTACGATTAACTAATTAAAAATCCGAGAATTTGCTACATATGGTGCACATAGACAATGGGTCCTAAACGCCAAAACTCATCAGTTTTATTCAAATATTTTTTTGATATTTTTAATAAATAGTACTAAGTATAAACATATTTTAAAAGTGAATTTGGTCCGTTTGGAGTTTTCTATAAATAGTTATGAACCTTGGAAGTCGGCTTTTGCAGCTTTTTCAGTTCATTACGGTTAATTATTTTTGTGTTAAAATATTTTTCTGATATTTTTATAAAATAATATATATTTTTTGTGATCGATTTTTATAAAGGAATTGATTTGATTTGAGGTGGTATAAATGCTAAATAAAATAGGTGAAATACTTACAATGTGTAAAATGGGTAAATTATATTTTGGTCTTGATTTTCTTGATATTTTTATAAGTTAGGATCCTTATCTCGCCCTACTTATTTATCTTGTCGACCCAGTCAATATTGACCTAGTCTCGGGGTTAGGATCAGTTTGTATCTATTTCATATTTACAGTATTCTTTTCTTTTATTTTTCATTTTATTTTTATTCTTTTTTTGGTAAATTAAGTGTTAAGTGTATAATATTAACATTTGTAGTTAGAATGATAATTAGTCGGAATTAATTATATTTACATGTATTTTACCAAGGATTTTAGCTAAAATAAAAGAGAAAAGGTGATGAATCATGGATTCATCAAATATCATGTTTAAATTAATGATTAATCATTTTGGATCATATCCCCATGTCTAATCTAAGGGATATAGTTAGGACACATGCTTATTATCTTAGTTTTAATCCAATTAAAACATTGACACTTAAGCGGTCCCAACTAGGGTTCGATTCTTTTATGCACTTTATGTTACCATATAGTATTACACCCACACTTAGTACAATTTAATGTTCCAATTTTAGTTGTTAAAGTATGTCATGACTCCTTATGTCACCTTTCATCGATACAGATGCAACCAGGTTAGGCAGACACTGCTAACATGGAGCGTTTCTACTGCAAATGCAACGCATGGTGCCAGTTAAGTATCCCATCAACATGTCCATGGCCTAGACACCTTCACTGAATCAACTCGAGACAACAATCGGTACAAATTGTACTAAAGAGGTTATGTCGATCTTTCGATAGTATGTGATACTATATAGTAACTCTGAGACATCTTAGGAACTAAAAATCTTTTTAATTTCCTAAAATATCTAGTGAAACAATCTAGACACTTTTTGAAAATACTTTTCAATTTGAAATGGTCTAGTGCAACAATCTAGACACTTCTTTGAATCAAAATAATTTCAATTGCAAAAGAAGTCTAGTGTAACAATCTAGGCAATTCACAATTTCTGATTGCATTGTAAGCATTCAAGTTCATAAATATTTAGAGAAAATATGGATAAAAAGCACTTTATAATTTATTTTATATATTCAAAAAAAATAAACAATAATTTTAGACTCTAATTTGCAAGCTGCGACTATCACACTTCAAATTAGAAGGCATCATACAACTTGGAATTAAAATTCATTGTGACCTCAAATATTTATAAAATATTAGGTATAACTCCTGATGCCGATATATTAAATATATTTACATCAATTTTAAGTCTCAAAATATGAGAAATAAGTTAGAACAATCGAGTCTTCTTTCAACTCCACCTTTAGAGAAATCTAATTTCTTAAGGCCGCACGGTTGGAATCGCACGAAATTTTTCGGATTGATTGATGACTTGATTGATGACTTATTAATCAATATTTTATAATGTTATATGATTTAAAAACAGTACCTAAAATTCATAATTTTAATAATACAATCTTTGGTTGAAATCAAAGTCAGCGATCTCTTTTAACATTCAGATCTTCTCCGGAATGTCACCAACAATTGGTGCATCTTTTGAGTATGAGTCCAGACCTTCTAGACCTCATACATATCCTAAAAATACATTTAAATAGGGGGATAACAATAGTAACTTCGAAAGTCATCAAGTCATTCGAATTGTTAAAACTGTCGCAAGACTATGTACCTGATAATCGGGATAATCTAACCGATTGTTTACCGTTTGGATGAAATACAAATCCTAAAAACTAAGGCTCTGATATTAATTGAAGGAAATAAATAAAAATTTATTTACTATGCATCACGAAAACACGGAAATTTAATAATTTTTTTACCAAAATAATGTTAGTTCATCCTATGAACTAGAAAATGTAGCACAACAATTTGTGCATTCAAAAATTATAAATTCTAAGGATATAATTTCCAAAAAAAATTTGATATTCACAATGAATAATGGATATATCAGAATTTACCTTTTAAGGTGTGAGTTTATAAAATAAGAAACATCCCGAATCAAGTCTGATCTGCAGAAGTCTCTTTCGTAGAAGCGGAGAATCACGTTGTTTCCCACGAACCCAAATGTCGACCATAGGAACAAGAAGAGCAGTATGAAAGGTGGATACTCTCAAGACTCTTCTATATCTCAAGGGGCACCAAATTTCTAAGGGAATTCGCACTCTAAAATTGTATTGCAAAAGAGAGAGCCTTGCTCTCCTTTTATACTTACACCACATGCCCAACATGTGTATTATGGTCCCTTGGATTTTATCAACCCTTTGACCTTTTTGTTCGCTTGCCAAATCTTCTTCAATTCAATTCAAGCGCGGAAAAATCTGAATCAATACTTAGAGCAAGTCCTAATTCAATATGGATTATCTCCTTTTTATCTCTAAGTAATATTAATTACTTAAAAATAAATAAGCCTTAACTTAATTAAAATTAGTTAAGGTTATTGATTTTTTATCTATTAATTAATTAACTTGATAATCTCATTACTAAAACTGGAGAAATTATGGAATTGATCTCCAAAGCTTATAAATCATATTCATGAACCCAAAATTAAATGTAAATCCTATATACATTATAATTAATGCGAATCAAATTCACACAATCTCATACCTTGGAAAAATTATCTAAATCATATTTACATAAATATTTATATGAATTGCATTCATATAAATATTAATTATTTGAATCACTATTCACACTAATTAATGATATATATTTGTGAATCTTATTCATAAAATTGTCCTTGCAATAATAACTATTATTATTACAATATTTAAATCAATAGGTATAAGTCCAATTAGAACTCATGAGATACATATGCGTATACTTGGAGATAATGTCAGGGAGCTCATACTATCCATGTATAGTGACTTGAAATGTATATAACTATCCAATTTCAGGGTTTATACCATTTTAGATAAAATTTGTCACCAACGAATGTTGAGCTTACGCTGTAACACTTTACACTTTCAGTGAGCTCAACGAAACGCATCACACTCTCCATGAGCTAGAGAAAATATCGGTGAGCTTAATCCAGCTTCCTTGACCATTTCTAATCAAATTCCAAATCATTTGGAGCTTAGAAGTGAGCTGAAAGAGCTAGTATACTTCCATTTCTGTTTCTAACATTTGGACATTGAAATTGGAATTGTAATTGGAAATTGGATTCGAATAAATTGTGATTTAATCCAATTAAATTACAAATCATCTTGCTAAATTGAGCCACTAAAATCCATCACATTTTGTCACTTCTTCCGAATGGAAGTGCCATGATTTATGATCCATTTCAACTTATGTAACCCTGAGTATTCCCAATACTAGTTTATCCTTCACACAGGAAGACTTGATAAAATCCGAAGTTCAAACCCTAGTTTGATTGTTATCGTCAGAATATATCAAAATATTTCACATTTGATAATTGAGTTAATCACATACTTTCCAAAAGCATATATTAATACCTCTAATTCGTGTCATATTTCATAAACAAGACTATCATGCATGGAATTCATTTTGACCCCAAAATATATCATGAGTGAGCTCTTTCTCCCGGTTCATCAACTATGAACTTGTATGACTCCTTCGAGAGATCATACATCTCATATGACTTCATATGCACATTAACGCACCGGTATACGGACCTAGGTGAGGTCACCAACCTATTGGTCTATCAAATATGCATATTCAAGCATATAGATGTATATCTGTCTCAGGTCAAAGATGTATGCCTGATCATGACAATTATGATTCATGTCTTAGTTTATCTCGACCTTGTGTCAAGTCAACTCTTTGACTTGATTATTCCAACATTTTCGAGTCTCCATTCATGTGCAAAGGACATGCATCAAGAAGTCAGTTGGAAATCGATCTTCAGAGAAAGATTGCAATCTCTTTCTCAGACTGGAGATATGTATTGAATATCACATATTTAAGTCAGTTGTGTCCTCCAAGATACATGGTATTCAATATGATCATGGTACATAACCTAATTGTACATAAGGATCTTAGTAATAAAGTGCATTCATTTAATTATACATTTCATTTCAGATGGACATGAAAAAATAATAACTTTTATTGCATTAATGGGTCGTCAAGGGCTTACAAGTCTGACACTCTCCTCACCAAATGTCAGTTCCTCTGTAGTGTCATAGAAGAGTTCGCTATTGACATCAAGTCCTTGGACTGAGCCAAAAAATGTTAATCCATAAGTTCAGCAAATATGCATTTCACCTATTTTGGAAGGTTTCAAACCACCAGGTCATCATCAAAGTTGCCACCGAAAAACCTACATGTCTCTCATCGACGCTGTTACCACCCTCGAGTAGCTTACCATCTACTTCTACTGTTGGTCCCCAGTCTTCGGTGATAAACGTATTGAGCACATGAAGCGATACAGGATCACAGTGCTTGACTTCCCCCTTCACCACCACCCTTACCTCCTCAACAACCTCATCAAAAACTTCAGAAATCTTCTCACATTTGAAGCTCCCCCATTATCTGAGGACTCGGAAGAAGCATATGCAACGAAGCTTTTAGCCGATATCCTTAACGTTAGAAACATCCCAAATGTCATTGAGGTGTTTATCATAGATGCCATCTTTGAAGAAACCTTCTATTTACTGCACCACCGATGGGATGAAGCCTTCACACATTAAGACTCATCATCAGCTAAGAACACAATGATTGCCAACCTCATCAATAAAAATAGCTTGCCTGACCATACCCAAAGCCTAATTAATGGAATCATGACCAACAATCCCCTTCTTCCAATGTAGAGTTGATCCCGAGGCCCTTCAACATTTTCCCTAATGCCTCAAGGGGGCATGCAAATATCAAATCGATGACTTTCCCTAAATATCATGGCTTCCCCTCTCTTGTTGATCTAACCCTTCCAAAGGATCTCGACTGCGAATCTGCGAAGAATGCTATTTTTTGGCTCAAAAACATAGGTGATACAATAGACAACAATGTTCTTTATCGTACCTCCACCCTCCCCTTGAAGGGGCATTAGAGCGGATGGTAATGACCCTCTCATCAGCTTCAGGAGTAACTGCGCAAGGCTCCAACATAACTCCTCCAATAAATACCCCAACCCAGTCAGGAAACCACTCGCATGATGACTCCATGACGAAGCAAGATCCTCATGTAAAAGGCATCATATCATCACCCCCAACCTCTAGGTTAATCCCCATTTACAAATTTAGTTTCTCCTTTTTCTGTTGCTACTTCTTCTATTCTATGGGGTAATGCACTTGAAGCCACAGCTTCCATCGTAACTTAAGTACTTAAAATTCTCCTACGAGATCCTCTCTGGCCTATGCAATTCCTTTGACAACTCATATAATAGAAAGACTTTTTTTGAAAGAGTTTGGGCCTCTCTGACAATAAGGATTTAAGGATCTAAGCTACCTTCTCAGCCAATCTATTATCTAGGGTAATGTTTTTTTATGAAGGGGTGTGAATAATGGGACCCTTCCTCAACAATTATAGGAGCCTATTTGATATATAATTTTTTAAAAGAGGATAAGAAATAATTTTATATATCCCTCTCCTCGGAGAAAGCAAAGAAACAAACAAAAAGGAAGCAAGAGGACATAGAGCCAAAGTATACTTAAACATTATGAATAAAACCAAAATAACAACTTAGATGAACTAGTACAATATATGTTAAGCTCATAGTTTTTCTGAAGAATAAAGGTTGCAAAGTCTTAAAGGTGAGCTCTCAAAAACTTTGCATTCACATGTTAGGTATGAAAATTACAAATACCAAGAATCTCAAAGGATTTTAACGTGGTTGAGCATATTCTCAACATAAAATCTCTCTCCTTGAAAAACAAGCTCATTCCTTGCAAGCCAAATTTCCCATTGGATAATTATGGTCAGGATCTTCATCGAAGCATGCATATTACCCAAAGTCCCAATCAAATCCTGTAAGGAGTGAAAACATTCTGTAAAGACCCTAAAAAACTCGAAATGCCTTTAATTAATTATTTCATTTTATGTTGTAATCAAGCAATTAAGGATCCATCAAAATAATTTCAATCAATTTTAATGCAAAAGTAGTCGATTTATTTTTTACTTGGGCAAGCCCAAGGTTGAACTCAGGGAGGCCACTTTCTCCTTAGAAGTATTTTTTAGATCGTTTAGCAATTAGTTTTTTAAGGAAGTATTTTTTTAGAATTTTTTTATGCATTGTAAAATGGGAAATGCAATCTAAGCTAAATCTTGGGTTCAAATTGCAATTTTTAATCAAACAAATTCCAAAAATCCTCAAACTGGACCAGAATGTGAATGCACATAAAATTAAATTGTTGTATGTTTTTGGAATTTTTTTGATGAGAAATGAATTACTGTGAACTAAACAATGCAAGAAAGGTACTTATGAATAAATGAATTCTAATAAATATCAAATGCAAGTATTTTCTTGCGATCAATTTTATCATAGATAGCTCTATAATAGGAATCCAGGAAAACTCTACTTTCATAAAATATTCACTGGTTGATTACTCAAAATTCATTCACAAAAATCACGATAATTTATTCAGAGCAAGTTATGCATGCAAATGATATGAAATTTGGATCTATCACAAAGCACAATTTACTCTAATTTTCAAAGAATTTTCAGAGAAATGATTGATTTTTTATGATTTAAATGGGCTCAGATGGGTAAAATATGCAAATTTATACCAACTAAATTTTAATAAATCAATCAAAGCTAATAAAAATATAAATAAATATTCACAAGATAGATAAATAAGTTCTCTGAAACACGTAAATTTTAGAATTTAAATAGGATGAAAAATGATGACTCAAATGAATAATCAAAGATGAGGTTTTGTTTATGAATAAATAAAATAAATTGAATTTAAAACAAAATAGCATAGAATGTACTTCTTTAATTACCCAAGAATAAAGAGGACCTTCTGCAATTTACTAGTTACATGCATGCTTAGCATGCGAATGGTCCTTCTCTAAGATTCTTTGAAAGTAGCAGGTAGGATCAGCAACTTACTTATGACACGTGCCACAGGCATGCGAGCATGTAGGCTCGGGCGTTGGGGACTCCAAAGATGCACATGTCTTGGGATGATAGCTTCAGAAGAGATAAGGCACGTGGATCAGAGTGCATAATGTGGAAGTCTGTGGTCCATAGGATTAAGGCGCAAGCCCTTTTTCCTATGGCTCATGTTGCTTCTTGGATTACTTCGGGCTTCTTCTTCTACAGATTCCTCAGAAGAGGGTCATTGATGCTGCTCTCGACCATATGATGATGACAAGGAGCTCCATGATGAGTGGAGGAAGAAACTATAGCCTCAGCTGACCCATATTCGAGGTGGAAAAATATAGAATAAGAAGGGAATGCAAAGGGGAAGAAGATGATGTGGGATTCTCGATCAAGGAGGGGACAAAACGTAAACGGAGTGAGCAAAGAACGAATTGGGTGGATCATGGTGGATTTCGTATGAGTTGGAGTAGTCGAAAAAATAGGTTTGGGTTTTGGATTTGTGCAAGAGTATATCAGAGATTGCAAAGAGAAGAGAAGAGGAGAACATGAGGAAGAAGTGTAATTGTGAGGGTCGGCTGGAAGTGATGGATCTCAACGGAGCTCCGTTGTCGTCACCTCAATCAGCTCCATACGAAGGTAGAGCAGAGAAGCTAGAGCATCTCATGAGGGAGCCACGATTAGGGCTGCTAATTGAACTGAACCATTCTAATTCGATTAGGATTCGTTCGATAAAAATTCAAAAAAAGTTCGATTCGAAACCAAATGAATTGAATTTGAATTTAACTTGTCGATTTGTTTCCCAAATGAATCGAGTCCGAATTAACCTGAATTCATTCGATAATAATTTGATTCGATTCAGTATTTATATACATACATATATATGTGTATGTATGTATGTATCCATGTATTCATATATATACACACATAGTACTTACATATACATGCATATAATACATACACATTTTCATACATACATGTAACCACTCTGGGTCGATTATGATCTTTTCTGAATACTCTCATCCAAGGAATTTTAACATAATTACATCAAAAGGTTGACGTGCATTTATTCAAATTCATTTGTAAGTAAATAGATGTAGAAAATAATATGTTAATATGTATTAAAAAAGTTACTACATTAAATTTACATTAAAGTTTTAGCATTTGCATTATATCAATAAGCATAACATGTGCAAGCAACTAAAGATGCTCTCAAACCAACTTATTATAGTGATGAAGTGGTCAATTTTAAACTTATAATCATATCTAGGCTCCATTGATATCATATCCAACATTCACCGTTACGATTTCCATACTTTCACACAACCATGCTACACTAACTTTACTTTCTAATGCTTGGCGTGTATATGCAACAGTAAGCCCCCAAAATGAGATCCAATCTCTTTCCTTTCCTCTTTATAACTAAATTCAAGTGGTTTGAGTATAAAATATGTTATGAGTCAGAGACGTGGGCCCGTCATACATCAGTTATACAAATATCTAAATTCCTATCTTAACTTCTTATTTTAGCCTAGTGACAATTACTTGGGTATGATTACTATGTATAAGTACAATAATCAATCTTAGCATGCTATTTCTAAAATTTTGAGGCATTATGAGAATGCAAAGCTCTCTAAGCCATACCCAATTTAATATATGTATGTATGTATGTATGTATATTCATGGTTTAATTTCTTGATATTGAAGATCCTCACTAAGTTTTTTGATATTTAAGATCTTAACGCTTAATAAAGAGATTTTATCTTGTTAAGTTATTTTATACTATTCCTATTATTTCAGATAATAATATTAATTGCATCAACTTTCTATATAAGTTTGATCTTGTCTTTCTTTAACATACAATGGTAATTATAATGTGTTCAACTTTTCCGTCAATGATATTCTGTCTCATTGATAGGCTCATATAATTATATTGCATTTATACATTTCTTCATCATAGAAAAAGGAGTATATTTAGATTGTAAATGACATGTGATAATTGTAAAAATTAAGTACTTTTATCCATTGTATTGTATTGGTTTGATATTTTCTTTGATTTTATAGTTTTTTTTACTTATACTAGTAATATTACTTTCAAAATTAGAATTATAGAATAAAATATTTATATTATATCATTCTTCATATAATTTTATTTATATAAGCTCTGAAACATCTAACATTCCAAATTCAAAATAAAATGAATCGAATTTGAATGTTTGAAACTCAAAATGAATTGAATCTGAATTTAAGTTAGCAAATTCGTTTCAAATTTGATTCGAGTTCGGGTTCGAAACCTTTATAATGAATTGAATTAGAATCCTGCTGCATTCGAAGTTATTCGATTCGATTAGCACCCCTAGCCACGATGAAGGCGATGACCTTTGAATCGCACGATGAAGGTTGTTTGTGTTGTCACCAAACGCTCGATTGTAAGATCACTCCCAATGGCAGATGGGCATGTAAGGTGGTGGAGCTGAGGATTTTGAGGAGGAGGTGTTAGAGTTTCGCGAGATGTGCGGTGTGGCAACGACGTGGAGAAGAGGGGGAGATCTAGAAGGTTGAATAAAAGAGAAAATAAAATAAAACAAAAGGGAATAAAGAACTAAGAAAAGATGAATTAAACTTGGATGTTGGATGAAGAGCTCTTTATCCAACAGTTGAGATGAAGGGTGGCTGGGGGACTTAAGTGGAGGGCACGTGGTCACTATAGGAGCTACCATGTGTCACTCTCAAAAAATTCAAATACAAAAATAAAAGAAAAATCAAAATAAAATAGAAAACAATGCCAAATCAAAAAGTATTTTTCATGAAAAGTTGTTTACTCGATGAGATCTACAACCTTTGTGAAGAAATCAAAACTAAAAGAAGTCATCTGTATAAAGTGAAATTTTTGATGGTATTCTATGTACATAAAATATGTATTTTTATGTTTTGTAATTGTTTATGGTTTTTAATTAAGGAAACATTCATAATAGAATCTGATATAAAATAAGAAAAATATTTACATATTAGTCTAATTTTTTGGATTTTTAATATTTGAGGAAATACAGAAATAAAAGAGGAGGAACTTATGTACAGACTATATATACGTACTCAAAATGATTCTTTTTCTTTGAATTTATGTTTCTTTCTATTTGGATTTTTACACACATTATTAGAACATAATTAAAATAAAATAAATAGGAAAGAAACAAATTAAAAAGAGTCGATTATGTACATTAAATAATGAGGTCAAGTTAGTCAGTATATACAATATACAATGTGGACCCAAAACCCAGGCTTCACTTATGAACTTCAATTTGTTTGGATTAAGTCTTGATTTATAGATAATTGAATATACCTTAATTCAAAAGTGAGTAGAACTTCATAGGAGACTGTATGTGAGAGATATTTGGCTTTACGACTTTTTTATCTCAAAACTAGGTTTTCGTTTGATTTGACATGCATTCAAGTTATTGTTTTTTGATATTTTTTATTGATGTTAGTGATATTTACGCAATAGAGTTGGATTTTTTTGATTTGGAGTTAGTATAAAATAATGAAAAATGTGGGAGGTTGTGTTATTACATAACTGATTATATACATGCAAGTATTGACTTCTTATTAATGTGAAATATAAGTGATAATATATAGATATTATTTGCACATACATGAAGGATAATGATGCAATTTACTTCCTAAATGCAATTAATCAGTTGGGAACAGAGATCGATTTCCAGTTTTTAAAGTGATGAATCACATATTCATCAGCCTATACACTAAAACATTGCTCATCCTTGCGCAATTAAAATGAATGCATAAGTGAAATGAGATCGGTTCCATACCAAGATCATGAACAAAAGGTGAAAATATAGCTTGACTTGTCCATTTGATTAATAGTGTGGTAGAACTTATGATGAGGATTATAGTTTTAAAACCAACAATCTCGAAGTTGTACAAGTCATCATCTAGGTTCGACTCAGAAGTCATATTAGATCAACCCCTCCTAAAAGCATACTACATGAACATTGAATAACCATCTTTTCTGTGTGATGAGTGTTAACTCTTACCATTTGAAATGCCAAACTACTGTGCAATCACAGCCTCCATTAACTCATCTTCGAGGAGTCAGTCATTTCCTTCTAAGTACAAATACTGCTAGTATCACAAATGGAAGAAGGGGGAGAAGTTGGAGCCTAGCCAGCGTAGCTAAGTCTCCTATTTGAAGCTTGACCAGTGTAGCCATGTCTTTGTTATGCATGCATTGGACCATTGTGGTCAAGAAATAGGAATTTTGATATTTTACACTGCATTTATTTTGGGGCTTTTTCTTTGATTTTTTGGCCCATTTATCCAGGGTATTTATATTTTGGGGGTACAAATATGAACAACCATGTGAAGAGGTTGCATTGGCCTCCGCCTGGGCTGAACGGCTAGGACTAGCAGATTATCCCTCATCCGAAGCTTTATTTCAACCCACTACTCCAGTCTTTATATTTCCACACTAACAAATAAAGAGACGCACAATCTTCCAACTCCCCGTCTAAGTTGAGCTAAGTGCATGGTGCTAGAGTACAGATTAGTTCCCTATCAAAAAGTCTACTCAGAATGAGGCATTCAGATTAGGCACTAAGAGTTAAAGTCTAGAAATTATCTTGTAGAACTTAGAGAATTAAGTCTATAACCTAAAGCTTCTAAAATCTTTCTTCTCAATGAAGTTCCCTTGAAAATTAAGTGGATTAAGGTCAGGTCAAGTCCACTCTTGATTTTTACTCACGACTCAATTCAAAACCCGATGACTTTCCACTTGTTCATATGCATGATATGCGACATGAACTGTAGATGCAAGAAATGTATGTTTTTTTAATGAGAGGCCGTTGATTTTTTCCTTTTTAATTGTTATTATACACTTAATTTTACAAAAATTTACAACACAAGTATTATTCACAAAAAAATTACAACAAATTGACATCAAGAGTATTATTTACATAAATTTTACAAATTGTACTATTTTTACATTTTTTGAAAAAGGGGTTATCCATATCCCACATTATTGAATATTATATACATAAAATACGTAAAAGTTCAAGCTATGGGTCAAGTATATATGTAATATATACATACCCTACTATACTTAGCATTTGTTATGTCCTTAGAGAACAAAAGGCAAGGAAGAGACATAACTCACACTAAGAGTGAGAGAGTGGAAAGAATAGAAGTAAAGAAATCAACCCGCCCCCTATAGTTAGGCTCTGGGCAACCTAAGCCTAGAAGAGAGCAAAAACAGAGTGGTTGAGGTCAAGAGGAGAAAGAGTGGATGAATATACCAGGCGAGCATCGGCCCCCAACCATATACTTAGGCTCTGGTCAGCTTAAGTACAAAGGAAGGAGTAAGTGTGAGAACCAATGAGATTTGGGAATATATAGAGAAATGAGAATAAGAACATGAGATGACTGAAGATGCTAGAAGTAGCGAGGTGTGCAGCACGGTGACAACGTGGAGAAGAGGGGGAAATCCGGAAGGGCAATAAGAGATAAAATAAAACATAAATAAAAGGAATAAAGAATTAAGAAAAGATAAATTTAACTTTTCCATTGGATGAAGAGAAAGAAAAGATGAATTAAACATGTCCATTGGATGAAGAGCTCTTCATCCAATGGTTGAGACGAAGGGTGGTTGGAACTTAAGTGGAGGGCACGTGGAGGCTGTAGGAGTTACCACGTATCACTCCAGAAAATTCAAACACAAAAATAAAAGAAAAATTAGAATAAAATAGAAATAATGTCAAATAAAAAATTCTTCTTTATAAAATTGCTTATATTGATGAGATATACAACTTTCATGAAGAAACAAAACCAAAAGAGATCATATGTATAAACTGGAATTTTTGGTGGTATTCTATGTATATAAAATACCATATTTTAATGTTTTGAATTTTTTTGTGATTTTTAATTAGTAAAAATTTAAAATAAAATATGATATAAAAGAATATAAATATTTACTTATTAATCTAACTTTTTGTATTTTTATTATTTGAGACAATACAAAAATAAAAGAAGAGGGACTTATGTATAGACTATATACACATACTCTAAATGATTCATTTTCTTTGATTTTTGAGTTATTTTTTATTTGGATTTTTATTCACAATTTTAAACATAAATCAAAGAAAATAAATGAAAAAGAAACAAATTAAAAAGAGTCAAATATGTACGTAAAATAATGAGGTCAATTTAGTTAGTATATACAATTTACAATGTGGACCCAAAATCCAAGTTTCACATATGAACTCTGACTCTTTTGAATTTGATCTTGATTTGTATGTAATTGAATGTACCTTAATTCAAAAGTGAGTAAAGGTTCATAGGAGACTATATGTGAGAGATATTTAGCTTTATGACTTTTTATCTCAAAACTAGGGTTTTATTTTATTTGACATATATACAAGTTATTATTTTTCTGATATTTTTTATTTATTAATGTTAGTAATATATACATAATGGAGTTGATTTAATTTGATTTGGAATTAGTATAAATAAACAAAAATATGGGAGGTTGTGTTATTACACAGGTGAATGTATACATACAATTGTTGGTTTCTTATTAATGTGAAATATAAATGACAATATATAGATACTATTACACATGCATGAATGATAATAATGCAATATTACTTTCTAAATGCAATTAACCACTTGGGAACAGAGCTCTATTTTTATCTTTTAATGTGACGAGTCACATATTTATCACCCTGAAAAGAGCAATCTCCACCCAAATCTCTCTCGATGTTGATCACATCAAAACATATGATCAATATCCTCCATACCTTCCGTGTGACTTTGGCACAAGGTCACAAGGACCAGTGAATAGTTTGGCCCTCTATGCACTAATCATGATCCACTCTTTACCCAGTAGCCACATGAAAGCCTTTAACTAGCGTGGGATCCTCCAAGTCCATATATGCCAAAGGTGGAAATCACTATTCCTTGATAAAAAATAAACAAGTCATAACGAATATTGTATTCATTCTTCATCGAGAACTAATCGTCCATCCATGCCCAATAGTCTCGACCCATCGAAGGAACCCTGCCCTAGAGAGAAGCTCCCTAAGGCCAAGTAGATATGTCATATGTTGTCTATAAGCTATGATATGAATTGGGGCGACCAAACACCAATGTCTCAAACCTCGCCCACCCATAAGCGATGATCTACAACTTCAATAAATAATCGATTAAAGCAATAACAAATAGCCCCATCACCAAACCAATCATCCACCCTAATATGAAGATATGTTATCACCTAGACAAGGCCTCAATGAACATTAGATGTGGGGAAGGACAGAGCAAATCACCCTCCAAAAGTTAGAAGGTTTAGTAACCTAGTCAGATCTCCTAGAGAGAACCCTTATATGTCGTAGATCTTCCACAACAAAGAACAAACAAGATATGTGCCTCAACCCATATGTGTACCACCCACTTTGCTAGAAGGACATTATTCATCATGTCCAACTCAAGAACATCCAATCCTCCATCCTCCTCAGAGAGAACAATCGTCCTCCACACAACAGAGGGAACATCAAGTGAGTCTCGAGTTCCCGACCAAAAAAACCACCCATCAAAGTTTCCATGCAGTCAGATCCCAACTGGACGAAGCCTAGGCAATAAAAAGAAGATTGGGATGTTAGAACTTCAATAGGACCAGCCTCACCCATGTGAGAGGCACGAGCCAACTCGTAAGTCTTCATTCAATCTGCTCTACTACTACATATAATATTCTTGTTAAAGATGTCCACTAGTCATAGGTAAGCCCAAATAGTTGATCAGTAGAGCGCCTTGTTGGGATCATAGGGAGATCCCACTCCCCATCACCTCTTCTTTTATCATGTAAAAAGAGACAAAGATTGACTTGTCATAGTTGATTTTAAGGCTTGATATCTCCCCAAAGATACACATCATTATGGCAATCCATGCCACTTCTCGAGCACCCTCCCCATGAAGAAAACCTTGTTATCCGCATATTGTAGGATGACAATAGACAAGTTGTCAAACTGATAACTCGTTCAGAAGTCCTCATGCACAGTATGAGAGACCATCTGCGATATCACACCATCCAACAAGATTAAAAATAGATGATCCAAGGGCAACCCTGTCTGACCCCCATTTGCGACTGAAAAAAATCACTCTCTTGACGCCCATTCACCAACACATAGCAAGAAGATGTAGTTACACATTTGTTCATTTAAGTTATCCGTTCATTTGGAAAGCCAAGTCGAGAAAGAAATTCTGAAATAAAACCCTAACCAACATAATCATAGGCCTTGGAGAAGTCAACTTTCGAAAACATTGCTTTGGTCTTCTTCCTTTTCGAATATGCAATAATTTATGAGGCGATGTCCATTCCATCCATGATGTGCAGACCAAAGATGAAAGTCATTTTGACCCCACCACGATTGAGTCCATCACCCCTCGAACTCTATTTGAAAGCATCTTAGCCACAATTAGGCAAATGGAATTTGATAAGGCAATGGGGCAGAAGTCATCCACACGTCTATCCACATCTTTCTTCAGATGTAGGAAAATGAGAGAGTGATTCAGTTGGTCGAAGCCTCGATTATCTAATCTGAACTCCTCCAGCACAACCACCACATCCTCATCTACCAGATCCCAAAACTCACGAAAGAAGCTAGCCAGGTAGCCTAACCATAGTTGTATGATGCACAAAAAAAGGAGATAAATATTCGATATTAGTTTAGAAAAAGTGAGAAAATTAGATTTTTGGAAAAAAAAAGAGAGCTAATTTTTCCTTCTATGCTCTAGTACATCTCATGTGGGAGCTCTTTACTAGCTTGCTTTTCACATGCAGATATATTGATAATATAAGACTTAATCAAAATAAGATATTATTAAAATGTGAGAGTTGTATGTGCAAGACTCAAAAGGATACACAATAAAGACAATCAGCAATGACCCCCAACAAATTATATTGTGGATGTTGTCATATTGAATCACAACATTGAGATACCAAGTTTACTTACAATCAGAACGCGTCTCTGATATAGTGGAAGAATGTTTGTTATACAGCATGATTCAAAACGCTAGCCTTATGGGAGTTTATATAGTAACCTCATAAATATGGATCTCCTAATCACAACACAAATAGGGAGATCCTTAATCAATTAGCATCCTAACGTATTTCTTAATTACAAACTAATCCGAATTTAGATGTATTCTCTTATCAATTAGAATATAGATGGATCCTTTGATCAATCAAATTATGGTTCTAACCTCTCTGAGATGTATTATACCTCTATTTGCTCTGGTATATTTTTTTAATAAAAAATCCACTCTGATATATATCGGAAGATAGAAAGCAAGAAGTGAAGATCCGATTAACTTATGATAAGAACGAAATTTGGATAAACTAATATGATAGAATCAAAACATCTATGTTATAGTACCAACATGCGTATAGTTTCATCTATATCCATTCATAAATGATTATTTACTTATGATTAAAGAGAAATTGTTGTTGGAGGAAGTATAAGAAAGATTGTTGATCTAGTTAGATCAAGGCAATCTATATCGTACACACACATATAGGGAATTTATCCAATGAACTCTATGTCTATTTGGGTTTTTGTGAGCACTCATTGCAACTGCCCATCCAAGATTCGGCTCCCAAATTAAATAGGAACCGATTTTTGCAATGCAAATAAAATTGGAAATACGAGTTTCCCAAAATAGTAAACCCTCACCAAATTTTTTGATTGTATCTAGAGGTGGTTGATATCACCATTTGCAATGCCAGACAATAGTTCTTGTAAACTGAGATGCGGATTTTGTAATCTTAAATGATTATTTTTCTCCAATTCAAGGTATTGTATTAGAAATGGAGATGTTTTTTCATTCACCGTACTATCTAATAATTTTTTTCCTATATCGATTTCAAACTCGATGGATGATTTGCGAATTGACTTTGATCGTGATTTGTCAGAAGCAATGATGAACGATGCTTCCCAATTTAATTTGGATCTTGAGAAGTTCATATTAGAAGGAGCGATGATGGATTACCTGCAAATAGATTTGATTCATGATATGAGTCACAATTGATTTTATATCCAATCCATTTTGATTTCATATAATAGAAAGTTACAGTAAATATGATTGTTACTTTTCATACATTACTTTGAAAATATATTGAATTAATAATGTGTTTACTAAATTTACTTATAAGATATTTTATGTTACTATTGCTAACACAGTTATTACTTTTCATGCGTTACTTTGAAAATATAGTAAGTTACTGTTGTATATACTTATTTAAACATATTGCTAACATAATTGTTACTTTTTATGTGTTACTTGACATATTACAAGTAACAAAATACAAGTTTAGAAATTTACGTACAGCTATCGGTAACACTTGACATATTACAAGTAATAAAATAAGTAACCTAAATAAAGAGGAGGGAGATTTGATAGTAATTCAAAACGGATAATAGAATAAGTAAGATTGAGAGAAGCATCAGTAACATGTAACAAATTGTAAAGTAAGAGAAGACAATGGAATCAATAACTTCGAATAATTATAAAAAAACACGAGACCAGTAACTTACGCATTGCTATCAGTAATACTCGATGCATCGTAAGTAATTAAAAAGGTTATATAAGTAAATAAGGGGTACCTCGGTAACACTCAAAATATTAAGTAACTATAAAATCAGTAACAATCAAAATGAGTTCAGTAATATGGACATTTGTAATCAGTATTTGTTATATGGACATTAGTATTTTTTACCTTCATGTTTAAATATAATACTTATCTCATAACAAAAATTACTTGATTTACGAATATGTATTATTTGAGTAACATGCATGAATTACTAATTTCTGTACGATGTAATATTACAAATGTAAATTACTAACAATTGTTTTCAGTATTACTGATGTCGCAACAAATAATTACTTGAGTATAGCAAGTACATTACCGATCAAATGTACAATGATTGTTTCTTCGGCCTGAAATTAAGGATTTGAATTTATCTTTCCAAAACCGTCTTCCTTTTTTGAATGACTCGATATAAATGGAAATATTAAAGGCTCAAACGAATTAACATCCTTTCAAAATCGAAATCCTTCGAAATATGCAACCTTTAAAATGAAAATATATGTGAAGAGCCTACATTTGGTGTTCACTAAAACTCAAATGGACATGGAGCTCATTGGATAAGCCCTATATATAGATAGATACAGAGAGAGAGGGAGGGAATTTCCCTTCAATAGGATGTAACCACATTCTTTTTTTGTAAAAAAATACGATGACTTTAGTAGAATACGTATACGATTTGTATTACAATGTGCAGTTTTAATGTTTGTATTATAATGTGCAGTTTTGTGTGTGGTTTTGTATTTATAATGTGCGGTTACAAGACGAGTTGTATACATATTCTATTAAAGTGCTTGTGTTTTCTACAAAAACAGATCAACATTCCTGAACTCAGAAGGACACATCTTATTGAAATGACCTCCTGTATAATATATGTATGTATGTATAATTGATAGTAGCAGATGAAATCGTGAGGCTTACGCTTACCTGAAAAGCACAAGACAGTGTTTGACAAATGTAAAGCTATGGGTAATAAATAATAGACATGGACGACTCGAAATAGGAAGAAACGGGAGTTAGCCTTTGCCTTTGACCAACTTTTAAATTCCATTATTAGCCTGCATGTATGCATGAAAGGGATCCACAGAGATTGATTAGCCTTACAGTACACCATCATATACATAGGTCATTTAAACGTATCTTTCTAGACGTACAAGTGGAAGAAACTGTTGCACTACGCATGTCCGGTTTTAGTTGGTTCTGCTGCTTCTTCTTCCGTTGATATTTAATTATTGGCTGTGAATCTGGTAGATCACGAGGATCATATTTGTAGGATTTATATTTGTTATTGCTATTGATTCATGGGACTGGTCTCTATCGAGAAACAGTGACACCTGAGCTGACCTAATTAAAGTAAGCTGCAAGATTTTTCATGTCTTTCTTAAATATAAGTTATGGAGAGAATATTCTTCAACGGATATCTGGTTTTGAGATATAATAAAGTCAATTAATATAAACAGACAGAGAAAATGGATCCTATTTCACGGAGTAGGTAACTTACTTATTTCATTTTCATTTTGTCCATTTTTTATATTTTTTGAATAATACTTCCATGGGTTTTTGATGAGTCAGTGATTCATCGCCTTTATTCTTTCGTTTTGGCTAAAATCCTTGGTAAAATACATGTAAATAATTACTAATTCCAACTAATTATCATTCTAACCATAAATGTTAATATTATATATTTAGCACTTATTTTGTCCAACATAAAAGAATAAAGATAAAAAGAAAAATAGAACAAAAGAAGGCTGTAAATATTAAATATGTACAGTTTGACCTGGTTGACAAGATAAATAAGTAGGGTGAGATAAGGATCATAACCTATAAAAACATCAAGAAAACAAAGACCAAAAATATAATTTACCTATTTTTCATATTGTAAATATTTCACCTATTTTATTTATCACCAAGACAATTCCAAACCAAAACACTTCTTTTGTAAAAGTTGTTCATAAAAATATATATTATTTTATAACAATATCAGAAAAATAATTCATCACCAAAATAATTAACTGCAATGGACCGTAAAAGCCGCAAAAGTTCGACTTCTAAGGTTCATAACTATTTATAGAAAACTCCAAACGGACCGAGCTCGCTTTTAAAATCCATTTATACTTATTACTATTTAGTAAAAATATAAAAAAAGTATTCGAATAAAATCGATGAGTTTTGGCATTTTGGACCCATTGTATATATGTACTATATGTAGAAACTTGCCAGTTTTTTAGTTAATTAACCGTAAATCTGATTAACTTAATTTTTTTTCCTAAGATCTTCTAAAAAAGTATATAAAAATATAAAAATATAATTAAGTCAAAACACGGATAAAACCCGAAGACTCGAAACCACTACCTAAATTTTCCGGACCTTATAACTTGGTCGTATGAACTCTGAATTGGGCAAACTCAGTTTTAAAATTCATATTATTAAATTATCTACAAAATAACACTAGTTTCACTAAAATCAGAGTTAGTACGAAACGTGATTTTCGGGTCCATATTAGTATTAATATATTAATACTTTACGCTTAAATTAAAATAAATAATATTTTATTTATTTATTTATTATTAATTATTAATTAATGTATAATTATAATTTATTTATTTATTTAAGCATTTAATAAAGTACTTAATTACGTAATTAATTATACACTTATTTATTTCTAAATTACTTTATTTAACTTAATTATCTATTTGAATAACTATTAATTAATTTCTAATTAATTAATTTATTTAAGTTAATTTTTAATTCTTTTATCTTTCCTCTCTCTTCTATCTCTTCTCTCTCTTCTCTCCTTTCTCTCTCTTACTTTAGCAAAACTCCTTCGTTCTTCTTCCCCGTTGGACCCCAACGCCAACCCTCCTTCGCCTCTTCTCTGGCTAACGGCATGGCTCTTAGGTCATTCGCCCAACAGATTCGCGGTACCGCCACCACCTCACCGATGACGGCATCCGCTTACTTGGTCCCCAAGCTAACCTCCCTATAAATAGGACCTAGACAGTATCAAAGCATATGTATGTGGATCCTGGAGATCAAATCCTCTTCCACACTCGAAGTCTTCATCGCAACGTAGATTTGGTCGACGATCGCCGCCAATCCAACGCATTACAGTTGCTTGAAGAACTTCACCGAGGGATCTAGAGTCACATACCGCCATCGGAGAACGAAGTTCATCATTTGAGTTCGGGAAGCACCGTAGAGCGTCAACAGTAGTTACTACCACTCGTGAATCCACCGTGATATGAATAACCATCGCCTTGAGCTGCGGTCGAAGGAGGCAACATAACACCAACAACCAGTTGAGATCAGCAAAGTTGCACCACCTGAAAGCACATCGTAGCTTCTAGAGACACGAGAAACATCATCTCTGATTGAATTTCATCGTGGTAGATCTAACAATCAGAGAGCTCAATGGAACATCAACGGAGCAACCGCAACCGGAAGTGAGCAACAAATATCTGGAGCTCCTGATTTGGGATCTGATCGCTGGAGAATTGATCGATACCATCGCCGCTGTCTGGAGAAAATAGATTTTGGGTAAAATATGTAATCAGAATTGACTTCACCCGCTAGATCTGTTTCAATCGGACGGATCCAATCCATCCTCATAATGACATGCGTAATCAGATCAGCGTCGCGCTGACGCCCGCATTGGATTTAAGCGGTGCACGTGCTTTGCAAATGCGCGACACATTTTTTTGGCGATTTTGCATATTTAGCCTCGGCAATTTTGATATTGCGCACATGTCCAGGTCTCTGGAAGCATCACACGGATAGTACGTGATTAGTGGTTAAATTACACCAGAGCCCCCTCCAGTTCTCCGTTTTACATGCGAAACCCGTTCTTTTCCAGATATGCACATCTATACCCCTATCTAGTATACCCCTATTATACAAACTCTATACTTACTAAATAAAATATAAATAATACAACAATAAATAAAAAATACATATAACTACCGTATTTTATTCTATATTCAGTATTAAAATAGTTTTGAAAAAATAAAATCATTTTATTTTTTTAATAAATCATTTTAAAATACCAAAAAATATAATAAATTCATAAAATATATAAAAAATATAAAATCATCTCTAAAAAATCTATAAAAATTAAACTTAGTATAGTTTATTATATTTTACATATTAAACTAAAAATAGAATAAAAATTAAATATTAAAATCAATAAAAAATACCAAACTCATTAAAATTTGTAAAAAGCATAACTAAATAAAGAAAAATCGCCTAAAAACGCACAATATATCGTTTTAAATATAATTTCATATACTTTCCATAAAAAAACAAAATAAAAAATTTTTTACATTATTTTTAATATAAAAATCTAAAATAAAATTCTGTTTTCTTTAAAAACATAATTTTCAACTCTAAAAATCAACCAAAAATCCATAAAAGTCCTAAACATATAATAAAATTCTATAAAAATAGAAAATCAAAATTAAAACATAAAAAAATAAAAAATATAAACCAAAAAAAATTATAAGAACATTTTCTAAAATAATAAAAATCATAAAATACTAAAAAATACAAAAAAACAATATAAAATTCATAAAAATTAAATAAAAATCCATAAAAATCCTTAAAAATAAATAAAAATTAGGAAACTCTATTAAACCTTAATTTCTATAGTTTAATCCTAGTTCCGAACAGTTTGCCTCCCTGAGTTCGACATTCCCGTGCTTAACTGCTATACACTTAAGTTTAGGAGTATAAATAAAATAAATAAAGATTAATTAAAAATTAATCTTTTTTCTGCAAAAAAATCACCCGATTGATTCAACGACACTATTCTTCATTTAGAGAAGTAGATTGGGTGGTTTTTCAGATGGCGCCGTTGCCGGGGAGGCAACGCTAGGGTAGTCGTAGACCAAGGTTAGGGTTTCTCTTTTCGCCATTTTATTTTCTAATCTCACGGCTTTCTGTTTCTGATTTGTGCAGCACTGGTTGAGCAGCGCGAGACAGAACTGCAAAGTTGATTTTCTTGTAATTTCTTGTAAAAAAAATTGTTAGTAGAAAGGGGCCCCTTCAGGGTATCCCAACTTATACCTCTCCCTCTCTACTTCTTGAGGTCTGTTTCACCAGGGCTATACTCCTAGGGGAGCATCACACCCACCACGGTTTCCTCACCCGCGATTTTTCCTCGACAATTTTCCATGGCTTTTTGAGATAGGTGCTTGTTAGGATTTCTCGATTTTTCCCCTTCGCTACGCAACCATAGCTAGGTGCTTGCTTAGGTCAAAACGCCTAGTTGCTTGTATCTAAGACCATATCATAAAGACAAAAATACTTTAGATGATTTTCATAAAAATACCCCAAAAAAGTGATAATTGAAAATTAAAATAGGGACTGTTACTTTTTATCTGATCCTAAAATAAAACGTAAGGACTCCACTTGCTTTGGGAGAGCAACACCCGGAATTACTCACAGGTACATTCTCCAGATCAGTGAGTGAGGGACGACACATAAGGTAGAACCGGAGCTCGATCTTTTTCAAGAAACTACTGCGGCCATATAGTTAATCACTATACTCTTCAGTGAGGTCTCTCGGGTAGCTGGAAATGGTCCGGATTTCCTTAGCAGAGTGGAAGGTTTAGAGGATACAACGTAAGTCACAGTCCTCAAGTAACACAGGTAGCCAGCAACGTTCCGTACTTACTTCCATACTGGATGAGAGGAGGCGATTCTCTATAAGGACTTGGGACAGTCTTGAGGGAAAGCTTAGGCACCTATTAGTCCGCGCTAATATGTGAAAACTTGCTTTCCAAATAACCCTAAAACTGAAAAGATAAACGACCGAACTCTTATGGTCATCACTAGGGTTGAGTCGGTGAACTCGGGGTTTGCTTTATGTTTTACTTGTGGTATGAGTCCTTTATCTTCCAGATCTTAATCTCATCGATCGGTTGTCATCTTACTCTTAAGATGATGGGTAGACGATCACTTTGGCTCACTCTTATGGCATCGCTTGCACGCACATCTACCCGTCAATCTAGGTTAGTTCAAGAGAACCCTCTCTTCGAACCTAAGAACTATCTCTCTTAGGAGAGGCAGGATACCAGGAGGAGGAGACTCTACTAGTCCCGAAGAGGTCATTCTGGATAACACAAGTGAGCCTATAGAAGACATCGATAGCGGTACTGAAGCTGCACCCTTTGACGATGTGGATGGTGGTGTTAAAGACACCAAATCTGAAGAGATGCAGCCATAGCCAAATGCCAAATCAACTGTTTTACCTTTCTTTGTAAATAGTGATGATGATAGAAAATCTCATAAAAATGTATAAAAGAGAAGAAATCGAAAGAGAAATAAAAATAAGACAGATCAGTCTCGAGATCATGGATCTTCTTCTTCTGATGATTCACGAAATGTCAATCCATTGTTTTACAAAAATATGCTCTTCTTCTTCAGATCCTCCTCATGTACAAACTGACAAGGAGAATGTACATCTTCCTTTTCCTCAAGCACTCTGCTTATGGAAAGGCAATAAAAAAGAAAATTCCAAATTGACTCAAATGCTTGGTCTAACGAAAGAGATGCTCGATAAATTCACTATTCAGTTGACTCTTTTGGAAGCCTTGGCACACATCTCTCTTCTGTTGAAAGGTCTCAAAGAGCGAACCACCGTTCGCAGAAAGAAGAGGCAGCGTAATCAATGTTTTGAAATCCATGTGTTAACTAAGGAGACTTGTCACGCCATCGAGAATCGTCTCCCAGCCAAAAGATCAGACACGGGAGCACCGTATGTCAGATGCGAGATCCTCGATCAGACTTTTGATCGTACTATATTAAGTAGCGGATCATCGATTAATCTCCTTCCCTCTTCCTTACTCGACAAGTTCGAGTTCAGACATCTTAGACCAAGCAGAACGGTCTTGCAGTTTGCTGGCAGATCGATCAAGAGGCCGAAGGGATTAATCAAAAACGTTATCGTCACCATTCAAGGTTTGAAATTCCTCGTGGACTTCGTCGTGTTGGACATGACAGTCTCTGAATGTGTGACCTATACCCTGATCATATTAGGATGACCTTTTCTGGCTACAACGAAGGCCGTTTCTGATTATGATACAGGGAAGGTGTACTTTCGCGTCCAAGGCAAGAGTATACAAATAGAGACGATCCAAGATCTCATAGTCAAATCAGAAGAGTCAGAGCGAGCATCTGATAATGAACCCGATAGTCATCAGGACTGTGACTTCGTGCAAACAGACATTGAAGTTGTTTGGGCCGAACCAAGCATACATTCTTTCATCACTCCTTCAGGAGAGTCTGAGTTGCAGATATTAGATGAAGATAGATTTGATAGCATAGTCTTGGAGCAAACACAATCACAGGTTGAGGCCAACGATTATGATGATGTCCATTTTGATTTTCAATCTTGTTGTTCCGATTATGATCCCTCCAATATAGACGTGGACTTTGATTGGCAGAGTTTTAATGAGTATGTTCCGCGTCTAATTTCAGATGAGCCAATAACCAGTATGGAGACCGAGCCAGTACAATAGAGTCAGCAAATCAAAAAAACCCTCTCCAGATCTTTCAGAGTTAGAGCAAGATGAGCTTTCGCATATCGATCTAGTAGCCTATACCCATGCCCTAGTCAAACCCACTCTTCTTGTTCCTTCTCCCCCTGAGCTTAAACCATTACCTTAGTCAATGAAATACCAATTCCTTACTGGCAAATCAAAAATGTTCCCGGTCATCATCTCTTCCAATCTGATCGAAGATCAGGAATCCCGTCTGATGGAGATTCTTGAGAAGAATCGCAAGGCAATCGGGTGGTTTGTAGCGGATCTCCATGCGATTAGTCCCTCTCTGTGTTCCTACCACATCTTTCTCGAGAATGACGTCAAGCCATCTCATGTGTTTCAGTGCAGGCTGAACTCGAATCTTCGAGAGGTGGTTATGAAGGAAATATCCAAGTAGTTGAGTGTCGATTTTATCTATCCCATCTCCGACTCAAAATGGGTTAGTCCTTTACATGTGGTACCTAAGAAGATGGGTATCACTACAGTAATCAAGAGATCGCTACTCGAAGATCGACTTCTTGGAACGTCTGTATGGACTACAAACGTTTGAATCAGGCAACCAAGAAGGATCACTTCCCGCTACCGTTTACCGATCAAATTATCGAGAGGTTAACCGAGAAGAGCCATTATTGATTTCTTGATGGGTACTCGGAATATAACCAGGTGGCTATCACACCTGAAGACCATGAAAAGACGATGACTACCTGTCTGTTCGGAACATATGCTTTCCTATGAATGCCCTTTGGATTATGTAATGCTCCAGCTACATTCCAGAGGTACATGCTCTCGATTTTCGTGGACATGGTAGGAAACTTTTTAAAGGTATTCATGGACGATTTTTCGATCGATTGTGATGATTTCGAATCCTGTCTTTCTAGGCTATACCAAGTGCTTCAGAGGTGCACTGAGGTAAACCTCGTTCTTTCTTGGAAGAAGAGTCATTTCATGATGACTCAGGGGATGGTCCTTTGTCACATCATCTCCAGCAGGTACATGGAGGTCGATCCATCCAAGGTGGAGATCATCAAGAAGTTCAATCTACCGTCCAACTAGAAGTAGTTACGGTCTTTTCTAGGGCATGTCGGTTTTTACTGACGGTTCATTCAGGACTTCAACAAAATTACCCGATCATTATCTTATCTTCTCGCAAAAGACACCAACTTTATTGTCAATGATAAGTGTCTTTCAGCGTTTGATAATCTCAAGAATATGGTTGTAACGACTCCTATCCTTCAGCCACCCGATTGATCTCTCCCGTTCGAGATCATGGCGGATGCCTCAGATTTTGTTGTTGGGGATGTGTTGGGATAGAGGAGGGATGGCCTGGCTTATGCCATACACTACGCTAGCAAGTCTTTGGATTTAGTGCAGCGAAATTACACTATTAGAGAGAACGAAATACTAGTTGTAGTATTTACCTTAGATAAATTTAGATCCCACATCTTAGGCTCAAAAGTCACGATTTTCACTGATCATATCGCCATCCGATATCTAATGGACAAGAAGGATTCGAAGTCACGTCTGAGCAGATGGATCCTTCTACTCTAGGAGTTGGACATCGAAATCAAAGATAAGTCTGGAGTCAAGATGTTGTGGCGGATCACCTCTCCCGACTAGAACTCTCCGAGACTTCTGAGTTTGATACACCCATCACTGAGACTTTTCCAGACGAGGCGATTCTTGTTGTCACCTCGCTCTCATGGTATGCTGACATTGTGAACTTTCTTGTTGCTAAGAAAGTCCCACAAGGTTGGTCCAGGCAGAGACTTGAGACTTTCCTCACGAAAGCTAAGTCTTACCATTGGGAGGATCTGATCCTTTATCATGAAGGAGCAGATTCAGTCTGGTGTCCGTATATTCCTATGGAGGAATACCAGAGTGTCCTCACTTATTGTCATAAATTAGAAGATGGAGGACACCATTCAGGGAAAAAGGACAACACACAAGGTGCTTTAGTCCGGTCTTTGGTGGCATACTCTCGTTGCGGATGCCCACGCATTCGTAAGGAAATGTACTGACTGACAGAAAATGGGCACTTGCGGACATAAAGATATGTTGCTGATGCCGCTGATTCACTTCTATGAGGTTTTCGATGCATGGAGCATCGACGTTATGGGCCCGTTTGCTAAGAGTCAGGGATTCGAGTATATTCTTCTGGATGTAGATTACGTGAGTCGTTGGGTAGAGGCTATTCTTGCCCAAAACGCAGATGGAAACACAGTTTGCAAGTTTCTAAGGAAACACATCATTACACAGTTCGGGGTCCCGCGAGTTCTGATCTCGGAAGGGGGTAGCCATTTCATCAACGACAAGGTAAGGGCATTTACTAACGAGTTCGACATAGACCATCAGGTTGCTACCCTATATCATCTTGAGACGAATGGTCTAGCCGAAGTCTCGAATAGGGAGATCAAATCAATCTTGCAGAAGGTTGTTCACCTAGACCGAAAGGATTGGTCACAACTTTTGAACTCGGTTCTTTGGACCTATAGAACATCCTTCAAAACTCCATTGGACACATCTCCCTTTCGACTCATTTATGGCAAGCCATGCCACTTACCTGTGGAATCAAGCATCGATCCTTATGGGCAGTGAAAGCAATGATCTTTGGACGAGATGCTGCGGGAGATCAGAGGCATATAGAATTGGCAGCCCTGAAAGAGTTATGAGACGAAGCCTTTACGAGTAGCTTGCATTGTAAGAAATAGATGAAAAAGTGGCATGATGCTCACATCAGCCACAAACAATTTGAGACTGATCAGAAAGTATGTCTATTCGATGCGAGATTGAAATTATTTCCAGGAAAACTTCAAAGTAAATGGAAAGGTCCTTATATTTTCAGAAAGGTGTACGATAATGGTAGCATCGACATATCTAAGTTGTCTTCCGAGTCCACCTTTTTAGTCTATGGTCAGTGATTGAAACCCTTTCTCGATCATGATCTGCCGACCATTGAAGTTGCTCTGATACATTTTGTATGAGACGCGCTCTTCATTCTTTGAATTATGCATCTCATCCCCGATTTTCATGATCTATTCTGTACATATGTGTTCCCGATTTAATTCAATCGTTTGTTTTACATCCTTAGGTTGATCTAGAATTTTGTTATACTTAGGATGTGCTTTATCCTAAGTATAGGGGGTATAGACACCGTGTTGTTCATTCGTCGTGTTCTATTACACATGTTGTTTCTTATACTTAGGGTGTACATTACCATAAGTATATGGGGGTAATCTTGCTCATTTTCCCTTTTGATTGTTGTCGTTTTTGTATCATATGCTCCCACACTTGTCCCTCACCTTTTAATTCTTTTCTCTATACTTAGAGATATTTTACTCTAAGTATAGTGGGGAAAAGCCGAGCCATTGAGCGTGTACATTCTCTTGACCTCGATCATCTTCATTTTTGAGTATGCTATTCTTAGGATTATTTGATCCTAAGTATAGAATATATGATCGAGTTCTATTCGTTTATTTGTTATTCTATGAGTCATTGTAGTATAGGATTCATTTCACTGATTTATACTTATCCCAAGTTATGTCTTGCTTTGCCATTTTTTTGGTCACTATGAGGATATAGTTCACGCTAAGTATAGGAGGTTGTCGTACATATATGCTATATGTACTTTAGAAGCTATAACTCATACTTTATTATATTGTTAATAATATGGATCTCTAAAGTATGGGTGTATATTTTTGATTTTTAAAAGCCGCAAGAAAACCGTAAATATGACATTAAAAAAATGGCTTAAAAATTGCATATAAAAAATATTATAAAATTCTTTGATAAAATCCTTATAAAATATTGTATAAAAGCCATATAATCTTGTATATAAAATGTGTATAAAATCCTTTGTAAAATATATAAAATCCGTGTAAAATTTGTGTAAATGGAATTAATTCACTAACTCTTTCAAAAAGACCCCTAAAATTGAGAAGTTTTAAAATCCAATAAAAATTTACAAAATTCTTTAAAATTCATTTAAAAAGTTTAATCCGAAAAATGTACCTCATAAAAAATTGTTGTATTCATTCACATTTTTCAGAACAAGTCTGATTCTTGAACCGAATGGATCTAAGTCTGAGAGATGGATCTTGGTTTAGGCCTTAATCCACTTAATTCTAAAGGGACTTTATTAGGAATTGGGAATTGAGACTCTTCAGGTCTTTTTAGACTTAATTCTTTAAGTTCCATGAGACCATGTTCATAATTCAACTTGAAAGTGCCTAAGTAGGACACTTTGTGTCATTTGTTTAACTCTTCTCCATTTTAATCAATTTTGAACTCATGTACTATATACTTAGCTCGACTTGCATGGGGCTGCGAAGGGCAATCCATTTCGGTGGTGCGTTTCCATCCATGTCTGGCGGCGGTGATGTCTTAAGACGGGAGAGATTGGGGTTTGAAATAAAGCTTCGGACGAGGGAAGGATCTGCTGGCACAATTTTTCCAAGATCCTAAAAAATGGACGAAATGATAAGATGTTATATTTGTCGGGGCATAAAAGACCTATGCAGTGCAATAATTATCTCTACCAAAAATAAGCCGAATACACCTAATACCAAATATGACCACAATGGTTCGAGCTTCAGAAAATCCTGCAAGTCTTAGTGGAGACTTGGCTAAACTGGTCGGGCTTCAAAGAAGATGTGATTACACTGATCGCACTCCAGTTCACTTCCCCTTCTTCTATCTTCTCCCTTACTCGATTATGGACACAACACGACCTGATCTTAGAAGGAAATCTCCCCTCCTCGAGGATTGAGTTGTTGGGTAAGGGACCAATGGGAGTGTATAACTGGATTGGTGGTTTCTTTGCTTCTCTAAGTGGGAAGAGCTAAAACCTTTCACACAATACTAATTACTTTCAAAGCTGAAAAGTTTACATGATGAATAGGTGGATCAGGCTGTTAAATTGAACCTGGATAATGATTTATGGAACTTGAGGGTTGTCGAGGCTTAAATCCTAATTCTAATAGAGTCTCGACACACTATTAATCCAAATGTCTTAATCCAAGCTCCTAATTCTAATAGATTCTTTTATTTTTCTTTTTCTTTTTGCTTGCACTTATTTATAGAATAAGTGTTTGCTAAGGGACTAGCAAAGGTAAAGTATAGGGGAATGATGAATCCGTGACTCATCGCCTTTATTCTTTCATTTTAGCTAAAATCCTTGGTAAAATATATGTAAATAACCACTAATTCCAGCTGATTATCATTCTAACCATAAATGTTAGTATTATTTTTTTAGCACTTATTTTACCCAAAATAAAAGAATAAAGATAAAAAGAAAAATAAAAGAAAAGAAGGATATAAATATGAAATATATACAGACAGATCCTAACTCCGAGACCAGGTCAATATTGACATGGTCGACAAGATAAATAAGTAGGGGGAGATAAGGATCATAACCTATAAAAATATCAAGAAAACAAAGACCAAAAATATAATTTCTCATTTTTCATATTGTAAATATTTCACCTATTTTATTTATCGCAAAGATAATTTCAAAATCAAAACACTTCTTTTGTAAAAGTTGTTCATAAAAATATATATTATTTTATGAAAATATTAGAAAAATAATTCGTCACCAAAAATAATTAATCGTAATGGACCGTAAAAGCCGCAAAAGCGACTTCTCATGTTCATAACTATTTATAGAAAACTCTAAACAGACTGAACTCACTTTTAAAATCTTTTTTATACTTAGTACTATTTACTAAAAATATCAAAAAAGTATTCAAATAAAACCAGTGAGTTTTGGTGTTTTGGACCCATTGTATCTATACTATAAGTAGAAACTTCCTGGATTTTTAATTAATTAACCGTAAACCCGATTAACTTAATTTCTTTTCTTAAAATCTTCTAAAAATGTATATAAAAATATAAAAATATAATTAAGTTAAAATACCAATAAAATCTGAAGCCTCGAAGCTGCTACCTAAATCTTCTGAACCTCATAACTCAGTCGTATGAACTCCGAATTGGGCAAACTCGGTTTTAAAATTCATACTATTAAATTATCTACAAAATGACACACTAAAATCGGAGTTAATACGAAAAAACATGGTTTTCGGGTCCATATTGGTATATTGGACAATGAACCATAACTTTTATTATTATTTAATATATTAATAATTTACCATTAAATTAAAATAAATAATATTTTATTTATTTATTTATTATTAATTAATTTATACTTAATGATTTATTGATTTAATTAAACTTTTAATAAAGTACTTAATTACGTAATTATTTATATACTTTATTATTTCTAAATTAATTTATTTTACTTAATTATCTATTGAAATAACCATTCATTAATTTCTAATTAATTTATTTATTTAAATTAATTTTAATTCTTTTATCTTTGCTCTCTCTTCTTTCTCTCTCTTCTTTCCTTTCTCTCTCTTACTTTACCAAAACTCCTTCATTCTTCTTCCCCGTTGGAACCCATCGCCAACCCTCATATGCCTCTTCTCTTCTTCTCTAGCTAACGACACGGTTGTTCGGTCGTTTTCCCAACAGATTCGCGGTACTGCGACCACCTCGCCGGTGATGGCATCCGCTTGCTTGGTCCCCAAGCTAACCACCCTATAAATAGGACCTAGATCCCCTGCCGGTCGGGCTATCCGCCATTACTTTCATTCAGTTGTCCTATGTGCTCCATTCTCCCCGAAGGTCATGACAGGATCTCCGGTTGTTGGGTGTTGCAACGAGGTCGAGTGAGTGAGAGGGATTATGGCGAGAACAACGACGGTGGAAAGCTTAGCTCTGCCACCGTGCTCAACCTCCCTCAGCCGCGGTGATGAATCTCAGATTCATCACTCTAAATCTCATTAATTAAGCTCAAATCCCTCAAAATCATTGGCATTTCTTCACTTATTCTGCATAATTAGCCTTCATGCATGTTTTAATAAGAATTGCATTTTAGCATGCAATTCTGCACAAAATAAGAAGCCAAAAATCCCAGCTAAAATTGAACAGTAAATAGCCTAACTTCCCTGATTTTTAACTAATTCATGCTAATTCCAAATGACCCAAACCACCTCCACTGTGTACATATTACTAACAAGAATAAATGAAAAATACAAAAAAGTCACTAACCCAAATAAGTGGACCAAAAACCCAAACCCTAGTTCTAGGATTCTCGGACTAAAACCCTCATATCTTCCCCTCCAGTGTTCGTTTTGATCCTACTCACTTTTGAACTATTGTACATTCAATTACCTTCAAAACAAGACCAAGTTCAAGTAAATCGGAGCTCGTATGTGAAAATTGGGTTTTGGGCCTCTTTTGTACATTTTGTATTTTAGTGATTTTTGACCTATTATTTTATGTACATAATCACCCTATTTTATTTTATTTATTTTTTATTTGACTTCTTTGATAAAAGTTTTATTAAAATCGTAATCCAAATCCAAACTGAGCTTGAAATCAAAGAAACAAACTGGGTCCAAGTCTTCACTAACTGTCTGTACAAAAATCGTCTTTTTCGTCTTTTATTTTATTTCTTCTTTTTCTTAAGTAATAAAAATCCAAAAAATTAGATTAATGTGTAAATATTTATATGTGATTTTACCATATTTTTTCAGATTTTTTACTGGTTTAAAAATAAAAAAAATATATAACCCAAAAATGTTGGTATTCTATGTACATAGAATCCCCCAAAAATATCACTTTGTGAAAATGATCGATTTTGGTTTTGATGTCTTCATAAAAGTTGTAGATCTCATCGAGACGAGCAATTTTTGTGAAGAATTTTTTTCGATCCGAGGTCATTTGCTATTTCTTTTCTATTTTTCTTTATATTTATTTTTCGAATTTTATCGGGCATACACGTGGCAGCTCCTGGAGCCGCCACATGTCACCCATTTTTCGATTTATTTTTTATTCTTCGGTTGCTGGCTGTTGCAGCGAGGTCGAGTGAGTGAGAGGGATTACGGCGAGATCAATGACGGTGGAAAGCTTAGCTCTGCCACCGTGCTAAACCTCCCTCAGCTGCGGTCGAGGCAAGTATCCATGGACCCCCATCGAGCTCCGTTCCCAGGCACATCTTCTCATACAGGTTTCTCCTCTCCTTGTCTCAATCCCTACGTTTTTCTACTCAATTTCTCTCTATCTTCTCTCCATTCTATTTCAATCCATCTGATCTCTATTCTCAAATCCATTTCAATCTGTCTCGAGTTATCGACAACCGCGTTTTCATCCCGACACCATCAAGATCCCTTCATTTCCCCTCTACCTTACATCTCTGACCACCTCCGATCACGTACAGTGATCAGAGCTTGAGCTCTATCCATCACCTTCATTAGAGCTTTTCATTCATTCCTATCTTTGAAGTTTAGGATGGAGCCAAAAGCTCGAGTCAAGTTGTCGATGGCAGGGAATAGGACTTCCAGGCGATGCAGGGTGCAGTAGCTTATCGAGCATATGTATGTGGATCTTGGAGATCAAATCCTCTTCCACCTTCGAAGTCTTCATCACAACGTAGATTCAGTCGAATATCACCACCAATCCAACGCATTACAGTCGCTTGAAGAACTTCACCGAGGGATCTGGAGTCACATACCGCAATCGGAGAACGAAGTTCATCATTTGAGATTTGGAAGCATCGTAGAGCATCAACAACAGTTACCGCCACCCGTAAATCCCATGTGATATGAATAACCACCGCCTAGAGCCGCGGTCGAAGGAGGCCACATAACACCAGCAACCAGTTGAGATCAGCAAAGTCGCACCACCTGAAAGCGCATCGTAGCTTCTGGAGACACGAGAAACATCATCTCTGATTGAATTTCATCGTGGAAGATCTAACAGTCAGAGAACTCAAAGGAACATCAACGGAGCAACCACAACTGGAAGTGAGCAGCAAATATCTAGAGCTCCTGATTCGGGATCTGATCATTGGAGAATTGATCCATACCATCACCGTTGTCTGGAGAAAATAGTTTTGGGAAAAATATGTAATCAGAATTGATTTCAATCACTAGATCTGTTTCAATTGGAAGGATCTGATCTGTCATCATAACACCATGCATAATCAGATCTGCGTCGCGCTGACCCACTGCTTTGGATTTAAGCGGCGGACGTGCTTCACACGTAAACGACGGATTTTTTGGCGATTTTGCATATTTAGCCTCGACAATTTCGATATTGCGCACAGGTCCAGGTCTCTGGAAGCATCACATGGATAGTATGTAATCGTAGGGTGGAGCATGGGTCAGGGCCGGCCCGACCCAGCCCGCTGCCCGGCCCGCTCAAGCCCGACCCAGGCCCAAGCCCACTTCATTAATGGGCGGGCCTGGGCCTGAATTTTGGCCCATTTAGTATGTCGGGCCGGGCTCGGGCTTGTAAAAACCCAACCCATTAGCCCACGGGCCGGCCCGACCACAAACCCACTTCCAGGCCCGGCCGGCCGGCCCGGCCCGCGGCCCGCCCTCTAACCTAATAGCCCCCCCCCCCAGCCCTAATTTCATTTGCCCGTAACTAAGTCCCCCGACTCCCCCTCCCTCCCCAGGACCCCATCCCACCCGCCGTCACCCGACTCCCCTCGTTTGCGCCCTCACCTCCTGCTGCCATGCCGGCCGCCCCTGCTCGGCCCAGCCGCGCGCTCCGCCGAGCTTCCCTCCCTCCGCCCAGCCCCCCCCACGGCCCGTGAGCACCACCACCTCCTGCCTTGTCGCCCCACCCAGCCTTCCCTCCCTCCGCGGCTCCGCCCGCACACGAGCACTTCGCGTGAGTCGCCTCCAACCTTGTCGACCTCCCAGCCGCGCAAATGCCACCAGTCGACCCTCCCCTCCGGCTGTGCGAACGCCACCAGTCCAGCCTCCCATCCGGCTGTACGAACGCCACCAGTCCACCCTCCCATCCGGCCGCGCGAACGCCACCAGTCCACCCTCCCCTCCGGCCGCGCGAACGACTGGAAATCCTCTCCGCCTTCCAGTGGGGCCAGCGACCGGCTGCGGACTGCGGGCATCGTCATCACCTCCCAAGTCATTTTTGTTCGTCACACGCACGGAGGAGGTATATTGCTCCCTCTCTTGAATTTTTTTTATTAATGGGATGTGAATTAGAATGTGAATATCAATTTGAATGTGTAGTAGAATGTGAATTAGAATGTTAATTATAGTGTTAATGTGAATTAGAATGCTTAGGAACCCCCTATAATCCATCATTCTGCGTGGCTTTTAATAACATAGATCTATGCGGGATTTGTTCATGGGCCGGCCCGACCGAGGCCCGACCCATCATAAGTCGGGCTGGGCTCGGGCTTGGGCTCAGTCCTTGGAAAATAGGCGGGCCTGGGCCCGGCCCGTGGGCCCGATCATATAAATGGGCCTGGGCTGGGCTAGGCTGGGCCCGGCCCAAGCCCGGCCCATGCTCCACCCTATGTAATCGGTGGTCAAATTGCACCAGAACCCCCTCCAGTTCTCCGTTTTACACGCAAAACCTGTTCTTTTTAAGACATTCACATATATACCCCTATCCAGTATACCCCTATTATGCAAACTCTATACTTACTAAATAAAATACAAATAATACAAAAAATAAATACAAAAATACGTATAAATACTGTATTTTATTCTATATTCAGTATTAAAATAGTTTTGAAAAAAATAAAACCATTTTATATTTTTAAATAAATCATTTTAAAACACAAAAAATATAATAAAGTCGTGAAATACATAAAAAAATATAAAATCATCTCTAAAAATCCTATAAGAATTACACTTAGTATAATTTACTATATTTTACATATTAAACTAAAAACAAAATAAAAATCAAATAATAAAATCAATAAAAAATATAAAAGTCATCAAATCTTGTAAAAACCATAAATATATAAAGAAAAGTCACATAAAATGCTCAATATATCATTTTAAAGATAATTTCATCTACTTTCCATAAAAGAATAAAATAAAAATATTTTCCCATTTATTTCAATATCAAAAATCCAAAATTAAGTTTTGTTTTCTATAAAAACATAATTTTCAACTCTAAAAATCAACAAAAAAACCCATAAAAATCCTAAAAATATATTAAAAATGTATATAAATGGAAACTAAAAATTAAAACATAAAAAATAAAAAATAGACACCAAATAAAATTACAAGAACATTTTCTAAAATAAAAAATCATAAAATACTAAAAAATCACAACAACAATATAAATTTCATAAAAATTAAATAAAAATCCAGAAAAATCCTTAAAAATAAATAAAAAATTAGGAAACCCTATTAAACCTTAGTTTCTATAGTTTAATCCTAGTTCACAGCAGTTTGCCTCCCTAAGGTTGACACTCTCATGCTTAACCGCTATACACTTAAGTTTAGGAGTATAAATAAAATAAACAAAGATTAATTAAAAATTAATCTTTTTCTGTAAAAATTCACCTGGTTGATTCAGCGACACTATTCTTCATTTACAGAAATAGATTGGGTGGTTTTTCAATTTTGATAACTATATCCCTCTAATATGTCATTCAAATTTCGTCAAAAACAAAGACTCCTATGCCTTCCATCCGGAACATGTAATTTTAACGATCTTAGATTTGTTGTAATTTATTTATTCTGGATGGAGTGCATAGGAGCCTCTGTTACTGAAGAAATTTGAATGGCATATTAGAGGTATATAGTTATGAAAATCCATGGAAGCGTTTTTCAAAAAAAAGTGGAAAAATGAAAATGGAGTAGGTAAGTTACCTACTCCATGGAGTATGATCCATTTCGTCATATATATATATATATGGTTGATCCTATGAGAGATAAAACTTGTGAGAGCATGAGAGTAGTGATACTGAACCACTAGATTCATCCAGGAGAGAGAAGACAGAATCTAGTGGTCCAAAATCACTTCTTTCATGCTCTCACAATTTTTTGCTGTCATACGATCACTCCTCTATATGTGTATGTGTGAGTTATATGGGGTTGCTGCCACCTCATTTTACGATATTTTTCTTCAAAAATATCACCATGTATATTCATATATATGTTCCTTCTATATGTCATTTGAATTTCATCAGAAACAGAGACTCCTATATCCTCCATCTAGAACAAGTCGGTTACAACAATGTTTAGACCGTTAAAATTACATGTTCTAGATAGAGGGCATAGGAGTCTCTATTTTTCTATGAAATTCGAATGAAATAAATGAGGGATATATAGATGAATACACATAGTGATATTTTGCAAAAAAAAACCGTAAAATGGGGCAGGGCAGCCCCATTTTTTCTATATATACATACATATAGGGGGCCTTTCTAATAGTAATGATCCTTCTATGTGTAAGGATTATATGATTCTTTGTAACGATTATATGGTTCTTTGTACAATAAGTTTTAGATTGTTCATTATAAAAATACAATAGACATTCAGGCTAAATCAATAAGTAAAATACAAATAAAAAAAATATAAAACTCATCCAAAATGTATAATGCACATCCAAAATGTGTAATACCCATAAAATATACAAGATATATAGAAAACTACATTTGTCATTCACACCAAATTGTTATATAAAAATACATATCAGATATGTATAATGCATATCCAAATTATATAATACACATTAATATTATATAATACAAACTAACAAATGTATTTTTACTCAACAATTCTGTGCCATTCACTTCCGCATACGCCGATGAGGTCGCGAATGACACCATGAACCGCTCCATGTCGACGTTGGAGACGGAGATGAAGGGGGCAAGGAGGCTGATGAGATGAAAGTAAAGACGGAGATGAAGGTCGTGTCGATGGTGAAGATGGAGATGACAGTGGTAAGGAGGCTAACGATACCTGTGATGCTGACGGAGACGATACCTGTGATGTGCACACGACGAAGACTAGCGACAGCGGAGACGGAGACGAGCCAAGTTTGACGTCCTCCTCTTCCTCTCGCTTTTTGTGCATGAGATTTTGAAATCTAAATAGAAAGATTAAGAGAGAAATTAATGAGGAGATATTTTCGGTGGTTACATACTATATTTAGATAATGAATAATGACCAAAATATGTTTTTGATCAATTAATATTATTAACATATCTTTTATAATAACCATCCGACTAGTTACTAATGGATGGGATCGTTGGCCTTCTTTAGGGGTAAGGACCAGATCACATTGGAAAAATATCATACGCACACACACGAGGAAACCATATGCACCTTTCCTACGTGTGTGTGAGAGAGAGAGGATGGGAAGCTTACATCATGGTCCATATAATGGTATATGCATCGCTGCCAAAAACGTTTATTATATATATATATATTTTGAAATAAAATCTTGGGAGATTTGCTTAGTATTATTAGTGGAATATGTGTTTCAAATTTTGTGTAAAACAGATATTCTTAGCATATCCATCTGGATACTTTAATTTCAACAATTTTCAGATCGTTAAAATTTGACAGTCTTGATGAAGGGGTTAGAAGTCTCGAATTAAGTTGAATTTTGAATGACATCATGGTGATATACGGTGATTTAAATCTCACATGAATTCATTTCAAAAAAATAATATATAATGAGCATTTTTGGCATCGGTGCATACAGTTACATGCATCATGGTGCAAGCTCCCCTCCTCTCTCAATGTGTGTGTGTGTGTATGAGGAAAGGGAATCCTACTCCATGGAGTAGGTAACTTACCTACTCTATTCTCATTTTTTGCCACTTTTTTATTTTTTTGTTTGAAAAATACTTCCATAGATTTTCATAACTATATCTCTCTAATATGTAATTCAAATTTCGTCAAAAACAGAGACCCCTATTCCTCCCATCCAAAACAGGTCGATTACAGTAAATCTAAGACAGTTAAAATTATAAGTTCTGGATGGAGGACATAGGAGTCTGTTTCTATCAAAATTTGAATGACATGTTAGAGGGAAATAAGTATGAAAATCCATGGAAGCATTTTCAAAAAAAATGATAAAAAATGAGAATGGAGTAGGTAAGTTACCTACTCCATGGAGTAGGATCAATTTCCTCTCTCTCTCTCTCTATGCATATATATATAGGGAAAACTTTAGATAAGACGGTCCTTTCCTGGATTGGCGGAAAGCCAACCATCTTAACCATTCGTAATTAATGGATAGTTAACAATATTTTTTAAATATTGGAAAACCCATTATGATCATTTTGACCTATTCTATATTTAGAATGCAACAAATATCTCCTAAATAATGTCATGTTTCTCTCTCCCGTCACTCTCTCTCCAGTCTCTCTCTTTATCTTCCGTCTCTCTCTCTCTCTCTCACGCGCGCGCGACAACACATGGGGTGGAGACTGCTGCACGCCGGTGATGGCCTGCAATGACGATAGAGGGAGAATGTCGGTGGTGGATATGGGCATGCTGCTCTTGCAATGATAGATATGGATGTCCAACGGCTTCTTGTAGTGATGTTGCGGCATTCCTTTGATCTTTAGATCAGGAGGAAAGATGGGTTCTTCATAGTTTTTTTTCTTGCAGGATGTGGAGGTGGCGTCGCATGGAAGCGGTGGTTGTACGTGAAAGAGATGGATCGTGAAGGAGACGAGTAAAGGAGAGTTCGGACGGAGGAGGGGTGTTGGCGGAAGAGGGTGTTGCATGGAGGAGGTGGGTAGTGGAGGAAAAGGGCATAGGAGGTGAAGGTGGAAGAGGGATGCAGGTGAGGGAGGACGCGGTCACTTTTTACAATCTGAGATCATTTTTTTACAAACTCGGATCTTTTTTTACAATATCATATCTTTTTTTATAATTCGCATGCCATTTTTACAATCTCAATTTTTTACATTTACTTTTTCTTTTATAAATTTCTAATAACCATATATTATTTTTATAAATTTCCAACATCTCATATCTTTTTTTTACAATCTCAGATCATTTTTTACAATCTCAAATCATTTTTACAAATCTCCTGTCATTTCTTACATATCATGTTGTTTTTTACAATTATTTTTTTATATATTTCTAACAATAAACCTCAAATTTTGACATTTTTCTCTTTATGCTTATTATTTTATGAGTTATTAATTATATATTTTTTGCAGATCTCCATATGATTATTACAAAATAGGTACGAAGTTTTACAAAGGCATTATCTAAATTATAATTACAACAAAAAATGTATTACTAACTTTGATTTTATTTATAAAGCAGGTTACAATCTTACAATGGCAATGAATATTTTACAAAGAGTTCAACCATTCTGCATGGTATGAAAATGCTATCACATAGGCGAAACGTCATGCATAAATAGCAACAAAAAATGCCAATTCAATCGGGCTAAAAATGGCAAAACAAAAGGATTGAATGAAATTCAAATTCAAATTGAAAACACATGGACTAAAATACCCTTTTGGATAAAGAACTGTTAGATTGAGATCTAACAGACGAGATGGTTGGCTTTCCATACATCCAGGAAAGGCTCACCTTATTGGAAGGGACCCCTATATATATGAGGAAAGGGATACTACTCATGGAGTAGGTAACTTACCTACTTTCATTTTTTTCAATTTTTTCTTTCTTTTTGAAAAGTGCTTCCAAGCCTGACGCGGGAATGCATACTAGTCATGACTTGTCTGAGTCCTAAGAGGAGCTTCATTTCCAATGTAATACAGGGGTTGATCCTCTTCTAGAGATACGTACTCTACTTCTGATATTTGAGAGAAATACCCCCTCCCCCTTCTTTAAAAAAGGATGGATTTTCATAACTATATCCCTCTAATATGTCATTCAAATTTCGTCAGAAACAGAGATTCCTATGACATCCATCTAGAAAACGTAAAATACAACAAATCTGTGACCGTTAAAAAATGATTGTCTGGATGGAGGCTGTAAGAGTCTCTGTTTTTAACGAAATTTGAATGACATATTGACAGATATAGTTATGAAAATCCATGGAAACATTTTTCAAAAAAATAAAAAAAAATTGAAAAAATGAAAGTGGAGTAGGTAAGTTACATACTCCATGGAGTAGGATCCTCTCTCTCTCTATCTATATATATTTATGAGATAAATGGGGCTGCCCCATGGGGGAGCTAACTTAGCTTCTCCTACCTCATTTTCTCCATTTTTTTATTTTTTTTTGAAAATTTCTTCATGAATATTCATCACTATATTCCTATATTATGTCATTCAAATTTCATGTGAAACAGAGACTCCTACGACCTCCATCCTGACAATCATTTTTTAATGATCCTAGGATTATTTAAATCGACCCTGTCTGGATGGAGGTCGTAGAGTCTCTGTTTCGCATGAAATTGGAATGACATAATATAGGGATATAATATGAATTTACATGGTTTTTATTTAAAAATAAAAAAATATGTGAAAAATGGGGCCTACGAGACATAATATGATGTATCTAATGGATCCTATGCCCATTTGAGTTGTAGTGGCTACCAAACGTGAGCTCGCCACGTATATATGCTGGTTCTATTTGGTAGGAGACGGTTTTCGTAATAACAATGTGCTTTGCATACATAAAAAAAATAGAGTTAAATCATTTCCTTAAAAAGAGGTGGTCAATTTTAACAAGATAAAAAAATCCACATTTAAATTATTGCTAGCATACAATCTATTTATGGAATGATCATTCTACGTATAAAAAAGGTACATTACTGATTACAGTAATTACTGATTATATGAATTATTAATGTCCATACAATAATTACCGATCACAAATGTCCATATTACTGAACGCATTATGATTGTTACTGAAGATATAGTTATTTAGTACTTCTGAATATGTACTAGACAATTGAATAGATAAAATACTTATGTTTATATGAACAATTACTGAATATTCATGTCCATATTACTGCCTCAATGTGATTAGTTACTGAAATTATAGTTGCAGAATGATTAGTTACTGAAGTTATACCTAATAATATTCATATAGCTATTACTAATTACAAATGTCCATATTACTGAGCTCATTATAATAGTTACTGAAGTTATGTTTACTAGTATCCATATAACAATTACTGATTATATAATTACTAGTATCCATACAACAACTACTGATTATAATATCCATATTATTGAACTAATTATGATTGTTACTGAAGATATAGTTACTTAGTAGTTCTGAATAATTACTAGATAATCGAGTAGGAATATTACTGATAATACACGAAGAATTATTGAATATTCATTTCCATGTTACTGAGTCATTGTGATTAGTTACTGAAATTATGTTTACACATCAATATATTCAGTTGATAACTGTATTTATTATTACCTCTTGTATTAGTTATAGAATGATTGGTTCTTAATAATATTGTCAAAAATATTCTTCTCGCATCTTAAATCAGGAAGTATACAACAATCATCAATGTTTTATTTTTTTTCATCCACGTAACATCAGAAGTGTTCGGGCATCTGGCATACCTGAAATACAAATATATTAGTAAACAAGTATTTGCGAGTTGTAAGAACTAAAGAGGAAGTAATAACTATTGTATAGGCAATAGCAAAATAAAAATATCATCTCAGTAAATAACGTAAATACATTAGTAACTCGGTATATTTCCAGAGTAATGCATGATGTAACAATTGTGTTAGCGATAGTAAAATGAAATATATTATAAGTAAATTAAGTAAATACATTAGTAATTCAGTATATTTTTAAAGTAACATAGAAAAAGTAATAATTGTATTAACAATAGGAACATAAAATATCTTAAAGTAAAATAAGCAAATACATTAGTAACTCGGTATATTTTCAAAGTAATGCATGAAAAGTAACAATTGTGTTTACTGTAACGTTCTATTATATAAAATCAAAATGCATTTGATAAAAAATCAATTAGATCTAGAGATCGTGGATCAAAACAATAAAAAATGATATTATGAACACAACTTTACATATTTCTATAAAATTTCTCGATTAAAAATTGCTTCGAAAATATGCAGCATTCATGAAATAAAAATTACTAACTCATTGCCTCAATCTTTTTATCCCTAAACATTGTTGATAGAGGTAAAAAATTATTAAAACACCAAAATTATAACAGAAATAAACGATTTAAATCGTGAAAATAAATAGCATACCTCCACCTTGCGTTGGAACGAAAGAATCATCCTGCGTTGGAATGAAACAGTAGGTTTTGCCAATTGAATACAACCTTCCACTTCAAGAAACGTAGATCTATTTTTAGAAATATTTTAAACTCCAAATTTATTTGATTTCCATTACAATTCGATTCCTATTCTTTTGAGATTGAATCTTGTGGATAGACGACTGCGATTGGATGCTCACCATGACTCAAATGGGCATAGGGATCATCGGATAAAAATCTTATATGTATACACACACACATATACATTTACATATACATATACATACATATATATATATGGGGCAGCTCTCTAGAGTAGCTAACGGGTTGCTTCTGCCTTATTTTTTACGATTTTCTTTTTAGAAAATACCATCATGTATCTTCATCATTACGTCCCTCTAATATGTCATTCCAATTTCATCAGAAATAGTGGTTCATATGCCCTCCATCCAGAGCAAGTAATTTTAACGTCTCAAAATTACTCTAATCGACATGTTCTGGATGGAGGGCATATAAATCTTTGTTTCTGACAAAAATAGAATGATATACTAGAGAGATATAATGATGAAAATACATGATATTTTTCAAAATACAAGGCAAGAGTGGTGATGAATCCATGTTCATCACTCTTTATTCTTTTATTTTAGCTAATTATCTTGGCAAAGCATCATGTAAATAGATGTAAATATAATAAGTTAGCAATATGCATGCATGTGTTAATATTACATAATTAGCATGTATTTATGCAAAAATAAAAGAACAAAGAAAAAAAGAAAAAGGAAGGAGGTATTTAGAATAAATACAGAGTGACCTGAATTCCAAGATAGGGCCAAGCATTGGCCTGATCGTCAAAATAAAACAAGTAGAGAGAGATAGATCCCACTCTATATTGCACATATCATTGGTGTAAATAAATAATTATTTTTGACAAAATAAAAATAAAATATTCTTTTTACCTCCTTGTATATATTTCTAAAAAAAATCAGAAAAATAAAATAAAAATGAAATAAAAGTCTCTCTCCTTTGTACATAAATCATGCATATATATTTCCTTCTCTATTTATTATATACGTGTAAATAAATATAAAAATAAAACAAAAATTATTTTGTACTCCAAAAATTATGTTGTAAATAAATAAAATATAAAATTGAGGTATTTTTGTAAAAATAATAAATTAAAAATAATTGTACAAAATACATAGGTATAGTATACATGTATATAATACAATATAATGCATATAGAGTAATTTATTTTTTCATAAAAATAAATAAAAATCGCAGAAAAATTCCTTGAAAAATAGTAAACATTTTTCATTTTATTCATTTAATTTTAAATTCGCTTATTATTTTTAGTTTATTTATCTTTCATTTTCCTTGCTATTTTGTCCTGTAGTGAATTTTGTCTCTTGCCTACGCCGCTTCTAATTGGTCCACGTCCGCATATTGACCCGGGTCAACGCCATCTTCCAGGCTTGACCCAACCCGGTTGTCTTCACCGGACCTACTTATCCCATTTCTCCCAGGCGGATCACGCGTGCCCTCGCCCCGATTTCTCTCCTGTAGACCCTCCTAGGATCCAAGACCTTCGCAGATCCCAAGGAGGGTGCAGATCCTCCTCGGTTCGCGTGCTTCCACCTGATCTTTCCAGTCTCCTGGGAATGCTATAAAGCCTCTCTTCCTCTCCCCCAAGATGGCAGCTCGTGCCTCGCTCCCATTTGAAACCTTAGCCACCTCCAACTGAGTGACAGCTGCCGGGAGCGTCGCTTGGCGGTCGATTTGGTGCAACACAATCGTAGCTCCCCCTTTGTGGACGGACATCCGCCACGAGTAGCCTCCCCCGACCGGAGCATCGAGGTCGAGGCCATTACCTCGACGACCACCCTCGACTGGAGCTCAGGATCACTCCTAGAACTTCAGGTATCCTTTTTACCCTTCACCTTTTCTTATTCGATCGAATCTTTCATTTGTCGTCACCGTCCCTTCGCCAGCTCCGACCAGCCGGTCGGAGCTCCGTCACCCACTTCCAGCCGCTCCGATAACATCGCATACTCACCCCCTATCTCGCTCCGCACCCTGATCGCCCTGACCTTGATTAGGATTTGGATGTCTTCCATCGCCTGCGTCGGAGATCGAAGCCCGCTCCCCATCGCTTCTTCGCTTTTTAGTCCCAATAACCCAGACCAGAGCATAGCTCCGAGTTCAAGTTACCCTTTACAGGTCTTTACATGCGCTGTGGACCCCCGATCGCACCCATCTGAAGCTCACCGGAGTAGCTCCAAGTCGTTGTCATCGCCACGCCCATCTGACCGGTAGGGCCTCCATAGGGGCCGCTTAGTCGATGCGGGACAGTCCCACGATCACGCCGATGCCTTCCGATCAACCATCGGAGCTGAGGATCCCTTCCTTGGCTCCGGTGAAGTTCGCCTGGCACTGTTCTTCCAGACGCACTCCGCACCGTTGGATTAGCCCCGTACCTCCAGATCACATACTAACCACAGATCTAGCCGACTTGTCAGACCATTGGATGTCAGATCTGACGTCCACCTGCGCCCCACATCCCCGACCGTTCTGGACTGCCAGATTTGACACCTGACGTTCATCAGAGCCGTACATCCACGCCACTCCAACGACCGCCACGTAGCCCTCCACGCGAGCATCACGTGGTGCATGGGTATATATCCCTTTTTACCCGACATTTATTTTTGTTTACGTTTTAGTTTGTAAAAAAAAGTTGTAGTTGAACTTATTTGCATTCCAGTCCCGATAGTTTCTGTTATTTGCGATTTGGTCCTCCTTGTTTGGAGACACATGGGTCGCCACGTGAACTGTGGTGTATTTGCATTATTCTTCCTAAACATTTTCTCTGTTAATGTTTGTGTCAAATATTTTTTGATATTGCAAATATGCCCCTATGAGCGTTGATTTTATGTATGTGCTGGATTTAATTGGATATTTTGCAAAGACCTCACTAGATTTTTAGAGCCCGATATTTTTTAACCTAGAAACTTAAAATAATTGCATTTAGGTCCCTACAACATGTATATTTGGTTTTTAATTAAATAAATATCAAAACTGCTCCAAAAATTCTCAAAAATTTACAAGTAGCTCCTACTACTGTGTAATATTTTTGTAATTTTTGTGACGCATTTTGAGTTTATTTGCTATTTTCTAAAATTCAAAAACCCTAAAAAGTATGCCTGTCTAATTTAGAAAACCCATTATAAATATAAAAATACCTTTAAAAATTCAAAAAAAATCACGTGTGCTTGTTTTGTTTTTTCATTTCATGATCTTTTATAAAACTCCTAAAAAAACTCAAAACACCTAAAATCCTATAAAAATTATTAAAAATTCCATAAAACTCAAAAAATGTCGTTTCACATTCTATAGTTAGCTTTTATTTTCTATTTTTTACATAAAATTGCAGCCAGGAATTTAGGGGCATTTTAAGTATTTTAAAATTGCCTTTTTCTTCAGGCTGTACACTGTTTGTTGATTTAGCCTTTCTTTTATTTTTAAAAAATTATATAATGAAAAATCCCATAAAATACCCAAAAACACTTGCATAAATTAAAAATATAAAATAATTTTATTTTGAAATTTTGATCTTTTTATACCTTAATAAAAATTGTTGTGTTATGTTTGCTTTTATTTCCTTATTATTTAAAATATAAAAAATTTAAAATTAAAAAACACCAAAAATATTTTTATTTCTTTTTGGATTTCTCGACTACTTCATAGGACTATCCCGTGCTCCTTGTGTTCGACCCTGGTGGTTATACCATGTTAAATAATTAGCAAGGCCGCTCTTTTTTGTTTGTGTGCTTGATTGATTTTGATTGGTGGTCTACATTTTCTTGCTGACTTTGGCTTGGTGATTGGGGTCGCAATGACCTTATCTGATACTTAACCTCTATCGCACATGCCGCTCATCAGAATGGCGTCGTTGCCGGGGAGCACGGCTTAGTAGTCGGTTTTCTTTGTCTTGTTTTTCTTTTTCTTTTGAGTTTCCTTTTTCTTTATTTGTTTGCTTGCTTTTCATTTTTATTTTTCTTTCTTTATTTGTTTTCAGTTTTATTTTTCTTAACTCTGATCTGACATCTCTTTTGTTTCTATATTTCTTGCGAGGGCCCGATGAGCGAGGGCAGCATTCCTAGGAGCGCCGGCGCACCTGAGCAAAGCAAAGGCAGCTCGGTTCTTCATTGAGACACGGGAGAGTGTAGGAGAGGAGGAGCAGAAGACTTGAAAGATATTTTGAGTTTTTTTAGCATTTTTATTCTCTCATTATTGTAATAACACAGGACTAGAGGCACTTAAACACTTGGATTTATCGAGGTTTGTTTCGCTGAGCATCGGTGTGCTTGGGGGACCTCACCGTGATTTTCGTCGGTTTTGCTTTTTCAGCTTTTCTTTTATTTGATTCTCAAAGGATTTAGCCCCTAGACTTAGGATTTTATATCTGATTGTGACGTAATTAATTAAGATCCCAGTCCTAATTATCTGCCTACACCTATAGATCGTAGATGGACTTAGTTAATTAAATCACAAAGAAAAAGATAATTTGGTCACTTGGGAGGTCACGTGTTGCTAGATGTCGTATACATCGTTGGCAGGATCCGTTGTGGCGGACAACGATCGGCATTAGAGATCGGATTCTGACCTCTCACTTTGACCTATTAGCTATCGTTCTTTGCATGTAGAAATTTTTTATCTAAGGTTGATTTCTTCTTGCATTATATAGGTAGTTTAATTTATATCTTTTATTTTATAAGCAGATCACCCTGCATATAGAGTGCTGGCGTCAGGTACGCATTTCTGACTTTGCATGCATCATCGTGTTTGACCGCGCATCGTCTTTTCGACTTCTCCCCCCTGTTTTGAACTTAAAATAATCAGGAGATCGAAAAATTCGTTAGGCGATTGTTTGATTATTGAAAAATACATAAAAAGTGAAACCATAAAATTGGGACTACTAAACTCACTTGATCATAAAAGACACCTCACTTAAAAATTTGTCTTGGAAGAGCAATCCCCTCCTTGGTTGGTTTGCATGTGCGAGAGAGTGTCCAGCACACTAAGCTAGAGCCATACATGAACTTTCTTGATACTACTAGTTTCGGGGTTAGTCATTCTCCAGTGAGGATCGCTCCAGTTTTCGATAAAGTAGGCCGCGATATACTTTACAGAGCGAGTTGATCGGGTAGCTGGTAAACGGTCCGCAACTTGTACTGGCTGGGAAAGATCTAGCTTCAGGATCGGGCCAGTCTCCTGAGAGCGTCGGGTTCCTACCAGCTCACTTAATCGCTCTTCTAGACTAACTTGTCACCTTACTAAAAATCGACAAGATAAAAGATCGAGCCTTTACGACCATCAGCTCAGTGTTGAGTAGGTGAATTAGGGGTTTGTTTTCCTGATCTTGTTTGTTTCCAGATCCCATCCACCTTCCTCTCTACATCACGATGATGGGACGGGGGTCCCTTAGGCAGCCTTTGGTTACACCGCTTTCGAGCACTCCGCCACATTCATCTAGGATGGTTCGTGAGAGCCCTGACTCGCTCTCCGCACCCGAGTTTGATTCCACCATGTTCTCCCTCGAACCCCCTTCTTCTAGTCCCGAGGTTCCTGAGAAGAGACCGCATCAGATATTTGTACATTTGAAGGTACCTGAGTTCGAGTCTTTTGACTTTGCAGAGACCATGGCCAGCAGCGAGGAGCGCACTGATGGACCCGCCCAGACTCACACATATATTCTTGATCAGGGTGCTATCAACAACACCATGTTAGCTTCTCTGGATACTATGCAGTGACAGATCCGAGATTAGGGAGCTTTCATGGCGGATATGTGCAGGGAGATGGCTCAGATGTGAGCAGATAGAGGAGAGGAGAGCAGAGCCGGTGTAGGAGATATTCCAGAGCTAGGAAGAGGAGATGGAGGACAGCCGGAGGAGTCACAGGAGCCAGTCTGACCATCCCGCCCGGTGAGAGAGTTGCACAACCCTGGTGCAACTGTGACACACCATTGGATTCAGCTTCCTACCATGTTTGGAGACTTCAAGATACCTCCTCAGACTATTCAGTTGCTGCCCAGATTTCACGGGCAAGCCACCGAAGAGCTGCATCTATATCTCCAGGAGTTTGAGATGATCTGCAGCATGGTCCATGATAGATTCGTGGATGAGGATACCATCAAGATGATGGTCTTTCCGTTTTCCCTTGTCGATAGAGAAGCCTACTGGATGAAGCATTTGGGGGAGATACGTGACTTCCTCGGAACAGCTTCGGAACGAGTACTTGAACAAGTACTATCCACTCAGCCGGACAAATGCAGCGCAATCCCTCATCAACAAATTCTCCATGCTTCCCAACGAGCAGTTTCATGAGGCATGGGACCGCTTCAGAGAGCTTATGGACCGGTGTCCACATCATGATATATCCAAGCCTAACCTAGTGCAAAGCTTCTTTTGTGGGTTGACATCGGAGCTGCAGGGGCTCATGAACGCATCTTGTGGGGGATCCTATTTTGCGATGGATGAGGATCAGTATGGGCTATCTATGAGGATCAGTATGGGCTATCTATGAGGATATGGCCGAGAACTACACCGTTATGTCACATACCCGACTATACACACAAGGGAAGCCCTCACCCCAAATCGTGTCCTACCAGAGGATTGCACGGGTCGATGCAGGTCCTTCTACATGTTCAGCAGCCACAGCACAGGCAGAGTCTTCGGCCGCTGATATGGGCATCATCAGTCAGAAGCTGGACCGTATCGAGATCATTGAGAAGAAGTAGTGCCAGGGCATGTCACAGATAGATCATATGGCACAGACGTTGAGTGACCTGTAGACCCAGATCATGTGTCTCCAGGAGGCACAGACGGCTTCTCAACCTCGTTTCAGGTTACAGGGCTGACCCCAGCAGCAGTAGCTCGACCCAGCCCTCCTCCCACTACAGGCAGGTCCACCACATTCTAGCAGAGCCGTTCTAGCAGCCGCAACACTAGTACGTCTAGCCACCACCATCTCAGGACACTCAGATGCTGGTGTATCAGCAGAAGCAGCCTCTGGCAGTCCTTTTTCCACCCCCTTTTGAGCAGGAGCCGTTGATGGAAGTCAACGGGATTTGGTACAACCAACCACAACATGAGATCCACCGAGACTATCCCGGATTCCGATGGTTGGCCGGAGGTGCCTCGTCCCAGTAGGAGCCTCCAGTTCAGGGTGGGCAGTATGGCCAGTCACAGCAGCAGCAGCCCTAATTCCCACACAAGCCACAACAGCATTACCAGCAGGTTCCTCGTCTCTACCAGTAGGGACAACCGTGGAGGCAGCACCAGCAACAGCCTCAGCAGTACTCTCAATATCCCTCTCATCCTTCCCAGCAACAAACTCACTTCCAGAGAGGAAACCAATCCGGTTCTCATGGGCCAACCTATGAGAACCCAACACTCGATGACTTAGCCCGCAACATGCCACTTTTAGGCGGAAGATAGACGGGTTCCGTCAGGCGATGAGGGAGATCATCAAGGGCAAGACTGCCATACTCGCTCAGATAGAGCCGAACCTGAACAACCTAAAGAGGAAGTCTGAGCAGGTACAATTTATAGAGGTTACCACTCCTAGTGACTCATTGGGTGATATTGCTTCATATATATTTAATTCTGACTTTGCTACACTTAGGAGCGGTAGGATGCCAGCCGACGGTGCCTCGTCTGAGCGATGACACCACGAGGATGCAGGAGTGCCAGACGAGGAGGATAACGGTGCTGATGCTGCTCATGATGATGATGATGATGGTGGTGGTGTTGATGCCACTAAAGATGTTGATCTAGCCGACGGTACTGAGGCCCTCGCTTCACCAGCTGCAGGAGATGGTGCTGATGACACCGGATATTCTGATGTTTAGCCAGAGTGCAGTATTGATGCTATGATTCCAGATGTTGTGGGTGGTACCAAGGCCACCCCTTCTATTCCTGTTGCATTTCCTTTAGTTTCTGTATCTCGGGACTATATAGAAAAATCCAAAAAAATAATAAAGGAAAGGGTTCTTTATCTTCGAGTCCATATGTGGTGCATGGAGATACTTGTATGGATTCTACTTCTCAGCAGCAGAAGTAGCAGGGACCCATTCCTAGCCCTCTATCTAAGGAGGGCCCAACCATCCCCTTCCCTCAAGCACTTCGCTTCGCTAAGGGGAATAAAAAAGAAAAAAAAAGAACCAGCAGTTAGAGTTCAGCCAGCATATGATAGACAGATTTCAGATTCAGCTGACTCTACATGAGGCACTTGAGCACATCCCTCTCTTCCAGAGGAACCTGAGAGAGAAGACCACCATCCGCAGGAAGAAGAGGAACCATCATGCAGATATCCATGTGCTCACTCGTGCCACTTGCTTCGCCATCCCGAACTGTCTGCCAGCTCGAGGCCAAATGCAGGAGCTCCCTATGTTAGATGTCACATCCATGAGCAGAGATTCGATCGGACTCTATTAGACAACGACTCTTCCATCAACCTCCTTCCGGCAGCCTTACTCGACCGATTCGAGTTTGGCCCTCTTCGACAGAGCAGGACAGTCCTTCAGTTTGCTGATAGATCTGTCAAGAGGCCGAAGGGGATGTTGAAGGACGTGGTCGTCACAATTCAGGGCCTGAAATTCACCGTGGACTTTGTTGTGTTGGACATGGAGATCCCTGAGTCTGTGACTGATACCCCCATCATTCTAGGATGCCCATTCTTGGCCACAACCAAGACGGTATCCGATCATCATAGTGGGAAGGTATACTTTCACGTCGAGGGTAAGAGTATACAAATAGAGACGATCGACGAGACCAGAGTACGAGATTCAGCCTGCTCTGAGCAGCTCAGCGATTCAAAGCAGTTGATAGAGGCAGAGCGAGATGTCCACCAGGAGTGTGATTTTGTGATTACTGAGGATGAATCTCTTGGGACAGATCCCATTTCACGAGCCATCCTCACACATTCAGACTCTATAGATTCCAAGATCCCAGCAGAGGAGAGCTTGGAGAGCACACTCTTGGCAGAAGACATGTTTGAGGCTGCAGACCGTGTTCAGGATAGCGAGGCAGTATATTTTCCTTGTAATTCAGATTCAGATCCCTCGGAGTCAGACATAGATTGGGTCGAGTTTGATGAGTTGATACCATGTCTGATTCCTACAGAGCCAACAGCTAAGGTGGAGACTGATCTGATATAGAGTACAGATACACCAACAGAGCAGACCACACTAGCTTTTTATGATCATCTAGAGTTCTCCCACACTGATTTGGTCGCCTTCACTCAGACTTTTCAGAGGTCAGATTTGCCAGCTCTCAGTTTCCCAGAGCTGAAGCCCTTGCTGCACTCGCTGAAGTATAGGTTCCTTGCGGGCGAGCATAAGAAGCACCTGGTCATTATCTCAACGGATTTGACCGGAGAACAAGAATCTCGTTTGATGGCAAAGCGATAGGATGGAGCGTAGCTGATCTCCAGAGGATAAGTCTGGCCCTGTGCTCCCACCATATCTATCTCGAAGAGGACGCTAAGCCATCGCGTGAGGTCCAGCGACGGCTGAACCTGAATCTTTGAGAGGTTGTCATGAAGGATATCTCAAAATGGTGGAGCATCGATTTTATATACCCCATCTTCAACTCCAAGTGGGTTAGTCCATTACATGTGGTGCCCAAGAAGACGGGCATCACTACAGTTGTGAGCGAGTCTGGAGAGGATATAGCTACCCGGGTACCCATTTCTTAGAGGGTCTATGTGGACTACAGACGATTGAACCAGGCCACTAGGGATGGGCATTGGGTTGGGCCGGCCCAGCCCAGCCCGAAGACCAGCCCGAAAAGCCCGGCCCGACCCAAGCCCAAATATATAATGGGTCGGGCTTGAGCCAAAATATTGGTTTTTTGTGCCGGGCTCGGGCTTGGCTCGGCCCAGCCTGATCTGGCCCGAGGGCCCGGCCGGATAGTAGCCCGCTGCCCAGCCCGAGGGCCCAGACCGATCCATCAGAGAACCATTGTCTATAGAGCCTTACCATCCTCCTTGATAGAGTGATACAACAATCGAGCTTTGGCTCGAAGTAGACAACTTGTCCTCTTATACTTACTGGTTACAACGATAGAGTGAAGCATAGCATGTGTTCACAACAAGGTGCCTACTTGCAAACTAATCTCTATGAACATTTGTACTTGTTGAGCATATCCAGCAAGAAAGAATACACATTAAGTGGCCATCACTATGTGGTACTCCCCACCCCACCCTTCATCGCCCGGAGCAATGAAATTGAAGATGAAGAAGGGAGGGGTTCTTCATACTATGAGAGGCCGAGCATTAGGGCCGTTCAATGCCATCAAAGCAGCAGTAGGCATGTCACATCATCATCGTGAGCCACAACAATGGAGTAACTCCACTTAAGCCACAGACACCTCGTACCTCTACGTACAGCACCTCTACGAGTTTGGCCAACCCTTCCATCCTCGCGCAACCAGCAGGAGGCTAGGGACCTCCGTCGTCCCTTACCGTGCGCCACTATGCACGTGGAAGCAGATGGCCGATCACCCCAAGCACCGCTCGCCTTGATTCCACCATGCCTGGGAAGAAGAAAGGAGAAACCCCCTCACGTGAAGGGTATCCCATATAGGACTTTTTGCACATACGTCCTTGAATATCCAAAGATTCTCTCTTCATACCTGTATACACACCCAATAGATGGGTCGGCCCGGCCCATGCTCATCCCTACAGGCCACCAAGAAGGAACATTTCCCACTACCTTTTATTGATCAGATTATAGAGAGGCTAGCTGGGAAGAGTCATTACTACTTTCTTGACGGGTACTCTAGCTACAATCAGGTGACCATTGCGCCTGAAGACCAGGACAAGACGACATTCACCTGTCCGTTTGGGACATATGCTTTTAGATGGATTCCCTTTGGTTTGTGTAATGCCCCGGCGACATTCCAAAGGTGCATGTTATCCATCTTCTCGGACATGGTGGGTGACTGCTTAGAGGTCTTCATGGATGACTTTTCGGTCTATAGAGATGAGTTTGATTCTTGTCTTGACTGCATAGACTGTGTCCTTCAGCGCTGCATCAAGGTCCATCTTGTTTTATCATAGGAGAAGAGTCACTTCATGGTGACTCAAGGGACGGTGCTTGGTCATATCATCTCCAACAGGGGCATGGAGGTTGATCCGACCAAGGTGGATATCATCAGGAAACTCAATCCACCGTCCAACCTGTGACACTTACGGTCTTTTCTGGGGTACGTTGGTTTCTACCGACGATTCATTCATGATTTCAGCAGGATTGCCCGACCGTTGTCTGGTTTGCTGACCAAAGACACTAAGTTCATTGTAGATGATAAGTGTCTTGCATCATTCGAGACTCTCAAGAGTCTAGTTGTTGAGGCTCATGTCCTTCAGCCGCCTGATTGGTCTCTCCCATTCGAGATCATGATGGATGCCTCCGATTTTGCCATAGGGGTCGTGCTGGGATAGAGGAGGGATGGAGTGCCTTTTGCCATTCACTACGCTATCTGTATATTGGATGATGTGCAACGGAACTACACTATCACTAAGAAGGATATGTTAGCCGTAGTTTTTGCCTTGGACAAGTTCAGATCGATATCATTGGATCCAGAGTGACTATCTTCACTGATCGTACTACCATCAGGTACCTCATGGTAAAGAGAGATGCCAAAGTGAGATTGACTAGATGGATCCTTCTACTCTAGGAGTTTGATATTGAGATCAAGGATAAAAATGGAGTCAAAAATGTGGTGGCAGATCATCTCTCCCGAGTAGAGAATCTTGAGGAATCTGAGCAGACTGATCCCATTTTTGAGACCTTCCCAGATGAGGCGATCCTTGCTATTGCCTCGCTCCCGTGGTACGCCGACATTGTGAACTACCTTGTTGCCAAGAAAGTTCCATAAGGTTGGCCCATGCAGCGACTTGAGACCTTCCTTGTGAAGGCCAAGTTCTACCACTGGAAGGATCCCATCCTTTATCATGAAGGAGGGGATAGCGTCTGGCATCGGGGCATTCCTCAAGAGGAGCACCATAGCATCCTCACATATTGCCACAAGCTTGAGGCAGGAGGACATCATTCTGGGAGGAGAACGACACAGAAAGTGCTCCAATCCAGCCTACGGTGGCTTACCCTCTTCAAGGATTCTGATGAATTCGTGAAGAGGTGTACTGACTGTCAGGGGATGGGCACTTGTGGACAGCGTGATATGATGCCAATGCAGCACATTCACTTCTGTGAGGTTTTTGACGCATGGGGCATCGATTTCATTGGTACATTCCCTAAGAGTCAGGGATTCGAGTACATTCTGTTGGCCGTGGATTATGTGAGTCATTGGGTTGAGGCCATTTCCGCCCGAACTGCAGATGCTAGGACTGTTTGTAAATTTTTGAGGAAGAATATCATTTCACAGTTCAGGGTTCCTAGAGTATTGACATCTGACTGGGGGTCTCATTTCATCAACCACAAGGCAAAGGCCCTTGCTAGCGAGTTCAGCATAGACCATCGAGTTGCCACTCCATATCATCCTCAGACCAATGTTCTTGCTGAAGTATCGAACATGGAGATCAAGATGATATTGTAGAAGGTAGTCCGCCCAGATCGAAAGGATTGGTCGTAGCTTTTGGACTCGATCTTGTGGGCATATCGGACTTCCTTCAAGACTCCTTTGGGTACATCTCCCTTTCGTCTCGTTTATGGTAAGCCCTGCCATTTACTTGTTGAAATTAGGCACAAGTCACTTTGGGTTGTCACAAATATCTTATTGGATACAGTGTGTGTAGGAGATCATAGGAAGGTAGAATTGGCAGCTCTGGAGGAGCTTAGAGATACAACCTTTTTGAGCAGCTTACAGTACAAGGAGCGAGTGAAGGAATGGCATGATTCTCACATCAGCCATAAGCAGTTTGAGATAGAGATCAGAGAGTATGGTTGTTTGATGCCAGGCTTAGATTATTTCCAGGGAAGTTGTCGAGCAAGTGGAAGGGACCATACCTGGTCAGAAAGGTACATGACAATGGGAGTATAGACATATCTGAGATGTCATCTGAGTCTACCTTTCGTGTTAACGGTCAGTGACTCAAACCATATCTAGATCATGAGCCACTGGTTGTTGACCTCGCCCCGATTCATTTTGCATGAGATGTGTTCTTTGACTCACATCATTTGCATCTCATGCCTTATTATCACTGTATTCCACCTTGTATAGATCTAGATGTCCATACCATCTCATTCTTTAGTCCAATACCCCATCTGCATCTTGTGATTATGTTATACTTAGGGTGCACTTTACCCTAAGTATATGGGGTGTCAGATTTTTTATTATTCTTTTGATTCTTTTTACCTCTGCTTTACTGCCTATACTTAGGGATATTTTACTCCAAGTATAGGGGTGGTAGACCCTGTACATTCTATCTCTCGATCTTCCCTTTATGTATAGTCTGCTATACTTAGGATTATTTGATCCTAAGTATAGGGGGGAAACACCGAGCCCTCTTCATTCTATTCTTTGATTCGTCGTTCTAGTATATCATTTCTTTGCACTTCCCTATACTAAGCATGAGTTATGTCTTCTTCATCTCTCTTGATTCATTCTGAGGACATCGTTCGAGCTAAGTATAGGGGTTGTCGTACATATTACATATATACTTTAGCTATAACTCGTAATTTATGTGACTGTGTTAATAAATAAAATAGCTAAAATCCTCTATCTAAAATCCATAAAAATTTTAAAATTTTTCTTGTACATAAAATTCTTTCTTGCACATACATAGCTAGGTGTAAAAATTATTTTTGTACAAATGTTTGTAAAAATGTTTTGCTTGTAATATTTGTGGAAATATTTTTGGTATCAAAACTATGTATATAGTACAAAATTTTTGTAAAATGTTTGAAAAGGAAAAAGTTTGTAAAAACCTTTATGTAAATATGTGTAAATAGTTTGCAAAACTTCTGCATCCATACATTCATTCATTCAAACATTTTTCAAAAATTTTGCACATTTTCAGAAACCTTGCATAAAAAACTTTTTGTATAAACTTGTACATTCTTTTGAATCATAGATTGACATTTAAACTAGCCTGGAATTAAATTGGAAAATGGAGCTTGGTTAAGACCTTAATCCACCTAATTCTAAGAGGAACCTTATAGGGCTAAGGGTTGAGACTTTTCAGGTCCATTGGTGACATAATTCTTTGAGTCCACTAGGCTATGATCACATGTCATCTTAATGAGCCTAAGTATAACATTTAACAACGCATACATGACTCTCACAGACAATGACTTTACTTGCACCAGCACCTTACACATAGCTCTCTACGGATGAGGTGGTGAGGAGGAAGTTTCCTTCGGCTTAAGGTAGCATACGAGGGTAGTACTTCTTGGCGGAACCTCTCTTCTTCTTTTAGTGAAAGAAGTACGTCCCAACTTGATCTGGCGGCATTGAGGTCTAAATACAGGAGTTGTGGGTTGCAATAATACTTCAAAAGAGGGATAGTCTACTGGTTCAAGAGGAAAAAGTCCTTATGTATATATGATGCACCATGTAGATATGTTGTACATATGCACATCAAAGAAAAAAGTGCAAAAGAAAGAAAACTCCAAAAAAGTGGTGGGTCTGATAGAAAATTAAATACCCACCGGAGTGTATATAGCCAAATTAAGCAAAGCTTATGTTACCCATTCTCATCTCATGAAGCTTGCAGCAGGGAGACTTAGCTACACTGATTGGGCTCCCAGGGATACATGGCTACACTGGTCATGGTCCATTCTCTCCTTCCTCCTCTTCTTGAGCCGATTGAACTTGAACTTAGAAGGAAATACCCTGCATCTCAAGGAAAGAGCTGCCAGACTAGGGCATTAGAGTTACCTTACAAGAAAAGATTCATGGTCATTAGAGTTTGTATATGTAGACTTGTTCTAATCTGGATTATTGAGGAGTAATTACCATAGATTGGTGGAACTTAGAGGCCGTTGAGTTTTAAACCTAGGTCCAAATAAGTTCCGACAAATTAATAATCCAAAGGTCTGGCTGAGCTCCATACTCCAATTTAATGAAGGCAAATTTAATAATCAACCTTAATTCTCCTTCTTTTTCTTTTTCTTTTCTTTCTCTTTTCACTTCTTTTTTGAGTGTTTGCTAAGGGACTAGCAATGGTAAAGTATAGGGGGATGATGAATCCGTGTTCATCACTCTTTATTCTTTTGTTTTAGCTAATTATCTTGGAAAAGCATCATGTAAATAGATGTAAATATAATAAGTTAGCAATATGCATGCATGTGTTAATATTACATATTTAGCATGTATCTGTGCAAAAATAAAAGAATAAAAGAAAAAGGAAGAAGGTTTTTAGAATAAATACAGAGTCCCCGAATCCCAAGAGAGGGCCAAGCATTGGCCTGATCGCCAAATGAAAACAAGTAGAGAGAGATAGGGCCCACTCTATATTGTACATATCATTGGTGTAAATAAATAATTATTTTTGACGAAATAAAAATAAAACATTATTTTTACCTACTTTTATGCAGTTCTAAAAATAAAATAAAAATCAGAAAAATAAAATAAAAATGAAATAAAAGTCTCTCTCCTTTGTACATATTACATATATATATATTTCCTTCTCTATTTATTATATACATGTAAATAAATAATAAAAATAAAATAAAAATTATTTTGTACTCCAAAAATTATGTTGTAAAAAAATAAAATATAAAATTGAGATATTTTTGTAAAAATAATACATTGAAAATAAGTGTACAAAATACATAGGTATGTTATACTTGTATATAATACAATATATTGTATATAGAGTAATTTAATTTTCATAATAATAAATAAAAATCACAGAAAAATTCCTTGAAAAATAATAAACAATTTTCATTTTATTCATTTTTTAATTTAAATTCATTATTATTTTAAATTATTTATCTTTCATTTTCCTTGTTATTTTGTCCTGTAGCAGCTTTTGTCTCTTTCCTACGCGCTCCTGATTGGTCCACGTCCGCATATTGACCCGAGTCAACGCCATCTTCCAGGCTTGACACGACCCGGTTGTCTTCGCTGGACCTACTTCTCCCATTTCGCCCGGGCGGATCACATGTGCCCTTGCCCCGATTTCTCTCCCGTGGACCCTCCTAGGATCCAAGACCCTCGCGGATCCCTAGGAGGGCGTGGATCCTCCTCAGTTCGCGTGCTTCAACCCGGTCTTTCCAGCCTCCTGGGAATGCTATAAAGCCTCTCTTCCTCTCCCCTAGGACGGCAGCTCGTGCCTCGCTCCCATTTGAAACCCTAGCTACCTCCAGCTGAGTGACAGTTGCCTGGAGCGCCGCTCGGCAGTCGATTTGGTGTAGCACAGTCGTAGCTCCCCCTTCGTGGCCGGACATCCGCTGCAAGTAGCCTACCCCGATCGCCGCATCGAAGTCGAGGCCATTACCCCGACAACCACCCTCTCCTGGAGCTCAGGATCACTCCTAGACCTTCAGGTATCCCTTTTACCCTTCTCCTTTTCCATTTCGATCGAATCTTTCATTTGTCACCGCCGTCCCTTCGCTAGCTCCGACCAGCCGGTCGGATCTCCGTCACCTACTTACATCCGCTCCTATAACACCACATGCTCACCCCCCATCTCGCTCCACACCCTGATCACCCTGACCTTCGTCCATCAGGCCGAGATTAGGATTTGGATCTCTTCCATCGTCTTCGCCAGAGATCAAAGCCTGCTCCCCATCGCTTCTTTGCTTTTTAGTCCCAATAACCCAGACTATAGCGTAGCTCCGGGTCCGAGTTACCCTTTGCAGGTCTTTGTGTGCACTGTGGACCCCCGATTGCACCTATTTGGAGCTCGCCGGAGTAGCTCCAGGTCACCGTCATCGCTACGCCCATCTGACCAGTGGGACCTCCATCGGGTCCGCTCAGTCGACGCGGGACAGTCCCACGATCATGCCGGCACCTTCCGATCAGCCATCGGAACTGAGGATCCCTTCCTTGGCTCCAGTGAAGTTTGCATGGCACTGTTCTTCCAGACACGCTCCGCATCGTTGGATCAGCCCCGTACCTCCAGATCACATCCTGATCGTAGATCCAACCGATTTGTTAGACCGTTGGATGTCAGATCTGACGTCCACCTGTGCCCCACATCCCTGACCATTCGGGACCGCCAGATCTGACACCTGACGTTCATCAGAGTCGCATGTCCACGCTACTCCAGCGGTCTCCACGTAGCCCTCCACGTGTGCATCACATGCTGCATGGGTATATATCCCTTTTATCCTGCATTTGTTTTTGTTTACGTTTTAGTCTATAAAATAAAGTTGTAGTTAAACTTATTTGCATTCCAGTCCCGATAGTTTCTGTTATTTGCGATTTGGCCCTCTCTGTCTCGAGACACATGCGTCGTCATGTTAACTGTGGTGTATTTGCATTATTCTCCCTGAACATTTTCTATGTTAACGTTTGCATGAAATATTTTCTGATATTGCAAATATGCCCCTATGAGCGTTGATTTTGCGCATGTGCTGGATTTAATTGGATATTTTGTAAAGACCTCCCTGGATTTTTAGAACTTATTATTGTTTAACCCAAAAACTTAAAATAATTGCATTTAGGCCCCTACAACCTATGTGTTTGGTTTTTAATTAAATAAATATCAAAACTACTCCAAAAATTTACCAGTAACTCTTGCTACTGTGTAATAATTTTGGTAATTTTTGTGACACATTCTGGGTTTATTTTCTATTTTCTAAAATTCAAAAACCCTAAAAAGTGTCCCTATATAATTTAGAAAACCCATAAAAAATAAAAATACCTTTAAAAATTCAAAAAAAAAATCCTGTGTTCTTGTTTTGTTTTTTTATATAGTATTTTCATTTCATTATCTTTTACAGAACTCCTAAAAATCTCAAAACAACTAAAATCCTATAAAAATTTTTAAAAATTCCATAAAACTCAAAAAATGTGTTTTCACATTCTATAGTTAGCTTTTATTTTCTATTTTTACATAAAATTACAGCCATGAACTTAGGGGCATTTTAAATATTTTAAAATTGCCTTTATCTTCAAGTTGTACACTGTTTGTTGATTTAGCCTTTCTTTTATTTTTAGAAAATTATATAAAAATCAAAAAATCCAATAAAATACCATAAAACACTTGCAAAATTTAAAAATATAAAAATAATTTTATTTGAAATTTTGAGCTTTTTATACCTTAAAAAAATTGTTGTGTTGTGTTTGCTTTTATTTCCTTATTCTTTTTCTTAAAAGAAATATAAAAAAAATTAAAATTAAAAACCACCAATAATATTTTTATTTCTTTTTGGATTTCTCGACTACGTCGTAAGACTATCTCGTGCTCCTAGTGGCTATACCAGGTTAAATAATTAGCAAGATCGCTCTTTTTGATTTTTGTGCTTGGTTGATTTTAATTGGTGGTCTACATTTTCTTGCTGAGTTTGGCTCGGGTGATTGAGGTCGCAATGACCTTATCTGATACTTAACCTCTGTCACACATGCCGCTCATCACAACCCCTTGGCTGCCCTCGGAGAGCATCCCTATTTTTCTCATATATATAGGATAAAATGGGGCTTCCCCCCGAGGTGACAAATTAGCTTCGTCAATCTTTTTTTTTATTTTTATGGTATTTTTTCAAAACACCCGGGGGATTAAATTATATTAATAAGAGAAATATGTTCAAATTTCGTGAAAAACAGACAATCCTAACTCACCCGTCTAGAAAGGGATGATTTCAGCAATTCTGAGACCGTTAAAATTGATAGGCTTGATGGATGTGAAAACAATCTTGAAATGAGTTGAACTGTTGATGAATATGTGATTCATCGCCGTTATTCTTTCATTTTGGCTAAAATCATTGGTAAAATACATGTAAATATCCAGTTATTTAAACTAATTATCACTATAACCACAATTATTAATATTATATAATTAATACTTATTTTATCCAAAATAAAAGAATAAAAATAAAAAGAAAATAAAGAAAAAGAAGGCTGTAAATATGAAATATATACGGACTGATCGTAACCCCGAGACTAGGTCAATATTGACCGGGTCGACAAAAGAAATAAGTAGGGGGAAATAAGGATCATAATCTATAAAAATATCAAGAAAATAAAGACCAAAAATATAATTTACCCATTTTTCACCACGTAAATACTTCACCTATTTTATTTATCATCAAGACTATTCCAAACCAAAACACTCCTTTTACAAAAGTTGTTCATAAAAATATATATTATTTTATAAAAATATCAGAAAAATATTTCGATAAAAAATTAATTAACAACAATGAACTGTAAAAGCCGCAAAAGCCGACTTCCAAGGTTGATAACTATTTATATAAAACTTCAAATGAACCAAACTCACTTTTAGAATCAGTTTTCTACATAATACTATTTATTAAAAACATTAAAAAATATTCGAATAAAACCGGTGAGTTTTAGGTTTTTGGACCCATTGTATATATGTATTATATGTAGAAACTTCTCGGGTTTTTAATTAAATAAACTTAAACCTGATTAACTTAATTTTTTTCCTTAGATCTTATAAAATTGTATATAAAAATATAAAAAATATCAATAAGTTAAAATACCAATAAAACCCGAAGCCCCAAAGCCGCTATTTTTTTCCAGACCTCATAACTCGACCGTATGAACTCCGAATTTGGCAAACTCAGTTCCAAAATTATATTTTTTGATTATCTACATAATGACACTAGTTTCGCTAAAATCAGAGTTAATGCAAAAAAATACAGTTTTCGGGTCCGTATTAGTATATTGTACAATAAAGCGTAACTTATATTATTTTTTTGAAAGAAACTTATATTATTTTTTAATACTTTTATTATTAATTTTTTAAATAAATAATATTTCATTTAATTAATTAATTAATTAAATTATATACATATTTATTTAATTAATTAATACTTAATTACTTAATTATATATTTAATTACTTAATTAACTACTTAAATAATTTATTAATCATATTAAATTATTTATTATATTTAATTTATAAATTATTAATTAATTAATTAATTAATTATTAATTACTTAATTGTATTAATTTTATTTCTTTTCCCCTTTCTCTCTCTTCCTCCTCTCTCTACCTTTAATAATTTCCTCCCGCATACCCCTTCTTCTTCCTCCGCCTCTCTTCTTCTTCCTCCTTCCTCCACCGTCGTTGCCAACCGCCCAACCGTCTCCAACCGTCGATCGTTCCTCTAACCTCCGTGGTCCCGTCACCCATAACCGATGGCGGATGGCGGCACCCTCCCATCTCTATATACTCCACCTCCACTGGACTCCAAGACATCCGCCATTATTGCCACCTTCGAGTCCTGTGAGCTCCGGTCGAGAGCGGACGAAAGTGACAGCAAATACTGCTCCACCGTTGCAGCGAGGTCTAGAGGCGGTTCTGGCGAGATCCCCGCCGTCGTCGAAGTATATTTCCGTCGTGCATCGAGCCTCCGCCTCAACCAGGCATTGAGGCTACAATCTCTGGAGCACTGGTTGTTCCGGATCTCTGGCGAACACCTCCTCGAATCATCCACAGGCACTTCCTCCATCAAATCATACCATGATATCCTTTAGTCAGGGTTAACATTCCAGTTACCCTTCTTTGTTCCTCATTTCCTCCCAAATTTCTCTTCTCAACACCTCCCTTCTCCTTGATGCTTTCTTCAAATCAGTAGCAAAAACCCACCTCCGACGATCCATTTTCCATCTCCTTATCTCTCCACTTCTCATTCTATCTCTACATCCTTACCATTTCAGATCTAGCGAGATCTGAGGATCGATCCTCTTCCTCCACTTCTTATTGAGGATATTCATTCATCTCTCTGTTGTTGAATTGTGACCGAGCACTTGTTCTCGAGTTAGATCTAAGCCTTTCAGGTATCCGAAGCAATCATCGAGTCGCACCTGTAGCATTTGCACGTTAAATCCCTTGAGCATTAGATCGGATCTGAGTAGAGATCACCTGAATCACATCGAGAAAACATTCGAAGTCCACTTTCTGAAGACGCAACACCTCGAACGCCCGCCGCCTGGAGTCGGACCCCTGCATGTGAATAACACCACACCTACAGGGGACAATAACCGTCGTTGGATACCTGCACTTGAACAACATATGCAAACTTGATGACAATCACTGCTGGACGAGAAGCTTCATAGATACCACCTGAGATCGAGTTTCAATCAAGGACAAATATCTGGAGCTTGAGATCGATGCCATCGAGCATCGGAAATTGGAGTTTCATCGTAGAACCACTCTGATTTTTATCACATATCGTGTTGAAATCTAGCCGCTTGTAACTATCTGAACTGGAGATTGATCGACCGAGAATAGAGCTCCACCCCAAACACCTTCGAGCATCAACGTGTCACCGGAGATCTGAGAACGTGCGCACCACAGCCGCCTGGAGCAACTTTTGAGATTGGGGAAGAATAGGGGTGTGACCCAGGTCATACGGTGACCCTTAGATCAGCTCTTATCCAAGAGTCTGCCTTCAGCCACGTGTCAATGCACCAGAATGCACGCCACCCCGCCGTTTAAGTTGAAACATGTGATCCGTACGTGCGAAGGAGATATATTCTGGGTAAATTTACAACTCACCCTTACATTTTGTATTTTCTACATAGGTCCAAGTTCCGTTTTGATCACGTATTTATCAGGTAGTGCGCACGTGGACATTACACGCTCCCGATGAAAATTTGCGCACAGAACCCCTCTAGCTTCTGTTATAACACGTGTACCCCCTAAACGTTTCTGTTATTACATCAACTAGGATGTGACCCGCGCTTCGCGGCGGAATGAAATTGAGTCGAGATGATTTCGAATGGGAAAGGAAAATTTAGTAAATGTTGTAAGGAAATTTAAATAAAAAAGTAAGCAGTGTAACACCATTAAAGAATGGTTCGTACATATGTAAGTCTAAATAGGAAAAAAAATCTTCCCTTCATAAATGCTATCTATGAAATACTAAAAGGATGCAAGATGCTTTCTCTGCATAAACGTAAATTGCCTCTCTGTTTTAACGTAGATGATAAATACAGGAGACAAAGTACCTAGGGAAGTAGGAAGCTTGTTCTCGGATGGGGCGGAAGAAAAGGGATAAGAATTAAACCCAACGTTCATCCATGAAAAGGAGAGGGATTGGTGATGGACATGATGCCAAGTGCCAAATGCCGGGCAGAAAACTCACTCAAAGTAAACTGAAGCATTAATAATCTGTAAGTAACTTTTTTTAATAAATTTAAAACGATAAATAAAATTACAACAATTACTGTTTATTACCATTTTATAAAATGGAAGATTTTAGTGTCATGAATATTGTAAAAACATAGTAGATAATCTATTTACACACTAAAGTAGTAAAGGCTCTTGTGGTCATAAAGTCAAACAAATATACGGTTATAGGTCCAAATGTCTGCAAAAAGTTTCTTAAAGATATGTCAAATTACTGAAATGTAATTACCACATGAATATGCTATTTGTATAATCATCTTGTACCATTGTCTAATTTATAATAGATATGAAGTATAATCATGGCTTATAGAAGTATAACAAACATTTTAAAGTATTGAAGAGAAATAAAAATATTTAAAAGTTAAAATAGAAACACTATAATAAACATCCTGAATATATTTTTGTTAATCTATATGAATAGTAAATTATTAAACGATCAGGCAAACATAAAGTTAAGAAGAATTTGTAGTGATAAGTTTGACTGTTTGGAATTTCGTTTCATTAAATATATCCCCAAATGCTTGAATATTTAAAGCACAGAAATATTAACTTTGTTACCTTTTAAGATATACGAAATTGACACAACATTTACAGCAATACTTTTTTCAATTGTAGAATGTACAACTGACAGTAAGTACATTCATTACTCTAATTATTTATAAACACCTAGAAAAATCAGGAGAAGGAAAAATGCATTACAATCAAAAGAAAAACAACTGCAATTATAGGATTTTACTTAAGTATTTGGTTTATATATTCTATACGAAGTGAAAAAGTGAGTGAAAAAAAATTCCATATGTAGAGCTGAAACACAGCAGTAAAAAAGAAAGAATAGGAAGAGTGAGGAATACCTGGACCCATCGGTGGGGTGACGTGGCTCCTTTATTTGTAAGAGCTCATCAAAAGAAGAGAAGAGAAAATAAGTTTTTTTAAGTTCCTTTTGATGTTCCGTGAATCAGGTTGAGGCCTCAAATGGACCAAGAATTATTGTACTAACAAAATAGAAGATGTTAATTGTATATGGAAAAAAAAGGTAATGGTATATTTATAATTATACCCGCAAAAACTCTATTTACAGTCAGTTGTCTAAGTTTACTTTCATTGTTCAGAGGAGAAGTATTTTTCTTAAAACAAAAATACGTTAAAAAACTTTATAAAATAAAGCAATAGTTTGACTTTATCAGAACAGTTGTATGTGATACAACAGGTGGTCTACCTACAATGCCACAATATGATGGAAAGTAATCTCTTCAAAATACTTTAAAAAGTAAAAAAGTTTGAGAAGATAATATTTGAAATTACAACTTCCGAGCAGATTGTTTCTTTGTGATACAACAGGTGTATGTAATGAATTTCTGCAAATTCTTATGAAAATGGAAGTAAATGTATGGAAACATCATAAACGAAAAAGGAAAAAAATAAAAGAGTCTCAAAATTTCTTAACTTGACATATGCTACATCTACAATATTAAAAGGATGCAAGAAGGTTTCAATGAAGCAAGTCAAATTGAATCTCCATTTTAATATATATGATAACTATAGATTGTTACATGTAATATATTATAAACACACTACTACTGGAGAAATAGTCTTTTACAATTTCCAAGAGCGGTGTAAATATAGAGAAACTGCAAAGTAGAGTAAGGAACTTCAAATTGCGACGCCATCACAATGTTAAGCTTAACCACTGTATTATATTACATGTAGAAAATGGTCTCATTACTTATTTTCTCAATGTCTAGGGTAGAAATTGGTTTGTATCACATGTAACAAATGGTCTCATCGTTACCTCTATTAAATAATCAAGTTAAATAGTAGAGAAAAAGAGCAACAAATATTTTAAAGAGATTTGGAACAACACAGTAAATGTAATAAAAGATGCATTAAACAAAGTGTTCTCTAGCTCATACCTTCACCAGCTAAGATGGTAAGCCGCTTCTTGCATTTTTTGCTTCAGACAGGAAGTACAATCATTGCTCTAATTACTTATAAACACTTGGAAATGTTAGGAGAAGTAAAAACGTGTTACAATCAAAACAAAAATAACTACAACTACATGATTGTACGTAAGTAGTTGGTTTTATACTACATACGAAAGAAGAAATGAAAGAGAATGATTTCCATAGGTAGGATAACCAAAGTAAATAGAAGTCAGGAATAATCAAGTTGTAGTAGTTGAGACTCATCAGCTAAAAAAAGAATAGTAAGCGTGAGGAATATCTGGACCTGTCGGTGGGCGACGTGACCCCTTTCTTTGAAAGAGCTCATCAAAAGAAGAGAAGAGAAAGAGATTTTTGAAGTTCTTTCTGATGTTCCAGTCTGTATCAGTTCAGGTCGTCAAACGTATCAAGAATTTATACACGAACAAAACAGAAGATGGTAATTGTATATAAAAACAAAAAAGTAGTGCTACTTTATATGTATACTTACATCTATACCCCTCTAAAACTATTTACAAACAACTGTTTAAGTTTAATTTCATTGTCCAGAGTAGAAGTTTTTTCGTAAAGCACAACATATGAACAAAGTTTACAAAATAAAGTAACACAGGCTTGGCTTTGTTATCAATCAAAGTAGAGTAAGGAACTTCAAATTGCGATGCCATCTCAATGTTAAGCTTAACCACTGTAACATGTAAAAAATGGTCTCATTCCTGATTTTCTCAATGTGTAGGGTAGAAATTGGTTTGTATCACATGTAACAAATGGTCTCATCGTTACGTCTATTAAATAATCAAGTTAAATAGTAGAGAAAAAGAGCAACAAATATTTTAAGGAGATTTGGAACATCACAGTAAATGTAATAAAAGATGCATTAAACAAAGCGTTCTCAGAAAAATAAATTATACCCATACATATTTGAAGTATTGTATAAGTATACAAACAAACATTAAATTATCATAAATTGATAGCGAATGTATGGATACAATATAAATGAAAAAAATAAAGAAAATAAAAGAGGCTCAAAATTTCTTACCTTGACATATACTACCTGTACAATACTAAAAGGATGCAAGATGGTTTCTATAAGAAACTGAAATTGCCTCTCCATTTTAATATATAGGATAACTATAGATTGTTACATGTAATATATTATGAACACACTACCATTGTAAAAGTTTTCTTTTAGAATTTCCTGGAGCGTTGTAAACATAGAGAAGCTGCAAAGTGGAGAAGAGAACTTCAAATTGCCATGCTATCTCAATGTTAAGCGCAAACACTGTTGTATATTACATGTAAGAAATGGTCTCATCATTGATTTTTCTCAATGTCAAGGATAGAAAATGGGTTTTATTACATCTAACAAATGGTCTCATCATTGCCTCTATTAAATAATCAAGTTAAATAGTAGAGAAAAGGTGTAAGAAAAAATTAAAAATATTTACCTTAGCCCGAGAGTGATTTAGTTCTTCGGTCATCAATATGCTTTCTTCCTTCCAACACTATCCTTGCAGTACGAAGCCTCATTGGACATCTCCAAAGACGGCATCGAGAGCTTTAAGGGTATTAGGACTAATGGACTCTCCCCTATATATAAGCTTCATATCTAATAGTCTCTGGCTCATACCTTCACCAGCTAAGATGGTAAGCCACTTCTTGCATTTTTTGTTTCAGACAGGAAGTACAGTCACTGCTCTAATTACTTATAAACACCTGGAAATGTTAGGAGAAGTAAAAATGTATTACAATCAAAACAAAAATAACTACAACTACATGATTGTACGTAAGTAGTTGGTTTTATACTATATACGAAGGAAGAAATGAAAGAGAATTATTTCCATAGGTAGGATAACCAAAGCAAATAGAAGTCAGGATTAATCAAGTTGTAGTAGTTGAGACTCATCAGCTAAAAAAAAAGAATAGTAAGCGTGGGGAATACCTGGATCTGTTGGTGGGCGATATGGCCCCTTTCTTTGAAACAGCTCATCAAAAGAAGAGAAGAGAAAGAGGTTTTTAAAGTTCGTTTTGATGTTCCGGTCTAAATCAGTTCAGGCCGTCAAATGTACCAAGAATTTATATACTAACAAAACTGAAGATGTTAGTTGTATATAAAAAAATTAGCGGTATTTTATATGTATACTTACATCTATACTGCAAATGGAGTAGAAAACTTCAAATTGTCACGCTATCTCAATGTAAAGCGTAAAACTGTTTTATATTACATGTAAGAAATGGTCTCATCACTGATTTTTGTCAATGTCTAGGGTAGAAGTTGGTTTGTATTATATGTAACAAATGGTCTCATCATTGTCTCTATTAAATAATCTAGTTAAATAGTAAAGAAAAAGAATAACAAAGAATTTAAAGAAATTTAGAACAACATACTAAATGTAATAAAAGGTGCATTAAAGAAAGCATTCTATGGAAAATAAATTATACACAGAAACAGTTGAAGTATTATATCAGTATACAAACAAACATTAAATTATCATAAAATAGTAGAGAAAGTATGGATACAATGTAAATGAAAAATATAAAGAAAATAAAAGAGGCTCAAAATTTCTTTCCTTGACATATGCTACCTCTATAATATTAAAAGGATGCAAGATGGTTTCCATGAAGAAACTCAAATTGCCTCTCCATTTTAATATATAGGATAACTATAGATTGTTACATGTAATATATTATGAACACACTACCACTGGAAAAGTTTTCTTTTACAATTTCCCAGAGTGTTGTAAACATAGAGAAGCTGCAAAGTGGAGCAGGAAACTTCTAATTGCCACGCCATCTCAATGTTAAGCGCAAACACTCTTTTATATTACATGTAAGAAATGGTTTCATCAATGATTTTTCTCAATGCCAAGGATAGGAAATAGTTTCTACTACATGTTACAAATGATCTCATCATTGCCTCTATTAAATAATCAAGTTAAATTGTAGAGAAAAGGTGTAACAAAGAAATTAATGATATTTAGAACACTACACTAAATGTAATAAAAGATGCATTAAATAAAGCATTACCAGGAAAATAAAAATAAATTATAGTCGTACACAGTTGAAGTATTATATAAGTATACAAACAAACATGAAATAATCATATAAGAAATAAAAAAATGACAAATATGTTTATCAGTAATAAATTCAAAGAAAATATGTTGAAAACGGTTGCATGAAAGAAGGAAAAATAAAATCAGAACATAGATGGCTTCCATGTAGGAAATTGACAAATAAAACTAATATCTTTATATTTGTAAAATATAGAAAGTGAAAAGATGTAAAAATATAGTTCCTTCATAAATGCTATATCTGCAATATTAAAAGATGCAAGTTGGTTTCCATGCAGAAACGTAAATCACCTGTCCATTTTATATAGATGGTAACTATAGATGAGTCCATGTAGCGGGGCATCTTCTCAATATGTTAGTAAAAAATTTCAGCAAGGGGAGAGTATCTAGTCCCTCATAGACATCAAAGGGTGAATGAGGACAGACCATGTCACGATGTCAGGGTTCAAGATGACGTTAATGTTAATAGTTTAGGAGTTGGAAGATGCGCTTCCTTCCTTCCAACGCTATCCTTGCAGTATGAAGCCCCATTGGACATGTCCTAAGACGGCGTCGAGAGACTTAAGGGTATTAGGACTAATGGCTCTCCCCTATATATAAGCTTCAGGTCTAATAGTCTCTGGCTCATACCTTCATTAGCTAAGATGGTAAACCGTTACTTCCATTTTCTTTTTCAGACACGAAGTACAGTCATTGCTCTAATTATTTATAAGCACCTGATAATGTTAGGAGAAGAAAAATGTGTTACAATCAAAACAAAAGTAACTATAACCACATGATTGTACGTAAGTAGTTGGTTTTATACTATATACAAAAGAAGAAATGAAAGAGAATAATTTCCATTGCTAAGATAACCAAAGTAGATAGAAGTCAGGATTAATCAAGTTGTAGTAGTTGAGACTCATTAGCGAAGAAGAAAGAATAAGAAGCGTGAGGAATACCTGGACCTGTCAGTGGATGATATGGCCCCTTTCTTTGAAAGAGTTCATCGAAAGAAGAGAAGACAAAGAGATTTTTGAAGTTCTTTTTGATGTTTCGTTCTGAATCAGTTCAGGTCGTCAAATGTACGTAGAATTTATATACTAACAAAACAGAAGATGTTAATTGTATATAAAAATAAAAAAATTAGGCCTACTTTATATGTATACTTACATCCATAGCCCAAATGGAGTAGCAAACATCAAATTGACACGCCATCTCAATGGTAAGCGTAAATACTGTTTTATGTTACATCTAAGAAATGGTCTCATCACTGGTTTTTCTTAATGTCTAGGGTAGAAGGGTTGTATTATATGTAACAAATGGTCGCATCATTGCATCTATTAAATAAGCTAGTTAAATAGTAGAGAAAAAAAGTAACAAAGAATTTAAAGAAATTTAGAACAACACATTAAGTGTAATAAAAGATGCATTAAACAAAGCATTCTCAGGAAAATAAATTATACCTATACACAGTTGAAGTATTATATCAGTATACAAACAAACATTAAATTATCATAAAATGGTAGAGTATGTATGGACACAATGTAAATGGAAAATATAAAGAAAATAAAAGAGGCTCAAAATTTCTTACCTTGACATATGCTACCTCTACTATATTAAAAGGATGCAAGATGGTTTCCATGAAGAAACTCAAATTGCCTCTCCATTTTAATATATATGATAACTATAGATTGTTACATGTAATATTCTATGAACATACTACCACTGGAAAAGTTTTCTTTTACAATTTCCCAGAGTGTTGTAAACATAGAGAAGCTGCAAAGTGGAGCAGGAAACTTCAAATTGCCACGCCATCTCAACGTTAAGCGCAAACACTCTTTTTATATTACATGTAAGAAATGGTCTCATCATTGATTTTTCTCAATGTCAAGGATAAGAAATGGTTCGTATTACATGTTACAAATGATCTCATAATTGCCTCTATTAAATAATCAAGTTAAATTGTAGAGAAAAGGTACAACAAAGAATTAATGATATCTAGAACACTACACTAAATGTAAATAAAAGATGCATTAAACAAAGCATTATCAGGAAAATAAATTATACCCATACACAATTGAAATATTATATAAGTATACAAACAAACATGAAATAATCATATAAGAAATAAGAAAATGACAAATATTCTTATCATCAATAAATTCAAAGAAAATCGGTTGAAAACGGTTGCGTCAAAGAAGGAAAAATAAAATCAGAACATAGATGGCTTCCATGTAGGGAGATGACAAATAAAACCAATATCTTTATATTTGTAAAATATAGAAAGGGAAAAATGTAAAAAAAATCTGTCCTTCATAAATGATATATCTGCAATATTAAAAGATGCAAGATGGTTTCCATGGAGAAACATAAATCACCTCTCCATTTTAATATGGATGATAACCATATATGGTTCCATGTAGCGTAGCATCTTCTCAATATCTTATTAGAAATTTTCAGCAAGGGGAGAGTATCTAGTCCCTCATAGACATCAAAGGGTGAATGAGGACAGACCATGCCACGATATCAGGGTTCAAGATGACGTTAATGTTAATAGTTTGAGAGGTGGAAGATGTGTTTCCTTCCATCCAACGCTGTCCTTACAGTACGAAGCCCCATTGGATATGTCCAAAGACGGCGTCGAGAGCCTTAAAGGTATTAGGACTAATGGCCTCTCCTCTATATATAAGCTTCAGGTCTAATAGTCTCTGGCTCATACCTTCACCAGCTAAGATGGTAAGCCGCTACCTGCATTTTCTATTTCAGACACGAAGTACATCCATTCCTCTAATTATTTATAAACACCTGCAAATTGTAGGAGAAGTAAAAATGTGTTACAATCAAAACAAAAATAACTACAACCATATGATTGTACGTAAGTAGTTGGTTTTATAATATATACGAAGGAAGAAATGAAAGAGAATAATTTCCATAGGTTGGATAACCAAAGCAGATAGAAGTCAGGATTAATTAAGTTGTAGTAGTTGAGATTCATCATCGAGAAAGAAAGAATAGGAAGCGTGAGGAATACCTGGACCTGTCAGTGGGCGACGTGACCCCTTTCTTTGAAAGAGCTCATCAAAAGAAGAGAAGAGAAAGAGATTTTTGAAGTTATTTTTTATGTTCCAGTCTGTATCAATTCAGGTTGTCAAACGTATCAAGAATTTATGCACGAACAAAACAGAAGATGGTAATTGTATATAAAAACAAAAAAGTAGTGCTACTTTATATGTATACTTACATCTATACCCCACTAAAACTATTTACAGACAACTGTTTAAGTTTAATTTCATTGTCCAGAGTAGAAGTTTTTTCGTAAAGCAAAACATATGAACAAAGTTTACAAAACAAAGTAACACAGGCTTGGCTTTGTTAGAATGTTTGTATCTGATACAACATGTGGTCTACCTGCAATGCCAGAGTATGAAAGAAATTAATCTCTTCAAAATACTTTGAATTTTTAAAAAATTTAAGAATATAACATCTGAAATTACTTCTTCCGGGCCCGCTTCGCCTCTATTTCAGTTGTTTCAGCTAGAAGGTCTTCATCTTTTTTCCTTTTACCTAATTCTCCAACCCTTGTAATAAAATTTGAAGGTAGTTGCTTTCTGTGTTATTATTGTATTTCATTTGCGATACAATAAAACTAACTAAGTTGTTATAATGAGATAAAATTTTAGAATGCACTAACCTAACATGTGGACCTTCGGATGTTTCAATTTGTTTTGAAGTTGTACTTGAGGTTGCTTCCAAAGTTGAATCCTCGCAAAGGGTATCTATTAGTTGGACAAAACGATATAATTATCTTTAAAATATCTGTCACGCACAAAAAATTGATTGTATGCTAAAATATATACATTACCATGGGAATGTTGATCTGTTGACGCAGAATCAGGAATTATTTTAACAACCTTTGCCTGCATTTTCTTTCTATTGTCACGAAAACCCAAGGTTATTCTAAAGTTAAAAGTTTGACCAATCAATCCTTGTAAAATAGCAGGAATGTTTGATCTATCTTGTTTTGAATTTGACATAAGATTCATGCAAGAAACTCCTATGAGGTCTGCCACTAAGGACCCGAACATTATAAATGATGCATGACTCGTATCATCCTGAACAATGATATTCAATTTATACCTGAAGTATAAATAATAATGTCAGTACATATTAGTTGAATTACATTAGAAAATATTTGAATGATATAAAAGAGTAAGTCTACCATGGTAAGGGGAATTCTTCAACAGTGCAGCACCGATCACACCAGAAACTACTCTCAAATTGCTTCAAAGCAGCTTTACATTGAGTACATGAATGATACCACCATCCATCGGATGCATCGATATCTACTATTCTAGCTCTGCATGTAAACCTCTTGTTCTACAAAAGAAAGTCACAATAAAACAAATTCAAACAGCTATAACTTTAGACACAGTGGAGCAAAAAAAATACAAAAGAATTATATGTAGCAGATATTATTATTGTGGAAGCAAATGAAATATAAGATTGGACAAATGATAACCTGGTGTATTTTTGGATCAAGGTCTTGTAATTGTACGATGGTTATTTTGTTGTCCAAAAGTTCTTCCGATGGACTCAAAGTTGTGAAACGTTCAGATGACATTAACGTTGATACCTCAAGTGGATCAGTTCTATGTAAATATTTAAAATAAATAGTACACTATGTTAGAATATGCAGGAATACGATAAGCAGATAATAGCTGTACATGTGGATGAAAAGGTTTTAAGAAGAAAAAACTTAACCTTTCTTGAAAATGTTTCACTTCTGGAATGTCTATATCAAAGTAAAATTTGGTTGCTGATGATGAACAAAGACAGGTTTGCCCTGCATTATAAGAAGGATGTGAACACATAAAAAATATCAGTCATTTAGTTTGTAACTTATTCATTTTAAAGATAAGAAGCTCTATACCCATAAATGTCCTAACTGTCATTCCTGCAAAAACCACAATAACAGGCTTTGATTTGCTTAATATTAGATTTTCAGGAAATCCTTCTGCAATTTTCCCCCATAATGTAACCAACATTTTTCTCTCACTGAATAAATTAAAAATACATTTGAATAAAATCAGTACCACCTTTAAAATTAAAACTTTCAATAATATATATAAAATCAGACCTTAAATCTTGTATTTCTACATTTTTCTTCTTTGTTAATGTATTTTTAACATAAGTATTGCCAAGTCGACTCACTGAGAGTATATGTCCCACAACATCTAGAAAAAACGATTTAATAATAATCATGATGGCATAACAAAGTAAATAGCAAATTTAAAAACATCATCATACCAGTTAGGTTGAGGTCTTTGTATACTCTTGTTGGAATTTCAGGAAAGTCAACAAAATTAAATTTATAATGAGGTAGAGTTTCGATATTCTGTGAGATGTGTGAAACAGAGGTTGACTTTATAAATCTCAACATCAAATTGTTTGGGACCACTCTAAAACTTTGCTTATTTGGGCAAACAATAAAGCCAGACAAAATGTAGATCTGTCCTTCGTGTAATCGATCCTTGAAGTGAGTAGCATCCTGATTTCGTATTGTTCCCTGCATTGTGTCACCCTAAAACAACATAATTCAAAATGCCAAGAATATCTAACAGAAACAGAATAGTTTTAGAACACATTTATTTTAAAAAAGTAATCATATCATGTTATTATCTCCTTCTAATAATGCATGACTGATATTTCACTGGAAATTAGTACAGTATATTCTATATCCAAATCGTAACATGTTTGGAAGTGAAAGTAATCTGATATAGTATGGTAGGAAAGATATAGTAGATGAGAGATGTTTCTTGTTGTGGAAACAAATAACAGTAAAGTATTTGTTTCAAGAGAAGAAAACCATGAACATAATTTCAGTCGATAAAGAAGAAATGACGCATACTATTTCATCGACGACGACAAAATCCATGCTCATAACTTCATCACGCAAATTGGGATTCGTGGATTCCCAAAGTCGTATCATTCTCACCTTAATCTTAATTAATCCTCTTGATAGTCTCAAATCACTCAGATTTTTCAAGTCCATTTTCAAACATGCACCTGCATTTATGAAAAAGAAACATTGAACTTTAGTATTGTAATAAATAAGCTAACAGTTTATAATAAACAATTTGAGTCAAAATGTAGGAAAAAACCTTTTTACTCAAGACTATTAATATAATATCAAATATCATTCCAATTCCAACATGCTTGCAGATATTGAACAAATAAGATGAAATATAAAGAAAAAGAATTCAAATAAATATAAATCATTAGATAGACAGACATTTGGCACTAAAGAATATTGTTAAAAATTCAAGGAATTTTTTTACTTGAACCAATAAGTCTAATATCTAATATCTTTCGAATCATAACAAATATAAATAGGCTGAAAGAATTAGGTATAATTTAAGGAAAACTGATTAACCAAAAAACAATTATAAAGTAAAAAATGTGATATTAAGGAATATTCTGGAAAACCTCACTGTACACAATATTCTTAGTGTAACCATAGAAATTAACATCTTCGTTAGGTATATAAACTTTTAAGCCTTCTCTTGATGTAACTCTGGAAATAGCTACATATAATTGACCATGGCTAAATACAGGTACAGGTAAATATAAACCAACTTTCTTTAAGCTTTGTCCCTGACTTTTATTTATTGTCATACCATAGCAAACTCTAACTGGAAATTGTTTCCTTTGTAATATAAAGGGCCATTTAGTCTCTTTTACTTCAAATGTAATTCTAGGAATATACACTTTTGTGCCTCTGTTATCACCATTAATAATTGTAGTTTCTATAATTTTGGATGTTAACTGATTTATTAACAATCTTGTGCCATTACATAACCCATTACTTTGATCAATATTTCGTAGCAACATTATTATTGCACCAACTTTCAATTTTAAAATATGATTGGGAACGCCATTAAAAACCAATGAGTTAAGAAATTCAACAGGGTAAAGCAAATCTGCATTGAACTGATTATTGGAATTCTTACTAATTGAGTCACAACTCATGTAAAGAATCTCCTCATTTGGTACCAATGACAATAAATAGTCATTAATGTCATCAACTACAGCATTCGTTGGTGTAATTATACAACGTTCACTCAAATATTTGATATTATCAAATTTGCTAGTAAATGATTCATATATAGTTAAAAAGAAGTCTTCCTTGTTTACTACTAAAGATTCCACAACTAAATCTTCTGGAATTTTTATCCATGTTGCTTCATCTTCACATTCGTTTTTCTTAATTGCAGGTACTAAACCATTTCCTATATCTAGAAGCCATTGTTCGAAATTACTCGCTAATGATGTCATTGTATCTCCCAAAGATGCAGCATTTAGTAAACGCATATTTTTAGACAACCTAAAAATAGTGCAATTATCCCATAAATTTGACCTATTAATAGCAGCATTCACGATATCTTGTCTTCTACCGTTTCTAACTACAGGTAATATCTGCTTGAAATCACCACCTAAAACAACGGTTATCCCTCCAAAAGCTGCCTTATTTTGGCAAGTAGCATCTACTGTAACAATATCTGATAAAGTTCGATTCAATGCCTCAAAACAATACTTATGATTCATAGGGGCTTCATCCCATATTATGAGTTTTGTTTTTTGTATTAGTTTTGCCAAATCGGTGCCTTTCTTTATCTGGCATGTAGAACTATCATCTAAAGTAAGCGGAATCTTAAATCGTGAATGTGTTGTTCTACCTCCAGGTAAGAGCAATGAAGCAATACCAGATGAAGCTACTGCTAAAACTATCTTTCCTTCAGACCGTAGTTTTGAGATAATAGTCTTCCATAAAAATGTTTTCCCAGTACCACCGTGTCCATAAACAAAATAGAATCCACCAGTATTCTTCTCAACAGAATTAATAACACTATTATAGATTTCTAGTTGTTCACAATTGAGGGAATCTATATTTTTAGAAAATTCACCTATAAGTTCCTCAATATTGTAACAACTTTCCTCAAGAATCAACCTATTGGTGTTATGATCAATATTGTCTGATGCCGGTATACTTATGTTAAAATCAGAAAGGGAATATGAATTTCTATTTAAAATTTTTTCTACTTCATTTAAGGCATATGCCTTCAAATTTTCTTCAGAAAGATTAACATTACAAACTTGGTATTTATCTCTATATGCATATTCAAAGTCTTCTGAAAGTAGATTCCAAACACTATTCCATAATTTATGCGGATTGCCAACTTTAGAATGGACTAATAACATTACAAATAAATGTCTCATTGCATTAGCTGTTGCCCATTGGGAAGCATCTTCTATAGCTTCGTACCATTCTCTATCGTCACCTAAAAGTCCAAGAACGTTGCATGCATCTTGGTAAGTGTCAAACACTACACCATTGATCGTTTTAATCTCATCAAAATTTCTAGCACCTTTAACTATATTCAACAACATCCGCATATAATATAGTTCTCCTGAGTTAGGGTGTACATAAACAATTCTTCCAATACATCTACCTTGTTTTCTCTTTGTCCATATTCTTTCCTTATTATTCCAAACCCAATACCTAGGAAATTCTGCATACGTCACAGCTCTTGCCTTTGGGAAGCTCATATTTGTACTCATCCAAGCTGTAAACATTGTTACTTTAGCATTATCTCTGTCAACGATATCATCCAAACGCTCATCACATCTAAAAGTGACGGTATTCTTTAAAGGTAGATGGATCATAAGTCGTTCAACAGCAGGATCTCGAAGTTGAATAGGAAACTGAAAGATTCTCCAAATTGCTTCACAGGAAGATATATATCTACAATCCAAATACTCTTTTATTTCGTCAAGTTGTTCATGAGTACTTGGAGAATCACCACTATTCCTAGGACAACTTTCTAGTACAACTCGTATTCTATATGGTCCTATATTAATATACTTGAATAAATACTTAACAGCTCTAGATTGATTACACCATTCCACATTAATGTGTGCTTGATATCGTATAGCCAAAGTTCTATTGTAAGGAACTACAAATCTATTATCAATAAATACACCATTTTTCATTACACTTTTAATTGTATCCCTCCTCCTATAAGTTGTAAATCCTTTGTCATCTATAAATGTTTCATTATTAAATGATTTAGGATATAGTTTAGAACACTTTCCGTTTTTCATACATGGTGAATGGGGATTTTGGATTCCACATGGACCATGTATCATAAATTGTGATACAACGTCATAACATTTTGGATCTGTATCTTTACATGGCAACTCAGCTGTAATAATAGAATCTATTGTCTTTTGGTCGTCTAATGTGTCTCTACATTGCCAAATTAAAATATGCGCATGAGGTAAACCTCTTTTTTGAAATTCTATTGTATATAATAGTGCAACTATTTTTTGAAATTCTTTTACTTTCTTTATATAATCTATAAGATCATTAAGTTTAAGCTTAAAAATTCTGCAGACTATGTCTGGTCGATCCTCTGCTTTCTGTCCAGGTATGATATCTAAAACACTTTTGATTTCTTTCCATTTTGCATTGCAAGTAAATGTTAAAAATATATTAGGATGTCCAAAAAATCTGCAGATTCCCATAGCATCTTGATAATTTTGCATCATATATCTAGGTCCACCAGTAAAAGTTGCAGGTAGAATTATACGTTTACCAATAGAATTTCCATCATTATCGCCTTTATCTATAGCATCTCGTATACCTTGATATATTTCAGAACGTAATTCTCTTTGGTTTTGTCGTATAAAATATAATCTATCTTCTTCAATACAAAAGTAAGCATCAACAATGTATTGTTGCAATAATCGACCACCTCTAATCAAAGTCTTACCATCATCATATCGTTGTTGTAATCGATAAGCATAAAATTCTCTCATAGTTACTTGAATTCTTTTTCTTTTATTCCTATTATTATCAATTGAATAGTATATACCAGTACTAAAACCGTCTTCACCATAAGGGAATAATAATGGGTACTGCATAGCCATAAATGAAGGATGCAAGTCACTGATTCTTTTTAGTTCTCCACTTTTATTTTCTATAATAATATCTCTATTTCTACCACAACTTCCAAAGTCTCCTACAACTAATCCCGCAATTTCAGAAATGGTCGGTATACTATAAGGCGATTTATCCTCACTTCTGGCAGCACATATTCTTAATTGCATATATTCATTTGGTGTATCAGCAATTCTTTCTTTCATCATTCTAAAGACTTTGACTATAGAATTTGTTTTATCCAACATACTTATTAATTCAGAAATAACATTAGTATCCAAATCAAGTACTTCGTGAGCATTACTCAACGCGTTCGTTCTATTTGAAATCTCATTCTCTGTATCGAAGATATATAACTGGGAAAACTTTGGAATTTCACCAGTTTCTGGTAGCAACGACCCAATACGATGGCAATTTTGACCAGAAATACGAAATATATAAGGTCCAGGACGTTTGTTAACTTGGTGATCAATTTTTGCACCCATGGAAGTAAAAGCAAATAGCGAATTATATATTCTAATTTTATCCCTGAAGTGTTTAGAAATAGTTCCTTGATTTAGACCAAGTAACATATCAAGATAAGGTGGTGTATGAGGTAAATTATTTATCCTAATCTTTCCTTTAGAACAACATAGTGAGAAGGTAGGTTTGTTTTTTAATTTTGTCTTCTTCAAAGATTCATCAATCCAAAAAATAGCTCCACAATATTCACATGTGCGATCTGGGCAACCAAGATCCAAAACTGCAACAATACGTGAAAAAATGAATCAATTAGTTACATATTGACCTAAATGATTTGAGAATTTAGAAAAGTTATTTTAAGTCTAACCTTCAATATCCTCAGCTTGTGAACGCTGAGAACATTCTGCTGAATCGTTAGTATCTATGCAAACATTAAGATTTTCTTTAGGTGTACTAATGACAGAAGATGCAGACAAACTTCTTGAATTTATATTTCTTCTCTTTTCATTAATTAAACTAATACGGTGTTGTCTATTATTTCTGAACATGTCTCTCATTGCGATATTTGTATGCATAATTTCATTACCACATATCTCATCTGTTAGACACAACTTTGATTCAATCAATATATTATCTTCCTCATGCAGGTGTTGTTTTCTTTTTTTCAATATTTCTTTACGACAAAATCTATTAAATTTGATAACTTCTTGCATATTAGTTACATGGAAATTGGCCATTTGTTGTCAAATGCCAAAATCAGTAGATATTATAAATTCTATGAGATAAGGTAGGACAAATATTTAAGAAACGGAGAATTCCTGAAGATATTAAAATTTAAATGTCATCAAAATGAAAAAAAATTAAGGCCAACAATTTAAACGAAGATGAGCACTATTAAATCGTAACTAATGGAAAATTCTAAAAATAAAAAATAAATATTACAACTTACCAAGTAAACGGCTATCTCCACACGAACTTCAAACCTGGAAGTACATATCATTCAATATAAAAAAAGTTGCATAAGTTTCGGATTTCTTTATTTAATCCTTAAATAAAGAAAGTGGAAAAATATATCTAAAAAAACAAAATAACTACACTGATTACAATCCTTCAGAAAACAGTGCTACATAACAGAATTCTAAGAAATGCAGATGTAGCTACATAACAGAATTCTAAGAAATGCAGATGTAGGAAAAACATATAGTACTCGAAGTTTTAAGTCAAAAAGGGACTACACATACCAATAACTGTTAATAAAAACATATTTTTTGAAGAAGAATTTTCGGAATGACGTAAAATTACAGCGGCTGAAAGGAAAATATTAACAACATAATAACAAAACCATAAAGCATAAGAAAACAATATATCCATACATCACAACTTATACAAAAAGAATCACGGGAAAATATAGTTCAACCAATAAAATGCAAGTTATTGTAAAATTAGCATTCATATATCGGAAAAGAGAATTAAGATAACCATCTCCCTAATGACCTACAAACAAACAACAAAGAAATCAAGTGACCACTACCACCCAAAAGAAGGAACTATAACCAACAAACGTAAATTAGAGAATAATAAATTGTACAGCATCAGTAAGCAGACAAATGAAAATAGTACCTAAAACCATAAAGCATACATGCAATCAAAGCAGATTTGCATAGAAACAAAAGCACTATGCAACACATAATCCGCTATGCTACAGATTAAAAATTAGAGCAAGAGATCAAGTTCAGGGGAAAAAGAGTGAAACGTGAACTATCAAAGTAAACATAAACACACAAGACTACAAAACAACATATAAAATCAGCAACAAATATATCGAAATTTCGAGAAATAATAAAAGCTTATTAACAACATAATAACAACAGTAAAATTAAATTACACAGCATAATACAGTACAATAATCCGGCAAAGCGAATACATGAATGTATCCATGTAAATTCTTTAAGAAGAACAATATAACGAAACAATATATCCATACATCATAACTTGTACAATAGGAATCGCAGGAAAATATAGTTCAGTCAATAAAATGCAAATTACAAACAAACAAACAACAAAGAAACCAAGTGACCACCACCACCCCTAGAAAAAGGAACTAAAACCAACAAAAACAAATTACAGGAAAAAAACTCACACACACATAACACCAGCAATCATACAACTAAAAATAATGACCTAAAACCATAAAGAAGACATGCAACCAAAGCAGATTCCCATAGAAACAAAAACACTATCCAACACATAATCCGTTGTGCTACAGCTAGAAAACAGAGCAAGAGATCAAGCTCAGGGAAAATGGGAAAACGTGAACTATAAAACTAAAAATGAACACAGAAGACAACGGAACAACACATAAAATCAGCAACAAACAAATCAAATTTTCGAGAAATAATAAGAGGACACACCTTCAGAGAGGATTGAATGCAGCACAGTTATGTCCAACGCAACAGAAACACCGGAAACGTTGAGAACGCACGGAAGCTCGCAATCTCTCGAAATAGTAAGAGGACACACCTTCAGAGAATATTGAATGCATCGCAGCTTTGTCTAACGCAACAGGAACGCCGGAAACGTTGAGAACGCACGGAGGCTCGCAATCGGCAGAAGGATCGATGGAAAACAGAAGTCTGAACGTTGAGGATCTGGATGGAAATAGAAGAAGGGCGTTTCAGCCGAAGGGAAATGGGGCAGATTTGGGCGAGATGAATCGGCGGAAGGATCGATGGCAAACAGAAGTCTGAACGCTGAAGGATCTGGACGGAAATAGAAGAAGGGCGGTTCAGCCGAAGGGAAATGGGGCAGATTTGGGAGATGAAATGCCGACAGCTGTGCACCACGTGCCAAGGAAAATAACGATACATGTCCTTACAGGGGGGAGGCGGTACGGCGAAAAAAATAGAGCGAGGGAAAAAATGGCGCGGGGGAAAAACCAAAGCCAATGGTCCGGGCAACGAAAGAGGGATGGCTGATCCACGTGTCAAAGACTTGGCCTTACGGGGGAGGCTGCAGGGGAAAAAATGGGGCGAGGGAAAAAAATGGCGCGTGGGAAAAAATGGGGCGAGGGAAAAAATGGCGCATGGGAAAAAGAGTAAAAGTAAAGCTAACATTCCAGGTAACGACAGAGACATGGCTGATGCACAAGGTACCACGTGTCAAAGGCCGGGCAGAGAACCCAGCTTTAACTATAGTAATAGATAATAGATATCCCTATCACAGTATATAAATCATACAAATTCTAATATACATTATAAAACTAAATAAAAATAATAAAAAATACCTATAGTTATTGTATTTTGCGATATATAAAGTATTAATTCATATTTTGAAAATAATAATATTTTTTTAGGCATGAAATAAATCATCAAAAAACACATAGAAATAGAACAAACTTTAAAAATAAAAAAAATAAAAAACTCTAAAAATCATATAAATAATATACTTAGTATATTTCACTATATTTTACATAATAAACTAAAAACAAAAATAGAAATCAAATAATAAAACTAATAAAAAATACAAAATTCAGTGAAACTTGCAAAAATCATAACTAACTAAATAAGGATCCCCTAAAAACACACAACCTATCATTTTAAAGATAATTTCGTCTACTTAACATAAAAAATAAAATAAAAATATTTTCCTCTATTTTTCAATCTTAAAAATAAGAAAAACAACACATTTTTCAATAAAAGAATATGTTTTACATTAAAAAGAATCCAAAATTCAATAAAATCCTAAAAACCTTCCAAAATCCATAAAAATAGAAAAACAAATTAAAAACACAAAAATAAGAAAAAAATTATATAAAGAATTACAAAAAAAATTAAAATAATAAAAAAATCATAAAATACTTAAAAAATTTTACAAATACAATATAAAATTCATAAAAATTAAATAAAAACCAGAAAAATGCATAAAAATAAAAATAAAAATTAGGAAATCCAAAACCTAAGCTTTTCTACTAATTTTCCCTAGTCTCAAACAGTTTGCCTCCTTGAGTTCGACACTCCCGTACTTGGCACTATACATATTGTTTAGGAGTATAAATAATAAAAGAAGATTAACTAATCCTTAATCTTTTCTAGTAAAACTCACCTGGTCAATACAACGACCATGACATTTTCTCTGTTTCTATGCAGGGATAAAGAAGTGACCGGGTGGCGTGTTTTTTAGATGACGCCATTGCCGGGGGAGGCAGCGCTAGGGTAGTCGTAGACCTAGGTTTAGGGTTCCTCTTTTTTGCCACTTATTTCTCTAACCTCATGGTTTCTTGTTTCTAGTTTATGCAGCACAGGTTGAGCCGCACAACAGAGAACCAACAAGCCGCAGAATTTTTTTCTTTCTTTCTTGTAAGAATATATTAATAAAATCAAGGGCACTTGCCCGTTTCTTTGTTTTCGTAGAAAGGGGCCTCGTAAAGTCATCCTGACTTGTACCTCCTTTTCGGGGTCTGTTTCACCAGGATTGTACTCCTGGGGGAGCAGGGCACCGACCACGGCTTTTTCGCTCGCGTTTTTCTCGATGATTTTTTGCAGCTTTCCGAGATTGGTGGTTGTTAGGATTTTTGCGGGTTTCCCCTTCTTTGTGTACCATAGCTTAGATGCTTGCTTGGGATACGACACCTACACACTTATATCTAGGGCCAAACCCAAAAATACATTACACGATCTTTTCTCTGAAAATATCCAAAAAAGTGAAAACCGAAAATTAAAACAGGGACTGATAATCTGTATCGGACTTTAAAATAAACGTAAGGACTCCACTTGTCTTGGGGAGAGCAAGCCCCGAATTTGCATCGTAGGTATACTCTCCAGATTCAGTGAATGAGAGACGACCCATAATGTAGAGTCAGAGTCTGGGCATCTATCGAAATACTACTTAGTTTAAACCTTTACTCACATTATCTTCAGTGGGTGCTCTCGGGTAGCCAGAAATGGTCCGAGTGTACTTAGTAGAGTGGGAGGTTTAGAGGACACTGTGTAAGGCTCTATCCTCAAGTAACACGAGTAGCCAGAAACGGTCCGTACTTACTGTAAAGCCTTGAACTTGGCATATCTCAGATCCTATTCGTCAAGAGAAAACCAACGAAATTTGTTTCGTGTGAATCGGACTTCGTTTCGAATTGTTATGGTTTTCCGAAGAAAGAGAAGTCATTAATCCATAATGATTGTCATTAAGACTGATTAAACATGATTAAAGAAATTAATAATGATTGAAAGCTGCTAATGATCATTAGTAAACACTAATCAATAGTTAACAAAAGATAAGCGTAAGCCGCGGAAGTTAAATCGCGATTAGTGAAAGTTAATCACGATTAGTGTTAATTAAGCGTCATTAGCGAATCTAGAATCCTCTAGAATGTTCTAACTTAGGCTCCAAGTTTGGGATAAGTTTTGGCTAAAACCATGGGCCAAAACCATGGACCGCTAAACCATGGTTAAGGTCTAAACCATGGTTTTCTAACCATGGTTAGTGGTTTTCTGGGACCTATAAATAGACCCCCCTACCCATTCATTCTCTACGATTTCCACTACCATCACCACCCAAAGGGCTAGGGTCGAGAGGTCAGGAGGAGGAGTGGGAGGCGAGGGAGGAGCGCTAGCGAAGCGCTGCCGGGAGAACGAGGAGGAGAAAGGTATGATCCTCTCTTAGTTACTTCGTAAGCTAGGCTTTCGATTCATACTCTTGTTCTTCCAAGTTTTGTTTTTGATTCATATTTCTTTTCGATTCGTTTTCCTGTTGTGGTTTGAGGAGAAATCTGTGTAACACCCTACTTAGGTGCGGGCGGCTATGCACGTCAGTGACCCTGTGATTCGTCACACGTTCACTCATCTAAGACGCGTGGTGTCTACCGATTCTCCATCGTTTATATTTCTATTCTTCGTATTATGCTTTTATAGTTATTTTGATGGAGAAATCTGTGTAATACCCTACTTAGGTGCGGGCGGCTATGCACGTCAGTGACCCTGTGATTCGTCACACGTTCACTCACCTAAGATGTGTGGTGTCTACCGGTTCTTCATCTCTTGTTGTTGAGTATATTCTTTCAGTTTCGTTGTTATTTTCCTCTCGATTGATTTTATAGAGGAAACTCTTTTCGTTTTTATTTTGAAATATGTCCCGATATAAGGGGAAACTCTGCCGAAATTTTCCGAGAAATATGTCCCGATATAAGGGGAAACTCTGCCGAAATTTTCCGAGAAATATGTCCCGATATGAGGGGAAACTCTGCCGAAATTTTAAGAGAAAATATGTTCTTGACGTTCTTTGTGTTCTTCGCGTTCTTCGTTCGTTCTTCGCGTTCTTAACATGTTCTTAGCGTTTTGATACGAAAAATGAAATTCGATCTTTTCAGGAACCTTAAAATAGCCTTTCTAAAAACGAAACTCGATAAAGCCTTGCATACACGAGAGAGAGCTCGATTAGGTAACGAAATCCTTCCTTTTGCTGTTGGGTTTTCATACGAAATTATTGAAATTCTTGATTTTGTATTCTTTGCTACGAAGAACCCTAATTTTGGTTATTTTTGAAAAAGTCTGAAGAATTGCTTTGTGATTCCCACTAAAATAAGATTTACGCATCAAATTGATGCGTTGGCTCTGAAAGTTAGGGTTTGGGAGTTAAAATAGGCATAAATAGGAGTATACATATGGTTATGAATAATATATATGTGAGTCGATACTAAGTATTGCGGTTTATGCAAATCAAAGACTTAACAAAAGAATTACATCATGTGAATTGGTGTGATTTGAGTTGGATCCTGAAAAGGATCATGTAAGGATGACTGGGAGTAGTACTACAGGTCGGACATGCAACCTGTAGGTTGTCGGAAGGAACCCGTATTGGCGTTTTCCTACCTAGGTGGTACAAGGTTGCCCTGTTATGATAAGTGCGCACAAATTGAATGTTTTGTAACGCGTGGTACCGGGAGCCAATATATTCGGGTTGGAACGACGGAAGATGTGGCCGTGCCATGTGGAGGCACGAGTGGTTCAATAGCGGCTGGGTCACGATAACATGTATTTAAAGCAGCTAGGTTATATGATTAAATGTTAGCCTGAGGTTTTAAGCAACCGAGTCCTCGAGGACGGTGTGCTCTTTTGTTTTTCCAGGCTGAGGGTTGAGACCCTGTTTAATAAAAGAAAAGGAAATTGTCAGGGTAGTATTGGAGGATTGGTTGATGCGATGTGCGGCGGCATAAGCTTACCAAGATCAACACAATCTCAAATCCCGAAGTGTCCACAGCTTCAGAGTCCAAGAATGGTGGGGTTCCCCTGGACTAATCCCTGATGTGGAATAGAAAGGAATATGACTTAAATTAATGAAAAGGAATGAAATTTTTTGTGATATCAAGTTTTGAAAAATTACACAATTTGTTTGCTTTTCTCTTCTTCGTTACTTAGCATTCGCTAATTTTTATCCTATGATTTATGGAATACCCAACAGGTATCGGTGAGCCATCGCAAGGACTTTAAAAATTCATCTGGCTTACATAATAGACATCCAGCCAGCCACAGTTGCTTTACTCTTTAAGGTAGTTAGTAATCTTTTGTATATTTTCCTTTCAAGTTGATGTACATGTAAATGGTTATAGTGGGACAATGTATCATCTGAACTTTGTTTTGTGAATGGAAAAGTGTTGAAATACTTTCTTCTAAGTATTTTTATTTGCAGTCTATTTCTGAATGTTAGTTGTGATTGCTGAATAAATTATTGCTGAGTAACCAGATCCGGATATGGGAGGATCCGACGGCCCGGGAAATGGGGTCGTTACAGATTGGTATCAGAGCTTGGTTACTCCAGTAATTTATTTAGTAATTAATAATTATGAGCGGTATTCAGAAACTAAGGTTGTATTAAGATCCTTTGATCTTAATAAATGACTGCAGTACCATTCACAAGTCATTGTCCCTTATGTACATCATGTTAAGACATATAGGATCTGACCTTTAACCTTGACTCATCCCAGGATCATGGCAGACCAAGACATGTCTAGACAATTAGCGGCTATGATGGTAATGCTCCAAGACATGGAGCAAAGGCAACAAGCATTGGAGGAGAGGCTCAATGCACAGGCTGAGAGACCCGAGGCATCTAAGCATGCGGATGCTAGGATTGAAGGTTCTGTCCATCTTTCTGAGGAAGAATCTAGTTACCATCCTTCAACTGAGTCTGCTCCTACCCCGGTTGAAGGAGCAATGGAGAAGGCCCTTCTTAGACACCAAACATTACTAGATAATTACCGAAAGGGAAAAATTCCTCGATTCAAAGGTGTAGAGACACCTGCCGAGGCTGAATTATGGCTTGATGACGTCAGTAGGATGCTGAGAATAATACACGCACCAGCAGATACTTGGGTGCACTTTGCTGATTACTCCTTAGCAGACTATGCAAGACGATGGTGGAGAGCCATTTCCAAGAAATTAGCAGATCCTGTTCCATGGGATATCTTCGAAGAGAGGTTCCGAGCTCACTTCTGTCCCTCTCATTGGGAAGAATTAAAGAGGAGAGAGTTGGCTTCTCTGAATCAGGGTTCTAAGACTGTACGAGATTATCATATCCACTTTACTGAGCTACTAGGTACTCACCAGCTCTAGAAGCTTCACCACAAGAGTGTCTTACCAAATTTGTTAGCGGTCTTCAGGGAGATCTACGAGAAAAGCTTGCTGATTTTAGAGCCACAACCGTAGATGAAGCAATGGACATCGCCTCTCGTATTGAGATGGAGAGGGATGAAAACCGCCAAAGAAGAAATTTCCACTTTAATGGTGGACCATCCAAAAGCAAGGCACATTATAATCGTAGAGATCGTCGCTATCATCCAGCCGGTTCCAATATAAGCTCACCACAGACCTTGGGTCAGGAATTATCAGGAAGAAGGGGTTTCTCTAGACCTCCACTATATCCTCGCGACTCAACAGCAGGAGCTAGCACCTCTGTGGCTGGATCTTCAGCTCAAACAGGAGCACGTGTGTGCTTTTACTGTCATCAGGAAGGCCACATCAAGAAAGATTGTCCGAAGTTGAGAGGTTTAGGATTTAAATCAACCCCAATTAATAGTATAACATCCACCTCGAGCAATGGAGCAACACATGGAGGAAGACATGGTAGAGGTCGAGGCTCACAAGGAGCGTCTCCTACACAACAACCACCACAAAGTGTTGCGGGTTCTAGCTTGCCTATTCCTAATGGCCAGCTTAATGCAATTACTGAAGAACAAGCCTACAATTCAGGCACAGTCGTACGAGGTACCGTTACTATTCATGGCTTTTCAGTACATGCCTTATTTGATTATGGTGCTTCACATTCATTTATTGCTCGACGGTTAGTACCCACTTTGGGTAAGATACCAGTAGAAGTACAACAGTCCTATCTGATCAAGGGACCAGGAGGACAAGGATTTATAATCCGAGAAATCCTGGATAATTGTATAATACTGATAGCAGGACATCAGTTACCTGTTTCACTACTACTAATCGAAATGGAGGACTTTGATCTTATACTAGGAATGGATTGGTTAGAAAGGTGTCATGCATGTCTTGACTATTTCCAGAAGACAGTAACATTCCACCTTCCTAACTCGATAGAGTTCCAGTTCATTGGAAAGACATCCAATGATAATATCAAATATATCTCTACATTGAAGGCACAACCGTTGTTAGAGCAAGGGTGCCAAGGTTATTTAGCTTATGTATCCACTACATCAGGGTCAGAAAGAATGATAGAAGATGTGCCTATAGTGTGCGAGTTTACTGATGTATTTCCAGAGGAACTACCTGGATTACCACCTGAGCGAGAGATTGAATTTGAATTCTCTCTCATACCTGATACTCAACCTATCTCTATCCCTCCGTATAGGATGGCACCAGCTGAGTTACGAGAGTTAAAGGTACAATTGCAAGAACTGTTAGATAAAGGATTCATTCGTCCTAGTACTTCACCATGGGGTGCACCTGTCTTATTTGTTAGGAAAAAGGATGGGTCGATGCGGTTGTGCATTGACTATAGACAACTAAACAAGAGGACAATAAAGAACAAGTATCCTCTGCCAAGAATAGATGATCTCTTTGATCAGTTACAAGGTTCAACTGTGTATTCCAAGATTGATTTAAGATCTGGATACCATCAGTTGAAAATTAAAGATACAGATATTCCCAAGACAACTTTTCGAACTAGATACGGACATTATGAATTCTTAGTTATGACTTTTGGACTAACAAACGCCCCAGCAGCCTTCATGGATCTCATGAATAGAGTATTCAAGGATTTCTTAGATCACTTTGTAGTAGTCTTTATTGATGATGTGCTTATTTACTCCAAGGATAAGTATCTGCATGAACACCATCTCAGGAAGGCACTTGAAACTCTAAGGAAGAACAGACTGTATGATAAATATAGCAAATGTGACTTCTGGCTATCTGAAGTATCTTTCTTAGGCCATGTTATTTCTGGGGAAGGTATATCAGTTGATCCTACAAAGGTTAGTGCGGTGATGAGTTGGGAACGCCCGAAGACCGTCACAGAAATACGATCTTTTCTGGGTTTAGCTGGATATTATAGAAGATTCGTGAAGGACTTTTCACGAATAGCATTGCCAATGACTAGACTAACTCAAAAGGAGGTCCCATTCTTATGGTCTGATACATGTGAAGCTAGTTTTCAGACACTGAAAGAATTCCTAACATCTGCACCCATCCTTACTCTACCCTCCGGGAGTGAAGGGTTTACAGTGTACACTGACGCATCTAAAGAAGGACTTGGGGCGGTTCTTATGCAACATGGTAAGGTAGTTGCGTATGCATCACGACAGCTCAGGACACATGAGAAGAACTACCCAACACATGACCTTGAATTAGCTGTCGTAGTTTTCGCTTTAAAGATATGGAGACACTACATGTATGGTATTACTTTTGAAATCTTCACCGATCATATAAGCTTGAAATATCTATTTGATCAAAAGGAGCTCAATATGAGACAGAGACAATGGCTAGAGTTGTTGAAAGATTATGATTACACTATCTCCTACCACCCTGGTAAGGGGAACGTCGTAGCAGATGCACTTAGCAGAAGAACTTATTCGCCCGGGTTAGTGAGTGCTATCCACTTCTGGGGTTTACTATCAACGTTAAGCGAATGGAAACCATTTGATAGTAGTGCTGATACTATAACTATTCCTCATCGATACAAACCAGAGATATGGGATAAAATAAAGAAAGGACAGGAGGATGATCCAGTCCTTAAAGACTTTAAATAACAACTTGAGAAGAATGAGATAGAGGGATTCCAGATACAAGATGGGATACTATATAACCATCACAGAGCTTGTGTACCAGACATACCTGAATTAAGGAAAGACATTTTACGTTAAGCTCATTGTTCTAGATTATCTATTCATCCAGGAATTACGAAGATGTATAAGGATCTTCATTCATACTTTTGGTGGTCGGGAATCAAGAAAGATGTTGCTGAGTTTGTGAATTCATGTTTCACTTTCCAGCAGGTAAAGGCTTCACACCAAAAGCCACCAGGATTATTGCAACCCTTCCCTATACCTGAATGGAAATGGGAAAGCATTTCCATGGATTTCGTTACTGGCTTACCTCAGACGACTGGTAGTAAAGATAGTATCTGGGTTATAATAGATCGTCTGACAAAGGTAGCACACTTTATTCCGATAAGCTTATCTTTCACTCTAGACCAGCTGACTGAGTTATATATTACACATGTGATTCGCCTCCATGGTATCCCGAAGGAAGTAGTTTCTGATCGAGATTCACGATTCACCTCACACTATTGGGAGAACTTCATGAAAGCCTTAGGTACACAACTATGCTTAAGTACAACATATCATCCACAAACAGATGGTCAGTCAGAACGTACGATTCAGACACTAGAGGATATGCTACGAGCATGTGCCTTAGAATGGAAGGGATCATGGATTAAACATTTACCTCTTGCAGAATTAACCTACAATAATAGTTACCATACAAGTATTGGCATGGCACCATTTGAAGCACTATATGGACGAAGGAGTACTACTCCTTTGTGTTGGCAAGAGGTCTGAATAAAGAACCTTTATGATTCAGATAGACTTCAGGAGACACGGGAAGCTGTAGAACTTGCTAGAAAAAGACTATTAACTGCCCAGAGTCGGCAGAAAAGTTATAGTGATACCAGGCGAAGAGACCTTGAATTTGAGGTAGGTGAATTTGTATTTCTCAAAGTATCACCTATGAAGGGTGTCCAGAGGTTCGGCTTGCATGGGAAGTTAGCACCCAGGTTCGTGGGTCCCTTTGAAATTATTCAACGGATTGGAAAAGTTGCCTATAGACTTGCACTTCCTCCACATCTTTCGGCAATACATGATGTATTTCATGTATCAAATCTGAGAAAGTACATTAGGGATCCAGAGCATAAGATAAGTTATGATGATTTACATGTTGAGCCAGACTTTCCATACCAAGAGATACCTGTGCAAATACTTGAAAGGGATATCAAGAAGTTGAGAAACAAAGAGGTGCCTCTAGTTAAAGTATTATGGCGAAACCAAGAGTTTGAAGAAGCCACATGGGAACCTGAGGCAGAAATGAGAGAGAAATACCCGTACTTGTTTGAATGATAACATTATGTATTATGTATATGTTCATTTTAAATGACATGACGTTCATTCTCTTTAAGGTTGTTATGGTTTCAATTCTCTTTAAGGTTGTTATGCTTGCATTTCTAGTCTTGAGGACGAGACTTCCTTTAAGGTTGTTATAATTGTAAAGCCTTGAACTTGGCATATCTCAGATCCTATTCGACAAGAGAAAACCAACGAAATTTGTTTCGTGTGAATCGAACTTCGTTTCGAATTGTTATGATTTTCCGAAGAAAGAGAAGTCATTAATCCATAATGACTGTCATTAAGACTGATTAAACATGATTAAAGAAATTAATGACGATTGAAAGCCGCTAATGATCATTAGTAAACACTAATCAATAGTTAACAAAAGATAAGCGTAAGCCACGGAAGTTAAATCGCGATTAGTGAAAGTTAATCACGATTAGTGTTAATTAAGCGTCATTAGCGGATCTAGAATCCTCTAGAATGTTCTAACTTAGGCTCCAAGTTTGGGATAAGTTTTGGCTAAAACCATGGGCCAAAACCATGGGCCGCTAAACCATGGTTAAGGTCTAAACCATGGTTTTCTAACCATGGTTAGTGGTTTTCTGGGACCTATAAATAGACCCCCTACCCATTCATTCTCTACGATTTCCACTACCATCACCACCCCAAGGGCTAGGGTCAAGAGGTCAGGAGGAGGAGTGGGAGGCGAGGGAGGAGCGCTAGCGAAGCGCTGCCGGGAGAACGAGGAGGAGAAAGGTATGATCCTCTCTTAGTTACTTCGTAAGCTAGGATTTCAATTCATACTCTTGTTCTTCCAAGTTTTGTTTTTGATTCATATTTCTTTTCAATTCGTTTTCCTGTTGTGGTTTTAGGAGAAATCTGTGTAACACCTTACTTAGGTGCGGGCGGCTATGCACGTCAGTGACCCTGTGATTCATCACACGTTCACTCATCTAAGACGCGTGGTGTCTACCGATTCTCCATCGTTTATGTTTCTATTCTTCGTATTATGCTTTTATAGTTATTTTGATGGAGAAATCTGTGTAATACCCTACTTAGTTGCGGGCGGCTATGTACGTCAGTGACCCTGTGATTCGTCACACGTTCACTCACCTAAGATGTGTGGTGTCTACCGGTTCTTCATCTCTTGTTGTTAAGTATATTCTTTCAGTTTCGTTGTTATTTTCCTCTCAATTGATTTTATTGAGGAAACTCTTTTCGTTTTTATTTTGAAATATGTCCCGATATAAGGGGAAACTCTGCCGAAATTTTCCGAGAAATATGTCCCGATATAAGGGGAAATACTGTCGAAATTTTCCGAGAAATATGTCCCGATATGAGGAGAAACTCTGCCGAAATTTTAAGAGAAAATATGTTCTTGACGTTCTTCGTGTTCTTCGCGTTCTTCGTTCGTTCTTCGCGTTCTTAACATGTTCTTAGCATTTTGATACAAAAAATGAAATTCGATCTTTTCAGGAGCCTTAAAATAGCCTTTCTAAAAACGAAACTCGATAAAGCCTTGCATACACGAGAGAGAGCTCGATTAGGTAACGAAATCCTTCCTTTTGCTGTTAGGTTTTCATACAAAATTATTGAAATTCTTGATTTTGTATTCTTTGCTACGAAGAGCCCTAATTTTGGTTATTTTTGAAAAAGTCTGAAGAATTGCTTTCTGATTCCCACTAAAATAAGATTTACGCATCAAATTGATGCGTTGGCTCTTAAGTTAGGGTTTGGGAGTTAAAATAGGCATAAATAGGAGTATACATATGGTTATGAATAATATATATGTGAGTTGATACTAAGTATTGCGGTTTATGCAAATCAAAGACTTAACGAAAGAATTACATCATGTGAATTGCTGTGATTTGAGTTGGATCCTGAAAAGGATCATGTGTCACGATAAGGATGATTGGGAGTAGTACTACAGGTCGGGCATGCAACCTGTAGGTTGTCGGAAGGAACCCGTATTGGCGTTTCCCTACCAAGGTTGTACACGGTTGCCCTGTTATGATAAGTGCGCACAAATTGAATGTTTTGCAACGCGTGGTACCGGGAGCCAATATATTCGGGTTGGAACGACGGAAGATGTGGCCGTGCCATGTGGAGGCACGGGTGGTTCAATAGCGGCTGGGTCACGATAACATGTATTTAAAGCTGCTAGGTTATATGATTAAATATTAGCCTGAGGTTTTAAGCAACCGAGTCCTCGAGGACGGTGTGCTCTTTTGTTTTTCCAGGCTGAGGGTTGAGACCCTGTTTAATAAAAGAAAAGGAAATTGTCAGGGTAGTATTGGAGGATTGGTTGAGGCGACGTGCGGCGGCATAAGCTTACCAAGATCAACACAATCTCCAATTCTGAAGTGTCCACAGCTTCAGAGTCCAAGAATGGTTGGGTTCCCCTAGACTAATCCCTGATGTGGAATAGAAAGGAATATGTCTTAAATTAATGAAAAGGAATGAAATTTTTTGTGATATCAAGTTTTGAAAAATTACACAATTTGTTTGCTTTTCTCTTCTTCATTACTTAGCATTCGCTAATTTTTATCTTATGATTTATGGAATACCCAACAGGTATCGGTGAGCCATTGCAAGGACTTTAAAAATTCATCCGGCTTACATACTAGACATCCAGTCAGCCACAGTTGCTTTACTCTTTAAGGTAGTTAGTAATCTTTTGTATATTTTCCTTTCAAGTTGATGTACATGTAAATGGTTATAGTGGGACAGTGTATCATCTGAACTTTGTTTTGTGAATGGAAAAGTGTTGAAATACTTTCTTCTGAGTATTTTTATTTGCAGTCTATTTCTGAATGTTAGTTGTAATTGCTGAATAAATTATTGCTGAGTAACCAGATCCGGATATGGGAGGATCCGACGGCCCGGGAAATGGGGTCGTTATACTTACTCCCATACTGGCTAAAACTAGGTGAATTCTGGTGAGAACTCGGTGATGAATCTGTGATTCATCACTCTAAAAGTTAAAAATAGAGCCTTCTTCCCGATTAAAATAGAGGCATATTTCCCTTTATAATGCATAAATAGCATTCATGCATGCATACATAATACATGCATTTTAGCACTCCATTAGCATTTAAATAAGAAGCCAAAATTCCTTGTAAAATATCCACGTATCAAAATAACCTCTTCCTTATAATATGTACTTCCTAGTTAATAATATAGGGAAGAAAGCCAGAAATCCCCTTGTAAAATAGCCAATAAAACCCTAGAACTCCTGGATCATAAAATACCCATAGCTCCCTCATTCAAACTCCAAAATAGGTCTACTCACTGTTAGAATAATACACATTAAAAGACCTTTAAAATGAGACTAATTTCATCCGATTTGGAGCTCGTATGAAAAAGTTGGGTTTTTGGGCCTCTTTGTATACTACATGTATGTATATTTGTATCTTTCTATTTTTCATATCATATTTGACCTCATCTTCATCTTTGGTCAACATGAAACTTGTAGACCTCATCGAGATCTACAACTTTCATGTTTTGAGTTTTTCCAAATTCGGCCCCCTCTTCTCTCTACCCTTATTTCTTTGTCCAGCCAATCACAGCTGGCCACGTGGCGCCATCTGGTCGCGCCACGCGGCCCGCTCCCCTTGCCCAAGCTGCCTCTGCTCTCAGCCGTTGGATGGTCTTCGAGATCCAAGGGCCACACTGCCTCCACGTATGCCTCTCATCTCAACCGCCAGATCAAGTCCCTCGCCTCATCTCAACTGCCCGTTTGCGCCTCTTCATCAGTGCGCCACGTGGCGCGTGTTGCGCCCTTGGATGACGCACTCCATCCCTCCATCTCAACCGCTCAGCCTGCCGTGCATCGCAGCCCTTCAATCTTCCTCAGGTCTGATCTCCGTCGCTTGTCAGCGCCCTCTCCTCCGCACGACACCTGGCGCCATTACGTCCTTTGGATTAAGCCACTCCTGATGCAATCCACACCGCTTGCGCGTACTTCACCCCCATCACGCCACGTGGAGGGCTCCTGACGCTCAGATCACTGCGCCCAGATCTCCATCCTACCGCTCCATCCCGCCTCGATCACCACCGTTGGATCACAAGATCCAACGGTGGAGACTTCGTCTTCCACCTCCAGCGCCCCTCTCTCCCACATTCTCCGCCTTGCGGGAGGGGCAGCCCCTTCCTATTCTCAGTCGCGCTCCCTCCACCGTCAACGACCACCATCACCTCCACATCCTTCCCCACTCGTCCCTTATCCTCGCTAGCTACTCCATTACCCACGTCGACCTCAAGCGACGTCCCACGAACCCCTTAAACCTCGCTCCATCACCAGCCCGGCCGAGACCTCCCACCTATAAATACTTGCCCTCCGACCGATTTCAGACCCATCCGCCACCCCTGAGAGATACCCCGAGCTCGGAGCATTTGATTAGTGACAGTAATTGCACGATTCCTTGAGCGAAGACGGTCGTCTTCTCCGGTGAGATCCTCGGCCACCGCCGTGTCGCAGCCCTCCTCCGCCGAGCCGCTGCTTGAGATCAGGGACTTACCGCCCCTTCGAGCGATGATCTGGACCTCGATCTTGAGCTCCAAACCCCAGGTAATTGCCTCCACCTTCGTTTAATCTTAGTTTTATTTTTTGCTTCGATTTATCCCTTTTTATTCTCCGTCCACGACCATCTTCTCGCATCGCTTTCACTCCGTCGAGCTCCGCGACGGAGCTCTCATCCTTGCGGTACCATTCACGCCCTCCGACGCTTCATTTCACTTTCCATCGATCTCCAGCTCCGCCACTTGGCCGGAGCACCATCACCAGATCATCTCTGATCCGCCTAAGGCCTCGCCGACCATCCCCACGTCTCCACAAGTGCACCCAGTGCTTCGGCTACTCTTCTAACGCCTGCAGGTACCACTTTCATGCATTGGCCGGAACATCACCGGAGGGCCTTTTGAGCTTCGTCGCCACGGAGCTCCGACGGCCCGCTATAGCTCCTGAGACCACCAGATGCCTCGTCGCATCACCGCGCTTCTTCTGGGATAGCTCCGGACCGCCGGAGAGCATCATCGACACGAGGAGGGATGGGCGGAGCCAAGGCCTCGTCGACGGAGCCCTGCCATCTCCTCCGCAGGCGGCGGAGGCCCGTTGAAGAAGACGCCTCAGTGACCGTGCGATCATCTCGATCGGACGGTTCCTAGTCAGCCACATCGCCAATCCACCGGAGCTGCAGCCAGCCGTAGGATCATCTGCGATCCCACGGATCTTAGCGCGCCACGTGTTCAACACCTGCAGCAGCCGAGAGCCGTAGGATCTATTTGAGATCCAGCGGTCTGCCTTCAGCCACGTCGCCCCCTCCATCGCGATCCAATGCCCGTTGGATCAACTTAGATCTGACGGCCTTAGATCTCGCCACGCGTCTTCACCGACATCCGTTGGATCGATCTTGATCCAAGGGTCCGCAGCACGCCACGCATCCCTGGTCCGAGCCTCTTCCCCGACCCTAGGCTCGGACCACCCGAGGCTAACCGAGCCTCACTCTAGACCTCCAGGAGCTTCCGAGCCGAGCCCCGAGCCTCCTAAGCCGCCTGAGCCTAGGCCGACCACGTGAGGAGCACGTGCGGCCTGGGTATTTTACACAGAGGCCCTCGGGACTTTTTGAAATTACAAAAAGGTCCCTATGAAGCAGACCCCACGTGAGGAGCACGTGCCTAGTGGAGAATTTGCACATCACCCCCCAGCATTCTAGGTAATTGCATTTAAGTCCCTATCAGCATATTTCTTCTATGTAATTTTATTTTCTTGTATTGCAAATACATCCCTGTCTTTGCACGCATCCCTAGGTTTCATTTTGCATCATTTTTTAATTCCAAAAGTTGCATTTTGTTGAGTAACTTATCCTCTATCTATTGTGCCACTTGTCACATTTTTGTAATTACAGTAGATTTTTAAATGAATTAATTGGTTGATTTGTATAATATTTTATGCAGTGAGACCTTTTAATTTATAATTAATTTTCTATGACTCCAAAAATTCTCAAAAATTCACGGTAGCTCTAGGATAGTGAACTCAACCTTGCATAATAATTTCATGTCATTTGCACGCATATCGAGGCCTGAATAAATTCCTTAGTGATTTTCTTATTTTAATTTTAGTAAATTCATTTCACATTGAAATTAAGCTTTGTCAATTTTCCTAGATTCCTCATCATTAGAACTATCTAGGATAATTTTTGTTCCTAAAAAGATGTGATTTATTATTTATTAAAAATAAATTAGTGAAAATCACCTTGCCTGCATCTTTAATTCACTGTAAATTTATTTAGTGTCTAAAAATTCCAAAAAAAATTAGGGTAGCTTAGTTTTATAATAATCCATCATCCGGCCAATTTTCATAATTTTTGGACTTCATTTGATATCTTAAATTGATTTAACTTTAAATCAGCCTGATATTGCATGTGTCTGCATAGAAAATAAAAAAAGAACAAAAAAATACTCCTTGAAAATCTAACACTTGGATATTTGCTCATAATTCTCCTAAGGAGATAGATGCCTCCCTGAGTTCGACCGTGGACACTACCAAGTAAAAAAAATCACCGCTTGAAATTGACTCAAATCTAATTTAAGTGGTTTTTGATTAGCCCTCTCGTATCCGACTGCAACGAACGACATCTAATTAATTTGGACATTAACTTGACCGAGTTAACATAAGGTGCGGGGCGGTTATCAAAATGGCACCGTTGTCGGGGAGGCACGGCTTAGGTTAATTTTTAGTCAAATTCTGAGTGTTTGATTTTCTTTCCCCGGGTAGTCTGACCCCTGATTTTCTTGTAATTATTTTCTCTCTCTTTTATTTCTTTGCATTATTTTAATTTTATGTCACTCTCTGACCTCAATTTATTTTTGTGCGAGGAACGCAAGGAGTCGACGACGCTTCGACAATCGAGCATTTAAAATTATTGAGTGAAAGAGAGGCTTTGTAAATTTTCATTTTAATTTCTTTATTTCTTTTTTCGCATCATTTCCAGCGGTTCCCGTTCGGGTTCTCGCGCGTGTAAATATAGTGGAACTGTGTCCTTGTGTGCTGTATGGATGAATGTAAATTAGCTTTCACTAGCGGCTCCCCGAGCCAATCTAGGAATTGCTTGTGCTCGTAATCATTAGGACCACTGATAACCACAAATTATCGAGGGTCTAAATGTGTCGTTGTGGCGACCCACAATAAAATGCGATTAATCAACAATTAACCCACACTAAAAATCAATATTTAGAAATAAATGTGGAGTTAAAATTTATTTTTAACTCTGCACAAATGATGTAAAGGGCAAGTATGCAGAGAGTTCGAACACAGGGAGCAAACAGTGTAATTCAAGCAAAAATGCTAAAGTGTGTGAGTGTGATCAAGTGCCTACTTATGCTATTTTTTTGTGGGTTTTTAATTTTATATTTTTTATTTAATTTTTAATTTTATATTTTTGTATTTTGATTTTTAATTTACTGATTTTGTGTTTTCTTTTTATATTTTATATTTTTCTATTTTCTTTTTCAATATTGGAAAATAAGCACAATGTAATAAAAGACAAGCTAAGGTATTTATATAAATAGATAAAAAATGTCCAAAAATTAGAAAATAAAGTCTTTTTGGTCTTTTTTATATTTTTATACTGTTTTTGTGATTTTTGGATAATTTTTAGAATGTTTTTGGTATTTTTACTTAGCAAAATAAAGAAAACAGTAGTAAACAGCAAGTCTGAAACTTAAAATGGAGAAATAAAATAGAAATCAGTGGCAAAAATTCCCCAACTTAATTTTCATGAAAGATAATGAAACCAAGAAAATTTAGGAAAAGAAAACACTATTTTTGGATTTTTTATGGATTTTATAAATTTTTACGAAGGTTTTTAGAGTTTTGCAATTTTTAGGAGTTTGGTTTTATCTTTTTTAATAATTTTTGGCGGGGAGTTAAAACAAACTAAAAGACACAAAATATATTTTTTTGGGATTTTTCTGGAGTGATTTTATATTTTTTAGTGATTTTCTAATGCAAACAGTGCTGAAAATAGATGTTTTTGATTTTTAATAAATATAAAATTGCAATAATTATGAAAAGTAAAAATATGGTGATAAACTACACAATAGCAGGAACTTAAACTGATTTTTGGGGCATTTTTGGGGTCTTATAGAAGCATGCAAAAAATACAAGCAACAAAAAGAAGAACCATCATCGCAGGGGCGTTGTTGTAATATTAGGAAAAATCAGGGGCCAGCATGTAATTTGCGCACAAAATATATAATGCAGTAAACCATTTTATGGACCAAAAATAAATTCAACAACCCGTAGGGGTGTCCTCGCAAAACTTCCAACCACGCGCGTGACTAGCACGCGCCTGGTAGGGACCTAAGGGCAATTACGCAAATGTTCGGGGGTCAATTATAATTATTACGAACTTAATTAAACGACAGAGGAAAGATTGAGTACTAATAGTTTATTACAAAAATAGCGAGGGAAGATATGCAAAATACCCACGCGCGGGGCGTTGATGGACGGCTAGATCGGCGTTACTTATCCACGCGTCACCCCCAGAAGTGCTGATACCCTTTCGTGGATGCTCGGCCCAGATTAGAGCTTGAGGTCGATCGAACGGATCTGGGCTCGCGCGATCCAACGGTCGCTGAAGAGCTGGAAGAACAGGCCGTGATCAAACGGCTCGGACGAGCGGACGAAGAACTGGAGATGAACAGGCTCCTGGCGAGATTCAACTTGATGCTCCGAGCCCTTTCGACTGTCAGAACCTCCTCCGACAGCACCACAAGCTTCCTGGAGATTCCCTCGAGCCGTCAGTAGCCTCAAAATGGTGGAGGAACCACCGGTGACCACCACGACGTCGGGGGGCGCGTTACGGCTCCAGGTACCTTCCTCCTTCAAAAATCCGACTCCAGGAGGAGTCGTTTGACCTCTGGCACTTGCAAGTGAAACACTAGAGCACAAGTAAGAGGTCCAGGGGACATAAAGGTGGGTTGATGAGGGTTTTAGCGGAAAATGGAGCTCGCCGGAGCAAGCTCCGGCGAGGTGGTCGGCGTATGATGAATGCTGGAGTAAAATACCTAATTAAACCACAGATTAAAACCTAAGAGTTACAGCTAGCTAAGTGACTAAAAAAATAAGAAGAAAAAGCCCTCGAGTGGCGTGGAACCACGAGGAAGAAACCTCACGACCGCGAGGCCGGAGATGGGGTTGTGGAGCGCCGTTCGCCTTGGCCTGGCCCTCTCTAGCTAGCTGGAGATCTTCCTGTCACCAAGATCCATCCGGAGCACGCCCAAGGGAGCCAAAACCAAGGTCAAATCGGGTTCAAAAGCAAATGGGAAGAAATGGGTTGTTTTTGAATGGCTGGCCGAGGAGCGTACTTCGAGGGAAGATCACGGGCGCCACAGGCATCCAAATGCATATCTAACACCTGGGCGTGATAGCTGGATGGTAGGACTACAAATCTCGTGAAGAGGTCGACCTGATTCGATGAAAGGATCGGCCTCCAAAAATCCTTGAAGTCCAAGAAATATCATTCTGACAGGCAGCAGACCTCGGTCAGAGAGTTGACCGAGGTCAACCAAGGGAGAAGTCTGGTTGGTCCACGTGGACCAACCAGAAAAAACCTTGGAAAAAAAAATTTCTAAATTCAATAAAAAATAGGAAATGATTTTATTAATTTTTAATTATAAAATGAAAAGTGTTTGTAATTTTATGTAGTATTTTATTCTTATTTTTAATTATTTTTATGAGGTATATTTTTACAAGTTTGCATTTATACCCCTATAGGTATCTATATCTATATATTTAAGTATTTTATTTTTATTTAGGTATTTTTAATTTATTTTATTTTGGTTTTTATTTTCTAAAAATATAAAATACTTTTATATACACAAATATATTTTTATTTTATTTTATTGATACATTTTGTATATTTAATAAAATAGAAGTGTATTTTATATAGGTATAAGTGTATGTATAATACCTATGTATTGAATATATACAAGTATTTTTCTTTGTATTTTATTTATGTTTTTATTATAATTTTAATGCACATAATTGTTATAAGTATTATTTACAACATTATAAAAATATACAATAAAAATAATAAATAAATAATAAATTGAATATTTTAATATGTACAAGTATACAATAGGGGTCCAAAAGTCAACTTTCAAACCGTAGCTCCGCCAAATGCGAAACCACCGCCATTAATTAGCTTATTTTCTTCTATATACAATTAAAGGTGAGTTTGATGCATTTGGAGTTTCCGTTTGTGAGATACGGGTCTGGGAAGTTGGCATTCTGGATTTTTATTCAGACCATAACTTTTTATCTGTACATTATTTTTCTGTGAAATCAATTTTGTCTTTTTCTTTATTAAATTATCTACAACTTTCATGTACAAAGTTTCTTTATTTGATGTACAAAAAATGGAACCAAAAATAGGTCCCAAAATGAATAAAGAATGAATATAAACTATAGGTATTTTATCTGTCTTTTAGCCCTTATCTCCCCCTACTTTATTCCTTGTCGACCTATTCATCAAGATGCCTAGGTCTCGGGGTTTCGGGTCATAAAATATTTACAATATTTTATTCTTTTTCTTTTCTTTTCTTTATTCTATTATTTTGGCTTTAAAAACCGCTTTTTATACAATATTTACACACATATGCATGAATGCTAAAATGTCTATATTAAGCCTATTTACACGCATTTACTAGGGTTTTTAAGGCCAAAATGATAGAATAAAGATGATGAAACGTGGATTCATCATCCCCCTATACTTGCCTTTGCTAGTCCCTAGCAAACACTTATGCAATAAGTGCAGAAAAAGAAAAACAAAGAAAAGAAAAAGAAGAACGGTGGACTAAATTTAATTATCAAACTTGTCTTCACAAAATCAAAGTTTGGAGCTCAAGTCAGACCTTTGGAATTTTAGTGCAGGCGGAACCTTATTGAGAACCGAATTTGAAATCCAACAGTCCCTGAGAATCCCAAAACTCTGTCCAAGTCTCCTCAATAGCCAGGTCAGAAATACTTCAACTCATACGCAAACCCTTACGACTATGAATCTGACTCGTACAGTGTAAGTGATGGTGGCTCTCCCCAACTAGAATGACAAAGAAACTGACTTCTCCAGTACGACAACCCAATGATTCCCCAATCCAATAACTCCATCCTCGAGGAGCGGGGTATTCCCTTCTAAGTTCAAGTGGCAACCAGCTCAAGAGGAGGGGGTGAAGAGAAGAATGGACGGTAGCCAGTGTAGCTACCTATCCTTGGATGCAAGACCAGTGTAGTCAAGTCATCCTGCTGCAGGCTCACATGATATGACTTTGGAACTCAAGCTTGCTTATTGACTTTACAACATATGTACATACTTTGCAGGCTTTTTATTTTTTTGTACATGCCTGAACTTTTTTTTTTTTTTTGAAATACTATTCACAGCAGCATTTACATAAGGAGTTTTTTTCCTCTTGAGCCAGTAGACTATCCCTCTTTTGAAGCTTTATTGCAACCCACAGCCTCCTGTCTTTAGACTTCCTAATCACTGGACGGGTTGGGGAGCACTTCCCTCCCTAGAGGAGGACAAATGTTTCCACTTGTGTGCGTCTCATACCGGCAAATCCAATCCCCTCACCACTCCAACTGAGTTGAGCCATGTGAAAGGTGCAGGTGTCCAAGTTAGGTCATTATCAACAAGAGTCGTGCGTGTGCTCCGAAATACTCTACTTAGGCAGTCAAGAATCCATTGAACCAAGTCTCGTGATCCTCAAAGAATTAAGTCAACTAGACCTGAAGTACCTCAAACCCAGTTCCTATAAGGTTCCTGTTATTAGGTAGATTATAAGGTCCAATCAAGCTCCAATCTCCGGATTTTACTTAGACTCGTTCAACTATCAAACTCAATCCGAAAAATGCGAATGTTATGCAATGCAATGCAGAAAATATTTTTGTGATGCAATTTTCAAAGATTTTGAACTTTTTATGGGTTTTTGAAAAGATGATGATGATGCATATGCAGATGCATTTTTTTGTGTTTTTCAAAGAGATTTTTCAAATGTTTTTGGATTTTAATTTTGCAAATGTTTTTGGGATTTTTGAAAACAAAAAGTTTTGGCTGAAAACTAGGTTAAAATATGTACACGGGAGTGCTTCTTATATATACAAGAAGTGGATTTTAAGGATTTACAAGGGTAAGTGGTCAATTTTATACAAGTACATATAGTGAATTTCGGTATGATGAGAATATTCCTCAAACTTATTTGAAAAACAATTTTTCACACAATTTTTGAAAACTATAGTCCAAAATAATTTTTACAAACATTTTACAAACATTTGAAATTCATTTTGCAAAGGCTTTCAAAACAGTATATATAGGTTTTTCAAATCATTTTTGCAACCATTTTTCAAACCATTTTGCAAATCATTTTTCACACATTTTCTTTCACACAAAGAAAAGAAATTTTACAATCCACACATTTTTTCACACAGGTTGAAAACACGAAACAAAATATTTTCAAAATAGTTTTCAATAGATGTTCACAAAGATTTTCAAACTATTTTTCAAACATTTTGCAAAAAACATTTTCACCTGATTTATTAATCAGCAAATACAAAAAGAATTTGAGGAATAACCACATCTTTTTATTAAGAATTTTTAATGAATTTTAATGAATTGTTAGCCATATTATTAAGAAAAATACGAAAGTACGAGTTATGGCTAAAGTATATACGCAGTATATACGACCCCCCTATACTTAGCTTGAGCTATGTCCTCATAGATCGGAGAGAAAAGAGAAGACATAACTCGTACTAAGTATAGGAAAATCTAAAAAATAAAGGAATGAAGTAATGAATCAATGAATGAGAAGTTGACCGTCCCCCCTATACTTAGGATCAAATAATCCTAAGTATAGCAGAATGTACACAAAGCAGGGAGGGTCAAGGGTGGGAATGAACAGATCGTACTCAGGTTGTCTCCCCCTATACTTAGGGTAAGATATCCCTAAGTATAGACAAGAAGAGGAGACAATGGAGAGGATCGAAAAGAATAGAGAAAAACTCGGGGTGCACACCCCCCCTATACTTAGGGCAAAGTACGTCCTAAGTATAGAAGACTGTCTACAAGGGCGGCACCTTTTTGGTAGATGAAGAAGATAGAAGAGGAAAAGAAGAAAAGAAGAAAAGAAGAAAAGAAATGAAGATGGAAGAAGAGATCATGAGGATATACACATCACTCCCCCTATACTTAGGGTAAAAGAAGCCCTAAGTATAGGCAACAACAGGAGTGATCAGACGGACGAAGAATGAACACTCGACTCGTCCACCCCCCTATACTTAGGACAAAGTACGTCCTAAGCAAGGCAGACACGAGAATGGGTGGACGAGTAAAAACGGGAGAGACAGAGATGAACAAAGGAGAATGTACAACAGAGGTGGATATATAGATGGTCAAGAAGGTTGAAAGCGAACCTTCTTGCGGGACCGCTGAGGAATGGATCTGGTGTGATGCAGGTCGACATCGGGGTCCATAGTGGACGAAAGCCGATCAGGGTCGACACAGTGAAGGTCCTCAGTGGAATCGAATCTGAAAGGGACGAACTGGTCAATGGAAGTAGTACGGCTAGGTTCTCCCTTGGTGGTCCTCTGGTGTAAAGGCACAGACGTGTGAGTGGAAGAAGTGTGACTCGGTCCGGCCTTGGGAGTCTCGCTGGTATCAAAGTGAAATGGGACAAACTCATCATCATCGGAAGTAGCGTACTCAGAGTCATCCTGCGAGGAGTCATCCAGGTCAAAACCAAAAGGCACGAACTCATCGGTGGAGGTAGTCGAACTCTGTTCGTCCTCTATAATCTCAACTGGATCATCTTTTTCATCAAAAGGTCCGAATCTCTGAAGAAAAGCAACAAAATCAAATTCGGCCTTAGTCTCATCAGTATCTACATGGACAGGAGCGGACTCATTAGTGGAAGTAGTCAAAGCATGTCCGTCCTGTATAGTCTCTATATCTGCCCTCCGCTCAATGGTGTCAATCGTGTAAATCCCGCGGATATCATCAACACATCGCCAATCATAGGAAGCGGAAACACCAAGGTCTATGCTTTCCGAGCTTTCCTCCTTGGAGAGGAATTCTCGGGTCTCATCATCGGTCATAAAGAAAGTCTCTCTGATATCCTCATATAGATCATAGTCCTCGGGGTCAGCCAAGATAGGTGAAGTCACATCAGGTGCGGGTCTCTGGTCAGCAGTGGGTGCGGTGATCACTGCTTCCCCCTCGTCAGCAGGGCGAAAGCGAATCTCTCCTGATCCGTAATCAATAACGACCCTCGCGGAGGCGAGGAATGGTCGTCCCAGGATGATTGGAGAATACTCCCCTGTGGAGTTCTCCATGGGCAATACGACAAAATCAACGTGATAGCTCATGCCCCGAATCGAGATGACAGCGTTTTCAAGGATACCCTTCGGCCTCTTTATTGATCCATCAGCGAACTGTACGATCATCCTGGTTTTCCTTAGAGGCCCTAAATGAAGAGACTGTACCAGCGAGAAGGGTATGATGCTAATCGAAGCACCGCCGTCTAGGAGAGTGCGATCACATGTGAAGTCAGAGATGGTGCAGCTAATGAAAGGTGTGGCAGTGTTCTTCTTCTTGGGAATGGGACGATGTGTGATGGCGTGGGCAGTGGCCATGGTCAAGATATGACGCTCAGATCTGCTCCTCCGCTTTCTCTTCTTGGGAAGAGGAGCAGACATATGGGTCATGGCCTGCTGAAGTGGGGCACGGATAATCTCATGAATGGTGGCCACCACTTCGGGTTCAGTCAGCATTTTTTTGAATTTTTGGACCTCCTCCATACAAGGGAGGAAGTCGGAATCAGCATATACACGAGGCATGCCAAGAGCAGTCTGTACAGCGGCATCCTCGGGGTCAAAGGTGGGACCAGGGGTGAATGAATGTGTGGATAAAGGATCTGGCAAGTGAGCTCTCTCCTCATAGTCCGACTCGATCGTGTGTCTCCCAAAATCTTTTTGTATTTTTAAATTTTTCTCATTTTTTTGTATTTTTGGCGATTGCAAGCTCTCATCGAAATCCTCGAGTGAACCCATATCATCAAATGGTGGAATATCATGGTCGCTCTTATTTGTACTAGTGAGGGTGTCAATCTTCTGTCTCATATGATCCATCATCTGGGTCAAGTGCTCAAGGGTGGACTCCATGAAAGGTGACTCCATCAGCTCAGTCTCGGGTGGATGTGAAGGTGGAAGCGGATAATACACAGGTGGAGGTGGGTGTGGGTAGAAATCCGAGTCCTGATACTGTGGCTGAGGCGGATATGTACAAAAGTCAGGAGCAAAGTCCTCCTGGAAAAAGGGAGGTGGACCGGCTGGAGCGAGCGAATGATCCGCAAAGTCCGGATAGAATATGCTCCAGTCGTCCATCTCGAAAACAAAAGGAAAATGATCGGGAGAGCACGATGGTCAAGTCAAGAGAGTAGAAAAGAAGGGCGCAAGTGCGCAGCGGCGATCTAGGACACACACACAACAATCACAAGCAAAAATGAAAAACAAGTCAAACCCTTAATTCACCTACTCAACTCGGTAGAGACCGCAAAGAGCGGTCTTTTTATCTTGTCTGTTTTAGAGTTAGGTGAGAAGTCAAAATATTGCGCAAACACTTAGGGGGCTGAATATGGGATTTGGGCTCTAACCTTAGTGTGTGCGCGAGCAAGTAAAAGCGAAGACAATGAGGGGATTACTCGCCCCAATACAAAATTTTCTTTTTGATTGATTTTAGGGTCGAGTAATGTTAGCAGTCCCGATTTTATTGGTTATCACTTTTTTTTGGATTTTTAGTTAGAAATGCACGAGCCTAACGAGGATTCAATTCCTTTAAGCACCTGGGTTGGCAAAATCAGAGATAGAGTCGGAAAAGCAATGCAAGCGGCAAATAATGATGGATGCTAAAGCGTAAATGCTCACCTTGCCTCCAGCACTCTACATGCAAGGATGCTCAGCAGAATTGAAACCTATCTATATGCAAATGCAAAGCCGATGAAATCGCCCTAAGTTCAAAAATTGTTATTAGCGGGAAGAACCACAAGTTGACCGTCAATCCTCAACCCTAGAGTCCGGTCTAGGCTCACCCCTCCTCTGCTCAACAAATTGAGGGTAGGAGAAAGCGCTTTGCGGGGAGAGCTCGCGGCACGACGGGTTGAAGGTGAGGATCAACTATTTAAAATTTGACTAAGTCCAAACGAGACTATAGGTGCATGCAAAATATTAGGTGTTTGGCCTTAGTCTATCGCAAACAATCCTAGAACTAGGGGCTCAATCACACAAAAGAAATAAAATCGAAAAACAAAACAAAATAAATAAAAAAAAATGCGATGAAAAACCGTAAAAACCGCGATGAGCCCCCAAGTGAATAATTACTTGGAAATTAGGCTCGAAAGTCCAGTCCGGGGGTACCTGTATTATTACAATTATAGTCTCTCACTCACTTAAATTACAAAATAAATATAAGAGAAGAAAGAACTAGAGTTGTCTTCAAAATTCTCTCCTAGCTCGCCTTCGTGCAAAGTCTAGTCGCCTCACGTGGGTGCGTAGGGGCTCCTGGAATAGAGCTCCTCCCTCGATCCGCGTTCCTCGCAAGAAGTCAAACAAGAGAGAGGTTAGACAATTCAAACAAGAAATATCAAAAATAAAGAAAATAAAACAAGCAGAAATAAAAGCCGCAAAGGTAGACAAATAATCACAACACAAAACAAAAACTCGAACTACGCGCTGTTGCTGCCCGGCAACGGCGCCATTTGATAACCACAAATTATCGAGGGTCTAAATGTGTCGCTGTGGCGACCCACAATAAAATGCGATTAATCAACAATTAACCCACACTAAAAATCAATATTTAGAAATAAATGTGGAGTTAAAATTTATTTTTAACTCTGCACAAATGATGTAAAGGGCAAGTATGCAGAGAGTTCGAACACAGGGAGCAAACAGTGTAATTCAAGCAAAAATGCTAAAGTGTGTGAGTGTGATCAAGTGCCTACTTATGCTATTTTTTTGTGGGTTTTTAATTTTATATTTTTTATTTAATTTTTAATTTTATATTTTTGTATTTTGATTTTTAATTTACTGATTTTGTGTTTTCTTTTTATATTTTATATTTTTCTATTTTCTTTTTCAATATTGGAAAATAAGCACAATGTAATAAAAGACAAGCTAAGGTATTTATATAAATAGATAAAAAATGTCCAAAAATCAGAAAATAAAGTCTTTTTGGTCTTTTTTATATTTTTATACTGTTTTTCTGATTTTTGGATAATTTTTAGAATGTTTTTGGTATTTTTACTTAGCAAAATAAAGAAAACAGTAGTAAACAGCAAGTCTGAAACTTAAAATGGAGAAATAAAATAGAAATCAGTGGCAAAAATTCCCCAACTTAATTTTCAGTGAAAGATAATGAAACCAAGAAAATTTAGGAAAAGAAAACACTATTTTTGGATTTTTTTATGGATTTTATAAATTTTTACGAAGGTTTTTAGAGTTTTGCAATTTTTAGGAGTTTGGTTTTATATTTTTTAATAATTTTTGGCGGGGAGTTAAAACAAACTAAAAGACACAAAATATATTTTTTTGGGATTTTTCTGGAGTGATTTTATATTTTTTAGTGATTTTCTAATGCAAACAGTGCTGAAAATAGATGTTTTTGATTTTTAATAAATATAAAATTGCAATAATTATGAAAAGTAAAAATATGGTGATAAACTACACTATAGCAGGAACTTAAACTGATTTTTGGGGCATTTTTGGGGTCTTATAGAAGCATGCAAAAAATACAAGCAACAAAAAGAAGAACCATCATCGCAGGGGCGTTGTTGTAATATTAGGAAAAATCAGGGGCCAGCATGTAATTTGCGTACAAAATATATAATGCAGTAAACCATTTTATGGACCAAAAATAAATTCAACAACCCGTAGGGGTGTCCTCGCAAAACTTCCAACCATGCGCGTGACTAGCACGCGCCTGGTAGGGACCTAAGGGCAATTACGCAAATGTTCGGGGGTCAATTATAATTATTACAAACTTAATTAAACGACAGAGGAAAGATTGAGTACTAATAGTTTATTACAAAAATAGCGAGGGAAGATATGCAAAATACCCACGCGCGGGGCGCTGATGGACGGCTAGATCGGCGTTACTTATCCACGCGTCACCCCCAGAAGTGCTGATACCCTTTCGTGGATGCTCGGCCCAGATTAGAGCTTGAGGTCGATCGAACGGATCTGGGCTCGCGCGATCCAACGGTCGCTGAAGAGCTGGAAGAACAGGCCGTGATCAAACGGCTCGGACGAGCGGACGAAGAACTGGAGATGAACAGGCTCCTGGCGAGATTCAACTTGATGCTCCGAGCCCTTTCGACTGTCAGAACCTCCTCCGACAGCACCACAAGCTTCCTGGAGATTCCCTCGAGCCGTCAGTAGCCTCAAAATGGTGGAGGAACCACCGGTGACCACCACGACGTCGGGGGGCGCGTTACGGCTCCAGGTACCTTCCTCCTTCAAAAATCCGACTCCAGGAGGAGTCGTTTGACCTCTGGCACCTGCAAGTGAAACACTAGAGCACAAGTAAGAGGTCCAGGGGACATAAAGGTGGGTTGATGAGGGTTTTAGCGGAAAATGGAGCTCGCCGGAGCAAGCTCCGGCGAGGTGGTCGGCGTATGATGAATGCTGGAGTAAAATACCTAATTAAACCACAGATTAAAACCTAAGAGTTACAGCTAGCTAAGTGACTAAAAAAATAAGAAGAAAAAGCCCTCGAGTGGCGTGGAACCACGAGGAAGAAACCTCACGACCGCGAGGCCGGAGATGGGGTTGTGGAGCGTCGTTCGCCTTGGCCTGGCCCTCTCTAGCTAGCTGGAGATCTTCCTGTCACCAAGATCCATCCGGAGCACGCCCAAGGGAGCCAAAACCAAGGTCAAATCGGGTTCAAAAGCAAATGGGAAGAAATAAGTTGTTTTTGAATGGCTGGCCGAGGAGCGTACTTCGAGGGAAGATCACGGGCGCCACAGGCATCCAAATGCATATCTAACACCTGGGCGTGATAGCTGGATGGTAGGACTACAAATCTCGTGAAGAGGTCGACCTGATTCGATGAAAGGATCGGCCTCCAAAAATCCTCGAAGTCCAAGAAATATCATTCTGACAGGCAGCAGACCTCGGTCAGAGAGTTGACCGAGGTCAACCAAGGGAGAAGTCTGGTTGGTCCACGTGGACCAACCAGAAAAAACCTTGGAAAAAAAATTTCTAAATTCAATAAAAAATAGGAAATGATTTTATTAATTTTTAATTATAAAATGAAAAGTGTTTGTAATTTTATGTAGTATTTTATTCTTATTTTTAATTATTTTTATGAGGTATATTTTTACAAGTTTGCATTTATACCCCTATAGGTATCTATATCTATATATTTAAGTATTTTATTTTTATTTAGGTATTTTTAATTTATTTTATTTTGGTTTTTATTTTCTAAAAATATAAAATACTTTTATATACACAAATATATTTTTATTTTATTTTATTGATACATTTTGTATATTTAATAAAATAGAAGTGTATTTTATATAGGTATAAGTGTATGTATAATACCTATGTATTGAATATATACAAGTATTTTTCTTTGTATTTTATTTATGTTTTTATTCTAATTTTAATGCACATAATTGTTATAAGTATTATTTACAACATTATAAAAATATACAATAAAAATAATAAATAAATAATAAATTGAATATTTTAATATGTACAAGTATACAATAGGGGTCCAAAAGTCAACTTTCAAACCGTAGCTCCGCCAAATGCGAAACCACCTCCATTAATTAGCTTATTTTCTTCTATATACAATTAAAGGTGAGTTTGATGCATTTGGAGTTTCCGTTTGTGAGATACGGGTCTGGGAAGTTGGCATTCTGGATTTTTATTCAGACCATAACTTTTTATCTGTACATTATTTTTCTGTGAAATCAATTTTGTCTTTTTCTTTATTAAATTATCTACAACTTTCATGTACAAAGTTTCTTTATTTGATGTACAAAAAGTGGAACCAAAAATAGGTCCCAAAATGAATAAAGAATGAATATAAACTATAGGTATTTTATCTGTCTTTTAGCCCTTATCTCCCCCTACTTTATTCCTTGTCGACCTATTCATCAAGATGCCTAGGTCTCGGGGTTTCGGGTCATAAAATATTTACAATATTTTATTCTTTTTCTTTTCTTTTCTTTATTCTATTATTTTGGCTTTAAAAACCGCTTTTTATACAATATTTACACACATATGCATGAATGCTAAAATGTCTATATTAAGCCTATTTACACGCATTTACTAGGGTTTTTAAGGCCAAAATGATAGAATAAAGATGATGAAACGTGGATTCATCAACCACACAAATCACTTAAAAGATGCACTTAGACCGCAGAACTTAGCCAAAATAACATGTTCTTCATGCTAATAGAATTGTTTGTCTAGGAATCGCCTGCATTTGCATTTAGATAAAGTTTTCTAATCTGTTTTGCATCCTACACAAAAAAAGCGAAGGGATCACTGTAAGTCTCCTGAACTCAGCATCACATCATTGTTTTATCTTGCATCGGCTTTTTCTCGATTTCCCCCACTGATTTTCACATTTAATTAAACAGAAATTGGGACTATCCGATAGGCATGCTGTGTGGTTGAACTTAATCAAGTGAGAACTAAATCTAAAATCGGGACTGCTAAACATTATTGACCAAAAAAAAGGAAATAAAATCTGAAAATTGTTTGCGGGAGATTAATCCCCGACCTTGTTTTCAGGCTGAGTGAGGGTACTTGAGTGTGTGTGAACACCTTAAGGCAGAGCCCAAATCCCGCCTTCCATATCACGTTCTGACTGATCCTAGCAAATATCACAAGTCGAATAATTTCATATTCATTTACTAGTACCAAGTAGCCTCCGCCTGTCTCAGGTAGATAGGGGCGAAATTGCGGTACTTTGCGACAAGTTGCCAGTAACCCCCCGGGGTGAAGTTCCGGCCTTGTCAGCCTCCGCCTGCTTGCAGGTAGATAGGGGTGTGGTCATTTAATCCATCGACTTGGGATAGGAGCAAAGAAAGGAAGGACCGACGGTATCTTAGGCGACAGGTTAAACAGGGAAGACGTATCCGGCTCTGAGCCGACTTCCCTATAGGCCGCGTAATCCTTGCTATTTTTGCTTGAAAATCACACTTAAAAACTACAAGACTAATTGGACTCGATTTCGAGTCCTTCACTGTGTTGAGTGTGAACCCAGGTTCTTGGTTTGATTTGTTTGCTTCAGGTAGGAGTTAAATCCTATCTTCTTCTCGCCATATCAAAGATGAGCGACTGGGGGGATCTCGACTCTTTATTCACCGATCTTTCTATGAGTCCCCCACGTAACTCATCTTCATCGACCCAAGCGCACCTTGGACCACCTAGGACTCATGACCCCCTTGAGTCTTGGTTCCCTCATACTCAGGGTGGTTACTCTCAAACCAACCCTTTCATCTCCTCTGAGCTTACCGAGGAAGACCATCGTCTCAGTAAGAACCCCTTCCTTGATTTGTCCTCTGACACCGATCTTAATTCCTACCCAGGACTAGAGGACAAGATGCCGCCAAAATAGCCACCATCGGATGAGGACCAACTACGTCAAATTCTCAATCGCCTTGCTGAAGCTGAACAAAGAAATGCAGATCTCACGGCTCGGATGGGACAGATAATAGTCGCAGGAGGAATCGATCGACCAATGGTCGATGCCTACAACCCGGCGGAAAACGAGATTCAGAATTGGTTAGCACCAACGGTTCCCGCCGAGGCATTTGAGCTGAAGCCCCACTTCCTCAGTCTGCTTCTGAAGTTCAATGGAAACAAAAAATGAAGAACCATACACTTTCCTCTGTGACTTCAAGAAGGTTTGCAACAATCTTAGCCACCCCAATATTGGCCAAGATTACATTCGACTGAAGGCTACCCCTTTTGCCTTAGGTGATAAGGCAGCACATTGGCTGAAGAACCTAGGGGTGATATGTACTACCTGGATGCAGATTCAAGGACTTATTCCTGAAAAAGTTCTAACCTCTCAGTAGAACTAACCAAATGAGAACGAAGATCGCCAGCTTCTCCCAAGGACCGAGTGAACCTTTCCATGATGCCTGGGATAGGTTCAATGACTTAGTGCAGAAATGCCCCTGCCACGGCATTTCGAAGGCGATCTTAGTCCAGACCTTGTTTAGTGGTCTAACCCCGGAGATGCAGGGGTTAGTCAGTGCCGCCTGTGGAGGAAGCTATCTGAACAAAAACGAGCATGCTGTATGGAAGATCTTGGAGCAGATGGCGGAAACCGGCAGGTCGCAGGCCACCAGGGCCTATACGTTGTCTCCCTCAATTCTATCCAACGAGACAACCCAAAGGACTGTAGCGGATCTGATCGAGGACCTCATCCCCAGCATGGGGATGATTGCCGACAAGCTTACCATGGTCGAGCAGATCCACAAGAGGGTCACTGACCTTGAGTCTCTCTCACGTCTACCAAAGCAAGTGGAGGAACTCACTGAGAAGGTAGCCAAGATGAAGCTACCTGCCCCTTCTGCACCACCTGCACCTGTGCATCGAGTCCATCTTGTGCAGGAGCAGGCACCGGGGCCTCACAGTGGCTGGGTGGAGGATCAAAATTACACCCAGCAGGACCAGCATGCACCCCCACAAGTGGAGACCAGATACGAGGAGTCTTTGTAGGTGTTCGAGATCAACGGGCTGTGGTACAGCCGTGACCCGTCAGTAGACGGTCGGGGATGGGGAGTGGTCAGCCTCACCGACCTTCCCCAGCTTACCAAGCAACCAGCTCCGTCTCCGCACCGCGCTTTCAGTCCAGGCCAGAACAAGCGTACCAGCCTCAGCAGCAGCAGCGCACATATCAGCAGGGCCTAGCACTGTCCCACCAGCAGCAGTAGTATCGGCATGGCCAACAGGGCCAATATAGAACCTCGTCCACACATCAGCCAACTCAACCCACCGAATTGGAGTCTCTCACCTTGGCAATCCAGACCTTGTCTGATAGGGTCCAACAAATGCAGAATGATTACCTGGACATGAGAACCAATATCAATCGGGTCTCTCGTACCCAGGACCAACAGATGGCGCCAAAGACCCCAATTCCCGCACAGGTTCAGGCCAACCCGAACAGCTTACACCATGGCCAGAACCGACCTCGAGATCAGGTATATTATTCAGATAATTACTTATCTGAACATGAGATCCTTTCATACGATAATGTAAATCATATGTCCCTCAGGAGCGGAAGGACTGTGACCATACCTGATCGGGCACGGGCACAGAAGGAAGGAGCCTCCGAGACTCTACCTGAGGAGAACTTGGAGGAAGAGGAGGAGCAGCACCATCACCACCATCGCCGGCAGAAGAAGAGGACATCTGAGTCCTCGAAGCAGCAGTCCCGCATCAGAATGGAGTCCGATGAAACCGATGAAGAGCCTGCACCTCCATCTGAGGAGGATCGTCTAGAAGTCGCGGAAGAAGCATCACCGGTTTCGCCTCAGCATTTTCATTTCAGTCAGAGTTAGAGTCCGAGTCTGTCCAAGAGTCCGAATCATGTAAATAACTCTGTTCCTGATCTTAATGAGAATCTTTCAGTTTCCGAACATGAGTTGGAGTCAATAATCCCTTTCCCCCGAGCTCTCAAGGGTGGAAAGAAGAAAATGAAAAAAAATCCAAAAAGATGACCCTGAGATGGCAGAGTTCTGCAATAAACACATCAAGGTCACAATCCCCTTTGACAAGTACGTGGAGATGACCCCTGCATTCCAAAAATACCTTAAGGTGAGATGCACACCTACTAGGGTTAGTAGGAAGACCAAAAGCCGTGTTGAGAAACACGTTTTATCAGTAGCCACGACTTGTGCAATAAAGAACTCGTTTCCATGGAAACGAAGAGACATGGGTGCACATTATGTAGTGAGTCATGTTGATGACATCGCGTTTGCACGCACTCTCCTGGACAATGGTTCCTCCATCAATCTGATGCCTACAGCCCTCTATGAGCGGCTTAATCTCGGACCTCTTAGGAAATCTAGAGCCCTTCTACAGTTTGCTGATAAATCAACTAAGAGGTCCCAAGGAGAATTGAGGAACATTGTGATCAAAGTCGAGGGGCAAGAATACATGGTGGACTTCACTGTCCTGGATATGGAAACCCCTCGTAATTGGAGAGACTCCCAGATCATTCTAGGAAGGCCCTTCCTCAGAACAACAGGGGCCTTATTTGATTATAAGATCGGGAAGATTCAGTTCCAAACTCCAGGCGGAGATGACGGAGATGAGGAACTCAAAATGAAGCAGACAAGATGACAGAGACCGGATTCAGAATCCAGCACCGAGTACTCTTCTACCGGAACAGACTGCAATCATGTAGACATAGTTGGGCCATGGAGACAGAACCCAGCCAGCACCGATGAGTCCCTCCCCTCCGGAGATGATCCAGTGCGTGAATCAGTTTGCGAGGTCCTCAAAGACGAGTACAGCTCAGAACCTGCATCACCCTACATCTTCGATGACGTAGAGGCCCAGTTGGGCCTGTCTGTCCTCCCCTCTTTTGGACAATCGGAAGATGAGGATGACGAGTCGGACGTGGCTTTTGCCGATTGCATGGAGACTTTTGACGATCCGACTCCAGAGCCGAACTTGGTGGCAACTATCACAGAGAAAGATCCAGCCACTTCCAACACCGAGCCAGATCAGATTGAGCCAGACTTCTTAGACGATCACACTATTCCTGAGCTCAAACCCTTACCCACAACCTTAAAATACGCCTTCCTCGCGGGTCAGGACAAGAAATTTCCGGTCATCATCAGTTCGCGATTGACCGAGGAGCAGGAATCTCGCTTGCTAGAGATCATGGAGAAAAGCCGCAAGGCGATAGGTTGGAGCATTTCCGATCTCCACGAGATAAATCACGCTCTGTGTTCGCACCATATTTACTTGGAGAATGAATCCAAACCCTCGTGAATTCTAACATCGTTTGAATCCAAATTTACGAGAGGTCGTGAAGAAGGAGATAGAAAAATGGTGCAACGCGGGTTTCATTTACCCAATCTCTGACTCTAAGTGGGTGGCCCCAACCCATGTTGTCCCGAAAAAGTCGGGAATTCAGACGACCACCAACGAGGACGGAGAGGAGATCGTGGCGAGTTTACCCACGTCGTGGCGAGTCTGTGTGGATTACAGACGTCTGAATGCCGCGACGAAGAAGGATCATTTCCCCCTACCATTCATTGATCAGATCTTAGAGAGACTAGCGGGGAAAGAGTTCTTCTGCTTCTTAGATGGGTTCTCGGGCTACAATCAAGTAGCCATAGCTCCAGAGGACCAGGAAAATACCACATTCACATGCCCCTTTGGTACCTATGCTTTCAGGGCATGCCTTCTGGGTTATGCAATGCTCTAGGTACTTTCCAAAGATGCATGATTGTTGTATTCGTCGAAATGGTCGGTGAATTCCTGGAAGTCTTCATGGATGACTTCTCGGTCCATGGCGATTCCTTCGATTCTTGTCTTAGGAATCTGGACCGAGTCCTAAAAAGATGTTGTGAGGTCAATCTGGTGCTCTCTTGGGAGAAAAGTCACTTCATGGTGACGGAGGGCATAGTGTTGGGGCACGTCATCTACAAGAGAGGAATGGAGGTTGACCCTGCCAAGGTGGATGTGATCAGACGACTCCAGCCACCAACCAACGTTAAGCAGTTGCGGTCGTTCCTCGGGCATGTTGGATTTTATCGAAGATTCATTAAGGATTTTTCTAAGATTGCCTGATCGCTAACTGAGATTTTAGGAAAAGACATGGATTTTATTGTTGATCACAAATGTCTTGAGGCCTTTAAGCTTTTGCAAGGAATGATTATGGACGCACCCATCCTACAAGCCCCAGATTGATCTCTACCTTTTGAGATCATGACGGATGCCTCAGACTATGCTGTTGGGGATTTGTTAGGACAAAGAAGAGATGGCGTCCCGTTCGCAATTCACTATGCCAACAAAGTGCTCGACACCGCTCAGCGTAACTATACAGTTACAGAAAAGGAAATGCTTGCGGTAGTGTTTGCCTTGTACAAATTCAGATCTCACCTAATTGGATCCAAGGTAACTGTGTTCACTGACCACACGTCACTACGATATTTGATGGAGAAGAAGGACGCGAAGGCGCGTCTTCTTCGGTGGATTTTACTTATCCAGGAGTTTGATTTGGATATCCGTGATAAACCTGGAAAGAAGAACGTAGTGGCCGATCATCTTTCTCGTCTCGAAGATCTTAATACTTCCGAGGATCCACCTATTCGAGACTCCTTCCCTGACGAGTCGATTTTTGTTATCGACTCACTCCCCCAATATCGTGAATTATCTTGTCTCCAAGAAAGTTCCCGAAGATTGGCCCAAGAGCCAAATCGACCGACTGAAGTCGGACGCTAGACACTACCATTGGGAGGATCCGATCCTTTTCTTTGAAGGACCAGATTGTGTCTGGAGACGATGTATTCCTCAGGAGGAATACCAGAGTGTCCTTTCTTTATGCCACAGCTTAGAGGCAGGAGGGCACCACTCCGGGGAAGAGGACCGCATGGAAGGTACTTAAATGTGGCTTTTATTGGCCGACTCTGTTTCGCGATGCCACCGCCTTGGCGAAGTCGTGCCCAGTATGTCAGAGAATGGGAGGAAACCGTTGGTTCCAAGGATGAGATGCCTATGCAGCCGGTCATCATTTGTGATGTCTTTGACGCCTGGGGCATCGATTAATGGGCCCATTCCCTGTTAGCCAGGGGTTCGAATATATCCTTCTTGCGGTAGATTATCTATCCAGATGGGTGGAGGCTATCCCGACCTGAGCCGCAGACAGCAGGACTGTCTGTAAATTCATTAGAGAACACATAATCTCTAGGCTCGGATCCCCAAAATGATGATATCTAACGGGGGTAGACACTTTGTGAATCGGGAGGTGAAGAAACTCCTAAAGGACTACGGCATTGAACACCGTGTCGCTAGCCCTTACCACCCACAAACGAATGGTATGCTGAGATGTCGAATCGGGAGGTGAAAATTATATTGCAAAAGCTCGTCCGCCCGGACAGGAAGGACTGGTCTCAGATCTTAGATCAAGTCCTCTGGGCGTATCGGACAACTTACAAGACGCCGTTGGGAACCTCCCCATTCTGAATGGTATGCGGAAAGCCGTGCCATTTGCTCGCCAGAGTTAGTGCACAAATCAGAATGGGCAATCAAGAAGGTCAACTGGAACACGCACCGGGACAGAAGCAGAGAGACATGGGATCTGAATGAGCTTGTGGAAATCAGAAACCGTGTATATGACAACAGTTTGGTGTACAAGGACAGGTAAAGCGTTGGCATGATAGATATATCAGACGAAAGACCTTTGTTCCTGGACAGAAGGTATGGTTGTTCAATGCTAGGCTGAAGATTTCCAAGGCAAGTTGAAGTCTAAGTGGATGGGTCCATTTGTCGTCCGTACGGTGCATGATAGTGGATGTGTCGAGATCTCAGATCTCGCAGATGATGCACCGACATTCCTAGTGAATGGACAGCTGTTGAAGTACTTCGTCGAATCCAATGAGCAGTTAGTCCATGTTGAGGAGATTGTATTCATGTGCGAGACAGATACAACAGATACACCTCGAGCCGCGTATGAGACCTTGCAGCAGTGAGCCCTAGCCATCCGCAGCATCTTGAAAGATTCAGACCGACTCATCTGTATATATCATCATTCTTGTACATCCTATCCTTTCTCCCGAGACTCTGGTAAAACCCTCCCCGCTTCATTACGTCATTATCTTGGACTATACTTAGGATAACCATATCCTAAGTATAGGGGGGAGGAGTCACTTGAGTCGGTTCTCTGTACATTCTCCAGATCACATTGATCCTCATACTCACTTCCGTCCTATACTTAGACTGACCTGAGACTAACTATAGGGGGGACCGATGCCCGCATTGTATATTCATCCACTTCTCTCCTTGACCTCGTCCGCCTCACTTTTGACTTTCTTCTACACTTAGGCTGCCAGAGCCTAAGTATAGGGGGGCTGGTCGATTTCTATACATTTTTCCTTCTCTTTAGCTCTCCTACGCTTAGCACGAGCTATGTCTTTTTCCTCGCTCTTCGTGCTCTGAGGACATAGCACACGCTAAGTATAGGGGGGCGTGTATATATTACATATATACTTTTCCCATAGCTCGTACTTTCGCGTATGTTTGTATATTTTTTACAATAATTACTGGTGGGTAAAAATTGAAAAACAAATGTGTATATACTTGTATAATACTCTTGTAAATTGTGTAAAATAGGAGGTATACCAACAAAAAAATGAAATGAAAATAAATAGGCTTCTTATTTACGCTTGCATATCATCTCTGCATCTAAAAAGAAAAAGAGTCTTGCATTTTCATTCATCTTCATAGCATGACATATGCATCTCATCTGCATATCTTGCATATGCAAGGTGGAAAGTTAGTGGGTTTTGAACCAAGTTATGAGTAGAAATTGAGGATGACTTGATTTGACCTTAATCCACCTAATTTCAGAGGAACCTTATAGGAACTAGAGTTAAGATTTCTCAGGTCAAGTGACTTAATTCTTTAAGTCTGCAAGTCTATGTTCACATGTCATCTTGATTAGTCTAAGTAGAATATCTCGTGCATACACATGATTCTTTTAGATAATGACCTAACTTGGACAAGCACAATGCACGTAGCTCTTCATTGATGAGGTGGTGAGGAGGTAGAATCCTTTAGCTTGGAGTAGCATACGGGTGGAAACATCCGTCCTCCTCTAGGGAGGGTAGTGCATCTCAACCTAGTTTGGTGGTGTTGACATCTAAGGACATGATGCTGTGGGTTGCAATAATGCTTCAAAAGAGGGATAGTCTACTGGCTCGAGAGGAAAAACTCCTGATGTACATGTTGCACCTTGTATATAGTTCCACAAAAAAGGAAAAAAAAGAAAAAAAATGCAAGAACTCCAAAAAAATCAGATAGGTCCAAGTAAAAAATAATAATACCTGTCGGATTATGTTATTAGCAAAGAAATGCAGCTGGATGACTTGACTACACTGGTCAAGCATCCCGGGATAGGTAGCTACACTGGCTACCATCCATTCTTCTCTCTACCCCCCTCCTCTTGAGTTGGTCACACTTGAACTTAGAAGGAATACCCCGCTCCTCGAGGAAAGAGTTACTGGACCGGGTTATTGAGTTACCTTGTTAGAGGAGGCTGGTTCCGAGTCATTTCTGATGTGGAGAGCTATATCTCACTTACACAGTACAAGTAAGAATCATAGTCATCAGAAATTTGCGTTTGAGGATTTGTTCTGACCTGACTTTTGAGGCGTCTTGAATAGAAGACTTGTGGAACTTGAAGTTTGTTAGGTCTTAAGTACAGGTCCAAATAAGGTTCCGCCGCACAATTAATCAAAGGTCGAGTCAAGCTCCATTTTTAACTTTTGTTCATGACCTTGGTATGGAACCCAAAATCATTTCACTCTTGCATTTCATTTAGTTGCTCGGGGACGAGCAAGGTTTAAGTATAGGGGGTTGATGAATCTGTGATTCATCACTCTAAAAGTTAAAAATAGAGCCTTGTTCCCGATTAAATAGAGGCATATTTCCCTTATAATGCATAAATAGCATTCATGCATGCATACATAATACATGCATTTTAGCACTCCATTAGCATTTAAATAAGAAGCTAAAATTCCTTGTAAATATCCACGTATCAAAATAACCTCTTCCTTACAATATGTACTTCCTAGTTAATAATATAGGGAAGAAAGCCAGAAATCCCCCCTTGTAAAATAGCCAATAAAACCCTAGAACCCCTGGATCATAAAATACCATAACTCCCTCATACAAACTCCAAAATAGGTCTACTCAATGTTAGAATACTACACATTAAAAGACCTTTAAAATGAGACTAATTTCATCCAATTTGGAGCTCGTATGAAAAAGTTGGGTTTTTGGGCCTCTTTATATACTACATGTATGTATATTTGTATCTTTGTATTTTTTGTATCATATTTGACCTCATCTCCATCTTTGGTCAACATGAAACTTGTAGATCTCATCGATATCTACAACTTTCATGTTTTGAGTTTTTCCAATTCGGCCCCTCTTCTCTCTAACCTTATTCTTTGTCTAGCCAATCACAGCAGGCCACATGGCGCCATCTGGTCGCGCCACGCAGCCCGCTCCCCTTGCCCAAGCTGCCTTTGCTCTCAGCCGTTGGATGGTCTTCCAGATCCAAGGGCCACACCGCCTCCACGTACACCTCTCATCTCAACCGCCAGATCAAGTCCCTCGCCTCATCTCAACCGCCCGTTTGCGCCTCTTCATCAGTGCGCCACGTGGCGCGTGTTACGCCCTTGGATGACGCACTCCATCCCTCCATCTCAACCGCTCAGCCCGCCGTACATCGCAGCCCTTCAATCTTCCTCAGATCTGATCTCCGTCGCTCGTCAGCGCCCTCTCCTCCGCACGACACCTGGCGCCATCACGTCCTTTGGATTAAGCCACTCCTGATGCAATCCACACCGCTTGCGCGTACTTCACACCCATCGCGCCACGTGGAGGGCTCCTGACGCTCAGATCACCGGGCCCAGATCTCCATCCTACCGCTCCATCCCGGCTCGATCACCACCGTTGGATCACAAGATCCAACGGTGGAGACTTCGTCTTCCACCTCCAGCGCCCCTCTTTCCCACGTTCTCCGTCTTGCGGGAGGGGCAGCCCCTTCCTATTCTCAGCCGTGCTCCCTCCACCGTCGACGACCACCATCACCTCCACGTCCTTCCCCACTCGTCCCTTATCCTCGCCAGCTACTCCATTACCCACGTCGACCTCCAGCGACGTCCCACGGACCCCTTAAACCTTGCTCCATCACCGGCCCGACCGAGACCTCCCACCTATAAATACTTGCCCTCCGGTCGATTTCAGACCCATCCGCCACCCCTGAGAGATACCTCGAGCTCGGAGCGTTCGATTGGTGACAGTAATTGCACGATTCCTTGAGCGAAGACGGTCGTCTTCTCCGGCGAGATCCTCGGCCACCGCCGTGTCGCAGCCCTCCTCCGCCGAGCCGCTGCTTTGAGCTCAGGGACTTACAGCCCCTTCGAGCGACGATCTGGACCTCGATCTCGAGCTCCAAACCCTAGGTATTGCCTCCACCTTCGTTTAATCTTAGTTTTATTTTTTGCTTCGATTTCTCCCTTTTTATTCTCCGTCCATGACCATCTTCACGCATCGCTTTCACTCCGTTGAGCTTCGCGATGGAGCTCTCATCCTCGCGGTACCATTCACGCCCTCCGACGCTTCATTCACTTTCCATCAATCTCCAGCTCCACCACTTGGCCGGAGCACCATCACCAGATCATCTCCGATCCGCCTTAGGCCTCGCCGACCATCCCCACGTCTCCACAAGTGCACCCAGTGCTTCGGCTACTCTTCTAACGACTGCAGGTACCACTTTCGTGCATTGGCCGGAACATCACCGGAGGGCCTTTTGAGCTTCGTCGCCACGGAGCTCCGACGGCCCGCTACAACTCCTGAGACCACCAGATGCCTCGCCGCATCACCGCGCTTCTTCTGGGATAGCTCTGGACCGCCGGAGAGCATCATCGACACAAGGAGGGACGGGCGGAGCCAAGGCCTCGTCGCCGGAGCCCCGCCATCTCCTCCGCAGGTGGCGGAGGCCCGTTGAAGAAGACGCCTCAGTGACCGTGCGATCATCTCGATCGGACGGTTCCTAGTCAGCCACGTCGCCAATCCACCGGAGCTGCAGTCAGCCGTAGGATCATCTGCAATCCCACGGATCTTAGCGCGCCACGTGTCCAACACCTGCAGCAGTCGAGAGCCGTAGGATCTATCTGAGATCCAGCGGTCTGCCTTCAGCCACGTTGCCCCCTCCATCACGATCCAATGCCCGTTGGATCAACTTAGATCTGACAGCCTTAGATCTCTCCACACGTCTTCACCGACATCCGTTGGATCGATCTTGATCCAAGGGTCCGTAGCACGCCACGCATCCCTGGTCCGAGCCTCTTCCCCGACCCTAGGCTCGGACCACCCGAGGCTAACCGAGCCTCACTCCAGACTCTAGGAGCTTCCGAGCCGAGCCCCGAGCCTCCTAAGCCACCCGAGCCTAGGCCGACCACGTGAGGAGCACGTGCGGCCTAGGTATTTTACACATAGGCCCTCGAGACTTTTTGAAATTACAAAAAGGTCCCTGTAAAGCAAACCCCACTGAGGAGCACGTGCCCAGTGGAGAATTTGCATATCACCCCCCAGCATTCTAGGTATTTGCTTTTAAGTCACTATCAACATATTTTCTTTATGTAATTTTATTTTCTTGTATTGCAAATACATCCATGTATTTGCACGCATCCATAGGTTTCATTTTGCATCATTTTTGAATTCCAAAAGTTGCATTTTGTTGAGTAACTTGTCCTATATCTATTGTGCCACTTGTCACTTTTTTGTAATTATAGTAGATTTTTAAATGAATTAATTGGTTGATTTGTGTAATATTTTGCCCAGTGAGACCTTTTAAATTATAATTAATTTTCTGTGACTCCAAAAATTCTCAAAAATTCACAGTAGCTCTAGGATAGTGAACTCAACCTTGCATAAAAAATTTCATGTCATTTGCACGCATATCAAGGCCTGAATAAATTCCTTAGTGATTTTTTTATTTTAATTTTAGTAAATTCATTTCACATTGAAATTAAGGTTTGTCAAATTTCCTAGATTCCTTATCATTAGAACTATCTAAAATAATTTTTGTTCCTGAAAAAGATGTGATTTGTTATTACTAAAAATAAATTAGTGAAAATCACGCTGCCTGCATCTTTAATTCACTATAAATTCATTTAGTGTCTAAAAATTCCAAAAAAATTAGGGTAGCTTAGTTTCATCGTAATCCATCATCCGGCAAATTTTCATAATTTTTGGACTTCATTTGATATCTTAAATTGATTTAACTTTAAATCGGCCTGATATTGCATATGTCTGCATAGAAAATAAAAAAAGAACAAAAAAATACTCCTCGAAAATCTAACACTTGGATATTTGCTCATAATTCACCTAAGGAGACAGATGCCTCCCTGAGTTCGACCTTGGACGCTATCAAGTAAAAAAATCACCGCTTGAAATTGACTCAAATCTAATTTAAGTGGTTTTTGATTAGCCCTCTCGTATCCGACTGCAACGAACGACATCTAATTAATTTGGACATTAACTTGACCGAGTTAACATAGGGTGCAGGGCGGTTATCACTCGGGACAGTATGACGTAGAATTTTGGATACCTATCTGATCTCACTAATATGTGAGAAGATGGTTTGCCAAATAACCCTAAAATTGAAAAGATAAACGACCGAACTTTTACAATCATCACCTGGTTGTGTTGGTGAACTCGGGGTTTGTTTTGCGTTTGATTGCGGTATGAGTTCAATCTTTCTAGATTTGATCAACAAAATCTATCAAGATGATGGGAAGGTGATCGCTCTGATCGACTTTGACCGGTCCTCTCTCTCTCGCGAACCTCCCCATTCATCCAGATCGGTTCGGGATGTCTCTCGTCCTAAACCAAAATCTACTCGAGTTGCCACTTCCAGGCGTGATTTACCATGGAAGCTCGACATCGATTTCTTCTCCTTCTCCTTCTCTACCATCATCACTTCTAGTTACAGAAAATCATCTGCAGTTACACATTAATCTGACAGAGCCTGACTTAGACTCTTTCTCCTTTCCAGTAGACATGGCTGGAAAAGGACCGCAAAGCACTTCTGTATTCATAGATCATGCCGCAATCAATAGCGGTCTACTTGCTTCCTTAGAGACAATGCAGAATCAGACTAGGGAGCAAGGTAGACTCATGAATGATGTAAGAGCCGAGTTGACTCAGCTGCGAGCACAACGCACCAATCCAGATGCTGAGAATTCCAGAGCTGATCATCCAGGACCTGAGGATCAGGAGCAGCACGATGGAGCAGAGAGACCGCCACAAGATCAGAACCGCACAATGCAGCAGCTCTACAACTCTGGAGCTACTACGACTCACAGGTGGATCCATCTCCATGTTATTCACTGAACTTCGAGTTCTGACCTCAGACTATCTAGCTGTTGCCCAAGTTTCATGGGCTTTCTACTGAGGAACCGCACCTACACCTTCAAGAGTTCGAGCTGATCTGCAGCACGGTGCATGGTGCACATGTGAACGAGGACACGATCAAATTGATCATGTTTCCTTTCTCCCTTGTTGATCGAGCAGCCTATTGGCTGAAACACCTTGGGAGATATGTTTCGACGTGGGAGGAGTTAATAACTGTATATCTGAATAAGTATTACCATCTCGATCGAACGAATGTTGCTAGAGCTATGATTAGTGATTTTACCATGATCAGGAACGAGCAGTTCCACGAAGCATGGGATCGTTTCAGAGAGCTCATTGATCAGTGTCCCCATCACGAACTTTCCAAGCTGACTCTAGTATAGAGTTTCTTTAGCAGGCTGACACCAGAATTGCAGGGACTGGTGAATGCAGCATGTGTTGGATTGTATTTTTCGATGTACGAGCATCGAGTCTGGGCCATTTATGAGAAAATGGTAGAAAACTACACCACGATGTCTCAGACTCAATTATATAATCAGACGAATCCATCTTCTGTTGTTCCAATTCCTCTCAAATCTCCATCAGCTGATATGGGGATCATTTTCCAGAAGTTGGACCGAATAGAAATAATTGAGAAGAAGTGCCAGAATCTAGACAAGCTCGATAAGATTGACGAGCTTGAGAGATGCATGAGTGATCTGAAGATAGATTATATGCCTTCAAGAGATACAAGCAGATTCCAATTGATCTTCGGGATCACAGGCTGGCTCAGGTAGCTAAGATCGAGGCATACTTCCTAGGCCTTCAGTACATCACATTTACCATGTGCATTCTAAGCCTGCTCATCAGCACTCGACATACCCACAAATCCAGCAGGCACCATCATCTGACACTCAGATGGTGGTGTATTAGAGCGATCATCCCTTGGCATCCATGCCCCCAGCATACTATGAGATGCATGAGCCATTGACTAAGGTCAATGGGATTTGGTATAACCGACCACAGCAACCAGGAATCTGTCGCGACCACCCTGATTTCCGTTGGTCGACAGGAGGTGCCTCTTCCCAACAGCCACCGCAGGCACCGATGGGGCAGAATAGAGAGCAGCATCATTCCGGTCCTCGTCAGTACCAGCAACCTCAGTGGACGCAGAGCGCTTATCAGAATCAGTATCAGCAACATTACCTTCCACAACAGCCAGCTCAGCCACAACCTCAGTATCATCGAGGAGACTCATCCGGGTCTCATGGGTCTTTCCGTGACAACCCAGCTTTAGAGTATCTCCCCAACCGATCACCGACCAGTAGGCTTTTTTTAGGCGAGAAATGGATGAGTTTAAGACCCATGTCATGGATCTTGTCAAAGGGAAGTCTGCCTTGCCTGCCCAGATAGAGCCCAACCCAAATAATCTGAAGCGAAAATCAGAGCAGGTATATTTGACCGAGCCCACCCTACAATCACATGTATTTCCAAACGATTATCTTTTCTGTGATGGCGTTGATTTCATTTCTCTTAGGAGCGGTAGGATTTCAGTAGGCGGAGACTCTATTAGGCTCAACGAGGAAACACCTGATGATACAAGCGAGCATGTGGAGGACATTGATGGTGGTACTGACGCCATACCCTTTGACGATAGAGATGGTGGTGCTGAAGCCATCCAGACTGAAGAGCAGCCAGACCCGAACGCCGATGTAGCTGTATTACCATTCTTTGTAAATAGTGATGATGAGAGAAAATCACAAATATGTACAAAAGAGAAGAACTTGAGAAATAAAAAAATTGTTAATCAATATCTTTCTCTTTCCGATGATTCACAAAAAGCAAGTCCCTATTTCGCAAAAACATTTCCTGCTTCTTCTCTTGATCCTCTAATTATACAGACTAACCCGAAGGATGTACATATTCCTTTTCCCAAAGCACTATGCTTAGGAAAAGACGATAAAAAAGAAAACAACAAAAAGATCCAAATGAATGATCTAACGAAAGAGATGCTCGATAAGTTCACGATCCAACTCACTCTTTCGGAAGTCTTGTAACGCATCCCTCTTCTTCAGAAAGGTCTAAAAGAATGAACTACAGTTCACAGAAAGAAGAGGCAACGTAATCACTATACTGAGATCCATGTGTTGACCAAGAAAATGTGTCATGCTATTCAGAATCGACTCCCAGCCAAGAGAACAGATTCAGGAGCACCGTATGTCAGATGCGAGATCCTCGATCAGACTTTTGATCGAACTCTATTAGATAGCGGATCTTCGATTAATCTCCTTCCATCTTCCCTGCTTGACAAGTTCGAGTCCGGGCCTCTTCGACCAAGTCGAACGTCTTGAAGTTTGTTGATAGATCAGTCAAGAGGCCTAAGGGTTTAATCGAAGACGTTATCATCACCATTCAGGGTTTGCAATTCCCCGTGGACTTCATCATGTTGGACATGGCGATCCCTGAATGCGTGACTGATACCCTGATCATATTAGGATGACCTTTTCTGGCAACAACAAAGGTCGTGTCCGACTATGGTACCAGGAAGGTGTACTTTCACGTCCAGGGCGAAACTATACATATAGAGATGATCCAAGACCAGAATTCTAGATCGGTTGAATCAGAGGGAGCATCTGATGACGAACCTGACAGTCAACAGGATTGTGACTTCGTACAAACCAATGATGAGGCCTTCTGGGCCAAACCAAGTACCTAATCTTTCATCACACCTTCAGTCGAAGCCGAGATTCAGATATCCGAGGATGGGAGATTGGAGAGCACAATCCTAGAGTATGATAGCAAAAATCTTGATAGAGACAAGTCTGATACCTTTATAGATCATTTAGACATTCTTTATCCCTCCTAGTCAGAAGTGCATAATCAGAGCTGTCAATTACCTTCAAAGTAGTTAGAATCCGAAGATGTTGATTGGCAGTGCTTCGCTGAATTCTTATCACTTCAGACTTTATCATCAGAGCCTACAACCATCCTGGAGATCGAATCAAATAAGAATATCCAGCAAGCTCCAGATCTTTTTGTTGGAGATGCGATCCCATGACGAGCCATTATGCAATAAATGTTATTGTGAATATCATTCCCTGATCTGAAATGAAGAATAAATAGTTTACATATAAGGTCCCTCTGTACAATAAGGGTTATGTACCATGGCCAACTTAATAATCATACAGCTGTTGATTCATTAATTGAATCATAGAGGCTGATGCTTGGATGAATATCTAAGGAGTTAGATAGAGGACTCATCAAGCATCATCAAATGATTGTTAAGGGGTGATCTCCAGCCTGAGTAGGAGATGGAAATCCTTTCTCATTAGGTTGATATCTGATCGACCTCTTGATGCAGGTCCTCTGCATGCGAATAGTGATTCGGAGGTGTCAGATTAGTTGAGTCAATGAGTTGACTTAACGAGATAAAGATGACAAAAGACCTATGTTGAATACTGTCACAGCATAGGCATGCATCCTATGACTAGAGACAAATGTATTACAATATATCTGAGTATGTATATTTGGCAGACCAATAGGTTGATGACCTAACCAAGGTCTATACACCGACAAGCTGGTGTGCATGTAAGGACATATGAGTAATACGATCTCTCAAAGGGATCATACAAGTTCACTTGTGAACCGGGAGACATAAGCTCACTCATGAGGTATTGGGACTGATCAAATTCCATGCATGGTTGTCATGCTTTGGAAGCATGACATGAATTTGAGTGTAAGATATATACTTTGTGAAAGCATATGATCTATACCAAATCCCGAAGACCAAGATTGAGAAACTTAGTGATCAAACCCAGCCGATGACAGTGTAAAAGTGATCTATATCTTCAAGATGATCATAGGTCTTCCAGTATGCAGGATGTACATGTATTAGGAATACATGAGGGTGATGTGATCATAAACGATTGTATAACCATGACGCTTCTATTCTGAGGGAGTGATGAAAGAGGTTTTGATATTAGTGACTCCTCTCAGTAGAGAAGTGACCTAATCTTAGTCCATGTACTGGACATTGATCTGAATGAGATTCAGATACAATGAGAATATTAGGTTTACGGTCTTGATTTAATCAGGCATCTATGGGAGGTTCCTGAGATCTGGATTTGAGATATGATCTCAATATCCAAGTCACTATACGTGGAACAATACAATCGCCCTATCCTTATCTCCAAGTATCTGCGAAGAAATCACGTTATTCTTGAAAGAGTTCAAGAATAATTCCATAGTTGAAATGTATCTAAGCATAAAAAGAATGATAATTAAATGTGATTTAATTATCTTGATGTATGTGGAAACTATCCAATATAATTAAAAGTGATTTAATTATTGTGGATAATAATAATGTGGATAGAAATATCCAATTATTCATAATATATTATAAATGTGATTTATAATGTATTAGAGAGATCTAATTATAATTTATATTTGTCAAATAATTATTGATGTGTATTGGATACACATTGTGTAATTAATTGAAAATATAACTTATATTTTGTTTTGGGTTGTAAATGTGATTCACAAAATTCCAATGGTAAGATTGCAATATTCTCAAAATTAATTATGAATTATTGAATAATAAATCACAACAAAAGTTTTTGGAATAAATAATGGAGATTTTCATGGAGATATGCAATCTCATGAGATCTCATGAGATTGCCTCCAATTGGAAACAAGTGGTTGTCCACCATGTTCCAATAGGAGATGCAATCTCCATGATGATTGTCTTCCTTATTTGATTGGTTTAATTTAGGATTGATTTATATTTGATTTATCAAATATATTTGATCTAAATTAAATTATTAATTGTTGATTTTTACCAAAAACAATCTTGACCATTGGATTAAACATAAGTCAATCTCATCCATTGATTTTATGTGTCCCATGGATTGAGATCCATGGACCCCAAAACCCTATAAATAGAGAGGCATACCATGCTCTCTAATGCTATGCTTTTGAAGCACATCTCTCTCTCTCTCTCTCTCTTATTCCACACGTCAACCGCTTCGACGTTCTTCGGTTCTCCGTATTCTTTGGAGTGCTATGCTCATGAAGAAGGCGTTCGATCTCGTACGACGAGATCAGGAGTTCACCGTGGTTGGATAAACTCGTTGGATTGCGAGGATCACGCGACTCATCCCCGCGCTTGCAAGCTTCTTCTCCGACGATCGGACTTGAGACAGGAGGTCTCTTTTCGTAGAGACTTGATCAACCATGCTTCAATAGGTATTCCTTTATACTTGTTGTGGTTATAGATGAAACGATCCGAGAATCATTCTTGGATCATGTGGTTTCATCGCATGAAAGTTTTTTAAATTCCGCTGCACAGAACAACTAGTATGACTAGTCGTTCTTCGTCGTATTCGATACGACGATCACGCTTCCGTGATGTGCTTGAGGATTAAACCATATCCTTCAAGTGGTATCAGAGCCTTCGGTCGAAGGTTTTGGATACGATCCGCAAACCTAGGACAACTTGGGTTCGTTAAGGTCGTGAAGGTTTTTGTCGCATTTGTTTTTCGTACATCTGTTTAGTGAATGAATTCGGCCCTATTTAAGATATTTAAACACTAATTAATCACTGGAATTTTGTTCCCCATTAAATAAGGAAACCATAGGATCTGAGTTTACGTAATTTGGATTCTGTTTGCTCGAGATATGGTTGTTTTAATGAACATGTATTCACTGTTGCGGGAACTGCAAATCTTAACATAATTAATGAGTTAATTACTGTTTTGATATTCCTCGAAATACGTGAAATATCACTTGGGTTCTGTCCTAAATCAAATTAGCAATCTTTGAAGATTAATTTTATCTAATTTGGATATAAATTGAGTGAGATATGTTAACTTTAGTAAGTAAGGGTCACTGCTGAAATTACAGTCCTAATCAAGAACCACGTGATTTAATTTCATGAAATAATTATGTAAAATATTTGAGAATTACTGAATGATGATTATTTCCTTAATTTACTTGGCCTCAACCAATAAATTGATTAGATTTGATCTAGATCATAATTGGAAACACAATCATCAAACTCCTTGCTTGAATAGGATTGGGAATTTGTATAGCAAATTTCCTTATAATAAAAAATGTTTTGATTATTACTATATGGTATAATTTCGGTTGAAGAACCGATGATCATCTCAAGTACAAAGTGATTGACTCGGCATTATTTTTTCCCAAGGCGGATATGGTGTCTAGTCGGGGATCGCTGGGGTAGCGGGTTGCACCGGATGCGGTCCGTCCCATTCCCGCTGGTACTGGCCATGACAACGGGTAGGGAACGAATGATGCCTGAGAGATCATGATGTATTTTTCTAATTATTAAAATTTGAATTAATACGCACTTTGAGATAATACCATATATATATTCAAGTAAAAACAATCAAGTTTGTTGATTGAAATGGATTGATAATTAATTTAATATGATTGAATTAACTATGTCCAATTGAAACACTCTATTATGAATAGAGTTATTATTTCCCTTGGAAGAATTAATTATGTGAATATGATTCATGATGATTGACTAAAAATTTAAATAAGAGGTGGAGGATCACATAAGTGACATCCATGGTCTCCTGTCAAGGTGAAGGGTTTCCGTCGCCAGGGATTGCATATAGGAGATGCCTGTACGAAGTGACAGCTCCTATATGCAAGCACATCTAGATTGGGCTCTTTGCTTCTCGAAAGAGTAAGGTCGTATGCGTAGTGACCCCAATATCGGATCCTCATATTATTGGGGCGATATTGGATTGCGCATAGCGAGTCCTGTTGACGGTTGGTTCAAGTAACGACGGGTCAACATCACCTTAGTGGTGGTGGGCTCGGGTGTTAAAGACCGAATTGGGAATGCAAGTTGGACATGCAAGGCGGAATATGTTCCCTCTCTTATTTATCGGAGTTGCAGATTCTCTTATTATTGGGATGTAACAAAGATAAGGAAGGAGATCCCACATCTTGTTTGAGATATAATGGTAAGTATATCTCTTACATTGAAATTGATTAAGAGAATGAACTTTCAGTGTTGACAAGGCAAGAAAACTTTGATATAAAATTTCTAAATCAAAGTAAAATGTGTATATATATATATATGCAAATTTCTTATTTCAGATAATCCTTCAATAAACCCACTCAATATTATGCTCAATAATAACTAGTATAATATCATGGATTTGATCCATGATAAAGATGTTGTACTTGCAGTTGGACACATAATGTATGTGGTTGCAATATCCAAGTCTTCCTCGTAATAATGAGGAGTGACAATTAAATAGACAATAGGACTTCAACCCTAGGGTTTGTGTGTCTCTATAGTCCTAATCTCTCATCGAATGTACTTTGGAAGTGGCATGTTGATGATGATCATAATTGTCAAATAATCCTTATAAAATTATAAGAAGATGTTCTGGCATACATATGTGCTCTCAACATTTAATCATGAATGATGTGGTTCTCTGCATCATGAAGAATGACGGCTCTATAAGAGATGATGTATTCAAATTGTTTGAGTACCTACCTGAACCAATGTTTTAAGAGTTTAGATGGATGTAGATACGATGAGTGTCATCATTCTACTGTCTATACTCTGGTCATTCATGATGCTTCATATTATTCATATTGTATGAATTGAATGAAGCATGTATAAATGTTGAAATGTTCTTATATTGAAATCTTTTGAATTCAGCATAAGAGATCCTTTGTCTTGAGCAATGGTTGCTTATAGATAAAGAGAGCGCAGTGGAAGCATGGGTTAGACCCAAGTAAGAAGGAAAGTCAAAGAGTTGACTCTACTTCTGTGACTTCCATATGAAATCCAAAGAGTTGGATAAACGCCAATACTGCAATAAACTGATGTGTTGATAGTATGACTATCAAATCTATCTTGAATCCTTAGAGAAGGACTCGGATAGTGTATCAGAATAATCTACATATAATCATTGAAATTGACTTTCTTATTTGATAAGATAAAGTCTAATAATTGTATCTCAATCTTCTAATGACACTTGTAATTGGTTGCATATGTATTAGAAGATTAGAAACTTGATCTTATAGGTTTAATAGTCATCCAAATGGATATTGATGCAATTGTTGCAACAATCTCTATTGGATCGATAGACTTCATAATTTCGGTAGGAGAGCCCTTAGTCTTAGAGGATGTCTCTATGACCTATATATTAGAATACACACATTGCTTAATTCTAAATGTTGGAAATAAACGTGAATTCTGTAATACACCTATCATAAGGAGTTATAATGGAGATATTTCATATAGTAATCTAAAATCTTGTGGACTCTACTAAATTAGAAAAATTAATGAATTGATCATTAACATTTCTAATACTGAAATTAAACCTTAAAAGATCAATAGGAGAATGAAGATCATTTGACGATGATCTGGCATCAAGCCTTGGACATTTGTCTGTTGATGTGATCAATAGATTAGTGACAGATGAAACTTTAGATTGTCTAAAGGTTCAAATCTTACATACTTGTGAATATTGTATTCAAAAGTAAAATTGTCCAATACACCCTTCCTTAAAATGGTGTAAGATGTCAAGGTATTCAAGATCTCATGCATATTGATATATGTGAAACATCTATATCAGAATAAACATTATGGATATGTGATATCTATTGATGATTATTTGTGATATGAGATTTCTTCTATTCATTTAGAAAACTTGGAAATATTCAAAGATTTCACAATTTTGGTTTAGAACCAAAGTTTGAAGGAAGATTAACTGAATTTTTGATCTAATCTACGTAGTCAGTACCTATTAGATAAATTCATGGAATACCTTATAGAGATATGAATGTCATTTCTATTTCAATCCTCATAATGTACCTAAACTCAAGAGAGTTGTGGGGAGATACAATTGGATCATGTATGACATGATTTGATCAATGATGAATTTTAGCATAATTACCTATTAGTTTCCAGGTATATATGTAGTAGAGACTACAATATATCCCTAATGAGATTCCATGCATGTAAGCTGGAATTTAGCACTTGAAAGTGCTACTATATTAGGAAAATAAAGGATGGTATTGGATACCTACTTTGTGACCTTGAGATTCTTAAAAGATCTCATCTTTGAGAATATGATTCTTATAAGATGACTCTCTTAAGAATCAAGATGAAAATGAAGTAAAGGAACTCATTTAATCTTGTGATGATAATGAGGATCCTAGAATCGGAAACTAAAAGGACAATTAAAGATGAAACACTAATACCTTTTCAAATAAGTTTGAAGATGGATTCCATGTGTCAGTTGAATCTGACAATGATCTAACTTCATATGATGAAGCTTCTAAAGATCATGACATGGAAAGATGGATGTTAGAAATAAAGTCTAAAGTAGACTTCATATACAAGTGTTGTATATGGACCCTCGAGGATCCACCTATATGGATAAGATCCATTAAGATGTAAATGGATCTTCAAGAGAATGAGGGAACCTGATGAGAAGGTAGAGATCTTCAAAGCACGGTTCGTAGCCATGAGCTACACACTGAAGAGAAGACATCGCTTGCGATGAGACTTGCTCTTCAGTGACCATGCTTGAACCCATCAGAATATTGCTTACTATAGCTACACAACTTGACTAAGACATCTTCATGATGAAAATCAAGATTACATTCCTCCATAAATACCTCTTTGGGGATATTCACATGAAGTAGCCCCAGGGCTCCATGGTTGAGGAACGTAAGGTGTGCAATCTAAAAGAAACTCCATCTATGGACTCAAATAAGCTTCTTGTAGTTGGAACATTGGATCTGATGAATTCATAAATGTTATATATTCAGATAGTATCTTGATGTACCATGTGAAGCTTAGTGGGAGTGTCATTGTGTTCATCGTGCTATACGTAGATGAAATCCTAATCATTTGGAATGATAAAAGGATAATAATAAGTGTTTTATAGACTGGCTATTCCATATATTGAGATATGATCTCAAGAATACCTCTTAGATCTTAGTTCTGAAGTTGTTCAGAAGTAAAGAAAAGAGGGTATTGGGACTGTCACATTAATGGTATACCTTGGACATTTCCATGGAAAATTCTAAGAAAGGATTCTTTCCCTTAAAATATGGTACTGTCCTATCTAAAGGAATAGCACCTCAAAGAGTTGAGGATGTAAATGCTAAAACTGCTTGTCCTTGTGCATCAGTTTCAAGAATCTGGGTGTATGCTAGATGTGTACAAAAGCCAGGTGTCTGCCATGCAGTGGGAGTAGTAAACGGTTATTGATCCTACAATGATGATTAAACACTTGATTGCAGTAATAACAATATCTTCAAAGATGATGAAACTTAGAGATAGCGATCTCAATGTCTTATCTTCAAAAGTATAAGACCTTGTAGATAGTGATCTATAAGGATCTTCGCTATAGATACCTTAGGAGATAGAGATCTCTAGGAATAAAGGTATTCTGATAAGGATTATGGGCATACTGGTTATAATAATTATCGAGCTATAGTGTCAAGGACACTATAACAAAATTGAGTATTGGTTGCATGAGATGAAACAGTTGCATTGGATGCGAGCACTGTTACTAGGGGATATGCAAGTGTCGTAAAAGGACATGGCGTAGTCTCTTGGGAACAGAGTGACTGGTCAGCTTATCTAGCTATTTTCTAAATAGCCTATGATTGTCACATGAGTGTGGGTTTAAATGATTAAGCCCATTAATGGCTCATTGGGCTAGTGGGAGATTGTTGGACATGCGAGCCCACGGCGAGCCATTATGCAATAAATGTTATTGCAGATATCATTCCCTGATCTGAAATGAAGAATAAATCATTTACATATAAGGTCCCTCTGTACAATAAGGTTTATGTACCATGGCCAACTTAATAATCATGCAGTTGTTGATTCATTAATTGAATCATAGAGGCTGATGCTTGGATGAATATCTAAGGAGTTAGATAGAGGACTCATCAAGCATCATCAAATGATTGTTAAGTGATGATCTCCAGCCTGAGTAGGAGATGGCAGTCCTTTCTTATTAGGTTGATATCTGATCGACCTCTTGATGCAGGTCCTCTACATGGGAATAATGATTCGGAGGTGTCAGATTAGTTGAGTCAATGAGTTGACTTAACGAGATCGACATAACAAAAGACCTATATTGAATACTGTCACAGCATAGGCATGCATCCTAGGACCAGAGACAGATTACTATATGTCTGAGTATGTATATTTGACAGACCAATAGGTTGATGACCTAACCAAGGTCTATACACCGGCGAGCTGGTATGCATGTAAGGACATATGAGTAATACGATCTCTCAAAGGGATCATACATGTTCACTTGTGAACCAGGAGACATGATCTCACTCATGAGGTATTGGGACTGATCAAATTCCATGCATGGTCGTCATGCTTTGGAAGCATGACATAAATTTGAAGGTAAGATATATGCTTTGTGAAAGCATATGATCTATACCAAATCCCAAAGACCAAGATTGAGAAACTTAGTGATCAAACCCTAAAGATGACAGTGTAAAAGTGATCTATATCTTCAGGATGATCAAATGTGATTTAATTATTGTGGATGGATACACATTGTGTAATTAATTGAAAATGTAAATTATATTTTGTTTTGGGTTGTGAATGTGATTCACAAAATTCAAATGGTAAGATTGCAATATTCTCAAAATTAATTATGAATTATTTTTGAAGAATAAATCACAACAAAAGTTGTTGGAATAAATAATGGATATTTTCATGGAGATATGAAATCTCATGAGATCTCATGAGATTGCCTCCAATTGGAAACAAGTGGTCGTCCACCATGTTCCAATATGAGATGCAATCTCCATGATGATTGTCTTCCTTATTTGATTGGTTTAATTTAAGATTGATTTATATTTGATTTATCAAATATATTTGATCTAAATTAAATTATTAATTCTTGGTTTTTACTAACAACAATCTTGACCATTGGATTAAACATAAATCAATCTCATCCATTGATTTTATGTGTCCCATGATTGAGATCCATGGATCCCAAAACCCTATAAATAGAGAGGCATACCATGCTCTCTAATGCTATGCTTTTGAAGCACATCTCTCTCTCTCTCTCTTATTCCACACGTCAACCCTCCCCCTCTCTCTTTGGTGGTCGACCACCAAAACCCTAGAGGAGAACTTCGTCGTCGCCTTCACTACTGCGCCACCGCCTCGACGTTCTTCGGTTCTCCGTCTTCTTTGGATGCTACGCTCGTGAAGAAGGCGTTCGATCTCGTACGATGAGATCAGGAGTTCACCGTGCTTGGATCAACTCGTTGGATTGCGAGGATCACGCGACTCATCCCCGTGCTCGCAAGCTTCTTCTCCGACGATCGGACTTGAAACAGGAGGTCTTATTTCATAGAGACTTAACCAACCACGCTTCAAGAGGTATTCCTTTATACTTGTTGTGGTTATAGATGAAACGATTCGAGAATTGTTCTTGGATCATGTGGTTTCATCGTATGAAATTTTTTTAAATTTCGCTGCACAGAACAACTAGTATGACTATTCATTCTTCGTCGTATTCGATACGACGATCATGCTTACGTGATGCGCTTGAGGATTAAACTATATCCTTCACTTTTTGAGTCAGAGCAAGCAGAGCTCACGCACATCGATCTAGCAGCCTATACCCAGGCTCTAATCAAACTCGCTCTTCCTGTTCCTTCTCCCCCTGAGCTTAAACCGTTGCCTCAGAGCATGAAATACCGATTCCTTGTGGGTGAATATCAAATGTTTCCAGTCATCATCCCTTCCAATCTGACCGAAGATCAGGAATCCCGTCTAATAGCGATTCTTGAAAAGAACTGCAAGGTGATTGGGTGGTCAATAGCCGACCTCCATGGGATTAGTCCGGCTCTATGATCCCACCACATCTTTCTCGAGGATGATGCCAAGCCATCTCGTGAGTTTCAGTGCAGGCTGAACCCGAATCTTCGAGAGGTGGTTATGAAGGAAATATCCAAGTGGTGGAGCGCTGATTTTATCTATCCCATCTCCGACTCGAAATGGTTAGTCTATTACATGTGGTACCCAAGTAGACGGGTATCACTACAGTGATCAATAAGGAGAGAGAGGAGATTGCTACCGACTTCTTGGCGCGTTTGTGTAGACTACAAACGTTTGAATCAGGCGACCAAGAAGGATTACTTTCTGTTACCGTTCATTGATCAGATCATCGAATGGTTAGTCCGGAAGAGCCATTATTGCTTTCTTGATGGGTACTCAGGATATAACCAAGTGTCCATTGCTCCAGAAGACCAAGAAAAGACTACATTCACATGTCCGTTCGGAACGTATGCTTTCAAATGGATGCCCTTTGGACTATGTAATGTTCCGGCTACATTCCAGAGGTGCATGATTTCAATATTCACGGACATGGTGGGAGATATATTAGAGGTCCTCATGGATGATTTCTCGGTCTACGGTGATGATTTTGACTCCTGCCTTTCTAGCCTAGACTGCGTGCTTCAAAGGTGCACGGAGGTTAACCTCATACTTTCTTGGGAGAAGAGTCATTTTATGATGACTCAGGGGACGATCCTTGGTCACATCATCTCCAATCAGGGCATGGACGTGGACCCGACAAAGGTGAATATCATTAAGAAACTGAATCCATCGTCCAATCTAAAACAGCTACAGTCTTTCCTCAGGCATGTCCGTTTTTACCGATGTTTCATACGAGACTTCATCAAAATTGCCCGACCGTTGTCTGATCTTCTCGCGAAAGACACCGAGTTTATCGTAGAGGATTAGTATCTTTCAGCTTCTGAAACTCTTAAGAACATGGTTGTAGAGGCTCATGTCCTTCAGCCACCCGATTGGTCTCTCCCATTCGGGATCATGACGGACGCCTCCGATTTTGCCGTTGGGACTGTGTTGGGACAGAAGAGGGATGGCCTTCCATTCGCCATATACTATGCTAGCAAGACTTTGGATTCTGCACAGTGGAATTACATGGTTATAGAGAAAGAGATGCTAGCCGTAGTATGTGCCTTAGATAAATTCAGGTCCCATATCTTGGGATCCAAGATCACAATCTTCAATGATCACACTGCCATCCGGTATCTAATAGAAAAGAAGGATTCGTAGCCGCATCTGACCAGATGGATCCTTCTACTCTAGGAGATCGATATAGTTATCAAGGATAATCCTGGAGTCAAGAATGTGGTGGCGGATCACCTCTCCCGACTAGAAACACCTAAGACTGCTGAGTTTGATACACCAATAACTGAGACCTTCCCCGATGAGGCGATTCTTGTTGCGCCTCGCTGCCATGGTATGCCAACATTGTGAACATTATTGTTGCTAAGAAAGTCCCACAAGGTTGGTCCAGATAGAGGCTTGAGACTTTCCTAGCGAAAGCCAAGTCTTACCATTGAGAGGATCCGGTCCTTTATCATGAAGGAGCGGATTCTATCTGGCGTCGGTGTATTCCTCATGAGGAATACCAGAGTGTTCTCATGTATTGTCATCGATTAGAAGCTGGAGGACACCATTAAGGGAGGAGGACAACATAGAAGGTGCTACAATCCGGCCTTTGGTGGCCTACGCTCATTGCGGATGCTCATGCATTCGTAAAGAGATGTACTGACTGCTAGAAGATGGGCACTTGTGGGCATAGAGACATGATGCTGATGTAGCCGATACACTTCTGTGAAGTGTTTGATGCATGGGGCATCGAATTTATGGGCAATTTCCTAAAAGTCATGGGTTTGAGTATATCCTTTTAACTGTGGATTATGTGAGTTGTTGGGTAGAGGCTATTCATACCCGAGCTGCTGATGCGAACATAGTTTGCAAGTTCCTGAGAAAGCATATCATTACGCGGTATGGGGTCCCCCGTGTCCTGATATCAGACAGGGGTAGCCACTTCATCAACGATAAGGTAAGAGAACTTGCTAACGAGTTCGGTATAGACCATCGGGTTGCTACTCCGTATCATCCTCATACGAATGGTCTAGTCGAGGTTTCGAATAGGGAGATCAATACGATCTAGCAAAAGGTTGTTCACCCAGACCGAAAGGACTGGTCACAGCTTTTGGACTCGATTCTTTGGGCTTATCGAACATCCTTCAAAACTCCATTGGGTACATCTCCCTTTTGACTCGATTATGGCAATCCATGCCTCTTACCCGTCGAGATCAAGCACAAATCCTTGTGGGTAGTAAAAGAAGTGATCTTTGGTCTAGACGATTCAGGAGATCAGAGGCAGACCGAACTGGCAGCCCTGGAAGAGTTGAGAGACCAAGCCTTCATGAGTAGCCTTCATTACAAGAGCGGATGAAAGAGTAGCATGATTCTCACATCAACCACAAACAGTTTGAGCCTGATCAGAAAGTATGGCTATTCGATGCGAGACTGAAATTGTTTCCAGGAAAACTCCAGAGCAAGTGGAAAGGCCCCTATCTTGTACGAAAGGGGTATGACAACGGTAGCATCGATATATTTGAGTTGTCATCTGATTCCACCTTTTGAGTCAACGGTCAGCGGTTGAAACCCTTTCTCGATCATGAACCGCAGACCGTTGAGATTGACCTAATCTATTTTGTATGAGATGATCTCTTAATTCTTACACTTTACATCTCATACCTGATTTTCAATGATCATCTTGTATATACTTTCGATTTCATTCTTTCTTCTTTCTGTTTGTCTTACACCCTTAGGTTGATCTAGAATTTTGATATACTTAGGATGTGCTTTATCCTAAGTATAGGGAGGTGTAGACACAGTGTTGTTCATACGTCGTTCTATTCGATTACCCCTATCATTGCCTATACTTAGGTGTACTTTACCCTAGGTATAGGGGGTGATCTCGCTCATTTCCACTTTCGATTTTCGTCATTTTTGTCTCGTCTTCTCCCTCTCTTGTCCCTCAACTTTTGATCTTCGTCTATATTTGGGGATATTTTACCCTAAGTATAGGGGGGACAAACCGAGCTGTTGAGTATGTACATTCTCTTGACCTCGATCATCTTTGGTTTTGAGTCAGCTATCCTTAGGACCACTTGATCCTAAGTATAGAGGAGATGATCATTTCTATTCATTCATTTGTTATTTTTTGAGTCATTGTAGTATAGATTCTTTTCACTGATCTATACTTAGCCCGAGTTATGTCTTCCTTTGCCACTTCTTTGGTCACTACGAGGACATAGTTCATGCTAAGTATAGGGGGTGTCGTATATATATGTTATATATACTTTAAAAGCCTTAACTCGTATTTTATTATATTTTTAATAATAATGCACCCTAAAAGTATGGGTGTGCATTTTGGTTTTTAAAAGCCCGCAAGAAAACCGTAAAAATATCTTATAAAAAAATTGGCTTTAAAAATTGTATATCCTTAAAATTTTGAAAATTAAAATCCTTGTAAAAATTTGTATAAAAGCTGTATAACTTGTATATAAAATGTGTATAAAATCCTTTGTAAAATATATAAAAATCCATGTGAAATTTGTGTAAATCAAATTAATCCACTAACTCTTTCAAAAAGACCACAAAAATTGAAAAGTTTTAAAATTCAATAAAAATTTTCAAAATTCTTTGAAAACCACTTAAAACATTTAACCCGAAAAAATTTACCTCATAAAGAAATTATTGCCTTCATTTGCATTTTTCAAAACAAGTTTGATTCTTGAACTGAATGGATCCAAGTCCGAGAGATGGAGCTTGATTTAGGCCTTAATCCATTTAATTCTAAGGAACTTTATTAGGAACTGGATTGAGACTCTTCAGGTCTTTTAGACTTAATTCCTTGGGTTCCATGAGATCGTATTCGGAATTCAACTTGAAAATGCCTAAGTAGGGCACCTGGTGTCATCCGTTTAACTCTTCTACATTTGAACCAATTTTGAACTCATGCACTCTGCACTTAGCTTGACTTGCATGGGGCTGCGAAGGGCAATCCATTTTGAAGATGCGTTTCCATCCTTGTCCGGTGGTGATGATATCTAAAGATGGGAGAGATTGGGTTTGAAATAAAGCTTTGGATGAGGGAAGGATCTGTTGGCACAATTTTTTCTAAGACCCCAAAAAATGGACGGAATGAAAAGATTCTATATCCGCCGGGGCATAAAAGACCGATGGAGTGCAATAATTATTTCTACCAAAAAGAAGCTGAATACACTAAATTCCAAAATGACCACAGTGGTCTGAGCTTCAGAAAAGCCTGCATGTCTTCGTGGAGACTTGACTAAACTGGCCAGGCTTCACAGGAGATGTGATTACACCGATCACACTCCATTTCTTTTCTCTTTCTTCTACCTTCTTTCTATATTCAATTGTGGACACAACATGACCTGACCTCAGAAGGAAATACCTCCCTCCTCGAGGATTGAGTTGCTGGATAAGGGCCCAATGGGAGTGTGTACCTGGATGGGAGGTTTCTTCGCTTCTCTAGAGTGGGAAGAGCTAAAACCTTTCACACACAATCAAATTGCTTTCAAAGATGAAAAGTTTGCATGATGAGTAGGTGGATCTGAGATGGATGTTGAGGCGGATCTAGATAAGGATTTGTGGAACTTGAAGACCGTCGAGGCTTAAATTCTTATTCTAATAAAGTCCCGACACACTAAAAATCCAAAGGTCTGAATCCAAGCTCTAGATTAAGGGTAAAGAGAATTTCGGTTTAAAGAAACAAGCATGTTCTAAGTTCTTTTATTTTCCTTTTTTTTCTTTTTGCTTGCATTTATTTATAGAATAAGTGTTTGCTAAGGGACTAGCAAAGGTAAAGTATAGGGGAATGATGAATATGTGATTCATCACCTTTATTCTTTTATTTTGGCTAAAATCCTTGGTAAAATTCATGTAAATATCCACTAATTCTAATTAATTATCACTCGAACCATTATTATTAATATTATATAATTAACAATTATTTTATCTAAAATAAAAGAATAAAAATAAGAATAAAAGAAAAAGAAGGCTGTAAATATAAAATATATACAGACTGATCCTAACCCCGAGACCAGGTCAATATTGACCGGGTCGACAAAAGAATTAAGTAGGAGGAGATAAGGATCATAACCTATAAAAATATCAAGAAAATAAAGATCAAAAATATAATTTACCCATTTTTCACCATGTAAATAATTCACCTATTTTATTTATCATCAAGACTATTCCAAACCAAAACACTTCTTTTACAAAAGTTGCTCATAAAAATATATATTATTTTATAAAAAAATATCAGAAAAGTATTTCGCTAAAAAATTAATTAACTGCAATGAACCACAAAAGTCGCAAAAGCCGACTTCAAAGGTTCATAACTATTTATAGAAAACTCCAAATGGACCAAACTCACTTATAAAATCTGTTTTGTACATAATACTATTTAGTAAAAATATTAAAAAATATTCGAATAAAATCGGTGAGTTTTGGCGTTTTGGACCCATTGTATATATGTACTATATGTAGAAACTTCCTGGGTTTTTAGTTAAATAATCGTAAACTCAATTAACTTAATTCTTTTTCCTAAAATCTTATAAAACTGCATATAAAAATATCAATAAGTTAAAATACCAATAAAACCCGAAGCCTCGAAGCCGCTATTTTTTTCTGTACCTCATAACTCGGCCGTATGAACTCCGAAATGAGCAAACTCGGTTCCACAAATTATATTTTTTTAATTATCTACAAAATGATACTAGTTTCGCTAAAATCAGAGCTAATGCGAAAAACGTAGTTTTCAGGTCCGTATTGGTATATTGTACAATAAATCGTAACTTATATTATTATTTAATATATTAATAATTTTATTATTTATTTTTTAAATAAATAATATTTCATTCATTTATTTATTTAATTAAATTGTATACTTATTTATTTAATTAATTAATGCTTAATTACTTAATTATATACTTAATTACTTAATTAACTACTTAAATAATTTATTAATTATATTTAATTATTAACTATTTATTTCATTTTGAATTTTTTAATTAATTAATTTAATTATTAGTTATTAATTATTTAATTGTATTAATTTTATTTCTTTTCCCCTTTCTATCTCTTCCTCCTTCACTCTCTACCTTTACTAATTTCCTCCCGCGTACCCCTTCTTCTTCCTCCGCCTCTCTTCTTCTTCCTCCTTCCTCCTCCGTCGCCGCCAACCGCCCAACCATCTCCAACGATCAGTCGTTCCTCTAATCTCCGAGGTCCCGTCACCCACGATCGGTGACGACACCCTCCCGTATTTATATATACTCCATCTCCACCGGACTCCAAGACATCTGCCACTATTGCCACCTTCGAGTCATGTGAGCTCCGGTCGAGAGCGAGCAAAAGTGACAACAAATACTCCTCCGTCGTTGCAGTGAGGTCGAGAGGTGGTTCTGGCCAGATCCCCACCGTCGTCGAAGTATATTTCCGCTGTGTGTCGAGCCTCCGCCTCCGCTGGGCGTTGAGGCTACAATCTTCGGAGCACCGGATGTTCCGGATCTCCGACGATCATCTCCTCGAATCATCCACAAGTACTTCCTCCATCGAATCAGACCACGATATCCTTCAGTCCAGGTTAGCATTCCAGTTACCCCTTCTCTGTCCCTCATTTCTCATCTCAACACCTCCCTTCTCCTTGATGCTTTCTTGAAATATGTAGCAAAAACCCACCTCCGACAATCCATTTCCATCTCCTTATCTCTCCACTTCTCATTCTATCTCTGCATCCTTACCATTTAAGATCTAGCGAGATCTAAGGATCGATCCCCTTTCTCCACTTCTTATTGAGGATATTCGTTCATCTATTTGTTGAATTGTGACCGAGCACTTGTGCTCGAGTTAGATCTAAGCCTTTCAGGTATCTGAAGCAATCATCAAGTCACACCCGGAGCATTGGCACGTTAAATCCCTTGAGCATCATATCGGGTCTGAGTAGAGATCACCTGAATCGCATTGAGAAAACGTTTGAAGTCCACTTTCTGAAGACGCAACCCCTCGAACGCCCGTCACCTTGATTCGGACCCCTGCATGTGAAGAACACCACACCTATAGGAGACAATAACTGTGCTTGGATACCTGCACTTGAACAACATATGCAAACTTGATGATGATCACTTCTAGATGAGAAGCTTTATAGATACCACCTGAGATTGAGTTTCAATCGAGGACAACTATCTGGAGCTTGAGATCGATGCCATCGAGCATCAGAAATCGGAGTTTCATCGTAGAACCACTCTGATTTTTTTGAAGATCGTGTTGAAATCTAGCCACTTGTAACTATCTGACTTGGAGATTGACCGATCGAGAACAGAGCTCTGCCCCGAACACCTTCGAGCATCAACATGTCACCGGAGTTCCGAGAATGTGCGTACAACCACAACCGCCTGGAGCAACTTTTGAGATTGGGGAAGAATAGGGGTGTGGCCCAGGTCATACGATGACCCTTAGATCAGCTCTTATCCAAGAGTCTACCTTCAACCATGTGTCAATGCACCAGAACATGCGCCACCCCGCCGCTTAAGCTGAAACACGTGATCCGTGCATGCTAAGGAGATATATTTTGGGCAAATTTACAACTCACCCTTACATTTTGTATTTTCTACACAGATCCAAGTTCCGTTTTGATCACGTCTTTATCAGGTTGTGCGCACGTGGACATCATGCGTTCCCAGTGAAAATTTGCGCACGGAACCCCTCTAGCTTATGTTATAACACACATACCCCCTAAATGTTTCTGTTATTACATCTATATCCCTATCACAGTATATAAATCACACATATTCTAATATCCATAATAAAACTAAATAAATATAATAAAAAAATTACGTATAGTTACTGTATTTGTGATATATACAGTATTAATTCATATATAAAATAAGAATAATTTTTTGGGCATGAAATAAATCATTAAAAAAACACAATGAAATAGAACAAATTTTAAAAATAATAAAAAATATAAAAATACCTCTAAAATTCATATAAAAATTATACTTATTATATTTTGCTATATTTTACATAATAAACTAAAAATAAAAATCAAATAATAAAACCAAAAAAAATACAAAATTTATTGAAACTTGCAAAAATCATAACTAACTAAATAAGGATCCCCTAAGAACGCACAACCTATCATTTTAAAGATAATTTTGTCTAATTTACATTAAAAATAAAATCAAAATATTTTTCATTATTTTTCAATCTTAAAAATCAGAAAAACGTCACAGCTTTCAATAAAAAATATATTTTTTATATCAAAAATAATCCAAAATGCAATAAAAATCCTAAAAACCTTCTAAAATCCATAAAAACAGAAAAACAAATTAAAAACGTAAAAATAACAAAAAAAATAAATAAAAATTATAAAACATTTTCTAAAATAATAAAAAAATCATAAAATACTTAAAAAATTTACAAAAACAATATAAAATTCATAAAAATTACATAAAAATTCAGAAAAATCCATAAAAATAAAAAATAAAAATTAGGAAACCCAAAACCTAAGCTTTTCTACTAATTTAACCTACTTTTAAATAGTTTGCCTCCCTGAGTTCAACACTCCCGTACTTGACACTATACATCTTGTTTAGGAGTATAAATAATAAAAGAAGATTAACTAATTCTTAATCTTTTCTGGTAGAACTCACCTGGTCAATACAACGATCACGACATTTTCTCTGTTTCTTTGTAGGGATAAAGAAGTGATCGGGTGGCGTGTTTTTCAAATGTTTATGAGAACATGTTGATATCAGGTGATCTAAAACTATTCCAGGTGTTATGAAAAAATACCACAAAAACGTTTAAAGAAAAAGATGAGGGACGCTAAGTTAGCTCCCCTTCACATGTTACCCATATACACAATAAAATGTATATGCTATCAGAGAGTAGCTAACTTGACTACTCCCATCTTTTTTTATTTTTTCGTGATAACTTTTTAAAACTCCTGGGAGAATTTAAATCACATATTATCACGATATTGCCATTGACATTTCGACTCAATTCGAAATTCATATCCCATCTGTCAACTCCGAAAAAAATTGACTATCTCAAAATTGCTGAAATTGACCCCATCTAGATGGACATGTATGGAGTGACATGTTTTTTTACGAAATTTGAATGAAACATCATGATAATATGTGATTTAAATTCTCTCAAGAGTTTTAAAAAGTATCATAAAAAATAAGAAAAAAGAGTGAGAGTAATCAAGTTAACTACTCCCTTGTAGCATATATATTTTACCCATATATAAGGGGAAAATGGGTCTGCCTCACAAAGAGTTGCCCCCGCCCCATTTTCAGATAAAATATTTTTGGTTTTCCCTCTAAAAATACAGTCATCTATTTTCATCACTATATCCCTCTAATATGACATTCTAATTTCGTCAGAAATAGAGACTCACATGCCTTCTATCTAGAACATGTATTTTTAATGGTCTTAGAATTACAATAATCGACACGTTCTAGATGGAGGGCATAAGAGTCTCTGTGTATGACAAATTTAAAATAACATATTAGAGGGATATAATAATGAAAATACATGACGGTATTTTCCAGAAAAATAAAACAAATCACGAAAATATAGTGCAGTGATGAGCGATTTGCCGACTAGGGTTAAGTATCAATATAAATCAGGGTCGTTGTGACCCCAATCGACGAATCGGGCTCAACAAGAAAAATAGAGATCCACTCATATCAAACAATCAAAGCACAAAAATGATGTCAGTCGTCTCTGCTATTTAATTTAACCTGGTATAACGACCAGGGTCTAACACAAGGAGCACGGGAAATCCTTCGAAATAATTGGAAATCTATATATATAATGCATATTTTTATCAAATTTTTTAACTTTTGCAAATTTTTTTATATTTTTAAATAATAATGAAGAAATAAAATAAAGAAGAAAACAAGCACAAACTTTGGAATTTTTATTAAGGATAAAAATATTCAAAAATCATGAATACAAATATGTTTATGTTTTCAAATATTCAGATATTTTTGGTGATTTTCTGAGGTTTTTCCAATTTTTATATGATTTCATAAAAATCCAATAAGAGCAAAATAGGGAAGCAATGCACAGCCAGGACAAAATTACAAATTAAGAATATTTAAAGTTTCCTAATGTCCTGGATCTAAATTTTATGAGAAAGTATGAAAAAATGCTACAAACAGAAACTGAAATCCCATTTTTTTTTATTTTTTTAGAATTTCTAATAATTTTTATAATTTTTAAGGGTTTTGAGATTTTTAGGGTTTTTATAATGATTTTTAAAGAAAAACATATTGGAAGTAAAGCATACAAAAACAAACAAACACTAATTTTTTTGGAATTTTTAGCACAGTTTTTATAATTTTATGTATTTTATAAGATAGGCAGTGAGCTTTTTGATGGTTTTTAATTTTTAGAAAATAAAATACTGAAAATAATTACTCCCAAAAATCTCGATAAATAATACATGTCACCAGGAGCTTACAATATCTTTATGTGATTTTTCGATGTCATTTGATAATTATTGAATTAAAAACAAGGCACACATTGCATATAGACCTAGTTGTAATTATGATAAAGTCTAGGGGTCAGTAATTAACTCATATAAAAAGCTCAAGGTAAATAACGCAAAAAGCCCAAGGTATTCACGCACATCCTCAAAAACTCACACATAGGAGTATGAATGCAATTATCAAAAAGTTCTACTCAAAGCATGACATTCATGAAGTTCAGGCTAAAACATGGTGAGTTCATACAAACATGACTAAAATGCAAAATAATGGAAATAGCAAGGGTCCACATGTAAAATAACCAAACTACAACTTTATTTCAGAACTAAATAATAAAACATAAAAGTGTTGGGGTGAAAGATGCAAAGTACCCAGAGGCACGTGAGGAGCGTGTGGGAGGCACGTGGCAAGCTCTGGTGGAGGCGCGATCGTACGACGTAGATCGATTGGCGGCTTCAGATCTGACGCTCCAGGGAATGCCGGCTACATGTGGTGCAGATCTGTCAGGGAGCGCCAGATCCAACAGCCCAAAAGCTGATCTGGTTAGCAGCTCTGATGTAATCTGGTAAGAGTGAAGCTCATCCAACGGTAGGGAGCCGGCTTACAAGAACAAGGGCTGTGACGACTTTCACCCGAGCCTCGGATGAATTCAGAAGCTCCGATGAACGATCTAAGGGCTCAAGCTGTATCATGGAGGTTATCCGCGATGAACGAGAGGCTTCGATGGAGGAGCTAACAGCCGGATGGACGTGACAGTGTAGAGGGCCTTGGAGCTGCTCCGCCAGAGCAACCGAAGGTTCAGATTGGATTCCTCGTGCACATTAGGACCTGCAGATGGCAGAGCGACTTACGGGCGTAGCTCCGATCGATTTTATTGCAGCTAAAAATGAGGGAAGCGTAGGGGATTGGAGATCGACTACTGGCGGAGGTGGAGGAAGGGAGTCACGACCTTAATCTCGACCTGAGGGTCGGAGCTAAGGGGGATCAGACTGCGCATGAAGGTAATTGGAGAAGCGAGGCATCGATCGAAATGGATAGAGGTGGGTAATGAGGCTCCGGCCAGCTGGTCATAGCAGATGGTTGTGCGGTAGAGGAAGATGGCAAGATTGATTCGAAAATGAAAATGCGGAAGATGGGATAGGTACCTGAAGGTGCTGATGAACTCAGCAAGGTCAGGCGGAGCTGGGAGACGGGGGCGTAGCCCCGACCGTGCTGTGACAAGTAGGGAGGCTGGACGCGGTGGAGGGCACCGACCACGTAGGTGAGCTGCAGGTACACACCACCAAACCTTTATACAAAGGTGCCCTCTGGTTGCTGTCACTCCACTGAAGACACCTAGGGACAAGAGAAGGGGTGAGGCACAAGCTGTTGAGCTGTGGAGGCGGAGGCGGGACTTTATAGGATTCCCAGGGGGCTAGAATGATCGAGTGAGAGCACGTAACTCTAGGAAGATCCACACCTTCGTAGGAATCTACGAAGATCATGGATCATAAGAGGAGGCTTGGGCAAAAAATCAGGGCGAGATGTGATTGGGTTCGAGCATGTAAATACGGAGAAACGGCTCCGGCGAGAGGTAGACGACCAGACCCAACCTGGAAGGAGGCGTTGACTGGAGTCAACAATGCCTCCAGACCAATCAGAAAATAGGGATGCACAAAATATTTACAAATTCAATAAAAAATAATAAATGATTTTAAATTAAAAAGTGTTCAAAATAAAAATGTGTTTATTATTTTTCAAACTATTTTTCTATGATTTTTATTTAATTTTATGAAAAATAAATTAGTGTATATACAACATATAGTATTATATGCGGGTATAATATACCTATGTATTACGCACAATTATTTTTATTCTGTTATTTTTACAAAAATACTCCCGTTTTATATTATATTTATTTTCATCATAATTTTTGGAGTACAAAATAATATTTTTTTATTTTTATGGATTATTTACAGGTATAGAGTACATAGTGGATGTTGTATATATACATGTGTTTTGTACAATGAAAGAGGAATTGTTATTTTATTTTGTTTGATTTTTCTGATTTTTATTTTCTTTTTGTATTATTATTAGAAATATATACAAGGAGGTAAAAATAATGAATTAATTTTATTGTGTCAAAATTAAATATATATGCCTATATGTAATATGTACAATACAAAGTAGGCCGCGTCTCTCTCTACTTATTTTATTTGGCAATCAGGTCAAGGCTTGACCTTCTCTTGGGTTCGGGTCAATCTGTATTTATTTTAAATACCTCCTTCCTTTTTCTTTTTCATTTATTCTTTTATTTTTTCACAAATACATGCTAATTATGCAATATTAACAAATGCATGCTAAATGCTATGTTATTGTATTTACAGATATTTACATGTTGTTTTGCCAAAATAAATAGCTAAAATAAAAGAATAAAGAGTGCGAATCAGGGATTTATCACACACCTATACTTTACCTTTGCTTGTCCCTTAGCAAACACTTATTTCAAAAAAGAAGTGAAAAGAGAAGAAAAGAAAAAGAAGGAGAATCAAGGTTGATCATTAAACTTATCTTCATTAAATTGAAGTATGGAGCTCAGTCAAACCTTAGCATTATTAATTTGTCGGAACCTTACTGGGATATAGGTTTAAGACTCAACAACCTATAAGTTCCACCATTCTATGGTCAAGACTCCTCAATAATCTAGATCAGAACAAGTCTACATATGCAAACTCTAATGACCATGTATCTTTCATTGTATTGTGTAAGTGATAGGTTGCTCCCCACCTCAGAATGACAAGGCAACAACCTCCCTCCACAAGGTAACTCTAATTCCTTAGTCTAGCAGCTCTTTCCTCGAGGAGCGAGGTATTCCCTTCTAAGTTCAAGTTCAACCTGTTCAAGAAGAGGGAGAAAGAAGAGAATGGACCGTGGCCAGTGTAGCGACGTATCCCTGGGAGCCCAACCAGTGTAGCTAAGTCTCCCACGGCAAGCTTCACGAGATGAGAAGATGTAATACATAAGCTTTGCTTTATTTGAATATATACACTCCGGCAGGCATTTTATTTTCAATTAGGCATGTCCACCTTTTTGGAGTTTTCTTTATTTTGCACTTTTTTTCGATGAGCATATGTACAACATATCTACATGGTGCAGCATATACATAAGGATTTTTTCTTCCTGAGTCAGTAGACTATCCCTCTTTTGAAGCATTATTGTAACCCACAACTCCTGTCTTTAGACCTCAACACCACAAGACCAAGTTGAGATGCACATCCCTCCCTAAAGGAAGACAAGAGGTTCCGCCTAGAAGTACTACCCTCGTATGCTACTCCAAGCCAAAGAAAATTGCCTCCTCATCACCTCATCCATAGAGAGCTATGTATAAGGTGATGGTCCAAGTAAAGCCATTGTCTGTGAGAGTCATGCGTGTGTTGTTAAGTGTTCTGCTTAGGCTCATCGAGATGACATGTGAATATAGCCTAGTGGACTTAAATAATTAAGTCACTATTGGACCTGAAATGTCTTAACCCCAAATCCTATAAGGTTCCTTTGAGAATTCGATTGATTAAGGTCTTAACCAAGCTCTATTTTCCAATTTAATTCCAGACTAGTTTAAATGTCAACTATGATTCAGAAGAATATACAAAACTATGTACAAAACTCTTTTTATATAATTTTTCAAACTATGCAAAATTTTTGAAAATGTTTGAAAGCATGAATGAATGCAGAAGTTTTGCAACTATTTAACAAACATTTACAAACACATTTTTGCAAACATTTATTTTTCAAAAAAATTATACTATATACATAATTTTGATACAAAAATATTTACAAAGTTTTACTAGAAAAACATTTTTACAAATATTTGTACAAAAATAGTTTTCATAAATAGTTATTTACAGATATATATGTGCAAGAAAGAATTTTATGTGCAGGAAAAAATATTTTAATTTTTTGTGATTTTTAACTTTTGGTTTTTAGCCATTTTATTTATTAACACACTCACACAAAGTATGAGTTATGGATAGAGTATATATACAGTATATACGACACCCCCCTATACTTAGCTTGAACGATGTCCTCAGAGTGATCAAAGACGATGAAGAAGACATAACTCGTGCTTAGTATAAGGAAGTGAAAAGAATGGCTATACTACAACGACGAATGAAAGAATAAAATCAATAGAAGTCGGTGATTCCTCCCATACTTAGGATCAAGTAATCCTAAGTATAGAAGTCTGTACACAAAGGGAAGACCGAGGGTTAGTATAGGGTCTACCTCCCCTATTCTTAAGGTAAAATATCCCTAAGTATAGGCAACAAAATAGAGGTAAACAGAATCAAAAGAATAATCAAAAGTCTGGCACTCCCTATACTTAGGGTAAAGTACACCCTAAGTATAGCATACTCATAAGATGGAGATGGGGTGTTAGACAAAAGAATGTGCGATATGGTCATCTGGATTTATACAAGGGTGGAAGAAAGTGATAATCAGGCACGAGATGCAAATGGTGTGAGACAAAGACCACATCTCATGCAAAATGAATAGGGATGACATCAACTATCAACGAATCATAAGCTAGATATGATTTGAGGTGCTGACCGTTAAATCAAAAGGTGGACTCAGATAACATCTCAGATATATCAATACTACCATTGTCATGCACCTTTCGGACCAAGTATGGTCTCTTCCACCTACTCTACAATTTCCCTGGAAATAATCTCAGCCTGGCATCAAACAATCATACTCTCTGGTTCGGCTCAAACTGCTTATGGCTGATTTGAGAAGCATGCCATATCTTCACTTGCTCCTTATACTATAGGCTACTCAAAAAGGTTGTATCTCTAGGCTCCTCCAGGGCTGTTAATTATGCCTTCCTCTAATCTCCTATACTCTCTGGATCCAATAATATCTCACTGACAGCCCAAAGTGGCTTATGCTTAATCTCCACGGGTAAATGGCAAGGCTTGCCAAAAACGAGAAGAAAGGGAGACGTACCCAAAGGTGTCTTGAAGAAAGTCCGATTATGCCCACAAGACCGAGTCCAAAAGTTGTGACCAATCCTTTCGGTCTGGGCAGACTACCTTCTGCAGTATCGTCTTGATCTCCCTGTTCGATACTTCAGCAAGACCATTGGTCTGAGGATGATATGGAGTGGCTACTCGATGGTCTATGCTGAACTCGTTAGCAAGGGCCTTTACCTTGTCATTGATAAAATGAGACCCCCCGTTAGATATCAATACTCTAGGCACTCCCGAACTGTGAAATGATAATCTTCCTCAAAAATCTGCAAACAGTCTTAGCATCTGCGATTCAGGTGAGAATGGCCTCAACCCAACGAATCACATAATCAACAGCCAACAGAATGTAATTGAATCCCTGACTCTTAGGGAATGGACCCGTGAAATCGATGCCCCATACGTCAAAAACCTCACAGAAGTGAATGAGCTACATCGGCATAATATCACACTGTCCAGAGGTACCTATCCTCTGACAGTCAATACGCCTCTTCACGAATTCATCCGAATCCTTGAAGAGGGTAGACCACCATAGACCGGATTGGAGCACTTTCTGTGATGTTCTCCTCACAGAAAGATGTCCTCCTGCCTCAAGCTTGTGGCAGTATGTGAGGATGCTATGGTGCTCCTCCGGAGGAATGCATCGATGCCAGACGCTATCCACTCTTTCGTGATAAAGGATGGGATCCTCAAAATGGTATGACTTGGCCTTCGTAAGGAAGGTCTTAAGTCGTTGTCTGGGCCAACTTTGTGGAACTTTCTTGACAAAAAGATAGTTCATAATGTCGGTGTACCATGGGAGCGAGGCGATAGCAAGGATCACCTCATCTGGAAAGGTCTCTGTAATAGGCTCAATCTGCTCAGATTCCTCAAGATGTTCCAATCGGGAGAGATGATCCGCCACCACATTCTTGACTCCAGGTTTATCCTTAATCTAAATATCAAAATCCTAGACTAGAAGGATACATCCAGTCAATCTCGCTTTGGCATGCTTCTTTTCCATGAGGTACTTGATGGTGGTATGATCTATATAAATAATCACTCTGGATCCAAGAATATACGATCTGAACTTGTCCAAGGCAAATACTACGGCTAGCATCTCTTTCTCTGTGACTGTGTAGTACCGCTGAGTGGCATCTAATGTACGTCTAGCGTAGTGAATGGAAAATGGTAATCCATCCCTCCTCTATCCTAACACAGCCCCTATGGCAAAGTCAGAAGCACCCGCCATGATCTCGAATGGGATAGATCAATCAGGCGGCTGAAGGACAGTAGCCTCAACAACTAGATTCTTGAGAGTCTCAAAAGATGCAAGACACTTATCATCTACAATGAACTTGGTGTCTTTCATCAACATATCAGTGAGCGGTCGGGCAATCCTACTGAAGTCCCGAATAAAACGTTGGTAGAAACCGACATGCCCCAGAAAAGACCACAACTACCGCAGGTTGGACGGTGGATTGAGTTTCTTGATGATATCTACCTTGGCCGGATCAACCTCCATGCCCCTATTGGAGATGATTTGACCAAGCATCATCCCCTGAGTTACCATGAAGTGACTCTTCTCCCAAGATAAAACAAGATGAACCTCAATGCAACGTTGAAGCACTCGGTCTAGGCAATCAATACAAGCATCAAACCCATCTCCACAGATCGAGAAATCATCCATGAAGACCTCCAAGCAGTCACCCACCATGTCCGAGAAGATGGAAAACATGAACCTTTGGAATGTCGATGGGGCATTACATAGACCAAAAGGCATCCATCTAAAAGCATAAGTCCCAAACGGATAGGTGAATGTCGTTTTGTCCTGGTCTTCGGGTGATATAGCCACCTGATTATAGCCGGAGTACCCGTCAAGGAAGCAGTAATGACTCTCCCCAGCTAGTCTCTCTATAATCTGATCAATAAAAGGCAGTGAGAAATGATCCTTCTTGGTGGCTTGATTCAAAATTTTGTAGTCCACACAGACCCTCCAAGAAGTGGGTACCCGAGTAGCGATCTCTTCTCTAGACTCACTCACAATTGTGGTGATGTCCGTCTTCTTGGGCACCACATGCAATGGACTAACCCAGTTAGAGTCAGAGATGGGATAGATAAAATCGGTGCTCCACCATTTCAATATCTCTTTCATGACCACCTCTCGAAGATTCGGGTTCAGTCGTCGCTAGAACTCACGCGACGGCTTTGTGTCCTCTTCGAGATAGATATGCGACGAGTCGCGAAAAGCCCTTGTTAAATATCGTGGATTATCGAGCGCTTAAATTATGAATGTTGTTTCGTTGTAGGTTGGCAATCGGAATCGGTTAGGAAATAACCACAATTAATATTAATCAATTTTTTCAATACGGTTTTATGTTTATTTTACTTGGGCAAGTCCTAAGGTCGAATTCAAGGAGGCAAAGAAACAACCTAGAATTTTATCTATCAAAGTTGGTGCATGGTTTTCGAGGCGATCTTTTTTTGTAATTTTTTAATGCACTTTTGGGATGCGAAATGCAAATTCGACCAATTTTAGGGACTAAAATGTAAAGATCAATCAAACGATGTCCAAAAAATATGAAACTTGGCCAAGATGACAATTACGATGAAATGAATGCATTAATTTTTTTGGAATTTTTTGATGCAAAATAAATACTTTATAAATTTTTTAATGCAAATGATGTGAAATTCAATATTTAATTATAATAAATATTATACCTATTTATTTTCAAGAGATAAAATTATCCAAGATCTATCACTAGTAATCGATCCCAAAAAAATCCTAAACCTCGAAAATATGAGATTTAATACCTATAAAAAAATCAAAGATCGAAATAAGAAAAAATGATTTTTAGAGTGTAAACTATGCATGCAAATGCAATTCTTTTTGGGCATGATGTAATAATCAACTAATTCTACAATCCGTGAATTTTCAGTAATTTTCAGAGCAATGGTTAATGAGTTATGGATTTCGGAGCATCAAGTGGGCAAAATATGCAATTTTCTACAAAACAAATATTATTAATTAACCAATGATCAAAAAAATATTAAACATATGCCCAGATGTATAGAATTAGTTGTATAACAAAATACCTTTTTTGATCAATAAAATAATGCAATGCAGCGGTTCGAAACAACGGGGAATACAAGGGTATTTCTGCAATATTACAATAAATAAATAATATGAAACTGCAGAGAAGGGATTGAAATGTAATTACCAATAAGTCAGGGGGGCTCCTACAAAATTACTAGAGTGCCACGTGCGTAGCACGTGACCTCTGGTTAGGGGGACTCCTTTGCAAATAGACTAACCCCCAGGGGTTTCTGAAATTTTCCCAGTGGTCACGTGCGGAGCACGTGACTCTGGGGTAGCTGACGTCCCCCCAACGCACATGCCCCTCATGTGCGTTGGGGTCTCAGGCGTCACGCCCGACGGCTGGAGAGGCGGAAGAGGTGGAGTGGCGGGGCCGTTGTTGGCGGCGGAGGCCTGCAGCACTGGCGGAGTAGGGGATGTGGGCAAGGACGTTCACGATAAGGCACCTGGCGAGCGGAGAAGGAGATTTTAGGCCGTCGATGGTCGAGGCGAAGCGACGATGTCGCACGGGGAAGCGTTGCTCGGTGGTGGAGCTATCCTTCCTGGAGGTACTAGCAGCTGAGTGCGGCGAAGTGCCAGGCGTGGTCCTCCGGCGGTAAAGACGACTGGTGATCCAAGGAGGTGGTTGATGACGATGCCGGAGCAGAGTACGGTGTTGCAGAAGGTGGAGGTTGTTGATGAAGATGGCGTTGAAGCGCGGAGGAGGAGGACGTCGTTGATGAAGCATTGTTGGCTCGACGGAGATCGGAGCTAAGGAGGCGTAGGAGACGCGGCTGCAACGAGGCCTAAGGCCTCAGATCTCGCCCGACCTTCAGAGAACTCTGTCAACGACACTATCACCACCAGAGGAGCGATTCTCTTTGAGCCGTGTGGACTGGCGGATGAAGGGAGATGGGGGTACGGCGGAGCTTAAATAGGATAAGGATGAGGGTCGTTGATGGAAGGTGGGGCGATTGGATTTGAAGAAGGTGACGATGATTGACGGTGGTGATGATACGACGAGATCGGAAAATCACGAGATTGCAGGAGAGTGATCTGATTTCGGGGCGATAGGCAACGATCGATGATATTCGCGGGGGTGGCAGACGTCCCAAAGGGGGGAGGAGGAAGACGGTGTATAGGGGTTGTCCGATTGGCCGAGATCGGATGACCCTGCTACAGCACGTGGCGTCAATTTGGGGGTTGGGCGAAGCACATGCTCCACACGTGCGGTGCTTTTTAAAATTTTTTTTATAAAAATGAAATAATAAAAACCTCAAAAATGGGTGACACGTGGTGGCTCCAGGAGCTGACACGTGTTAGCCCTACAAAAATCAGAAAATAAATACATTAATAAATACATGAAAAATAGCAAATGACCTCGGATCAAAAAAGTTTCTTCATTAAAATTTCTCATATCAATGCGATCTATAAATTTCATGAAGAGACCAAAATCAAAATCGATCATTTGCACAAAGTGATGTTTTTGGGGTATCCCATGTACAAAAAGTATATTGATTTTGGGTTTTATAATTTTTTTTCATTTTTAAACCAGATAAGAATCTAGAAAAATATGATAAAATCTAAGATAAATATTTACACATTAATCTAATTTTTTGCGATTTTTATGAAGTAAGAAAAAGAAGAAATAAAATAATATACGAAAAAGACAAATTGTGTACAGACAGTTAGTGAAGACTCAGACTTTGTTCGTTTCTTTGATTTCAAGCTCAATTTGGATCTGAATTTTTACCCATTTTAATAAAACTTTCATGAAAGAAGACAAATGAAAAAGAAATAAAATAAAATGGTTTAATTATGTACATAAAATAATAGGTCAAAAATCGCTAAAATACAAAATGTACAAAAGAGGCTCAAAATTCAACTTTCACATATGAGATCCGATTCACTTGAACTTGGTTTTGTTTTGAAGGTTATTGAATGTACATTAGTTCAAAAGTGAGTAGAATCAAAACAACACTAGATGGGATAGATATGAAGGTTTTAGTCCGGGAATCCTAGAACTAGGGTTTGGGTTTTTGGTCCACTTATTCAGGTTAGTGATTTTTTTGTATTTTCCATTTATTCTTGTCAGTGATATGTACACATTGGAGGTGGTTTTGGGTCATCTGGAGTTAGCATGAATTAGTTAATCAGGGAAGTTAGGCTATTTACAGGTCATTTTGGTTGGGAATTTTGGCTTCTTATTTTGTGCGAAAATAAATGATAAAATGAAATTCTTATCAAAACATGCATGGATGCTAATTATGCATAACAAATGAAGAAATGCCAATGATTTTTAGGGATTAAAGCTTAATTAATGACTTTTAGAGTGATGAATCTAATATTCATCAATATGGTGGGAGCACAGGGTCGGACTTATCCGTTGGAGATCAGCTATACTCCATCCTATCGCCTTGCAGTTCCTCTCAAGAACCTCCATCAAACAAGATTCTTACTCTCTAGTCAAATCTGGATAATGACTGGATAGCAACTATGGCAAAGGCTTCAATTCTTGGCAACTGGGACCTAACAAGTTTTGTTTCTGAAATGTCTGAGTGAATGCAACATGATCTGAATGTGAGAACTCTCGCTTATCATAAATGTCTGGTGAAGAGGGCCATGCTGGTGTGTCTATACTCGATGCTCGCTCGGTCTCCATCCTAGCTGTTGGCTCCGTAGGAATCAGACAAGGAAAATAATCATCGAAATTGTCCCAGTCTATGTTTGAATCTGAGGGATCTGAATCAGAATCACAAGAAATATATTCTGCCTCGCTATTCTGAACGAGATCGTCAGCCTCAAATGTGTCCTAAGCCAAGAGTGTGCTCTCTAAACTCTCATCTACTGGAAGCAGTGAATCTGCAGTATCTGAAGGTGAGAGAAGAGCTTGTGAAACTGGGCCAATCCAAGCGGCTTCATCATCAGTGATCCCAAAGTCGCACTCTTGGTGGACGTCTCGCTCTGCTTCTGTCATCTACTCTGTATCGCTAAACTTCTCTAAGCAAGATTAATCTCGCGTTTGGGTCTCGTAGATCGTCTCTATTTGTATACTCTCACCCTTGACGTGAAAGTACACCTTCCCGCTATCATGGCCGGACGCCGCCTTAGCTGGCCAAGAATGGGAGACCTAAGATGATGGGGGTATCTGTCACAGACTCAGGGATCTCCATGTCCAACACAACGAAGTCCATGGGGAATTCCCGGCCTTGAATTGTGACGACCACATCCTTTAACAACCCCTTCGACCTCTTGACAGATCGATCAGCAAATTGAAGGACTATCCTGCTCTATCTAAGAGTGTCAAACTCGAATCGGTCGAGTAAGGATGCGGGAAGTAGGTTGATGGAAAAGTCGTTGTCTTATAGAGTACGATCGAATCTCTGATTATGAATATGACACATGACATAGGGAGCTCATGCATCTGGCCTCTTGGTTGGCAGACGGTTCTGAATCATGAAGCACGTGGCACGGGTAAGCACATGGATCTCGTCCTGATGGTTCCTTCTCTTCCTACGAATGGTAGTCTTCTCTCTCAAGTTCTTCTGGAAGAGAGGGATATGCTCAAGTGCCTCCTGTAGAGTCAGCTGGATCTGAAATCTGTCTATCATCTGCTGCCTGAACTCTAATTGTTGGGTTTTTTTAGGATTTTCTTTTTTATTCCCCTTCGCCAAGCTAAGTGCTTGAGGGGAGGAGATGGCTGGGCTCTCCTCAAATAGAGGGCTAGGAATAGGTTCCTGCCGCTGAGAGGGAATGGAATCCATATAAGGGTCATCATGCATCACATATGGACTCGAAGTAGATGAAGAAACCTTTCCTTTATTATTTTTTTTGGTCTTTTTGATACTATCCTGAGATGTAAAAACAAGAGGAAATACAAATGGAGTAGACATGGTAACATCAACACCATCCACGACATCGGTCTTCGCACCATTAGCATCGCGCTCTGGCTCAACATCAACTGGAATGATGACATCAGTACCACCGATTGCATCTATTGAAGAGACGACCTCAGTACCATTGACGAGATCATCATCCTTGGTGGCTTCAGCACCATCGTCATCAACATCATCATCAGCGACATCAGCACTGTTATCCTCCTCGTCTAGCGCTCCTGTCTCATCATGGTGTCATCGCTCAAACAAGGTACTACCGGCTGGCATCTTACCGCTCCTAAGTGTCACAAAGTCAGCATCAAATATTTATGAAGAAATATCACCCAATGAATCTCTAGGAATGGTGGTCTCTGTAAACAGTACCTGCTTAGACTTTCTCTTGAGGTTGTTCGGGTTGGGCTCAATCTGAGCGGGTATAGAGGCCTTGCCCTTTAAGATATCCCTCTTCTCCTGGCGAAACTCATCCATCTCCCACCTAAAGGATGCTTGTTGGTCTGAGAGAAGGTGGGCTAGATAATCAAGGGCTAGGTTCTCATAGGCTGGACCATGAGAACCGGACGGGTTACCTCGCTGGAAATGAGGTTGCTACTGTAACTATTGAGGGGGAGGCTGAGTAAACTGCTGAGACTGCTGCTTCTGCCTCCACTGCTGGTAGGGACGAGGACCCGACTGGTGATATTGTGGCCGGTGGGAGTACTGGGGCTGCTGATGTAGCTGGTGAGGGGGAGGTTGAGTGAACTAGTGAGGCTGGTGTTGCTACCTCCACTGTTAGTAGGGACGAGGACCCGACTGGTGATACTGTGGCTGGTTAGAGTCCTGGGGCTGTTGCTGCGGCTGGCTGAACTATCCACCCTGAGCTAGAGGTTGTTGTTGAGATGAGGTACCTCCAGTAGACCACCTGAATCCGGGATGATCTTGGCGGATCCCGGGCTGCCGTCGATCATACCAAATCCCGTTGACTTCCACTAACGGCTCCTGCTCGTAAGGGATCGGGGTAAGAACTGCTAGTGACTGATCCTGCTAAAACACCACCATCTGAGTGTCCTAAGATGGTGGTGGATGAAAGTAGTGCTGCTATAATGGCTGAACCGACTTTGCCTGGATGTGGTGAACCTAGTGATACTGAGCAGAGTGTTGGGAAGAGCTGCTGCTGCTAGGATCAGCCCGTGACTTGAGACAGGGCTGAGAAGCCGTCTGTGCCTCTTGTAGACACAAGATCTGGGTCTTCAGGTCACTGAGAGTCTGTGCCAACTGGTCGATCTGTGTCATGCCCTGGCACTACTTCTTCTCGAAAATCACTATGCGGTCTAACTTCTCGCTAATGATACCCATGTTAGTTGCCGACGACTCTACATGTGCTGCTACTGCTGGCGAAGTGGATGGACCTGCATCAACCCGTGCTATCCTCTGATAGGACACAGCCTATGGAGGGGGATTCTCATGTTTGTATACTCAGTTCTGGGAGATCACGGTATAGTTTTCGGCCATCTCCTCATAGATGGCCCATACCTGGTCCTCATCCTTGGAGAAGTAAGAGCCCTCGCAAGAAGCGTTAACAAGCCCCTACATCTGTGGTGTCACCCAACAAATGAAGCTCTGGATGAGATTGGGCTTGGATATATATCATGTTGTGGACACCGATCGATGATCTCAGGAAATCGATCCCACACCTCATGAAACTGCTCGTTGGGGATCATAGAGAAGTTGTTGATTAGAGCTCGAGCTACGTTGTTCCGGTTGAGTGGATAGTACTTGTTCGAGTACTCGGTCCAGAGCTGCTCCCAAGTGGTAACGTATCTCCCTAAATGTTTCAGCCAGTAGGCTGCTCTGTCGACCAGGGAGAAGGGAAATGCTATCATCTTTATGGTGTCCTCATCCACGAATCTATCATGGACTGTGCTGCAGATCATCTCAAACTCCTGTAAATGCAGATGCACCTCCTCGGTGGCTAGCCCATGGAATGTGGGCAAGAGTTGAATGGTCTGGGGGCCAAGCTTGAAGTCGCCCAGAATCTCAGGGAGCTGGATCCAACGATGGGTGAGGGTTGCACCAGGGTTGTGGAACTGCTTCATCGATCGTGGTTGTCTGGCTGCCTTTGGTTGATCCTCTAGGTGTCCTCCTGCTCCCCGTCCAGCCTCTGCTATCTTTCCACCGGCTGCTCGGTGCGACTCTCCTCAGTCGGCTCGCATTTCCATAAATGCTCCATGATCTCGAATCTTGTCTCTGTGTCGTCTCAAGGGAGGCTAGAAGTGTTGTTGATGGCACCCTTATATAGAACATA